>CM062816.1:1883144907-1883765071 GCA_031772625.1 Pinus tabuliformis | reverse complement strand
ACCAAAGAGTTCGTACCTCTAAGCCATATGGAGGTGTATAGAAGAGAATTTCTAAGGAGACACATAGCAAGGAGTAGAAAGAATGGCTTAACATTATCATGTGATCAAGAAGTCCATGTCAGTTATGTCATGTCATGTCATGTCATTAGTCATCATATGCCACATCATTATTGTGGACTATGTAATTTATTATTCAAAAATGTATTGTAAAGTGGAAGTCCAAAAGACATGTGCAGTGGATCAAGAGTCATGTAAATTTTAAAAGCCATAGGAAGTCAAATAATGATGAGGGTAGTTAGAGTCACAAGGATGGTGAAACATCACCCCATTGGTTATATATACACCCTCATTGTATGAGAAAAGGACCTTTCACCTTTGCTCCTCCTGCAAAGCATTAGAGAGACAATCTAGTCCTTTTGAGAAAGTGGTGGCTACAATCCTCCACTATTAGAGCTAGTGGTGTTCGATGTATACATGTGTCTTGGTACTTTTACTTAATATATGAATCCTGATGGTGAGCACATTCTTCATGCATGGATTATGGATGTTCATAAGTGATCCAGGTGGATATTAGTGCCCCCCACCTATTCCACCTAGAACCCCCGTCAGTTTTATATGTTTCCTTGTTCATTTCAACATTTACTATTTTTAGTCGTTTTTCGGGTCCTGAACTTCTAAAACAGTTTTGACCCCCTAAACGATGGTTTTTTTTTTGGGTTTGCGGCAGGCCGTAGCCATAAGCAAGGGCTTGCTACGGAATTTGTAGTACTCAGAGATACCTTTTCAACAAGGTATCATACACGCTAAATGGATTTAATATGGACATGATACAACCCCGAGAAGTTGGCTGCCCGACTAACCCCAATGTGGCCCACAAATGCTTGGTGTTACATCTCCTAGGGTTAGGGTTTTGGTTGGTTAGGGTTTTTTCATGTTTTCCAATAATAAGTAAGTCCTTGAGCCTCATTTTAACATAATTAATAGGCATGTAGCCGCCACATCTCTTCTGAGAGATAAGCTACCATCGCCTGAGCTATCTTATTTGCATTCTACTTGTAAGCATAGTTCAATATTTTCCTATTAATGAACTGAAGTATTTTTCTACCGCATCTCTGTGTTTATGATTATATCTGTAAGTTTTTGTATTCTTGTTTAAGTTCGGATCAGTGGTATCAAATTAGTCTTCTCTTTCTCTGCTTTTCTTTACATGTCCCCAACAAGGTCAATGTATAAGGAGTTAGGGCTTGATCTGGTTGAACCATTGCAGGATCAGCCTCCCAAAACTCAAAAAAATCTAATGGTAGAAGAAAAGAAATATGAGGGGCAACAGATCCTTTCAAAATGTTGCTCAAGGAAACCCTCGATCGACATAGGGATGCGATGATGGATACATTTTCCCAGATCCTTCAATGATTACCCACAGGCAATGCATCTTCATTTAGCAACCACTCTGGAGACACCACTCCTTTTAAGGTACATGCTAACATCGATATTCCCATATTCGAAGGCCTCATAGATGCAAACGTCGTAGATAAATGGTTAAATCTTTTGGAAGAATATTTTTCAGTTCATGACTTTTCCAATTGGGAAAATATTACTTTTTTACTTCTTTAAGCCTCCCCACATGTCAAGGATTGGTGGGAAACCTACTGTGAACAAAGGGATGAGTGTGAACCCTTGTTGTTTTCAGCAGCACCCACTTGGAATATTTTCTGAGACGCCATCAAGGAAGAATATTACCCTATTGGGAGCTATGAAGACAAATACATAAAGTGAACCACACTACGTTAAGGAAGGGACCAAGATGTGATAGAGTTCACAAATACTTTCCATACCCTTCGCGTGAAGTTGGGTATCAAGGATATTGAGTGGAATTTGGTGCTCAAGTACCACGGTTGTCTACACAAGTACATCTAGGATGAGATGGATTTCTTGGACATTTCCTCGCTCAGCACGACATATCAGTATGCTGTCAAGATTGAACAAAATTTTAAATAGAAGAAGCGGAACTTTGGATCTATGAATCCAAAGCAAGGAAAAGGCATCCCCAAACCACAAAACAAAGGATCAAGCTAAGGTGGTGCTACCCAAGACAGCCCGCCGAAGCCACAAGTAAAGAAAAACACTCTGACGACAATGAAGGACACAAGAAAATGGTGTGAGTTCCATAAGAGCTCCACTCACAATACAAGTGAGTGTCAGGACAAACAGTCAGTGGTGGAAAGTTGAAGGCTTCCAAATCAGATACAGGTTCCAACTATGAATAAGAACCCAATAAGGGAACTAACAAAGGGAAACATATCATTGATGCAAAGCCTAGTGCCATCGTGGCCACCACCAAGATCCAGAAGATTGAGCCTAAAGATCCAGACGAGGGGGAATGCCTCTTCCACTCACAGATGTGGGTGAAGGGTTCTCTACTGCAGTTCATTGTTAACAGCAGGAGCCAAAATAACCTCATTTCAGTAGAGGTCATGAAGCAGTCGGGCCTAAAGACTATAGCACATCTAAAACCATACACCATCAGGTGGCTTCACCAAGGTCAAGATCTTCATGTCAGCTAGCAGTGTCGCCTTCCCTACTTTATCAAGCCCTTCATGGATCAAGTACTATTTGATGTTGCTCCTCTTGAATTTTATGATGTATTTTTAGGTAATCCATACTTTTGGAAGCAACATGTTGTATATGAGTCTAGACCTCGCTCTGTGATTATTACTTTGGCTAATAAGTTGTACAGGATACCGGAGGTAGCCTCGCCTATTGCCATCTCTTTGATCACTACAAAGCAATGCAGTAAGATCATTTCCCAGATAAGGAAATTTGTTTTCCTTATGATTCACCCCCAGGGCAAGAAGATGGTTGTGGTTGCGGCTTCTAGGCAGGGCTCTTTTGCACAACAGTAGAAAATGGACAAGGTCATGGAGGAGTACAGAGATATTTTCGCCTCACCCACAAGGGTACCTATGCACTGTCAGGTCAAGCACTCCATCGATCTGACCCTAGGCACACCGCTGCCTAATGGACAGATCTATCGTCACTCTGTTCTGGAGAACGATGAGATCAAGAGGCAAATTCGTGAACTATTGCAGAAAGGGCACATCAAGCCAAGCTCATCACCTTGTGGAAGCCCAATTATGTTGGTACAGAAGAAGGATGGGACCTACAGGCTCTGTATTGACAATCGGGCAATGGAAAAGATCACTGTCTGGAATAGGTATCCAATCCCGTAGATTGAAGACCTTATGGACTAGCTCAAGTCGACCAAATATTTCAGCAAGATTGACTTGAAGTCAGGTTATCACCAAGTGCTTATCAAACCCTTCGATGTTTGGAAGAATTCCTTCAAATCCAAGGAGGGCCTTTTCGAATGGTTGGTCATGTCATTTGGATTGACAAATGCCCATACAACTGTCATGAGATTGATGGACAACATCAAGTGACCCTTCACCAATGCATTCATGGTGGTGCATTTAGATGACATATTGATATTTAGCGAGAGTTGTAAAGCGCACCTCCACCATATTCGATAGGTCCTTCAAACCCTGCGCAACACAAGATGTGTGCTAACTTGGAGAAATGCACCTTTAGCCTGACCCAGGTTCAATATCTGGGGTACATCATTGATGAGAATGGTGTACATGTGGACTCATCCAAGATATAAGTCATTTGGGATTGGCGAGCACTAACCACTCTAACAGAGCTCTGAAACTTTTTGGGTCTTGCCAACTTCTACTATAGGTTCGTGTTGGGGTTCTTTTGTGCCCTACAACAACCCCCCATTTCATAATATTTTTATCACAAACAATTAACATATGAAATGGGTCCCTTTTAAAAATTTTAATTGGCATTAATGAATTTGTTCGAAAAAGGTATGATAATCAAATGAATTTGTTAACAAAAGCCTTTTTGAACAAATAATAAGCAATTTTTGGTTAAGTCCGAAAAGCAATCGCAAGACCGTTTGCTACCTTGGTTCTTTCCGATGCGATATCGCTATCGGCCATCGGCGATAGCCAATGCACACAAAGAAAAAGCACACACATCTTTTCCCCGATGCGATATCGCTATCGGTAGTCGGCACAATCCCATACATCTTCATAAGACGTTCAGATCTTTTTCCCGATGCGATGTGATATCGCTATCGGTAGTCGGTAAATCAATTGATATGCATTTAGGGATTATGTTCGCGCGCTAATATGATACAATGTCGCAATCGGCATTCGCCAAGATCTCTCCCAAATGATAATGTCACTCATACCCCCGATGCGATGCGATGACGCTTAATGATGACCAGAACTCCTAAAAAAATAAAAGGATGATTATTTCAAAGCATTAAAGTTATATTTAAATCCGATTTGACAAAAGCACAAATTTCAAAATGCCGTTAAGTAAAGGGATAAGGTAATGCATGCGTATTTAAAAGCTTTGCCCCTTCGAATTAACGAGCAATTACGATTAGACCTTTGAAGAAATCTATTGCACGCTTTAAGGGGTCATTCGGTTAATAACTTAAGTAATGGTCATTTATGGAGCTGCAGGCGTAAAATCACCATCATTGCATCTGCGGTGCCCTCTCAAATCATTAGATCTGTAGCCACTTTTAGAATTAATCTCACCACGCTTCAAGTTATATATCTATCCCGTTATGGATCGTCATTGTTATTTCTTTGTTACGATTTCTCTTGCATTTGTGTAGAATTCAACCGAGAGAAGTCTGAATATGATGGGAAAGAAGTTCAAAAAGGTGGCAGGTTCTACTCCAACACCTGTCTCAGGCAAGGCTGCTATGGTTTCAAAGAAAGGCTTAATCTCAGATACTACATGCACTGGTCTCCCTGGTACTACATGGCAAGGTACATACAATTTGCTAGAAGCAGAACAACCAGAAAAGACGGTAACGGAGGCTAGTGTGGACGAACTAAGAAAGTCTGAGGCAACTCTTAAAGATTTGGCTGACTCCTTTCTGCACAGAATAGCAGCCAGAGAACAAGTCTTGCCTTATACTGATGTGGTACGTTGGGCAATTGAAGAAATTACTCTCACTGATAGAACTTCCATACTAAGGATGGAAGGATTTTCGGTTCCTTCAAGCCTGATGACTTGAGACGGATGTATCATTTGCCTCAACCCGAGCTAGTCTATAATAGAGCCTTTTTGGAGAAATTCGCGAAGGAGAATGAATCGCCATCCGAACCTCTCCGAGAGTGGAGACAGAATCCAACTAAACACAAGCATGATATGTCGGGTAAGTACTCCAATGCTTCTTTGGCTTCACCTTATTGCTACGCCGGGATTATGATGTGTAGATTGTGGGGATTTCATGACTCTGCAAATATTCATATTTATATGGTTCCTTTAATGGAAGCGGCCGTCAATAGTATAATCATGGATTGGGCCACTATTTTGTCTGATAAATTGGTCATGGCTATTCGTGAGTTTAGGGCCAAAACCAGAGTCACTGAGAGAAAAATCCCACCCTTCTATTACTCTGCTTACATTATGGATACCCTTTGTTTTAATTCTGAGTTTCCTGTCCTTGGTTGGAGATGGACAACCCATGATCCAACACCCATTCACTTGTACCATCGGAAATTGTGGAAACCCTCCCACAAAGACCATTTGTATCAAATTTGCAATGGTTTTATGGTTCCCGTTCACTATTCTATTTTTGACAGACCTATCCCTAGAATTTCCTATGAAGCTTCTTTTGATCTCCCAGCCGTAGCCCATTGGTTCGGCGAAGAGCATTTTACCTATATTAGAGTTTTTGGAAGCAAGGCTAGGCCACATGTCCTCCCCCTGTACGTCCCAGATAAACTGTTAGCCCGTGAAATCTCCTACCAGATTATGTCTGAGAGTGTCACACAAACTCTCAAGGAGGAGAAGAAGAGAGGATGGCCCTCTTTTCCTTTAAGAATTAGAGTTTATACGCTGCTGAATTATAAACATGCAGAAAAGGAAGCAGCAAAACTCCAATTGATATCCCTGGCTTCTATTCCAAACAGACTTTATGATCCAAAAAAGACTGCTTTCATTGCCTTGGAATAGGCCAAGCTGTCAAAGGTTGTTCATCAAGAAGACCAGTTTGACGACCTGTTCATGAGTGTCGATTCAATAAGCCAAGTCAGACAACTCGCTTCACTGAGATATGAAGATGTGGAGTTAACTGAATTTAATAAACTTAGAAAGCAAAGGTTGCAAACTTTGCCTCTAGATTTATTATCCACAACCCCAAGATCTCCTCAAGCAAGTTGGTCAGCAGCAAATACGCCTATCTCCTGTTACAACTAAAGAATATGATAGACAACAGGAGGAAAGGCAACAAAAAGCACAAATTGACACAAGAGCAAAGAAAGCAAAAGGAGTTAGAAGAACAGAGGAAAAAGAGAAGAAGAAGAGAAAGCAAAGAAGAACTGGAAGATAGGCAGAAAAGGGAATTGGAGGAACAGCAGCAAAGAGCACATGAGGAGCAACAGCGGAAGGCATTGGAGGAACAGCAGAGGATTGAACGGGAGAAAGAACAAAGTAAAGCTCAAACAGAACAAAGTGAGCAAATCTCTATTGATCCTGAATTAATTAAAGAATGGAACCAATTCGATTCCATCATAAGTGGTAAGGAAGCCTCCAAAGACTCAGACGCCTCTAAGACTCCCAATACTACTTCTCCGGTTCTAGAGGGAACCAGCGGCTCACCCATGGTACAGAATGTAGAGGTAATCACTCAAGATCCATCCGATCAAATTGATCTTCAGGTGGAGGAAATTCCTCCTCTAGACATTTTCTACAGCCCAAAGCATAGAGCCGTTGTAAGGTGCTCGAGGAAAAGGTGAAGGCTTGATCAACCTTCTATTTTGCCTGAGCAAACAATCACGGGCAATGTGGTCTGGAAGGGAGAATTGGATCCCTCTGAAGATCTGACAAAGCTATCGCAATTTGCGGGAGCTTATTCAGCGGCAACTATTGACAAAGCATCCGAAGTCAGTCTTCTTTTGAAGACTAAAGAGCATGAGATATACGCATTACAAGCAGAAGTGATAGAGGCAAGGAATAAGGCAGCACAGGCAGAGGAACAATTGCTGGCCAACACAAGAAGAATCATTTGTTAACCCAGCAAATTGAACAACTGAGGATAGACCAAAGTGACATTCAGAAAGCAAAAGAATTGTCAAAGGCATTATCCCAGTTGAAGGCATCGAATGAGCTGATGATACAAGCTAAAGACGAGCAAATAATTCAGCTATCAGCTCAGCTTGAAGGTATTAAGAGCGCCAAGAGTATCAATGATTTCAGAGCAGAGGCAACTCGAATAAACAGCGCACTGATATCTCAAATCAGGATCTTATGCCAACAACTTGTTGAAGCTGAATCACTGTGTGAAACATCTACAGCAGTGTGTCAACAAATCGAGAAAGCCAGAAGTAAGTTGGATCAGGCTGAAGACGATATAACAGAGTATATTGAATGGCAAGACTCTCCAGAAGGGCAAGCCGCAAATTTCTCCCGAATCTGTGTAACATACAAGGACATACTCTTCATGGAATGGAACACACAGATGATGGAAGCAGAAAGAGCAGCCTCCAGATGCAAAATGATTGCCAGTAACATGATCAATCTAGTCAATGATACATTGTATCTGGCAAACATGATTTCACAATGCACACCTGGAAACATAACAACGGCAAATATGCTGGAGCTCAGGAATTACCCTGATCTGGAGAAACAAGGGCGGTTAATTACTGGAGTAAATACCTTGACCGCCGATTCATACTGGCTTTTCCTGATTAAACCACATTCTCAAAGGTCGGCTCTTAATTGTCTAACAGATGCTCTCCGATACCTGATTGCCGATATTCGAGATGCCACATATGATGCACAGCTGACTTCACGCCTCAATACAACACCAGAAGTAGAGCCAATGCTGGCGATATGTCAGCAAAGGAGTAAAGGCAAAGAGACCTCTGACTGAAACATTGCCGCCGACTGCCGAATCACCAAAAAAAAAAAAATAATGATATTTGTTAATGCCGATTTAGTTGTTTTTTTAGTTTTAGATATTTAGATATTTTAGATTAGCATAATATTTATAGACCCTTTCATTGTTTTGGAGAGGGTCGTAAAATTTTGTAAAAGACTTAAAGGCTGAAGTTTGCACTATTGTGCTTCAGTCTATATTCTTTTTGAAACTCGACCACTGGTTCTTAATTTTACTTGGAAGGCTGTTTTAAGTAAATTGTGCACTATTGTCGTTTGCTTGGAATGCTTTCTGGTCTGAAGGAGGAACCGCGACATAGCGATTAATATATTGGATTGATCAAACAGCTTGCATGGTACTATTATCTGTATCTGTTCTCTTTTCTATTATATGAATTGCTGTGTTATTACTTTTGCTATTGTTGATTACATGTATGCAATATAACAGCAAGTCTGCATTTCATATCACTATTGAATGTTTTGTGATTTGTTATCTCTTTTAATCATGCGCGTAACAATGATATAAATGACTGAGTACAGTAATTCGCTATTATCGCTCTGCATAACTACTTATGCAGAGCCAATTAAATGATTTAAACATTTATGCTTATTGTTTGTGTCATCTATATGCCTGCCAGTAAGCCTAAATTATCAAACGCTGTATTCAAATGAATCGATAAGTCCCGGGATTAGCTTATAGTTATTATATTTCTTTTGTAGTTTAGTTATTTATTTATTATCACCTTACATCGTAAATCATTCATCCATCCCGTTTACTTATAATCTTTGGGAAACTGGTCCCATTATCCCAGTCGGAGCCACTATTCCAAACGGAAAAGGAGCTGCACTAAGTTCCGGACCGGGTGGTTTCCCCGATGTTGTTGCAACGAATTTCGGGGCATCAACATTTTTGGCGCTAGAAGGAGGGCCATCGACTGTGAATGGCAAGTAGGTCCAAATCTGCAAACCATTCTAAGAGTAATTCTCCCTCCAAATCCTCTTCCCCTTCTCAATCACATGCTGGTTCTCCGGCACACAATCGGAAAAAGAGGAATCAACCACCACTGCTCATACCCATCATATTTCAGAACATTTAAGTCTTGAATCCCCTGAAGTTCAGTCTCTTATCCATAAACTTCAGAGCTTCTCGATTTCACCTCAGAAATCTGAAGTATCACAAAGCAGTGTGACCTCGCAGTTAAACTTATCCCATCCACTTACCAGACTTCAGAGCGAAAAAACTCGGTATCGAACCTACTGAGTTCCCTTTACCGAAAAGGAAAAAGGCTAAGAAGATTACTGAAGTATCTGATAGTGAAGATCTTTCTTCCATATCTTCCATCTTAATTCCTCCTCTGCGAAGTCAACCATCCACTCCTCCGTTACACATTGTTGTTCATCAGGGAATAAGTACTACAGCATCTCAAGCTACTCTCTCTCCAACAACTTCTTCTCCTCAGTCATCTGGAATACCAATAGTAGTAACAACTATTATCGCCAGCATAATGGCAGATCCATGGACTACGCCAGGTGCAGTCAATATGCCCGGACCATTACATGATCTACCTGATGCTCCCGAAAAATGGTTGCCTAAATTTAATCCAGATAACGGAACACAAGCTGAAGAACATATTAACAATTTCATGTTAGCAGTTAACTTAAAAGGAGTGACAGAACAAGATGTTGTTGTCAGACTTTTCCCTTATACCCTGCAAGGATCGGCAGGATCCTGGTACTTCTCTTTACCTTCTGGTTCTATTACTAGCTGGACCACATGCCAAGAGCAGTTCCTTACCAAATATGGAGATGACAGGTCTCTGGCGACTTTAATAAACGACCTCTCCAATTTGAGAATAGAGCATAGGGAAACAATAAAGGAGTTTAATGCTCGATTCAACAAACTCCTAAATAAATCCCCACCGCTTCGAAACCAGTGAACAAATTAGGAGCGAATGGTACATTACTGCCCTCCCTTCCAATATAGCTATTTTTGTTGACAAGGCTGGCAAACCTACCTTAGCTGAAAACATGAAGGAAGCACTTGCAGTTGAAAAGTGTATTAATGCTCTAGAGAAGAAAGCTGCCTTGGAGGATAGAAAATCCAAAAAAGTTTCATTTAAAGAAGATTCTAAGAAAAAGACCCCAAAGGACCCATACGACATGGAAGGTTTACAAAAGGTCCTTAAAACATTGTCTAATGAAATGGTTGAAATTAAAAAAACAGGTGGCCGAAACTTCGAACAAAAGACCATTTAGAACTTTCAAGAAAAATGAAACAAAGCCACCCAATGTTATATCTAATGCAGACTCTGAACAGGAAGAAGAAGAAGAGGAATCAACCTCTCAAACGGATGATGAAGAAGAAGTAGTTGAGTGTCACGGCATGTGGGATTTCATACTCCAAATTCTGACACCGAGAATCAAGAAGAAGCTTTTCCTGTTACTACAAGAAGTAA
Organism: Pinus tabuliformis; assembly: GCA_031772625.1. NCBI lineage: Eukaryota > Viridiplantae > Streptophyta > Pinopsida > Pinales > Pinaceae > Pinus > Pinus tabuliformis. The sequence goes on along the minus strand of CM062816.1, from coordinate 1,883,754,644 downwards.
AATCGCTTCTGAACCTACTCAAACAACTACAAAAAAGAGGAGTGCAGGTGCTGCCACACCAAAAGAAAAAGTTCTTCCAAAGAAGTCTCCGGTAGCAGCCCCCAAAACCAGCCTCCAATTCTAACTCTCCTTCAACATCCAAGACACTAGTGGTATCTGACTCCATGGAGTATAATATTGTTGATGATATGAAAAAGACTAAGGCAAACATAACCATGTTTGAACTAAGTAAGTTAAAAACATCAGCAGAAATTGCTCCTAAGAGAATTTAACGCTGTCCCCTCTTCTCCTCTTCCCAGTTCAAAAGCTGCTAATGATTCAGGACAACCCCCTCCATATATGGTCGAAGCTACCGATTTGATTCTGATCGGAGATAGATCCAATTCTCATACCCCACCTTTCTTGCTCACCTATGAAATCTATAATCGAAATTTGCATAACTGTTTAATTGATTCAGGGGCTTCATCTAATATTATGCCAGCTTCAGTTTGTTCTAAACTGAACATAGAACCCCAGAAGTCCGTAATTCATATTGTACAGTTAGACAGAACCAAAGTACAGGTTATTGGAGAAATTAATTCCGTGACTATTAGGTTGTCTGCTGATCCCAGAATAGTACAGAGAATAGATATTTTGATTGCTGACATACCTGAATTCTATGGTTTAATTTTGAGCAGAGATTGGTCTGAGAAACTGCATGGATACATTTCCACGGATTGGTCACATATGTGCTCCCTATAAGGGTAAGCCAAATCAAATAAGGATCGACCGTGAGAAACACATGACTCACACAGTAACCGACTTCGAACAAGAAAACCAGCCTGTGGCCTTCAACAACAACATTTTGGGAAATTATTCCTCAGAATCATTCTTTGGCAACTTTGTTGCCCAATCTTCCCCTTTTTAGTTAACCATTGTACATCTCAAGTAGAAAAATTTTCACAAACCAATTTATCCAAATGCTTCAACGAAAATCAAAAAGATGTAAATACTTTTGTTGATTCTCCTTTATTTTGGTCTTTGTATTTTGATGGCTCTAAGTCCAGTGAGGGATCAGGAGCAGGTTGCATCTTGGTTAGTCCGCAAGGCGAAAAAACAATGCTATCCTGTCGATTAGAATTTGAATGCACCAATAACACGGCCGAATACGAAGCTCTAGTGCAGGGACTATATAAGGCAATTGACCTTAAAGTCCAATATATAAAAGTATTCGGTGATATTGAGATCATTGTTAAACAGGTAAGAAATACAATTCATTGCCTTTCAAGCCACCTTAAGCATTATCAATCGCTAGTGCAAGATCTTACTTTGCATTTCTCAGCATTCAACATTTCTTCAATTCCAAGATCACAAAACTCGGCAGCTGATTTACTAGCCAACGTAGCTTCCAAACTCCTCCCTTCCGAAGACTATAGCCTTGATAGTTTTTCTATAGAATTAATTTTTAGACCTTCAGTTCCCGATAACATCACTAACTGGAGGGTTTTCAACCATGACGAGGACATCTTGCAATTCTTAACCTCTGAAAAGTCTTATGACAATCAAATCATTGAAGAGCATGACCATGATTCTCAAATGAAAGAAACATCTCAAGATAACGCGATTCCTAAGCCTGTAGTAAAGCTCGAAGACATTTATGACATTAAAGATAGGTTCAAACTGTAATTAATGCAAAACTCCAAAGCTCTACTCTTAGGTTTGAATCAATCAATTTGGGAACAGATCAAGCTCCTCAAAATATCAACTTAGGACTAGGACTTTCTATAGAAGAAAAGGAAGCATTCATCAAACTCTTAAGGAAAAACAAGCAAGTTTTTGCTTGGAAGTATGACGACCTCAAGACATATGATACATCTATCATACAACATACTATTCCTATGCTTCCGATCAAAAAACCTATCCAGCAGAAGTTAAGAAAAATATACACCGAATTTGGAGAGCCAAATAAAGTCGGAACTTAATAAGCTCCTAAAAGCTAAGATTATCTTCCCTGTCCGACACTCAAACTGGGTCTCCAATATGGTCCAGTTAGGAAGAAAAACGGCGACATTCGAATCTGTATTGATTTCAGAAACTTGAATAAGGCAAGCTTGAAAGATAATTTCCCACTGCCTACCATGGAACAAATCCTCCAATCGGTAGCAGGATCTGAATTAATGTCCTTTCTCGACGGTTTCTCAGGATATAATCAAGTGTTGGTCCATCCTAATGACCAACTAAAGACTACATTCAGGACAAAATGGGGAACTTATGCATATCAAAAGATGCCTTTTGGACTCATAAATGCAGGAGCGACATTCCAAAGAGCCATGGATACAGCCTTTAGAGGGTTAATTAATCGGACAGTAGTCGTCTACCTCGATGATATTACTGTGTATTCTAAAAAGAGATATAACCACTTGCATGATTTAAAACAGATTTTTCAACGATGCAAAACATATGGTATCTCTCTCAACCCGAAAAAGTCTTTCTTTGCTCTCAACTAGGGTAAGCTTCTAGGGTTTATTGTATCTAAAGATGCATTTATGTAGATCCTGATCGAATTAAGGAATTTCTGAAATTCCTTTTCCGCACAACAAAAATCGATGCAGTCGTTTCTAGGGCAGATTAATTTCGTTAAACGATTCGTTCCAGATTTTTCACAGATTGTACTACCACTACAACGATGATTAAAAAGAATTCAACCTTCAGATGGGGAATAGAGGGAAAAGCAAGCTTTTAATGGTATTAAGCAATCAATAATCAATGTCCCAGCTCTGAATACCCCAAATCTTTCTAATCATTTTATATTATATACCATTGCATCCGACTTATCTTACGCAGCAGTGCTCACCCAGTTGAATGATGACAATTTGGAAGCGCCCATCTCGTTCTTCAGTTCAAACTTTCAAGGCGCCGAATTAAACTATTCCGATATTGAGAAACAAGCTTTTGCTGTCTTTAAAGCAGTCAAACATTATCGACCCTTTCTTTTAAAAACCCATACTGAAGTGATAGTTCCTTTCTCAGCAGTTAGGCAACTATTAATCCAAAAGGAATTGGGAGAAAAGAGGGCAAATTGGGTCGCAGCTCTCCAAGAATATGATCTAGAAATAAAGCCAGCAAAGTTTGTTAAAGGTCAAGGTTTTTGCAGGATATTAGCAGGAGCATCAAACATTCCGGATTCAAGTGATACAGAGCAAACCCAAGAAGTTAATCAGCTAAGTATTCCTGATTCCGAATCTCAATATGCAGATCTGATCTTCTATTTAAAGAATGGTTATGCACCTACCAATTTGTCCTACAAAAACAAAAGAGCCATTAGATTGAAAGCTAAGAGTTTTTCAATTATTGGCGATGTGCTCTTTAGAAGAAACTATGATTCTGTCTTATTAAGATGCCTTGAGAAACCTGAAGCTCAAAAGGTTTTGCAGGAGCTACACGACGGACCAGCAGGAGGACATTTCGGAGCTGATACAACAGCTCATAAAATCATTCATGCTGGATACTATGGCCTACTTTGTTTAAGGACGCTCACGAATATGTAAGGAAATGCATCAAATGCCAAACTGCCAGTGGAAGACAACAAAAACCAGCTTTCCCTTTGCAACCAATCAACATTGAACAACCTTTTGAACAATGGGGATTGGACATCATTGGAGAAATTCACCCTTCTTCTTCCAAACAGCACAAATATATTCTTACAACAACTGATTACTTTACAAAGTGGTAGAAGCAGTTCCGTTAAAAACAACAAACTCTGAGGCGATCATTGAATTTATAGATCAGTTCATCATTACCGGTTTGGTGTTCCAAACGCTCTCGTCTTTGATAATGCTTCTTACTTCTCAGGTAATGCAATGATTGATTTCGCTATCAAAAGGGATTTAAATTAAAGTATTCTGCTAATTACTATCCTCAGGGTAATGGCCTAGCAGAATCAACTAATAAAAACCTAATCAAAATCATTAAGCGAACAATCGAAGAGAATCATAAGAATTGGCATAAATCCTTGGTATTTGCATTATGGGCTGATAGGATAAACACAGAAAGCTTCCATAGGGACCTCTCCGTTTAATCTTGTCTATGGAAAAGAAGCAATCGTACCAACCAATCTTCTTTTTCCATCTCTAGCCCTAGTGCAATTTATTGACGAAACTCCTTCTTCCTCTATCCAGTTTAGATATGATCAAATTCTTAAACTTGAAGAAGAAAGGGAAAAAAGCCAAGGTTACACACGCTAAACATCAGCAAGTCATTAAAGCAGCTTTTGATCTGGCCTCATCTAGTCCTAAACAATTCCAAGTCGGAGATCTAGTCCTGAAATGGGACAAAGCCCATGAAGACAAAGGTAAACATTCCAAATTTCAAAAATTGTGGCTCGGACCATTTCAGATGTGTGAAAAAAGTAGGCCATTCCACTTTTATACTGCAAAATCTATCAGGGGTGAGGGATTCTCTCCCTGTCAATGGTCTGATCTTGAAGAAATTCTTTAATTGAGGAGGTAACCCCTTCTCTATGTAGTTTGATAGTTTTATATAGTTTGTAGGATTTGTAGAAATAAGGACGTGGGACATCTTCCATTGACCTTTCGCTGTAATTAAAAGTTGTCTCGCCACTACACTATTAATATTTACTTTTGGATAATAGCGTCTTAAACCAAGAAAGATCATTTCTAGGAAATTAGACATCTTTTTATTCTGAACATCACAGTCTAACTTTTGTAAACTTCACTCTGAACGAATTTCTATGAGTCATCTAGAGTTTTCAAAATAAGTCTCCAAAGGTTATCTATATTAAAAGAGGGGCTAATCCATCTTCAACATCTTTAACTCTTAAACCTGTCATCCGTTTACTCTTAAGAAGATAGTTGTTCATCCCATTCACTAAAGTTTGTGATTTCTCAGAGTGTAATTCTAAAATATTAAAGATCAAAGATAAGAGGTCTTATTACAAGCCTGCTTACCATGTTCATAGGAAAATAATTTAACTGACATTACCAAAACTGCATACCAAACAGGGTAATGGCTTGAAATTTCAAGTCAAGGGGTCTCATCACGAGCCAGCTTGTTCAGTTTGATTACTACCCGTGAATGGCATTGTCGTTATCTGGCACCAAACCAGGACAATGGCTTTTATCTTAAGCAAAGAAGAAAGTGAAATTCAAAAAATACAAAAATATCTTTTGAATTCATTCTGTTTAGTCACACTCTTAAGTGAATGGAACAATGGACAATGACATGGTTAAAAGGTAACCCTGCCGAGACTATGAACGTTTGCTGGCAGCAGAGGCTCTACCTGTGACAGAAGAGTTTATTTTAAAAAGCTGATATGGAGAAGTTTTCTATTTTACTTTTATGAACCAATAAGGACTCGTTTCAAAACTCAAAGTGTGTTTATAAAAAGAGGAAGTCAAATGAAGAAACCTGTTTTATTCAGAATCAATAGACATCTAGTTATATTAGAAGTTTCCTTTCTTTATAAAGATTCTATTTGAAAAGGTGTAAGTATATTTATTAGTCCAGAGATAACTGGTTCTACCAGCGAATCGCCAATTGTTGTGCCCTACAACAACCCCCCATTTCATAATATTTTTATCACAAACAATTAACATATGAAATGGGTCCCTTTTAAAAATTTTAATTGGCATTAATGAATTTGTTCGAAAAAGGTATGATAATCAAATGAATTTGTTAACAAAAGCCTTTTTGAACAAATAATAAGCAATTTTTGGTTAAGTCCGAAAAGGCAATCGCAAGACCGTTTGCTACCTTGGTTCTTTCCGATGCGATATCGCTATAGGCCATCGGCGATAGCCAATGCACACACAGAAAAAGCACACATCTTTTCCCCGATGCGATATCGCTATCGGTAGTCGGCACAATCCCATACATCTTCATAAGACGTTCAGATCTTTTTCCCGATGTGATGTGATATCGCTATCGGTCGTCGGTAAATCAATTGATATGCATTTAGGGATTATGTTCGCGCGCTAATATGATACAATGTCGCAATCGGCATTCGCCAAGATCTCTCCCAAATGATAATGTCACTCATACCCCCGATGCGATGCGATGACGCTTAATGATGATCAGAACTCCTAAAAAAATAAAAGGATGATTATTTCAAAGCATTAAAGTTATATTTAAATCCGATTTGACAAAAGCACAAATTTCAAAATGCCGTTAAGTAAAGGGATAAGGTAATGCATGCGTATTTAAAGCTTTGCCCCTTCGAATTAACGAGCAATTACGATTAGACCTTTGAAGAAATCTATTGCACGCTTTAAGGGGTCATTCGGTTTAATAACTTAAGTAATGGTCATTTATGGAGCTGCAGGCCGTAAAATCACCATCATTGCATCTGCGGTGCCCTCTCAAATCATTAGATCCATAGCCACTTTTAGAATTAATCTCACCACGCTTCAAGTTATATATCTATCCCGTTATGGATCGTCATTGTTATTTCTTTGTTACGATTTCTCTTGCATTTGTGTAGAATTCAACCGAGAGAAGTCTGAATATGATGGGAAGAAGTTCAAAAAGGTGGCAGGTTCTACTCCAACACCTGTCTCAGGCAAGGCTGCTATGGTTTCAAAGAAAGGCTTAATCTCAGATACTACATGCACTGGTCTCCCTGGTACTACATGGCAAGGTACATACAATTTGCTAGAAGCAGAACAACCAGAAAAGACGGTAACGGAGGCTAGTGTGGACGAACTACGAAAGTCTGAGGCAACTCTTAAAGATTTGGCTGACTCCTTTCTGCACAGAATAGCAGCCAGAGAACAAGTCTTGCCTTATACTGATGTGGTACGTTGGGAAATTGAAGAAATTACTCTCACTGATAGAACCTTCCATACTAAGGATGGAAGGATTTTCGGTTCCTTCAAGCCTGATGACTTGAGACGGATGTATCATTTGCCTCAACCCGAGCTAGTCTATAATAGAGCCTTTTTGGAGAAATTCGCGAAGGAGAATGAATCGCCATCCGAACCTCTCCGAGAGTGGAGACAGAATCCAACTAAACACAAGCATGATATCTCGAGTAAGTACTCCAATGCTTCTTTGACTTCACCTTATTGCTACGCCGGGATTATGATTTGTAGATTGTGGGGATTTCATGACTCTGCAAATATTCATATTGATATGGTTACTTTAATGGAAGCGGCCATCAATAGTATAATCATGGATTGGGCCACTATTTTGTCTGATAAATTGGTCCTGGCTATTCGTGAGTTTAGGGCCAAAACCAGAGTCACTGAGAGAAAAATCCCACCCTTCTATTACTCTGCTTACATTATGGATACCCTTTGTTTTAATTCTGAGTTTCCTGTCCTTGGTTGGAGATGGACAACCCATGATCCAACACCCCATTCACTTGTACCATCGGAAATTGTGGAAACCCTCCCACAAAGACCATCTGTATCAAATTTGCAATGGTTTTATGGTTCCCGTTCACTATTCTATTTTTGACAGACCTATCCTAGAATTTCCTATGAAGCTTCTTTTGATCTCCCAGCCGTAGCCCATTGGTTCGGCGAAGAGCATTTTACCTATATTAGAGTTTTTGGAAGCAAGGCTAGGCCACATGTCCTCCCCCTGTACGTCCCAGATAAACTGTTAGCCCGGAAATCTCCTACCAGATTATGTCTGAGAGTGTCACACAAACTCTCAAGGAGGAGAAGAAGAGAGGATGGCCCTCTTTTCCTTTAAGAATTGGAGTTTATACGCTGCTGAATTATAAATATGCAGAAAAGGAAGCAGCAAAACTCCAATTGATATCCCTGGCTTCTATTCCAAACAGACTTTATGATCCAAAAAAGACTGCTTTCATTGCCTTGGAACAGGCCAAGCTGTCAAAGGTTGTTCATCAAGAAGACCGGTTTGACGACCTGTTCATGAGTGCCGATTCAATAAGCCAAGTCAGACAACTCGCTTCACTGAGATATGAAGATGTGGAGTTAACTGAATTTAATAAACTTAGAAAGCAAAGGTTGCAAACTTTGCCTCTAGATTTATTATCCACAACCCCAACATCTTCCTCAAGCGAGTCTGGTCAGCAGCAAATACGCCTATCTCCTGTTAAAACTAAAGAATATGATAGACAACAGGAGGAAAGGCAGCAAAAAGCACAAATTGAACAAGAGCAAAGAAAGCAAAAGGAGTTAGAAGAACAGAGGAAAAGAGAAGAAGAAGAGAAAGCAAAGAAGGAACTGGAAGATAGGCAGAAAAGGGAATTGGAGGAACAACAACAAAGAGCACATGAGGAGCAACAGCGGAAGGCATTGGAGGAACAGCAGAGGATTGAACGGGAGAAAGAACAAAGTAAAGCTCAGACAGAACAAAGTGAGCAAATCTCTACTGATCCTGAATTAATTAAAGAATGGAACCAATTCGATTCCATCATAAGTGGTAAGGAAGCCTCCAAAGACTCAGACGCCTCTAAGACTCCCAATACTACTTCTTCTCCGGTTCTAGAGGGAACCAGCGGCTCACCCATGGTACAGAATGTAGAGGTAATCACTCAAAATCCATCCGATCAAATTGATCTTCAGGTGGAGGAAATTCCTCCTCTAGACATTTTCTACAGCCCAAAGCATAGAGTCGTTGTAAGGCGCTCGAGGAAAAGGTGAAGGCTTGATCAACCTTCTATTTTGCCTGAGCAAACAATCACGGGCAATGTGGTCTGGAAGGGAGAATTGGATCCCTCTGAAGATCTGACAAAGCTATCGCAATTTGCGGGAGCTTATTCAGCGGCAACTATTGACGAAGCATCCGAAGTCAGTCTTCTTTTGAAGACTAAAGAGCATGAGATATACGCATTACAAGCAGAAGTGATAGAGGCAAGGAATAAGGCAGCACAGGCAGAGGAACAATTGCTGGCCCAACAACAAGAGAATCATTTGTTAACCTAGCAAATTGAACAACTGAGGATAGACCAAAGTGACATTCAAAAAGCAAAAGAATTGTCAAAGGCATTATCCCAGTTGAAGGCATCGAATGAGCTGATGATACAAGCTAAAGACGAGCAAATAATTCAGCTATCAGCTCAGCTTGAAGGTATTAAGAGTGCCAAGAGTATCAATGATTTCAGAGCAGAGGCAACTCGAATAAACAGCGCACTGATATCTCAAATCAGGATCTTATGCCAACAACTTGTTGAAGCTGAATCACTGTGTGAAACATCTACAGCAGTGTGTCAACAAATCGAGAAAGCCAGAAGTAAGTTGGATCAGGCTGAAGACGATATAACAGAGTATATTGAATGGCAAGACTCTCCAGAAGGGCAAGCCGCAAATTTCTCCGAATCTATGTAACATACAAGGACATACTCTCATGGAATGGAACACACAGATGATGAAAGCAGAAAGAGCAGCCTCCAGATGCAAAATGATTGCCAGGAACATGATCAATCTAGTCAATGATACATTGTATCTGGCAAACATGATTTCACAATGCACACCTGGAAACATAACAACGGCAAATATGCTGGAGCTCAGGAATTACCCTGATCTGGAGAAACAAGGGCGGTTAATTACTGGAGTAAATACCTTGACCGCCGATTCATACTGGCTTTTCCTGATTAAACCACATTCTCAAAGGTCGGCTCTTAATTGTCTAACAGATGCTCTCCGATACCTGATTGCCGATATTCGAGATGCCACATATGATGCACAGCTGACTTCACGCCTCAATACTCCACCAGAAGTAGAGCCAATGCTGGCGATATGTCAGCAAAGGAGTAAAGGCAAAGAGACCTCTGACTGAAACATCGCCGCCGACTACCGAATCACCAAAATACAAAATGATATTTGTTAATGCCGATTTATTTGTTTTTTCAGTTTTAGATATTTAGATATTTTAGATTAGCATAGTATTTATAGACCCTTTCATTGTTTTGGAGAGGGTCGTAAAATTTTGTAAAAGACTTAAAGGCTGAAGTTTGCACTATTGTGCTTCAGTCTATATTCTTTTTGAAACTCGACCACTGGTTCTTAATTTTACTTGGAAGGCTGTTTTAAGTAAATTGTGCACTATTGTCGTTTGCTTGGAATGCTTTCTGGTCTGAAGGAGGAACCGCGACATAGCGATTAATATATTGGATTGATCAAACAGCTTGCATGGTACTATTATCTGTATCTGTTCTCTTTTCTATTATATGAATTGCTGTGTTATTACTTTTGCTATTGTTGATTACATGTATGCAATATAACAGCAAGTCTGCATTTCATATCACTATTGAATGTTTTGTGATTTGATATCTCTTTTAATCATGCGCGTAACAATGATATAAATGACTGAGTACAGTAATTCGCTATTATCACTCTGCATAACTACTTATGCAGAGCAATCTTAAATGATTTAAACATTTATGCTTATTGTTAGTGTCATCTATATGCCTGCCAGTAAGCCTAAATTATCAAACGCTGTATTCAAATGAATCGATAAGTCCCGGGATTAGCTTATAGTTATTATATTTCTTTTGTAGTTTAGTTATTTATTTATTATCACCTTACATCGTAAATCATTCATCCATCCCGTTTTACTTATAATCTTTGGGAAACTGGTCCCATTATCCCCAGTCAGAGCCACTATTCCAAACGGAAAAGGAGCTGCACTAAGTTCCGGACCGGGTGGTTTCCCCGATGTTGTTGCAACGAATTTCGGGGCATCAACAGGTTCTCTCATATCACTTGGCCTTTAAGTCAAGTTAGCAAAGGCAGAGCAAAAGCAATTTTTTTTTGCTGGGAAACCTAGCAACAAGCGTTCTCCGAGTTGAAGAATCACCTCTATTCTACACCAGTGCTCACATTATTAGACTTGTGACAATGATTTGAGATTGAGACAGATGCCTCTCACTATGCTATTGGTGCAGTTCTTACTCAGCATGGGCATCTAGTGGCTTACCACAGTGAGACACTTTCAGACATAGTCCGGAAGTACCCCACTTACAACAAAGAAATGCATTCCACTATGCAGGCCTACTGTTAATGGAAGCATTAGATTCTGGGAAGGAAATGGTCATCCACACAGACCACAAACCTCTACAATTCATACAGACACAAGGGAAGTTGTAGAATGCTTGACATAAAAAATGGTCCACCTATTTGCAACAATTCCATTTGAACATTAAGTATAAGAAGGGAAGCTCCAATAATGTTGCTGATTGCATCAATTGACGACTGGTCATGGCGTTGATCACTGTTCTCGACTCCTGTGGGCCTGAGACATTAAGGTGGCCGCACCTTTACAAGAATGATCTAGAATTAAACAACACATATCAGACACTCCTCGAAGGGAAGAATGTTCGAAATTTTCACCTTCAGGATGCATTGTGTTCCTTCAAGTGAGCGTGCCAAGATGATTTGGGAGGCGCACTACAGTTGGGTCGTTGGACATTTCAAAGTAGAGAAAACAGTGGCAATATTGTAGAAGTATTTTTATTGGCTGAAACTTTGTTAAGATGTTGGGAAGTACATTAGATCCTACACCACCTATGCCATTGCCAAACCAACCATTAAGAAGCAAGGCATGTATACCCCTCTACCTACTCCTAGATGACCTCGGGAATCTGTCTCCATGGATTACATGTCGGGCCTTCCTTCTAGTAATCACAGCAACAATTCCATTTCGTGGTTGTTGACAGATTCTCTAATATGACCATCATGGTGGCCTATAAGAAGAGTATCACAGTAGAGGCCGCTACTAAGCTCTTCTTCGAACGAGTATGGGTACACTTTGGGATCCCATAGTCCATTGTCTTAGATTGAGATAGAAAATTCTTGAGTGCATTTTGGTCAAGTCTTTGGTCGATGCTGGATACAAAAGTTACTAAGTCCATGACTTTCCATCCCCAAACTAATGGCCAAACAGAGGTTGTCAACAGTATGATCATACACATTGTGCGCATGTACAATTTGAAGCATCAACGCACGTGGGATGAAATTCTCTGCTATGTCCAAAACACCTAGAATAGAGCTCTCCATAGCTAAACATGCCACAACCCCTTTCAGGTACGGCTTGGATTTAAGCCATCATGCCCCATTAATGTGGCCATACCATTTGCAACCACTCTAGTGGATTCAATTCACATTCAGTCTGAAGCTTAAAGGGCTAACAACTTCAATGAGAAAATTCAACACATCCACCAGCAGGACTTGGATAGAGCCAATGCTATGTACAAGTAGCGCCATGATCAACATCGAGTTCCGCATAAGTTCTAGGAGGGCGACAAAGTTTGTATACATTTATAGAAGGAGCACCTTACTGCACCCCACCACAAGCTTCGCTCACTCCAATATGGGCCATACACCATCACCAAGGCCATCGGTGATAAGACCTTCGAGCTTAGCATCCCACCGTTCCTTGGTCTACACCCAATGTTCAATATAGATTGCCTTCGGCAATACTTTCCACCATTGTTGGATACATCTGACATTGCAAAACAACTCACACTAATAAAGTTCAACCAGGACTACATGGAATAGGCCAAAACTAGTCAAATCATGGAGACACATAGCAAGAACACTCTCTAACTGAGGATATGACTATATCAAGTTGTCAAAGAAGGCTAACTCCTTCACCAAGGCAAGTGGTTCACCAAGGACTAGGTTCAACAAAAATTTCTTCACCTCATGGAGGCTCTTCCTTAAGGGGGAGGAATGATCCAGGTGGATATTGGTGGCCACCTTCCTATTCCACCTAGACCCCCGAGTCAGTTTCATGTGTCTCCTTGTTCATTTCATCATTTACTATTGTTTGCAGTTTTTTGGGTCCTGAACTTCCGGAGTAGTTGTGACCCCCTAAATGGCATTTTTTTGGGTCCACGATAGGCCCGTAGCTATGGGCAGGGGCCTACAATGAAACTTGTAATATTCAGGGAGACCATTCCAATAAGGTATATCGTACACGCCAAACAGAGATAATATGACCAAGTTACGACCCCAGGAAGTTAGTTTCCGAACTAACCCCAACGGGGCCCACAAACTCTTGGTGTTACATCTCTTGGGGTTAGGGTTTTGGTTGTTTAGGGTTTTCTCATGTTTTCCAATAATAAATAGGCCCTCGAGCCTCATTGTAACACAATTCAGAGGCATGTAGTTTCCACATGTCTTTTGAGAGATAAGCTACCATTGCACCAACTATCTTATTTACATTATGTTTGTAAGCATAGTTCAATATTTTTCTATTAATGAAATGAAGTGTTTTTCTGTTGCATATCTATGTTTATGATTATATCTGTAAGTTTTTTTGTTCCTATTTAAGATCAAATCGAAAAGATAGTTCTATGAATGTTTATGATTCATGTTTTTTTGTCACCCATAATAAAGTAGTTGAACTATTTCAGTTTTTTTAGTGCTATCATATTGAGAATGTGTTGTAATGGTTGTAATTCTTGTTGCATCTTTGCGAACTATTCCACATTGTGTTAGATAAATATCTCTTATTTGTGTGTGTTTCTACCAGAGTGGTACTATTACCTCTCTTTTAGATGCTCACTTTATTTTCCCTCCGCAGTAGAAGAACCTGACACACCTACAACCGAACACTCACATGGAAACCTTACTTTCTTTTCGAAGGCACATTTTCACTCCTCTCTCTTGCTGATAGTTGGTGCCAAGGAAATTCTTTAAGAAGCAGGAAATTGGGCCATATTCTAGATGGGGCTCCTATTCCAAATGGTGTGAGGTCTAGGTGAGATCACATAGTGGGGAGACCCCTTGAATGTTGGTGTGTCCAACACTGTCAACAAGACTGCATGTTCCTAACTGAAAATTTTGGGTTGCAACCACATGGATGTAGGCTTGTGCATGAGGTTGAAGGCTTACAACCGCATGGAGGGCATGTTCTGGGAGTGGTAAGGGACCCTGGTTAGAGAAAAGGGTGTCCAACTCAGGTTTACGACACTGAGGGTGTTTACTCAGTCTCTAAGTGACCTGTAGCACTTGTAGAATGTTATGAGATGTCCATTTGTCTTCTGTGATTGGTCCCACTTCCTTAATGGAACCTGTGAGGTTGGGTCATGTCATAGTGGCTCATCATCTCATATTTACCATGACAGGCCATTTTAGTAGGCTAAATGTGGGAGTGGTGGGTTACACTTGGATACAATTTTTGATCTGTTTTGAATACGTACATTGAAACTAGATCTACTTTATTCTTATGTGATCATTGAAAAGATAAAAGGTTTCATTTATTGATTCTTAAATGTGCATGAATTATGTTGAGTGGTATTATGTTGGAGTTACATATTGGAAACTCACCCCTGGGTATCAAGTGACATGCTCATCCTGTGGCATAGATTTACATGGTGATAAAGTATAATGTTGCACTTGGTTTTGAGATTTCTGCATTTTGACAAGCCTGTATGGATCTTGTGTCGTTCTTTGCCTTAATTGCATGACCTTGAAACTCGTAATGTTGTCCTATGACCTTAATGCTCCTTTACTATGCAAATATATGGTGAATATGAATCTTGGTTTCGATCTACGACTTAGTTAACAAGGGTTTTTACTCCAATTTTGTTTAGCTTGTGGATTTTCAACATTTAGGTTCGTTTCAAGTTTTTACTATGTGAAAAACCTTCATGGTTACTAAAGGACACTGTTGAAGCCCTGAAAATTGGGTCTACAACAAGGGGGATACCTACCGAGTCCAGACCTTGAAAGCAGCTCCATTTTTGTTTTGGATGGTGGGTCCAATTGGGGATAATTGGACCAGTTTCCCAATTTGTGTGTGTGTGATGAGAATTGATATTTCCTTTTCTAATGATTTCTAAGTAAAATTATTTTAATCTAAGTCTAATTTAAAACATGCAATTGTATTCTAATGAACATAAATATCTAATTCTAAAACTAACTCGGGATTTAACGTTTTAGTTATGCGATCTAAAATAATTTCTAGTAGCAATTGGTAATAAAGATCTTTCAATTTCTACGAGAAAAGAGTTCGATAAAAATAAATTGTTTAATATAAAAAGTTAGCCAAAACAATTGTGAGAAGCATATTGCATAATAAGTCATTCATACATTAAGCATAAACAGAATAGTCGTCACCATACAAAAGTTCCAAATGATAACTCAAACCTTCAAGCCTTCATATATAAATAACTAAACATAAATATCACTTTGACAAATAAGCAAAAATCATTAAGAGATAAAAGTACCATTGATAACAAGTTCTACTCATGAGCTTCAGCAATATAGATTTATCTCTTCCTAATTCAACATCTACTAAGAGTACAAAATTTCATTTTGGTAGTAGACATTAAACACATATATCAATAAATCTCGTTCCATTCATTCATCAATACCTCCTCCGAGGGTGCAGAAGTGCATGTTCTGAGGAAACTTTTTTTGACAAATTTCAGGACCCCTCTCTAAATGCATGAGAGGGGTTAAAATACTACTAACTAAATACTAAAAATAGTTTATTACAAAAATATAGGAGGAGGTTTAAATGACCGTCCTCATCTAAGGAAAAGATAAATCAAAACTAAAACTAAAATTGAATCAGGAAATTAACTATCTATGTATCTGTTCTCTGAGATCACAAGCATTCAACATTGGCTTGAGGAGCGTCGGTTGGCTGACCTCCGATTTTAGTTGCCCTACAAAAATAGAATCAGAAAGTGCTGGCACTATCTTCTCAATAGAGTTCGTAAGGCATTTGGGAGTCATGCATTGATTGTGCGGTTTAGCCAAGTACTGCCAGTAAGAATCCCAATTCAACTTGGTTAACTTCTTGATGGACTTTGTTCTTTCTTCAGCTTTTTGTCTCTAGCTTGTCTACAGATGTTGTGCCTTTGGGAGAAATCCCAGAGAGGTCTCTGATATGAGGTTTGCTCTGTGCAGGTTTTCATTGACACAGTCAATGACGTTGTTTGCCGCTATAGCTGCTTCTTTTGCTACGTGTTCTGCCTTCCTAATCTGTGCGTCCCACTTATGAAAGAGCATTTCTTTATGGGCTTCATTGATCCTAAGCGCGCCTACTTTCCTTCCCTTCTTCCAATTCCTGCCAAGTCAAAGTATCAGAAATATGCATACCACCTAAGGATATCCTCGATAAATACCACTGGTTTTGGAGCGCGGGCCTCACTTTTAGCCTTTAGCGCTTTTCCCCATGGTTTTCCTGGCTCACATGTGACTAAGCACTCAGAGGCTTTCCTTCTCAAGGGGTTTTCCCAGCGATGCGCGATTAACGCTAATCGCACATCGGAAACTGCCTCCTTTTCCCAATCCGAGCTTCCCTGGTGCTAGTTTCGCCTCTTGCGTGGTTTTGGTAGATGATACATAAGCCTTAAATCTTGTGGAGTGAATGACCCAATGAGGTCTTGGCCTCGAGGCTTGAATTATCTGTTTGTTATATCAACATTATCTAGTATCCACTTAACCATGTCTATGTATGGAAGAATCTTAGGTCTTGCCGCTATTCGGTGCAAGAACGAACATGAAAGTTCTGTGATTGATGCCTCAGATGACTCGTGTGAGTCTGTTGTTGGTTTAACCTCCATAACTCTGGGGTTTTCTTCTTTGAGCAGATTGTACATTCCTTCCCAAGCAGTTATGCCTGCATCTCTGTTACAGGTGGTGTCTGTGTATAAGGGCATCATCTCTTTATTCTCAGAAACTGAAGCTTTTCCCTTCTTTCCCATTACGCTCTGAACATTGCTACGTATATTATTCTGCTTTCTGCTCCTGCAAATTTACAAGTAAGGAAAGAATAATGGTAAGAGATAAGGTGAAGGGAAAGCTCTTAATAGCGAAATCATTTAAAATATATCAACCTACGTGAAATTTCGATCAGATCTAAATATTATCTCATTAATGACCATCAACTATCATTAAATTGACATTAATGCCCATAACTTGGTATCGAATTACGAGAAAAACTTTATTGAATGATGAGCCTTGCAGATCTACGATAAAATGATTTTGCGATTTGCTTCACAATATCATAGATCGCAATATCACTAATCTGTTTTGTTAACAATCATTTATCACCACATGTTTCTGCAAGATGTGATTTGTGAGATGCCTTAGGTGATATTTGCGGCATATAAAAGCTGCGATGCGCGATGGGTCTTTAAAGCATGCTATCTCACATCACATTTTCGCAATTTCGATAGTTTGCATATATGATGTCCTCCATTACCCTTTGCGATAAGATGTTTTATTATTGAGAGAACGATTCTGTTCGAAACTTATCATAAAACTTAAGTTCTTTTGGGTTTTTTGGGTGTTTTCCTAAGTTTATGATAGTATGTTTTATTCAAAGCAGAATATAAGTGCTACTTTTTATTTTTTAGAAGGGTCCCCATTTATTTAGTATTAATAATAAAACTAAATAAAAAGGGGGCTTGTTGCTGGCCACAACAATTGGCAATTCACTTCGAAGAACCAGTTATCTATGATTATCTTTTGAATTTTCTAAACTTGCAAAACAGAAAATTTTTCTGGAAAATCAAACTTTATTATAGAAATATAAAGTGCATCATGCTTTTAGCCATTAATGGTATTTTGTTTCTCCTGTGTTAACTCTGATTATTTACTTCCCAAAGCTAGTCATTGTATTTACATCAGCCACTACTTGGTTTATAAAGATTAAAAAAAAGACTTCTCTGTAAATTAGTTTCAAGTATTCTCATTTATCGTAGGTAGAGCCTCTATTGCCAGCAGGTGTTCATAGCCTTGATAGGGTTACCTGTTACCCAACAATGATCTTGTATCCTACTTGGAGAAATATACAATTTTCAAAGATAAATCCATATCAAAACTTACTGCTTTTGTTTTTTTTTTAATTCTTAAAGAATAATGTCTTCATTTGGTAGCCAAATTATGACAATGCCATTCACATGATTTATAACTTTGTTGAACAAGCTAGCTCATGATGAGACCCCTTGTCTTTTGATTGCAACAATCTAGAGTCATTGCCCTATTTTGGTATGCAGTTTTGGCAATGTCAGCAAGTTATAATATCTATGATCATGATAAGTCAGCTTGTGATGAGACCTATTATTCTTTAAGTTTATAGTGTATTATTGGATTATTCCTTGAAGCTCGTAATTCTCTAGGTGGGGAGGAAGTCATTGGTTCCTTATGAATAGCTTTGGACGACAATTGCAGAGTTTTTGGAAAGAGCTTTTCTACAGAGAATTTTTGTTTTGTTATTGACGCTTTTCATTGACTGATATAAAACAAATTCCTACTAAAGGTTACCTTTTATCAACATTCGCAAGGCTGAAACTAGTAACATTTCTAGGCATGTAGCATTCAACTGTATCTTTCAATAATAATGATCAATTTTCCAAATCAGTTCAATTTATATAAGCGAAAAAACAAAATTTAAAAGAAACACTAGTCTTTTTCGTGAATTCCAAACGTAACCATTTACAAATTGTTTTATTATCAAAATAAAGCTATAAACAATAGTTTACAAAAATAGAAGAGGTCATCTTCTATGGAAAGTATTTTTTGAGGATTTTCCCATTAACATGTAAAGATTCTCTTTTCCCTGCTAAATCTTGCAACATGAAAGTGGATGGACCTATGATTTCCACAATTTGGAATGGGCTAAGCCACATTCATTGGAATTTTGAATGTTTGGCTTTTTCTCTGTGAGCCTTATCCCATTTTAAAACTAAATCTCCAATTTGAAAATCCTTTCTAGATACCATGCTTGAATCAAAGGAAGCCTTTACTAATGCTTGATGATGAGCGTCTATTATTTTAGCCTGTTCTCATTGCTCTTGTAGCCTAAAGATCTGCAGTTGTCTTAGTTGTAAAGATGAAGTTGGTGTTTCGTCAATAAATTGAAGTAAGGCCAAAGAAGGAATTGCAAGGTGAGTTGGGAAAACCACTTCTTTCCCATAAACTAAATTAAAGGGAGAAGTGCCGATGGAAGCTTTCTGCGTTATTCGGTCTGCCAAAAGAGCATACATCAAAGATTTGTGCCAATTTTTTTGATTCTGATCAATGGTTTGATTAATGATTCTGATTAAGTTTTTATTAGTTGATTCGGCCAACCCGTTCCCTTGTGGGTAATAATTGGTAGAATATTTAAGCTTAAAACCTCTTTTAAGTGCAAATTTAGTCATAGCATTGCCAGAAAAATATGATGCATTATCAAACATTAAAGCAGAGGGTAAACCAAACCTGGTGATTATGAACTGATCTATGTAATCAATGATGTGCTTAGCATTAGCTGTCTCGAGAGGAACTTCTTCTACCCATTTAGTAAAATAATTTGTAGCTGTAAGGATATACGTATGATGTTTAGAAGAGCGAGGAACGATTTCACCTATTATATCCAATCCCCATTGATCAAAGGGTTGATCGATATTGACTGGTTGCAAAGGCAATGAAGGTTTCTTCTGTCTCCCAGCATCAGTTTGACAAATTTGACATTTCCTTACATAGCTATGCGCATCTTTAAATAGTGTAGGCCAGTAGTATCTTGCACGCAAAATTTTATGTGTTGTAGCATCTTCCGCATAATGTCCACCTGCTGGTCCATCATGGAGTTCCTGCAACACCTTTTCATCTTCAGATTTCTCAAGACATCAAAGGAGAATAGAATCATAATTCATCCTAAAAAGTACATTGTTTATGAGTTCATATTGCTTAGCCTTCAATATTAAAGCTCTTTTCTTTGTATAATCTATATTTGAAGGAGCATATCCGTTCTTTAGATAAAATATGATATCAACATATATTGATTCAATATCATTTAGGCTTACCTGATACATTTGTACTTCTTGATTTGAAAATGGTATTGCAGAAATAAGCAATGCTCCAGCCAACATTTTGCAAAAGACTTGACCTTTTAAAATATTTGTTGGCTTAATCTCAGCGTCGTATTCTTGTAAGGCCGTGACCCAATTTTCTCTCTTTTCACCCACGTCTTTTTGTACTAAGAGATTTCTTACCGCTGGAAACATACTATGATTTTTGTATGGGTTTTAAGAAGAAAGGGTCTGAAATGCTTGATCAGTTTGAAAACAACATAAGCTTGTTTCTCAATGTCAGAATAATTTAATTCATCTCCTTGCATATTTGAACTAAAAAAGGAAATTGGGGCTTCCGCCTTGTCTTGATTGGCTTGAGTGAGTATTGCAACATATGATTTATCAGAGGAAAATGTATACAAAATGAAAGGATCTGAAAAATTTGGAGTCGCTAAGGATGGGGCATTAACAATCGTTTGCTTAATCAGATTGAACGCTTCATATTCCTCTTGACCCCATTTAAAGAATGCATTCTTTTTTATCATTGCTTGTAATGGTGACACAATCCTTGAGAAGTCTGGAACAATTTTTTTAACAAAATTAATCTAGCCAAGGAAGGATTGCATGGCTTTCTTGTTATGAGGTAAGGGTACTTCGTAAATCTCCTTGATTCTATTGGGCTCAATATAGATTCCATATTTTGACACTATAAATCCAAGCAGTTTTTCTTCACTTAATGCAAAAAAGGACTTTTTTAGATTAAGTGAAATCCCATACCTTTGGCAACATTGGAAGATCTACTTTAAGTCTCTAAGGTGATTACCACATTTTTTAGAATATACAGTTATGTCATCCAAGTAAATCACCACTGATTTGTTTACTAATCCATTAAGTGTGATGTCCATGGCCCTTTGAAATGTGTCACTAGTGTTAATCAGACCAAACGATATCTTTTGATATGCGTAAGTACCCCATTTGGTACTGAACGTGGTTTTCAGTTGATCATCGGGATGGACCAGAACCTGGTTGTAGCTGGAGAAACCATCTAAAAAGGACATTAATTATGATCCTGCAACTGCTTGTAATATTTGTTCCATAGGAGGCAGGGGAAAATTATCCTTTTAGCAGGCTTTGTTAAGATTTCGAAAGTCAATGCAAATTCTAATATCTTCGTTTTTCTTTCTGACGGGAACTAAGTTGGAAACCCATCTAGAATGTTGAACGAGAAAATGGCTTTCAATAATTTATTAAGCTCAGATTTAATCTGGCTTTCCAGATTAGGATGGATCTTCCTCAGCTTTTGCTGGACAATTTTTTCATCAGCCATCATTGGGAAAGTATGCTGAATGATTGAAGTGTCATAAGTCTTAAGGGAATCGTAGTTCCAGGAAAAGACACTTTTGTATTGTTTCAGGAGATGAACAAAGGATAATTTTTCTTCAGGGGCTACGCCAAGACCTAGGTTGATATTCTGTGGCTTGGTATCCGTTCCTAGATTTATTAATTCATAGTTCAGTGTTGAACTCTGAAGTTTTGGATTGGTAGATCTTTTAAATCGATCTTTCAAATCATATAGGTCTTCCAACTTGACTACAGATTTTGGTATAGCATTATTAGTGCTTTCTTGTTGTAACTGTTGTCATGTTGGTCCTCATCAATTAACAGATTAGTGTAAGACCTTTTGGATGATAAGAAACTTACAATATCAAGATCATCATTGAAAATTCTCTAGTTTGTAACATTATCAGGGATCGAGGGCCTAAAGATCAAGTCTGGGCTATAGTCTTCTGAGGGAATGAGCTTGGAAGCTACGTTTCCCAAGAAGTCAGCACTAGCATTTTGGAGTCTGGGAATAGATGAAATATTGAATGCTATAAAATGTTCAGTCAGATTTTGTAGTAAAGATTGATAATGTTTTAAATGACCTGATAGACACTGTATAGTATTTCATACCTGTTTAATAACAATCTCAAAGTCTCCAAAGACATGTAGATACTTGATATCTAATCTAATTGCCTTGTACAATCCTTGGACTAGAGCTTCGTATTCTGTAGTGTTGTTTGTGCAATCAAACTCAAGTCTACATGTTAGCATAGTTTTGTTTCTCTCTGGACTAACTAATACACATCCTCCTCCTACTCCATCGTTAGACTTAGAACCATCAAAAAATAATTTCCAAAATAAAGATTTATTTACAGGACTATCTATAAAATTAACACATTTAGAACTATTTGTTTGAGAAAAGTTTTCTACTTGAGATAGAACAGAATGTTCTAAGTAAGGAGAAGTATGAGCATTAAAATTTCCTAGGAAAGAGTCAACATAGTAGTTGCCAATTATATTGTTGTTGTATGCTACAAGTTCATTTTCTCCTTTCAAATCCGTCACTATGTACTTTTGGTGTCTTTCTCACTCAACCTTTATCTGATTTGGTTTACAATTGTAAGGGAGCCACATATGTGACCAGTCGATCGCATAGTATCCATGAAGCTTTTCAGACCAATCCCTACTAAGAATTAAGCCATAAAATTCGGGAATGTCTGCAACTAGAATATCAATGACTTGACATACCTTTGGATTAGATGACAACCTTATGGTAACTTGATTTAGTTCACTAATTACTTCAACCTGCGATTGGTCCATCTGAACTATGCATAATGCAGGGTGAGGTTGGACATTTAACTTTGCACATATTATTTTAGGTAAGATATTAGATGAATCTCCTAAATCTACCAAACAATTATGCAAGTTTTTATTGAAAATTTCGTAAGTAAGAAGGAATGGAGGAGCATGAGATTTTGATTTACCTCCAACTAAAGCAATATCATTCGGATCAACTTTATTATCCATATTAATTGGAAGTCTTCCCATCTCATGAGAAGCTTGCAAGGTTACAACAGTAGGCAAAGTTGCAACATGTATTGCATGTAACTCTTTCAAAGGTAGCTTTTGTTGATGTTTCAATTTGCTCAATTAATGAAAAGTAATGTTAGCCCTAGTCTTCTTCATGTCTTCAATGATATTATACTCCATCTCATCAAAAACAATTAGTGTTTTAGATAGAGTTGGTGAATCGGATTGGACTGGGCTTGTTTGAGTCACTTTTGGTGATGATTTCTTACCTGCGACTTTATCTTTAGATGTCGAGCTTGTGCTCTTCTGTTTAGCACTAGGTTGTGAAGGATCGAGTTGATTTCTACTTCTGGTACTGACTGGTGATGCCTCTTGATCCTCTTTGTCTGGAAGGATGAAGTCCCACATTCCCTGTACTTCTACGACTTTATCTTCATCAATAGGTTCCTCATTAGAAACTTCCTCTTCTTCTCCTTTTGATTCTGCATTTGTTATAGCATTGGGAGGCTTTGAATCAATTGAAGGATTTTTTCTATAAGGCTTATAGGGCTTTTTAGAAGAAGTCTCTACTACTTGTCTCTTAATGTCAACCATTTCGTTAGACATGGTTTTTAGGAATTTCTGCAATCCTTTTAAATCAAATGGGTCTTTTGATTGCTTTTTCTTAGGATCATATCTAAAAGTAACCTTCTTAGATTTTCTTTCATCGACAGTGTTTTTCTTTTCTAAAGCTAAGACATGTTTTTCTACCACTATCACTTCTTTCATGTTTTCAGCCAATGTTGTCTTCACAGCCCTATCAACAAAGATCGCTATGTTTGATGGTAAAGTAGATATGTACCATTCACTTCGAACTTCTTCGCTAGGCTTGGAAGCAGTTGGAATTCTATTCAAAAGCTTGTTGAAATACGAGTTAAAATCTTTGATAGGTTCTCTCGACTCAGTCTTTAGATTCGATAGATCATTGATCAATGTTGTTGTAGATCTATGATCACCGAACTTAGTAAAGAATTGCTCTTGGAAAATGTCCCAACTATTGATGGATCCTGATGGTAGTGAAAAATACCAGGATCCGGCAGCTCCTTGTAAAGTGTAAGGGAAGAGTCAGACAACAACATCTTCATTAGTAACACCATTTAGATTTATAGGTAACATAAAGTTGTTTATGTGTTCTTCTGCTAGCATGCCTGCTTCAGGATTAAACATGGGCAGCCATTTTTCAGGATTGGCCAGTATTTGACTCAAGGGCACAGGCATTAAGACTACCCCTGAATTATTCCATGGGGTTTGGACCATCACTGAACTACTAACAGAGGAAATTGCAGACGAAGTTCCTTGTGGAAGGGATGAGGATATTACAGCCCCAGATGATTGAGAAGCAGATGTTGAAGTTCCAGTACTCTGATGGACGACAATTTGAAGTGGAGGGGTGAATGGTTGACTTCGCAGTGGAGAAGTTGAAATGGATGATGATGATGAAAGAGTCTCACTATTAGACCCTTTAGGTGACTTCCTTGCTCTTTTCCTTTTAGGTAGAGGTAATTCAGTTGGTTCAATACCAAACTTTTCACTCTGCAATCTGGTAAGAGGATGAAAAGGATTGTATTGCGAAGTCACACTACCTTGAAATATTTCAAAATTTTGCTGTGATATGGAAAAGCCTTGAAGTTTATGAATCAAAGACTCAACTTCAAGAGGTTCAATAGTAGATTTCTCTGAAAATTTTGGGTTTGTGGAAGTGGTTGTTGTTTTATCGACTTCTCACTCAAGATTTAAAGATTCAAAGTGCAATAGAGAAGTCGGGGGAGATGTTGAGGGCAATTTACTCTTAGAATGGTATGTAGATTTGGATTTACTAGCCATTCACAGTTCGTGGCCCTCCTTCTAGCGCCAAATATGTTGGAGCCCTGAAAATCGAGTCTACAACAAGGGGGATACCCACCCGGTCTAGACCTTGAAAGCAGCTCCTTTTCCGTTTGGGATGGTGGGTCTGGGGATAATGGGACCAGTTTCCCAATTTGTGTGTGTGTGATGAGAATTAATATTTCCTTTTCTAATGATTTCTAAGTCAAATTCTTTTAATCTAACTCTAATTTAAAACATGCAATTGTATTCTAATGAACAAAAATATCTAATTCTAAAACTAACCTGGGATTTAACTTTTTAGTTATTCGATCTAAAATAATTTCTAGCAACAATTGGTAATAAAGATCATTCTCGAGAAAATAATTCGATAAAAATAAATTGTTTTGTATAAAAAGTTAGCCAAAACAATTGTGAGAATCATATCGCATAATAAGTCATTCATACATTAAGCATAAAAAGAATAGTCATCACCATACAAAAGTGCTAAATGGTAACTCAAACATTCAAGCCTTCATATATAAATAACTGAACATAAATATCACTTTGACAAATAAGCAGAAATCATTAAGAGATAAAAGTACCATTGATAACAAGTTCTACTCATAAGCTTCAGCAATATAGATTTATCTCTTCATAATTCAACATCTACTAAGAGTACAAAAGTGCATTTCAGTAGCAGACATTAAACACAGATATCAATAAACCTCATTCCATTCATTCATCAAAACCTCCTCCGAGGGTGCAGAAGTGCATGTTCTAAGGAAACGTTTTTGACAAATTTCAAGACCTTTCTCTAAATGCATGAGAGGGGTTAAAATACTACTAACTAAATACTAAAAATAGTTTATTACAAAAATATAGGAGGAGGTTTAAATGACCGTCCTCATCTAAGGCAAAAATAAATCAAAACTAAAACTAAAACTGAATCTAGAAATTAACTATCTATGTATCTGTTCTCTGAGATCGCAAGCATTCAACATCGGCTTGAGGAGTGTCGGTTGGCTGACCTCCGATTTTAGTTGCCCTGCGAAAACAGAATCGGCAAGTGCTGGCGCTATCTTCTTGGCAGAGTTCATAAGGCATTTGAGAGTCATGCATTGACTGTGCGGTTTAACCAAGTACTGCCAGTAAGAATCCCAATTCAACTTGGTTAACTTCCTGATGGACTTTTCTCTTTCTTCAGCTTTTTGTCTCCAGCTTGTCTACAGATGCTATGCCTTTGGGAGAAATCCTGGAGCGGTCTCTGATATGAGGTTTTCTCTGTGTAGGTTTTCATTGACACAGTCAATGACATTGTTTTTCGTTGTAGCTACTTCTTCTGTTACCTGTTCTACCTTCCTAATCTATGTGTCCCACTTATGAAAGAGCATTTCTTTGTGGGCTTCGTTGATTCTGAGTGCGCCTGCTTTCCTTCCCTTCTTCCGATTCCTGCCATGTCAAAGTTTCAGAAATCTACATATCACCTAAGGATATCCCCAATAAATACCGGTGGTTTTGGAGCACAGGTCTCGCCTTTAGCTTTTAGCGCTTTTCCCCATTGTTTTCCTGCCTCACAGACGATTGAGCGCTCAGAGGCTTTCCTTCTCGAGAGGTTTTTCCCAGCGATGCACAATTAGCACTAAGTACACATCGGAAACTTCTACGTAGCACTCAGAGTGATTCCATGTTGCTAGTTTCGCCTCTTGCGTGGTTTTGGTAGACGATACATAAGCCTTAAATCTTGTGGAGTGAATGACCCAATGACGTCTTGGCCTCGAGACTTGAGTTGTATATCTATTATATCAACATTTTCTAGTATCCACTTAACCATCTCTATGTATGTAAGAATCTTAGGTCTTGCCGCTATTCGGTGCAAGAACGAACATGCAAGTTCTGTTATTGATCCCTCAGACGACCCGCGAGATTTTGTTGTTTCTTTAACCTCCATAACTCTGGGGTTTTCTTCTCCGAGCAGACTGTACATTCCTTCCCAAGTAGTTATGTCTGCATCTCTGTTACAGGTGGTGTTTGTGTATAAGGGCGCCATCTCTTTATCCTCAGCAACCGGAGCTTTTCCCTTCTTTCCCATTACGCTCTGAACACTACTACGTATATTATTCTGCTTTCCGCTCCTACAAATTTACAAGGAAAGAATAATGGTAAGAGATAAGGTGATAGGAAAGCTCTTAATACCAAAATCATATAAAATATATCACCCTACACGAAATGACCTTTCGATCAGATCTAAATCTTATCTCATTAATGACCATCAACTAACCATTAAATTGACATTAATGCCCATAACTTGGTACCGGATTACGAGAAAAACTTTATTGAACGATGAGCCCTGTAGATTTACGATAAAGTGATTTTGCAATTTGCTTCACAATATCGCAGATTGCAATATCGCTAATCTATTTTGTTAACAATCATTTATCACCATATGTTTCTGCGAGATGCAATTTGCGAGATGCCCTATCGCATATCGCTAGGTCGGGATATTTTACCTTAGGTGATACTTGCGGCATATGAAAGCTGCGATGCGCGATGGGTCTTTAAAGTGTGTGATCTCGCATCGCGTTTTCGCAATTTCAGTAGTTTGCTTATACGATGTCCTCCATTACCCTTTGTGATGCGAAGCTTTATTGTTGAGAGAACGATTTTATTCGAAACTTATCATAAAACTTAAGTTCTTTTGGGTTTTATGTGTGTTTCCCTAAATTTATGATAATATGCTTTATTCAAAGGAGAATATAAGTGCTACTTTTTATTTTTTATAAGGGTCCCCATTTATTTAGTATTAGTAATAAAACTAAATAAAAAGGGGCATTGTGGCTGGCCACAACAGGCACCAAGCCTAGTTGAAGGTTAACGGGTTGTCGAGTGGAGAAATTGCTTTCTTAGCTAGCCTTTGAGACACATTCATTACGGTTAATTGTGAATTTCACTATATTTTTTCACTAGCTGGATATTCTGTGTGCTTATTTACATTCCTATCCTTAATATGACATCCTCACATATTTTGTAGCCATTGCTTCTCAGCTATTGTTAAGTACCCTGTCTCTACAATTCGAAGCTATTTGACTTCTGAGGTTTTCTCACAATTGTTATTTAAGTTTTTCTAACCTAGAAAGCTAGTTAAGGGTTACCCTTTGCCGCAATGTTGTAAATGAACAAAGATTCAAAGAGATAACTTTCATGTGGCTCAATGTTTTTCTCTATATGAAACTACGCTCTTCCCTGGAATTCTCAAGTTCCAAATGAAAATTTAAACGGAAAACCCCGCATGCAATTGTTTGTTATCTCAAATATTTCATTTGGACTTCATACCCAATCTCTAACCTCTGCAACTGTGCTCTGCTTTCCCTTTCGTACCAGTGCTCTACGCAAAATTTTATAACTAAAAGGAATGCTCATGCTGTGCCCTTCACATGGAACCATGCATTTTCTTCAAAATTATTATGGGGAAACACGTTGCATGCAGTGTTGTACCCTCCATTTTCATTTCTCAACCCTCTCATTTTCCTAGTTTTCCCTTATAATAACTCTGTTAGGAATAAAACCCATAATCTTTGCAATGTATATACTTTGATTCGAAACACTAGCCAAATAATATAAAGAGAAAAAGAAAAGAAAAGACGCCCTACTCAATAATATGGAACCCTTACAATAAGTTAAAATCTATAAAATAGATGTTGAAAACTCATTGGCTAAAGACAGAGTTCCACAAGTATTTCAACTATGTCTTTGGCCAGCAAGAAAAATAAAAAGGGTGAAAAAACAACCTGTGAAAATTATGGGATGTAACTCCTTTCCGAGTATAGGGTTCTGATAGTCTTAGTGTTCAAACCCTCATCTTGCACTTTCCTTTCATCCATTTCATAATTTTTATCTTTGCATATTAATCCATTTCCATCCACATGACAAATAGCTAGTATTTGGTTAATATAGTTGAAATATAGTGAATTAAAAGAGAGAAGAATTCTTGATTGGCTTTACATGTTTTACATGGATAATATTAATTTTAATTGCTTTCATAAATGAGTTCAGGTTCTCTTGCATAGGGTAGAGGTTGGGGAAGAAGGAACATGCCTCCTCGCTGGTGGGATTCTGCAAGAAATAAAAGGGTTCATGTTTTTGTCCATTTCAACATCAACTCAAATGAATTCCACTAGTTAGTTGCGATAGGCCACCTCAATCTATGGTCTCCTAATGTCTCTTGTAATCCTCCTATGTATCAAAATAATGCAACTCCATCTTTGAGGCCTTATCCAAGCATACAAGAAATCCCTGGACTTGAACCTAATGACAATGCTGCAAATGTCAATGATTGTTGGAATCCTGTCTTAAATGAACTTGGGATCAATGATAGAGGTTGGGGAAATGATTGTAAGTTTTCTCATCATATTTCTGGTCATTCTTGTTCATCTTCCACTCATGCATCTTCCTCGCCATCTAAGGTACCTCATCTTGATTTGCACTCAAAATTTTATTTTTTCCCCACTGCACACGACCATATTCACTCTCTTATTCCTCTAGTTGATAACCTTGTTAATATGCCAACTAGCCAGTCCGCCCACCTTCACTCTCTGTCTTCTAGTTCTAATAAAAACAGCCTTGTAAAATCTCCTTGCCAGGGCGCAATTCCAGAGCCAATGCCTGATTCAGAGGTCTCTGTTTCAAAGACAACTGAAGAGTAGCAAATGGAGGTAAAGTGACCCAACTTTTAAATGGAAAGATTCTTGATATAATCCAAGAAAGTCAGTCGCCTTTGCATATAAATCTTGACATTGGTTGCAAATATTTTGGACAAATATATTTTGGTTATGTCTATTTCTCGGGGATGCATAAGTTTTATGACTGCACAGTTCTGGTTTTGTGATGGTCACACAAAAAATAATCTTTTGAACTGGGTTATACATATGTGCTATTATTGTGGACTGTGAAATTCATAATTGAGTTATTTTAAGTGATTCATTCATATATTACGTTTATAGGATGATGATCATGCATTTAATATTTAAATGATTACGAGTTCAAAGTAGTGATGGATGTGAGTCCTCCCCTGATTCATCCACTATTTTCTAGGAGCCCAACTATATTTATCTTACCTTAAAAATTAGTTAAGCCTAAGTTAATAAAACTAATTACTTCAATTAAAAAGAAACAGTTATGAAATTGTTTCCAAAATTGTGATTACAAATACAAGCTCGCAAAGGAACACAAGATCCCTCTATGGCAATGCAAGTTGGTATGACATGGTTTCATTCTTCATTTGGGTACTTTATTTTTTTGTTTATATATTTGTGATTTGCAAACTTTGATCTTCTTTTAAATAGAAACATAGACAGAGTTCAATAACATTTTTTTGTTGTCAAAAGCATCAGAAATTTCAGTCACTAACGATTTATAATTGCTGCAATTTTGTCAATGCTGCATTTCGCCTTTCTTGCAGTAGCATACCAGTCTCTGAATGCGCTTTTTGAGTTTGCTGCAACAAATATAATTTAGTTTGTCGTTTATGACGGTTGGGATTTGAACAATACAATCCAGTAAATAGGGTCATTTGTTAAGAATTTCCTTATGTGGACTTTAATCTGCCAAGTTTTTTATCATTATATCTTAAAACTATTATTTAAAGTATTTAATGAAGGATCTTTTATTGTTTCTTCCATCTTGTGTATTGTTTCTGCTATTTGTGGAGTCATTTGTTAAGAATTTCCTTGTGTGGAATTTAATCTGCCAAATTTTTTATCATTATATCTGCAAACTATTATTTAAAGGATTTAATGAAGGATCTTTTATTGTTTCTTCCATCTTGTGTATTGTTTCTGCTATTTGTATCTTTGTTTTTCTTGATTACAGTTACTTGTACATTGTATGTTGCAATTTTATTCTTGATGGAATGTTATTTTAAACGAAAGTAACAATATATATGAGTACAAAACATAATCATAGTTTTTTTTTTGGTGTTTCGCTTTACATGTTTAATCATTTCGGTTTTAGTTATGTTTAACATTGCATTCCTCTATTTATCTTTTTCTTTATCATACATGAACAGTATCTTTATTTTGTGAAGTTTTGCTGTTTTCTTTTTAAACTTTGAAGTTTTGTTTTATTTAGGTTATAAACTAGGAAAAATATCGAAGTTCTATTCCTAGCCAGCCAAAGATTCGCAAGGCTGAAGTGAATCAGATCAATTCATCAACATGTACATGATTTGAAATCCTCGAAATCCTTATTTCGTTTTTTTGTGCAACAATTTTTTTTTACCCACCTATTTATTTGTTGACTTGGTTGCTTCAGTCTAGACTTGATATGATTATCATAGTGGTTTGGATTGGGAGGGAAATTGAGTCTCATCCTACTCTATATCACAATATTTAATGTAATTTAAAATCAATTATATAAATCATAACTTTAGAGGTATATAATAAACTATCCAAATTCTAAATATATAATTTTTTTATTACATTAAAGTAATTTGTTTAGGTTAATATTCTTAACTTGAACTGTTTTGAGCTATAATAACATGTATATAAAGAGATAACATTAAAATTATATTCTATTATTTATTAGAAAACTTAATTTTTATATGATTCTATATAGTGAAAGTTTTTAATTTTCCATATTTTATTTTCTGATCTCATATTCAAATTCATTATGTAAAAATGTGCTCTTGAGTTTAGTATAGAAGAGATTTTGTCATGTCATGTAAATAAGAGTAATTTTTTATCCTATGGCTTTTCAAATGGTATTATTTTCTAATATAGCCTATTTAAAGGCATAAATTTCCAATGAATTCCAATTGCCAATGATCCATCTTAATTTTGGATGTACCAAGCCTAAAAAGATTTGATCCCTTTTGTCCCTTGGTAGATTTGGAGTTAACATGGTTCTAGACTTATTATAAATGTATTTTGAAACATTTCTTAGTGAAGATATTTTTGTTTTTTCTTGTTTTAATTTTCTCTGAAACATCCTGAAAAATCATTATTAACTTATATGCACTTTCATGTCAAACCCAATATAAGTATAAGTGTTGAAGGGTAGCTTAGTCCCTACCACTCAAGTTAAAAACTATGTTATGAGTAAAATGACATAAAAAATTATAACCTACATTCGTCATTGTTAGCTAAAGTAATAGTGGTTGATAGGAAAATGGAATCATATAGTCTAGCTTTGGGAGTATCTAATAAATTGAGATGTGAAGTGGTTAAATTAATTCTCTGCTTGAGGTACATGGACTTGCATAAATTTTGGTAGGTAGTAAATACTAGTAAGTCTACACATTTACAATTTTTCCCATACATAGGTGATGAGGAAAATATAAATAATGGTGACAGTTTACTCCTACATCTTATGCTTAATAATCCAATTTTTATGCAAAAACTTGGTCAAGTGGGAACTAACTGATAATAAATCTATTATTTACTTCCTTTAAAGTTTAGCAACAAAAAATAACTACACAAACATCCAAAAATAATGCATGAATATTTCAACTATATCCATAATTTATGTTATGTGAGGTAGCGACCCACCTGGTATTAAATTTATTTTAAATAATATTGAAAAATAACTATATATATTTTTAAATTAAACATTGTGAGTTAAGTTATAATCCATTCACATATTTAAAACATATTTTTTTTAATAATATTGAGAAATAAATATTTTTTTTATTGTTAAACATTCTAAATTGCATTGATCCATACTAAACTAATAATACTCAATAAAAAATAATAATTAAAATTTTAATTGGATAAAAACTAAAAAAAATTCTAAAACTTATTTATATTCCTAAAAAAATCTAAACAAAAATTATAAATTAATATTTTATTTATCAAATTTGCAAAACTTATCCTTAACCCGCCTTCAAAGAAAGTGAAAGAAAAAATTAAAAATAGCATTTTATTTATCAACATTAAAAGAAGTATCCTTTTAACCCACCTTCACCCAACATCATATAGAATAAAAAATTTGAAAACTGGAAAGTGGACTAGAATCAAGGGAAAGACAAAAGGTGTTGGGCCATTGTAGAAATAGTAACATAATTCGTTTTTATCGAACATAGAATAAAGAGAAAAGAGGCTCGGCAAAGCTCAAATCTCTGAAGCCACAAAATACTATCGACTTTTTCATAAAAGAAAAGTCGGACCACCATGGTTGAGTCCTTACACCAATTGGGGATACTATAAACTTTTTCAAAAAAATGTTCATCCACGATGGTTGAGTCTTTACATCAAGTAGGAAATACATATCCATGCCAATTGTGTTCTTGTCATTAAAACTTCTAAGAAACTTTTCATTAAATTAAGGTATAATTCATTCTTAAACAAAACAAAAACACTAAGAACGGAGAATTATTAGTAATAATTAATAATTTTATTTTTATTTTTAAATATTAATGAGTATATAGAATCGGTGATTTTGTACATATTATTGTTAGTATTTTATTAAGTAAAACAATAATTTCATAAATATCATGAGAACCAAAATACTTAAACCCATTCAATTAAACATATTACTCTCATTATTTCACCAAATACAACAATTATTTCATAAATGCCATGAAAACCAAAATACTTAAACCCACTCAATTAGACATACAATATTTGTATTATACCACTAAAACTAAATTACTTTAACATTTATAATAATTAGTAATTAAATAAAATATTAAAAATGTATATATTTTTAAATATTTAAAAATTAATAAAATATTTTACATATAATAAAATCTATAATGTTAAGGTTTTCAATATTATGTAGGCCATTTTTTTATGCTACACTATTACTAACCACAATCTAAACACAATTTAATAAATATTTGTGATTATAATAAAATCATTGAATACTAAATATTATTTTATAACTCTAGTATGAAATTTAGTAGGTTGTATAAATTTTTTCCTAAAATTTTGAGTTAAAAAATTGTGTAATTTTGTTTTTTTTAATATTTTTTAAGATGTTATTTACATAGTAAAAACTATTTTTTATTGCTAAAAGACTACCCAATAATTTAAAGATTTTTTCTATTTTTTATTGCTAAAAAACTACCAAATAATTTAACGATTTTTTTTTACCAAATACTTTGAAGGATTAAACTGCGACATTCACTGCGTTATTGCATTTCACATCAACAAATGCCTTGGAGATACAACAAGAACATCATGAATACTTTTATTAATAAGAATCTCCAAGATAGGAAGCTATACAATGGCCATTCAATGAATGTAGATGTAGTAAAGTAGACTC
Source organism: Pinus tabuliformis (assembly GCA_031772625.1). Lineage (NCBI taxonomy): Eukaryota > Viridiplantae > Streptophyta > Pinopsida > Pinales > Pinaceae > Pinus > Pinus tabuliformis. The sequence goes on along the minus strand of CM062816.1, from coordinate 1,883,720,980 downwards.
AGACTGCATTAGAACATAATAATACAAAGCAGAAAACCAATATTGTCCACTAATTTAACTCAAATAATAAAAGTGAGCAACCTCTATAGCATCTGCGCGTAAGATTGAGTCCAGGCTTCGTTCCCTCCTCCAACCATTTCTGATGAGGATGGAGACCAGAATGTACGCAGGTAGCTTAAACAAACAACGCAGCTCCTGCAACCAAGACGATTCCAGAGATAGAAAGCTTCTCTAAACTGGCTGTAAAGGCGGCGCCGTTTGGCAAAGTGGTGGCTGTGCCTGGAGCCAAGGGGATTGAGGTGCCAAATGGAGGCGGGGGCGAGGAGAATGAGGTTGGTGGAGTGCCGATTATAGAAGAAGCAGCGGGGGGCGGCGGCGTTTGAGAAGAAAAAGTGGGGGCAGTCGCGACATAAGGTGTTGGCGGTGTTGTCTGAGAAGAAGCAGGTGGTGGTGAGGTATATGATGGAATAGGCCCAAGAGTTGGTTCTGGTGCAGTAATGGCGGGCGGTGTGGTAGCCTGTGGGTTGCAGAGTGGGATCATTAATCCCAGAGCGAGAAGCAAACAGAGAAGTGTACTGAATAGAGCCATGCTGAATGAAGCAGCGAGGTAGAGGATTGTTCAGAGGAGTCTTGTGCAGGAAGGCAGAAGCGAGATGGATGCTAAGACGGTAGAACGGGCATGAATGGTATATATAGGGCAATAATCAAGAAGCTTCACAGCACAGTCACTAGTTGCAGAGAATATACCTTACTTGACATTTAGCCATAACCGAACAACTTCCAAAGCATAACATTTACAAACCGATAATATACCTTCCTTGAGAATCAAAACCAGCAAAGCAAGTTGGTATTGGATAGGGGTGATGGGCATTTGATACACTCATTTGAAAATGAATTGACATGGAATTGCTTAGGGTTGGTTGATGGGTATTTGATACGCTCATTTGAAAATGACCTGACATGGAATGACTTGTTTCGAAGGGTGAAGCGCTACCGAATTCAGATTACCAATTTATATATATATATATTCACAATGGAGGTAAAACTAAGAGGGTAAATTACGGAAAGAGACATGCACATTCAAAAGTGATTTGCTAAAGTAAACGACAAGAAAATTAAAAAAAAAAAAGAAAAAAAGCGCAAACCAAAATCTTATATTAAATATCTTATAAATTATAATGTAGTTATTTTTTGATAAAATAATAACTTTATTTCTCATATTCTATAAAATCATGTTTCTTTTGATTTGGTATATTATTATAACATTATATTATATTATAATAATATTGTAATTATAACAATATTATCATATTATTTTAATATTACTATATTGATTTTTCTATGGAATTTTGGATAGATAATCTTTTGTTAAGACACTTTTTGACGTGAAGTCACTAGTTCAATTCTCCGTCAAGGTGATATATTGGACATGATGAAGATGTAATCCAACCAAGGTTATAAATTTTCAAGATGATATATTGGACATTGAGCATGATGAAGATGTAGTCATGCCAAGTTTATAAATTTGTTTATTAATACACTGTTTATTAAAATTAAAATTATAATATAAATAAATAAATTTTTTAATACTTTAATCATTTTATAAATTTAAAATAAATTTGACTTCATTAATTTAATATTCTTTGATCAATTCATTTTATCCTTTCCAAAAAAAGTTATTATTTAATTACTTATGTAATAATTTAAAGATTTGATTCCTTAAACCTTAATATTCTATTCTTTTGGCCCATGAAACTTTTCCTAGGATAAATATTATCCTCTTCTTTTGAAGTCTTTTAATTTAGCAATATACTTCCCATTTTCTATTTAACAAGCTCTACCTCTCTCTAATTGCATTCAAACATTTCATTTGTCCCGGGTAATAAGTGGTGTCACACTTGACATTCCTTTCACACTTGACACAATTTTTCCAAAAACATCAACAATAGATTAATAAAATCATTATTATATGCAATATATTAGAAAATCACATATATAAAATAAGCAATTTTTTGTAAATAAAAAATGTGTAATATTGTTATTAAATCTCGCCCTGATAGTAGAAAATAATTGGATGATTAAATTTCTTCATTTGAGATCAATTTTATAGATATATTAACCATAAACCCTTTACATTTTCAGTATTGACCCATTGACATCTTACCAGTAAACCCATTACGTAAAGAGACTATCAAATAAAAGTTCACAAAGAGCAAAAAAGACCAAAAGACACTATATTTTGCATGTCGGTGAGTCATGTTCAGTTACAGGTGTGTTGAGGTTTGTATCTCGCTTGCCTATATCCTTGTGTAGTCAATCCAGATCTATGGATGTAATTCTACCTAGATTGAGGTCCATGATAATTACCTTAAGAACATCTTCATCTTCTAACCAAAAAATCAAATGTTGGAGGGCCAAGATTTTATCAACATGCTCAATTTGAGTGAGATACATATTATAGAATTTGACTTGCAAATCATAATCTTCCCTCAGCAGGGCTTCATGAGCGAATAAACAATGGGAATAGGAATTGGAGTCGTTGTTCATGTTTTTATACTAGTAGAGACTTTGAATCGAACAGAATTCTTGAAAGAAAGAGCTTGGCCACCCAAAACCAACAGTGTTCGAAAGAAAGCTTACTAGAACAGAGAGAAGAAATTCAATTGCAAAGAAATAACTTTTGTTGATGATGCCCAAACAATATAGTGTATCAAGCTAGTCTAATAGACACTCCTTTAGGTCCCCAAGTGAGGGAGGAATTGACTTATACGCTTTAGACCCAAATTTAATTGACTTCCTCTCAGCCAAAGGCTTCCATAAGATATCTAAAAGGAAATATCTATAAACCATTGATGATTGAATCTCTAACATCTCCAGAATTACCTTCATACAAAGGAGCCCATGGCAGTCTGAGACCAACTTTGTGAGATATACTGGGCTCTGCCAAGGTGCTTCGAGATCCAAAGAGCCCCTTATGCCAAATTAACCATGAACTAAAGTGTTGAGACCACAATTGAACTTCCCCAACGACGAATGCCTAGAATCAGAGACAAATATTTTCACAAAGTTTCCTAAAGGATGAATGTCTAGACAGGACAATGGATATCAAAGAGTAAGTAATTACTAGATTTTCGGGCCACGAAGGTGGTGGAGTGATACACATAACATACTCATTCATGGATGGAAGAACAACCAAATTTGAGAAAAAAATATCACCATTTTTCTTATCCTTCCACATGATTATCATCATATCTTCATTAATTTCACGAGTGCATCCACCAATGAAATTCATCATGAATATGAGCGGAGGTTGATTTTGATATTCTGGAAGATAAAAATTGTAATTGAAATCATGCAAGAAGGAGAGAAGAACATGTGCAAGGTGGAATACCCCATGTATTTCCATGTCAAGAGAAATCTAACTTTGATCCATTAGCCATATAACTAAACCATCAAAGACCCTAAAGAAGGATTATATGATATCTGTGAGGAGCGTAGAAGGGAAAGAGAAGGAGGAAGGGCGGTAAGAATGAGGCGAAAAAGTAGGAAGAGGGATATGAGGGAAAGTGGATGGGGAAAATAAAGGGAGGAAGGAGGGATAGGAAACACAACAATTAATTGAAAACCAAAATTGAAGAAAGGGGAAGACCTAAAGAAAAACCAAGCACCAAGATTCATTGGGCCTTAGAGGATGGGGCATAAACGACTTCTATCATTGATTTCAAGCTTGGTCTCTTCCATGGAGAAAGATTTGTTTTCTTGTGAATCAACCTCCACATTATTAATTTTAATAATGTGATAGAATTATTTCGACTCGAAGAACTTTACGATCCCTCTAATTCTTTAAAGCCCCTGAGAAAGGGAATTATCCTTTGGGTTTCCTTGCTTCCTCTTGCAGGAGGAGATAGTGAAGGAAGGCAAAAGGAATGAATCCCAATATTTTCCTTAAGTATTGGAATTGTTCTCTAGGGAGGGGCTTGCTTTAGACCATACAAAGCCTTCTTCAATCTACAAAGATAATCTGGTCTCTCTATGAGCTAAAAGCCTTATGGGAGCTTTATGTAAACTTCTTCATATAGCTCTCTATTATGAAAAGAAGATTTTACATCCATTTGATAGATTTTGAATTTCTTAAAGCAGGAAAATGTCAAAAAAATTCTTATTACTTATGATCTAGAAAAACGAGCAAAGGTTTCATCAAAATCCAAGCCTTCTATTTGAGAATAGCCTTTGCATACCAACCTAGCCTTGTTTCTTACCACTTCTCGACGATCATTCAACTTATTCATGAATACCCACTTTGTGCCAGTGGCATTCTTATTAGCAGGTCTTGGAATAAGCTCCCAGGTCTGATTTTTCTCTATTTGATCTAGTTCTTCATTCATTTCCTTCAACTAATGTTGATATTGGCTCGCTTGAGCAACATATTTTGGTTCCTCCATAGATAGTAGTGAAACATGTTCCTGCATGGGGGACTTGATCAACTTCCTTCTTGTTTGCACTCTTGAATTTAATTCACCAACAATTTGATGAGTTGGGTGATGGTTTTGTACATACCTTAGTGGATCTATGGCTTGAGGAATAGAGGGATCTTCCTTGATTTATTTTTTAGCTGCCTCATCATTCTCTTCAATGATGTTTACTAGTTCATCAGTGCTGGATTTTTCAAATTGTTTCACTTCTTGATCATCGTTCTCATCCACCTTTATATCAATAATGATTCTCTTTGTGAGTTTTTTGTAGAATCTGTACCCTTTATTTTTGTGTGAATAACCTAGAACAATACCTCTATCTTCTATGGCATCAAATTTTCCAAGTTTTCCATAATTTTTCTTAATATAGCATTTGCTTCCAAAATTTTTGAACTGTTTAACCATTGGAGGTCTTCCAACCCACAACTCATATGGAGTTTTTTCACTGTTAGGACAAAAATGATCTTTTTTTAGAATGACAACCACTGTGTGAATATTATTTACCCAAAACTTCTGCTGAACATTCATCTCAATCACAATTTATCTTGCTAACCACTACATTGACCTGTTTTCTTTCTCTGCAATACCATTTTGTTCGGGAGTCTCGACTATGGTAAACTATATCTTGATTCCATTTGTCTTATATAATTCATCAAACTCTTCTGAAGTGAACTCACCTCCATTTTTTGACCTCATGCTTTTGATTTTGCAGTTGGTTTCATTCTTAGCCATAGCTTTGAATTCTCTAAACTTCTCAAAAGCCTCAAATTTCTATAGGAGAAAGCAAACCCAGATCATACTGCTAAAATCATCAATTATTAACATAAAATAAATGTGGTTGAATACATTCTGGATGGTCCACACAAATCCATGTACACCAGTTGTAATGGATTTTCTGGGGATTTTTCCTCTACGTTGAAAGGAACCCGAGCTTTCTTTCCTAGTTGAGAAGATTTAAAAATAACATTCTCTGGTTTTGAAAGCTTAAGTAGGTCCTTGACTGCATTTTTCTTGCTAAACTTGATAATATAGTAAAGTTCAAATGCCCAAGGCTTTTATGCCACAACCAGATCTCATTTGTCTTGATAAGCAACACTTTTTTGTCTTTTCTTTGAGCACATAGACATTATTCTTTGTTCTTATAGCTTCAACAATTATTTCTCCTATAATTGTGGACTTGATTTGACATTTCTTAGCTTTGAAGACCACATCATATCCTTGAACACGCATCTGAGACACACTCAATAGATTATGTTTCAGCCCATCAACATACAAAATGTTCTTATATTTACCTTTTCCATTTGAGAGATAGACCACTCCTTTTGCAAATATTTTTCCTAGAGCATTGTTACCGAAGGTCATGTTACCTTTGTCAACAAGCTTCCAGGAGAGAAACTTGCATCTATCCACTTTCATGTACTGTTACAAATACATTTGGGCACATCAAATCCCAACATTTAGATCAGTGTTTTAGGGCTCATCAAACCCTAAATTCAATTGCTACATGCCCTAAAAAAGTCACCGTTTTGAATGCCTCCTTCCCATAAAATTTCATGACCTTAGACATCTAGAAATGGTCTCTAAAGGGACCAGCACAAGTAGATACACTGCTAGGGTGCTCTACAGAGCAGGTAGATACAGTGTCAGGGTTCTTTGCAGAGCACCTAGTCCCTGTTTAGGATACGCTGGGCAAATTTGAGCGAAATTCAATTGGGGTTTGGGGAATATTCCTATCTCTTAGAGTAATTTAGAAGCTTCCCTCAGTTATCTACTCCTATGAGCTCGAAAATTGATGAGGAATGAGTTAAGGTGCATCCTATCCTCTCATCCCTTCCTCCATGGAACTAATTCTAAGTATGGAAGGCCATTCAATGCCACCATTTATGACAAAACCTCCTACATCCTCCTATAAATTAACCACTCATCTAAGTGATCAAGGGTTGGCTAGATTATGTTGAATTGTAAGGAGATAATGCTACTATGAGACTTGGCTTTGGAGCAAATGATGTGATGCCACAAGCTTGTCTTGCTTTTGATGTGATGTGGATGGGATCCAAGCTGGAGGAATGACTTTGAATTAGACACTGATGGTTGTAATTCCTTCATCTATCTAATAAAGTGTTTGAACCTTTTTCCATATGATGTGTTCTTTCATAATGCTTATATGTATGAATTGCTTCTGACACCTTTCATTTATATTCAATGCTTCGTATGCTTTGATCGGTTTTCATCTTCTATTGTGTTGACAGGGTGCTTTTCAAGCTGATTAATTACAGGAAGGAGCAACAAAATCGATACAAGGGAGATGAGAGGAAAGTGGAACTACAGGTAGGCCTTCTATCCTCTCTTCTTATCTATTGCTTATAGGGAAAGTCTAAAACACTTTAAACTATTGTTCTAGGCACAACTACTTTTCTAGTGAATTAGTATTTATCCGTAGATGCTAAATTCTCCAAAACAAACTGGTGACTCCACTGGGGATAATCCTCCTTCCTAGTAGCTTATCCACCTCCTAAGACATTATTGTAGACTTTATTTGTGTTCATTGACTATATTTTAGCTCTTTTACATTAAATTTTGGTCAAAAATTGAGGTTAGATAACCCTTGAGTGACCTCTCAGAAATCAACACAGGCTTGGTCAGGTGACAGTGCTCTGCAGAGCACCATTGAGTGAGAGACAGTGCTCTGCAGCATAGTTAGGCCCTCTTTGACCTACGCTAATCAACCTTAGGTCAAAGTCCCACCTTTGGAAAGTGTTTTTGCCAAAATTTCTCTGTTTGTTTGCTTGTTGTTTGATCAATGAATGTCATGTCTCAGAGAACAAATTTTTATCTCCTTTGCCAACCCTACTTTGATTTGATTGACTAATGTTTCTTTAATGTTTTCTTTGTCATTATCAGTCTATAGTCAAAGTTAGAATACAGTTGATTAATCTTTGTTCGAAAGAAAGTGTCTTAAAGTTTTCTTTTCATTCGAAATAGAACCATCGTAAAAGTCTTCGTTCTTATGAAATATTGATTGATTGTATGTGCATATTTCCTTTTTCTTCATCATAACATTAAAGGATTCGAAAAGAAAAACTTTCATCGTTCATATTGTAGTTTGTGAATGCTTGAAAGGAAAAGCTAGGGAAATTGCATTAGTTGTGCTCTTTGTCAAAGATATGATTGCTTTATCCCTACTAGCTAAGGATTTTCATTGTTAAATTGAATGGAAAGAATGCTTGTCATATTAGTTGCGTTTTAGGAATTGCAAACATACATCACGTGGTGAACCTTGAAAGGAAAATTCTAAAGAAGATCAACTTAAATTTATCTGAATTTACCTAATGGAGGATTGTCAACTAACGAAAAATATTTAGAGGTCTTGGCTAGAGACGTGTTCCAACATCGTAAAACAAGGCAGCTATCGCTAACTTGTTTGTAATACATCTCGATTGTGATACCTCATTCCACATATGTGAGTATATCATAGCTTGTCCATGTACCTTTGGGTATATAGAGCGGTGTTACAGTACGTAAAGTATATGGGAATTCTCTCACTATGTGGTTTTGCATTAGACAATGCTTATAAAAACTGGGCCTCCATGTATCTTCGGGTATATATGGGAGAACAACTCTAGGTTTCTCTCCATCCTTAATTAACTGAGTCAGCCGCCTTGTAAACTGTGATACATCGAACACAACATTTGGGGAGATTGCCTGCCCATACTTCTTGGCTCGCCAGGAGGTATTCTGCAGTTCACAGTAGCTTGGTAAAACTTTTGCCTAGGTTATCCCTCTTTTGTTTTGTTATGTTACTTTGATTAAAATAAAATTAATTGAACGTAGATAACATTCTCCATGCTCGCTCCTTAGTTGATCTTAGGTTGAAACATATGGCGACAAATCCAGAGTCCACCAATGAAGGAATTCCTTTTGATGGGAATCCTAGTCCTTTTCCTCATTTTGGAAATATTGGTGCTCCATATATGGCTACATTGTCCCTTCCAGGATTTACCATTGTCTTGCCAGTATGGTTGTTTTCAACCTCCTTGGTTCAAAATGTCGTGATTTCTCCGCAATTGAGTACACCTCCAATTGGAAAAAATCAACCTCCAGTTGATCCTAAAGTTGACCCTTTACCTTCTTCCTTGGTTGTTTCTTCCTCCCCTTCTTCCTCTTCGCCTCGTGAAAGTATTGGTACTAGTAACCAGGTGGCTAAGAAGAAGAAGAAAGGGAAGAAGAAGAAGAAGAAGAAGAAGAAGAAGAAAATTCAACAGAGGGGAAACCAGTCAACCATTGCTTTGAATGCAACATCTGAGGAGAAACCATCTGTCAAGCCTCACAAATTTCGATATCCATGCAAACTTTGTGCGGGAGACCATCTTCTTCGAAATTTTCCTGATATTCCTTAGATCTTAGAAGAATGGTCTTCTCGTTCACATCATCCTATGTCATCTACTTCTTGAGATCATGTTGGTGACACACCATCAACTAGTGGTAGTAAAATTCATGGAAAGAAGGGTAAAGTTAAGTTTCCCTATAGGTTATGTGAAGGGAATCACCCCATTCACCTATGTCTCTATCTGGATGAAGCCAAAAACAATTGGATAATTGTCCTGCTTCACTGCAGCGACTTCCATCTGGTTACAGGAAACTCTCCCTAAATCCTTCACTAGTTGATGAATTGACTTACCAAAATAAACCGTCGGTCAAACCCGCTCTCTTTAAAAGTGAATCCTATGAGTCTATACCTAACCCAAATCAACATTTCGAGGTAACAGTTGACCTTATTTCACCTTCAGCTAATTGTACCTTTCCTGAAGAGAGTGAATATGATACCACTCAAGTTATTTTTGTTTCTTTAGATTCTAATGAGCTTGGGGGCAGTCCTCCTATTCCATCAATATAGGAGGAAAATCCTCTCGCTCTCATAACTCAAGGGGTTAATTCTCCCATTTCTACGGTACCCCCTCCAAGTAGTCTAGTCACTTCCTTTGATTGGAATCGACTGGCAGGATTCTGTCTTCCTTCTTATGTGCCTTTCCAGATCATAGTATAGGTTTGTAATATGATTATATCTGGCACTATTATAGATGAAGGTGCATCTGTGAGTATCCTTTCCTCAACTGCTTGGCAAGCGCTCGGTTTACCGCCGCTTGTGCCTGTTACCTAGAATATGTTGGCTTTTAATAGAGGAACTAGTCAACCGTTAGGGATCCTTCCTCTGTTGCCTATTACTTTGGGAGTAAAAATCATTTATCTGAATGTGATGGTAGTCACAAGCCCTTTAGATTACAATTTACTTCTTGGGTGTGACTATGTTTATGACATGGGAGCTATTGTTTCAACACTCTTTCGAATGATTTGTTTCCCGCATGAAAGCATAATTGTCAATGTTGACTAGCTTTCATTTCCCGGTCCAAATATGGCTCCTAATCAACCATCTTCCCTAAATGGTCCTTTTGTACCAATGGTATCTTCCCCACCATGGGTTAATTATGTGGCAACCTGTTCCATACCTACATCAACTGACGATCAATTAAGTGATGTTGTACATCATGTATTGGGGGAATTGGAACCAGATCTCTCCTTCATGACCTCTTATGAGTTGTGATCAAGGAGCATGAGGATAGTTCTTTTACTGTGTCAACCTTATTAAAAAATGAAACATGCTAATGAGGATAGTTCTTTTACTGTGTCAATCTCGTTAAAAAATGAAACAGGCCCATGAGCATAGTCCCTTGTCTTGTGTCATGCTCGTTAAAAAATTAAACAAGTAGTATGAGAATAGTTCCTTGTCTTGTGTCAAGCTCATTAAAAAATGAAACAAGGTCCCCTAGAGCAAAGTTTCAAGTCTAGTCTTTGAGTAGATCTCATAAAATCCCAGTCGAGTCTTTCACTTGATCTCGTAAAAGGACCTTCATTCCATCCACCTGATAGCCACGAGTAGTCTACTTAGGTGAATGTAATGAAGCTTGGGGGACATGCACCTAATGGTAAAGTTAAGTTTCCCTGTAGGTTATGTGAAGGGAATCACCCCATTCACCTTTGGCCCTATCTGGACGAAGCCAAAAAGATGTTGGATAACCATCCTGCTTCACCGCAGCGACTTCCATTTGGTTACTGGAGACTCTACCTTTCATCATGTTGGGGGCATGTAAACCAATCTCAAGCATAGTCTTCATTTTAATCTTTCGTAAAAATAAAACTGAATCCAAGCATAGTTTTTCATTTCAAGCTTGTGTAAACATGAAACTGAATCCAAGCATAGTTCCCTATGGTTCAAGCTTATCTAAAAATGAACCCATTTCAATTTTAGCTTATCTAAAGATGAATACTTTTATTAATAAGAATCTCCAGGATAGGAAGCTATACAATGGCCATTAAATGAATGTAGATGTAGTAAAGTAGACTCAGACTGCATTAGAACAAAATAATACAAAGCAGAAAACCAATATTGTCAACTAATTTAACTCAAATAATAAAAGTGAGCAACCTCTATAGCATCTGCGCGTAAGATTGAGTCCAGGCTTCCTTCCCTCCTCCAACCATTTCTGATGAGGATGGAGACCAGAATGTACGTAGGTAGCTTAAACAAACAAGGCAGCTCCTCCAACCAAGACGATTCCAGAGATAGAAATCTTCTCTAAACTGGCTGTAAAGGTGGCGCCGTTTGGCAAAGTGGTGGTTGTGCATGGAGCCAAGGGGATTGAGGTGCCAAATGGCGGCGAGGGTGAGGAGAATGAGGTTGGTGGAGTGCCGATTATAGAAGAAGCAGTGGGTGGCGGCGGCGTTTGAGAAGAAAAAGTGGGGGCAGTCGCAACATAAGGTGTTGGCGGTGTTGTCTGAGAAGAAGCAGGTGGTGGTGAGGTATATGATGGAATAGGTCCAAGAGTTGGTTCTGGTGCAGTAATGGCGGGCGGTGTGGTAGCCTGTGGGTTGCAGAGTGGGATCATTAATCCCAGAGCGAGAAGCAAACAGAGAAGTGTACTGAATAGAGCCATGCTAAATGAAGCAGCGAGGTAGAGGATTGTTCAGAGTATTGTGCAGGAAGGCAGAGGCGAGATGGATGCTAAGACGGTAGAACGGGCATGAATGGTATATATAGGGCAATAATCAAGAAGCTTTACAGCACAGTCACTGGTTGCAGAGATTATACCTTACTTGACATTTAGCCATAACCGAACAACTTCCAACGCATAACATTTATAAACCGATAATATACCTTCCTTGAGAATCAAAACCAGCAAAGCAAGTTGGTATTGGATAGGGGTGATGGGCATTTGATACACTCATTTGAAAATGAATTGACATGGAATTTCTTAGGGTTGATGGGTATTTGATACGCTCATTTGAAAATGACCTGACATGGAATGACTTGTTTCGAAGGGTGAAGCGCTACCGGATTCAGATTACCAATCTATATATATATTCACAATGGAGGTAAAACTAAGAGGGTAAATTACGGAAAGAGACATGCACATTCAAAAGTGATTTGCTAAAGTAAACGACAAGAAAATTTAAAAAAATAAGCGCAAACCAAAATGTTATATTAAATATCTTATAAATTATAATGTAATTATTTTTTGATAAAATAATAACTTTATTTCTCATATTCTATAAAATCAAGTTTCTTTTGATTTGGTATATTATTATAACATTATATTATAATAATACTGTAATTATAATAATATTATCATATTATTTTAATATTAATATATTGATTTTCTATGGAATCTTGGATAGATAATCTTTTGTTAAGACACTTTTTGACGTGAAGTTACTATTTCAATTTTCTGTCCAATCATGGTGATATATTGGACATGATGAAGATGTAACCCTACAAAGGTTATAAATTTTCAAGATGATATAATGGACATTGGGCATGATGAAGATGTAGTCATGCCAAGCTTATAAATTTGTTTATTAATATATTGTTTATTAAAATTAAAATTATAATAAAAATAAATAATTTTTTTTAAACTTTAATCATTTTATAAATTTAAAATAAATTTGACTTCATTAATTTAATATTCTTTGATCAATTCATTTTATCCTTTCCAAAAAGAAAATATTATTTAATTACTTATGTAATAATTTAAAGATTTGATTCCTTAAACCTTAATATTCTATTCTTTTGGCCCATGAAACTTTTCCTAGGATAAATATTATCCTCTTCTTTTGAAGTCTTTTAATTTAGCAACATACTTCCCATTTTCTATTTAACAAGCTCTACCTCTCTCTAATTGCATTCAAACACTTCATTTGTCCCCGGTAATAAGTGGTGTCACACTCGACATACCTTTCACACTTGACATAGCTTTTCCAAAAACATCAACAATAGATTAATAAAATCATTATTAGATGCAATATATTAGAAAATCACATATATAAAATAAGCAATTTTTTGTAAATAAAAAATGTGTAATATTGTTATTAAATCTCGCCCCGATAGTAGAAAATAGTTGGATGATTGCATTTCTTCATTTGAGATCAATTTTATAGATATATTAACCATAAACCCTTTACATTTTCAATATTGACCCATTGACATCTTAGCAGTAAACCCATTACGTAAAGGGACTATCGAATAAAAGTTTACAAAAAACAAAAAAGACCAAAAGACATTATATTTTGCATGTTGGTGAGTCATGTTCAGTTGCAGGTGTGTTGATGTTTGTATCTCGCTTGCCTATATCATTGTGTAGTCAGTCCAGATCTATGGATGTAATTCTACCTAGATTGAGGTCCATGATAATTACCTTAAGCACATGCTCTTCATCTTCTAACCAAAAAATCAAATGTGGAGGGCCAAGATTTAATCAACATGCTCAATTTGAGTGAGATACATATTATAGAATTTGACTTGCAAATCATAATCTTCCCTCAGCAAGGCTTCATGAGTGAATAAACAATGGGAACATGGGCTGGCTACCGAAGAAGAATAGGAATTGGAGTCATTGTTCATGTTTTTATACTAGTAGAGACTTTAAATCCAACAGAATTCCTTAAAGAAAGAGCCTGGCCACCCAAAACCAACAGTGTTTGGAAGAAAGCTTACTAGAACGGAGAGAGGAAATTCAATTGCAAAGACATAACTTTTGTTGATGATGCCCAAACAATATAGTGTATCAAGCTAGTCTAATAGACACTCCTTTAGGTCCCCAACCAAGGGAGAAATTGACTTATACGCTTTGGACCCCAATTTAATTGACTTCCTCTCAGCCAAAGGCTTCCACAAGATATCTAAAAGGAAATGTCTATAAACCATTGATGATTGAGTCTCTAACATCTCCAGAGTTACCTTCATACAAAGGAGCGCATGGCAGTCTAAGACCAACTTTGTGAGATATACCGGGCTCTGCCAAGGTGCTTTGAGATCTGAAGAGCCCCTTATGCCAAATTAACCTTGAACTGAAGTGTTGAGCCCACAATTGAACTTCCCCAAGGACGAATGCCTAGAATCAGAGACAAATATTTTCACAAAGTTGCCTAAAGGATGAATGTCCAGACATGACAACGGATATCAAAGAGTAAGTAATTACCAGATTATCGGGCCACGAAGGTGGTGGAGTGATACACATAACATACTCATTCATGGATGGAAGAACAACCAAATTTGAGAAAAAAATATCACCATTTTTCTTATCCTTCCACATGATTATCACCATATCTTCACTAATTTGAGGAGTGCATCAACCAGTGAAATTCATCATGAATATGAGCAGAGTTTGATTCTAATATTTTGGCAGATAAAAATCGTAATTGAAAGCATGCAAGAAGGAGAGAAGAAAATGTGCAAGGTGGCATACCCCATGTATTTCCACATCAAGAGAAATCTAACTTTGATCCATTAGCCATATAACTAAACCGTCAAAGACCCTGAAGAAGGATTATATGATATCTGTGAGGAGTGTAGAAGGGAAAGAGAAGGAAGAAGGGTGGGAAGAATGAGGGGGAAAAGTAGGAAGAGGGATATGAGAGAAAGTGGATGGGAAAAATAAATGGAGGAAGGAGGGATAGGAAACACAACAATTAATTGAAAACCAAAATTCAAGAAAGGGGAAGACCTAAAGAAAAACCAAGCACCAAGATTCATTGGACCTTAGGGGATGGGGCATAAACTACTTGTATCATTGATTTCAAGCTTGGTCTCTTCCATGGAGAAAGATTTTTTTCTTGTGAATCAACCTCCACATTATTAATTCTAAGAATGTGGTAGAATTATTTCGACTCGAAGAACTTTACGGTCCCTCTAATTCTTTAAAGCCCCTGAGAAAGGGAATTATCCTTTGGGTTTCCTTCCTTAATGAGATGTTGTCTTGTAATTAGTTATTCTTCTAGTATAATGATGTCTTTAATTCCTTTGTATTTGGAAATACATAAAACTGGAAGGTGGCCATTCATTTCCACCTGATTATTAGTTTTCCTTCACAAGCCCCATGAAAATTTGATTATGTTATTCCCTCAAGATTGAGCAATATTACCCCCCTCCTTCCACCCCTAGATATTTTTTAGAAGCCCCATGGTAGTGAAGAACCCAATTTTGTTCTTAAATCTTCCAATCAGTCAATTCTTCAGGGGACAACTGAAGCTTCCATTTCGGAAGGTCTGCTTTAGAGGCCAAGGAAGGGGAAGACTAAGGAGAAATAAAACTCACCCATTAGTCTTCAAGCCTATAAAGGGCAGAATCTCTATGAAGAGGATTTAGCTCGAGACAAAAGAGAGTTCCTAAAGCCACAGATTTAGCAGAGAGCAGTGTTTATTTTAAGGTAGCTGAATTACGAGAGAGCCAAATTTTCCAACATATTTATTTGGGAAGGGCAAGCCAAACAAATTTGAGGAAGAATTTAGATTGAAGGGAGCCCAAAAAATGCTATGCTAAGATGAAATGAAATTCTGGAGTTGAGAAGGCCAATGAAGTCAAGGGAATAAAGAGCCTAGAGTGATAGACCAAACCACCTTAAGATAAGAGCGGTCCAAAAAAAGATGGGGAATAGTTTCTTCATGCTTTTCACATAGAGGACATCTTGATGGGCTAGAAATGCCTTTCTTCCTTAGGTTCTCGAAAGTCATAATATTTTTTACGAATAAGTATCCAACATAATATATTGACTTTAGGAAGGGAATTAGGAGTCCAAATTTTTTCCCCAGAGGGAGGATTTGCGATGAATATGAGAGTGGAAGAGAAGATCTAAATAACCCTCTTTGATTGAGTAAGAAGAGGCTTTCCAACCCAATTTACCATGTTAATCTTGATTGATGGCATTCCTTCCAACCAACCTCCTTATTTAGTCTTCATCTAGGGGTCTAATATGGTCAGGGAGGTCCCCCAAGTTCCAATCCATCTAAAACCCATCATCATTCCATGTAGATATATGGGCCAAAGTATTTGTTCCTTGAGGTTGAATATATTCCATTAAGCGACATAATTTCTCCTCCTTCTCTAATGAGAGATGACGAAGAATAAATTCTTCCAATAATATGATATTAGTTCCATTCCTAGGGATCCAAGTTAAATGGATTTAATAAAAAAAGAGGATATCTAGAGAGGTTTCTAGATGGGATAACACTATTTGGAATGGTGGTTAGCCCAAGCAGCTTGGAGATACTTTTCTTTGAAAATTTGTACCCACCAAGAATTTGGTTGAGTATTCATTTTCCAATCTAATTTTTCCCCAATAATGGTGTTCATCAATTCAGGATCTCCGATACTAATATCCCCATGAAGCTTAGCTGATCAAATCGTGGCCCAAAGAAATTTCTGCAGTTGGATCCCTAGCCTATGTAATATGCTTTTGGGCAACATGAGAGCCGAGAATTGAAACAAGCGGATGGAAGATAATATTGCTTTAGTTAGGACTATTCTTCCAACTAGATTGAGCTAGTGAGCACCCCAATTCTCCATTATGATCTTGATCTTGTTTATTATACCCTACCATAATTTTGAAGTAGACGTCTTCAAGAAAATTGGTATTCCCAGATATTTAAATTATGTCCACTCTTTAATAGATTTGAAGCCAAGTTTTTCTTAAATTTTCCTTTGGTTTATTGTGTTGGTGTTCCATGAGTAAATTTGTGATGTGGTCTCATTTACCATTACTCCAGAGGCCATAAGAAAATTGTCCATTTTTAAATATCTTTTAGCAATTACTATAGAATCTCCTCCCAGAAGAATCATGTCTTAATTGAATTTCTTATGATAGATGCTTCTATCAATTGCAAAAAATAAGATCCTTGGGAGATGATCGATGCTTCTTTCAAACTCTAGTCTCCTTCTCAAAGAATATTCCATGATGATGTACAAGAATGGGGAGAGAGGGCAACCCTGCCTTAGCCACCTGGTGGCTTTCAAGAAACGAGTTCATCTTCCATTGATAAGAGGGGTGATCCACAGGAACTAAAGAATAGAGGCACATGTTGAATAAATCGATCATGGAAGCCCATTTTCTTCATTTCCTTGTAGAGGAATCTTGTTGGAAACTAGGAAAATACTGAGAGGGGGGTTGAATCCGTATTATATCAATTTTACCAATTCAAAAGTTATTTTTACTTTGTATGGGAACAATAGGAAGTAAAGAGAACTTTCAACAACAAATATGATCAGAAACGACTTCAAAAATCAATGGAACATAAGGAACAAATAACTTCATAAATTGCTTCTCCATTTTATTCATAGGGCAAGCAACAACTTGCAAATACAATATTTTGGCTACAACCAATTGGAAGCTACAAATTCCTAATTTATTAGCTACAACAAAATGGAGCTACAATGGAAACTATTCTCCAATACCCACTCGAAGGGGCACCAACCCTTGATCAGCAACATACAACTTGCTTTGACACATTGTTCCATCGTTCATCCATTTTCACACTAGAATCAATGACTGCCTTCTCTTCTTTCAAAAACACTTGATCCTCTATCACTACTTCAGAAAATAAAACCTACATGAATCACCATACCAACATCTCACTGCACCATAAGATGTGTCTCAAAAATAATGGTTCACATTTTTCTTGATTAGGCCTACTTTTATAGATTTTTTCTTGAATTTTTTCATGCATCACTATTTTTTGCCTTTGTCCTATTCATTTTTTTCCTCTACACTTGTCCACCGAGTTCTCAAACCTTAACTAACCATTTTTGTGAGTTGAATTGAGTTTATTTGCATTATTTAGCTAATCTAGACTTTTACAAGTTCTAGCAATTCATACTCTATTTTTAGCTGCAATTAAGTTTCGCTTAGCAACCAAATTTAATGTTAAACTGTTAGTTCTACCGAATTTGGGCTTGAGCCCCTTTTGTTGGCTCCTTTTCCTACTTCTTCGCCATAAGAACTAGTCTTTATGACCATCGTCTTAGGACCTAGAAACTAAGATCTTTCAAGTCCTATTGGGAACCTATTCCAATTATGGGAATCCCATAAACTTTTATGTATTCCAATTAATAAAAAATTTGGGTGCTTGGACCATAGCACTGGGCGTAATCACTTTCCATAGAAGCGTGACCAATGATGTGAGCAAAGTGACTACGCCCAGCACTAAGGTCCAAGCTCCCAAATTTTTTATTAATTAGAATACTTGAAAAGATGGGATTCTGGGATTGGGGATGGCCCCACATTCTATTGTCGCTTCACCCTTCATCATGTTTCTACATGAAATAATCCAAGGGATAGGTCCAGGTGCTTACCCTGACAACTCCCAAGAGGCTCCACGACTCTATTCTCTATGCCCTAGGTTCATTTCTACATGAAATGACCCAAGGGTTGGGTTGTGGAGCTCCCAAACCTGGATCCTTTTATTATCTATCATGCCCCTGGTATCCAATAGCTACATAAGAACCTGTGTGGGCCTGTCACGTATAACTCCCTTCCTCCTAGCGCATTCACTTATGTGAACCACAATAACCCACCGGTGTTTAACCTCCAAGCTGATGTGTCCGTGGGGATTGCTCGTCATTTCTCTGCTTGGCTGTCATTATGCCACCATGGAAACTACCAATGTGTCTTAGCTCCCGCTGCCTATTTATTTCTCTCTCTGGGCCATATTAAATCTTCTAGGATTATCCTACCAGGATCACATCATTCCTACCATGTGTTGATCTCTGATTTGTGACATGTTTCACCCCAAAATAGGCCATTAGGGTTCCAAAAAACACCAAATATACCTGCCATGTGTCACACTCCCATTGGACCCGTTGACATCATTATTTGTTGTCATCCGGGCCAATTACCTGATACCACATGTCCCTATCAGGGAGTAGAGAGAAAGGTCCTCTAAGGTCTGTTTTGTGACCACTTCCTTTGTTAAACTATTTTACAAATTACTAGCCATTTTCTTTATTTTCATATATTTATGTCGGGTTAGCTCTCCTCTAAGTTTACAACTTTATTATCCCTCTGGGATATACCTCTAGGCTCATCCTCAACAAGTTGAGCTGGTGTAGTGGGACTCCCACTCAACTCTTCATTGGTCCACATTATATGTTGTTGTGTCCTGAAACTTACCTTCCAGTCCATCCCTTTGTGCACCAAAAGGATCCAACCGAGGTGAACCCATCTGGCTAACATTGTTGGGTGTGCTCCACCCACCTAGTGATATCTCAGTGCTACAAATTTGTGTGAGGTGCACTCCACCTTTGGCTAATGAGAAATTCCTCCACTGTTATTGTGGCTTCCACATCTACCCAGAGCTTCATGTAGAGGTTCTGCTATATTTTCCGCTATACTTTGTCAATGTGCCAAACTTGGCTATGAGCCAACGCTCACCCAAACACCTTTAACTCCACAATCTTTGAATTACCATCTTAAAACTTTGACTATCTCTATATCTTGATCTGGGAGGCCATTTTCAAACATTTTCATATCATTGAAAATATTTTTCAATGCTCTTTCAATTTGAGTGGGTTTTGTCTACATCTGAGATTATCTAGTGCTCCAAAACTTGCTCCAAGAACACTACAATGATTCTAATATTTTTCTACTCCTTGATGTATTTCTTTGACGCTTGTGCCTCCTACTAAAACTTGTTGACATTAATGAAAGAATATTTCCAACATTGTCCCTCTTTGACAATGCCGGAAACACCAAAATTAAACAAAACACCTTTTTCTCTTCTAGTAACACCCTTAACAAAACATGAGTGTTGCTTCCCCTGAGATAAAATTCCACTATTGTGCATACCACTATTTCTCCTCCTTTAGGTTTTTTCTTCCATAAATGTCTCCCCCTTTGACATCAATGGAAAAGACACCATTATGCTCCCTCTGTCACTATGCTTCTCCTATCTACAAATATTAATTTTTCATGTTGATGCTTGTGGACCGAGAAGCTTCATCAATATATGTTAAAAAACATACCAGTTGCCTTGCTTCCTCTTGCAGGAGGAGATAGTGAAGGAAGGCAAAAGGAATGAATCCCAATATTTTCCTTAAGTATTGGAATTGTTCTCTAGGGAGTGGCTTTGTAAATATATCAACAAATTTTTAATTTGTGGGAACATACTCGAGCTTCAAAATCTGAGCTGCAACCTGCTCCCTCAATAAATGATACTTGTTGGGGATATGCTTGGTAGTAGAGTGAAAGACTAGATTCTTTGACATGCTAATTTCACCTTTGTTGTCACAAATAATGGGTATCGATTGATCATAAGACACTTGTACATATTGTAAAGTTTTATTCATCTAAAAAAGTTGAGTATAACAAGAAGTTTTTGCAATATATTCTTCTTCAGTTGTAGATAACGAAATGGAAACTTGCTTCTTATTTAACCATGAGACTCAACTTTCTCCAAGAAATAAAGCACCACCACTTGTGTTTTTTATAAAATCCACATCACCTGCCCAATCAACATTAGTATAGATAGTAAATGAAAAATAATTACCTCTTTGGTACCACACTCCATAGTCCATTGTTGCCCTAAGATATCTCAGGATTATCTTGGCTACGAATATATGGCTTTGTCTTGGAGCTGCTTGAAATATTCCAACTATAACAATGACTTGCATGATGTTAGGTTTGGAAGATGTAAAATATAAAAGGCTATCAATAATTGATCTATATCAGGTCTAGTCCACTTCTGGAGATTCATATATCTTACTAATATTGCAACCTGTCACCATTAGACTTCTCACTAAAGAGCATTCTTCCATGGAAAATTTCTTTAGCACTTCCATGAGATACCTTCCTTGAGAAATAAAAATGCCTTTAGGGGTATGCCCAATCTGGAATCCAAGGAAATATGATATCTCTCCAAGCATGGACATCTCAAACTCGACCTTCATATTTGTTGCAATTTCATTGTTCAACAAATATGAATTACTGGTAAGCATGGTATCATCAACATATACTACCACCATAATGAGTTTTCCATCCTTTTCTTTGACATATAGATTTATATCAATTTCTCCCCTTTTAAATCTACACTTGAGCAAGTAGTTTTCTAGATTTGAATACCAAGCTCTAGGGGCTTGCCTTAGACCATACAAAGCCTTCTTCAATCTGCAAAGATAATCTAGTCTCTCTATGAGCTAAAAGCCTTATGGAAGCTTTATGTAAACTTCTTCATATAGATCTCTATTATGAAAATAAGATTTTACATCCATTTGATAGATTTTGAATTTCTTAAAGTAGGAAAATGCCAAAAAAATTCTTATTACTTATGGTCTAGAAAAACGAGCAAAGGTTTCATCAAAATCCAAGCCTTCTATTTGAGAATAGCCTTTGCATACCAACCTGGCCTTGTTTCTTACCACTTCTCCATGATCATTCAACTTATTCATGAATACCCACTTTGTGCCAGTGGCATTCTTATTAGCAGGTCTTGGAATAAGCTCCCAGGTCTGATTTTTCTCTATTTGATCTAGTTCTTCATTCATTTCCTTCAACTAATGTTGATATTGGTTGGCTTGAGCAACATATTTTGGTTCCTCCATGGATAATAGTGAAACATGTTCCTGCATGGGGGACTTGAGCAACTTCCTTCTTGTTTTCACTCTTGAATTTAATTCACCAACAATTTTGTTATAGACATTTTTGTGCCTCGCAGCATGGAGCATGAAATGTCAATAATTACAGGGATCCTCAGTCCCTAAACATGTTGTTCTTACCCCTAGAAGAACAAGGTCAGCAAACCACAGCACTTCCCATCAGTTCTCCACCTGAAAACACTCAAAAACAGGCTATTTTTGGATCATGTCAGCTGCTCCACTGAGCAACTGCGCTGAATGTCAACTGCTCCTCCTTGTACCTGCGCTGAAAGTCAACTCCAATGAAGGCTACCTGCGCTGGGCGAGATTGGCCAAGTGGCACAGTCATTCTGCAAGGTGTCAATTGCCCAGGAAGCTTCCAAACTGACACTTGGTTCAAGGGATTCGCCCTGTGATGAGTAAGAGGTACTTGATCTCCATGTGTAAGCAAGGATCTCCAAGTGGACTCAAGAACTGAAGTTTAACTAAAGTGGGAGAGGACACTAGTCAGCTTTATGCCAGCCTCAAGCCGACTCATCCTTTCTCCAAATCTCCTATATATAGAGCTCTTCTATGAGGTCTAGGGAGGCTGGAATTTTGTGCAAAGCAAGGAAGTGCTGTTGGTTTACAGTTAGAGCTGTTGGGTGATTGCTTTTATAGAGGTGAAGAGGAGATTTCTTGCTGCTGGGGAGGTGCTGCTGGATTGGAGCCATTGATGGTGTAACCTTCTCAGAACCCTTTTACTTCTATCAATAAAGCTTTGAATGTTCTCCTATATACTTGTATTGCATTGATGTATTGTATTTACTTGTATATCTGATTCACTCTAATCCATGCATCAGTTATGAGTACATGTTTCTTGTAGTTTCCCTCTCTTGTTTTGTGCAGGATCTGTGTGTAGCTAGGCCGGCAAAGGGAGCAAGGAGTTGGGAACAAGAGACAAAGAGAGAGGACAAGATCGACAAAAGCGAAAGACACCGGTTGGTCAATCTTTTCTTCCTTCTCTGTACTTTCATAAAGGAAAATATCAAAGCTTTACTTTCAGTTGTTGCTAAGGACTGTCACCCTTAGAGTAGGGATAGGGTCATCCGAGTCGAATACTTTTCCCCACAACAAACTGGCGACTCCACTGGGGAGCCTAGTATCTTGTTGGTGTTTGTAGTATCTTTGCTATTCATTTCCTGAACCAAAGAGTACCGAATCGAAAAGCTTTTGACTATATCAAAAGCGAAGTAGAGGGGCTACTACTCTTGCTCATTTTTTAGCAGATTCATGATTTGAAGAGCTGATCTACAAAAGACTCTTGTACTCTTTGTGATAGCTTTTCATCCTCTTGATCATCCCTTAGCCTGTACTTGACCTATAGCTTTTTATTTCAGCAAAAACAGTGAATTTTTGAGCTTTTTATGACCCGGAAATCCTTATAAACGCAACTCTCGTGTCTCAGTGCAGGTTGTCCACAGGCAGTCTGCATTCCAGCGCAGGTACTCCCTTCGGGAACTGCGCTGAGAGTCAATTTGACAGACCAGAGCCTGCGCTGATCCAGTTAGGCTATGTCTTCCTGAGGTTTCCCACTGTGTCTTAGCCCTGTTTTCACTGTTGTTTTGCTGCTGATTGCTGGTCATTGTACTTGCTGTAAACCAACTTTCCTTGACATTATTCCGCCTCAGTTGTGTGATGAAACTGTGATTTTTCTTTCAGTATTTCTTGTTTCAGTTACAGTTTCCCATTGTGAAAAGCGAACCAGTATAGCTGTGGCCTCTTAGATCCTGAACTGTAAAAGTGTCTTTCTGATCTTAAGAGCTAGTTTTATTACTGTTCATGGCTGTTTGAGTTTGTTTGCTTTTCATCTTGTGGTTTGAATCTATACATTTCCAGTGTCTAAACAAGTCGATCTTAAGGTGTCTTTTGATTTTGGACAAGCTTGTTTACTTTCGCTCGAAATTAGATTCAAAGTTATACAACAGTTTCCTTTTTGTCTTACATCAACATTAAGGATAACGAAAAGAAATATCTGCATTGTGCATTTTGCATTTGACTGTGTGCTTGACGATTTAGGAAAATTTGCATTTTAGTGTGTGTTCTATGATCTGTGAGAAAAGTTGATATCCTCTTTTCCCTCAGTAGATTAAGGTTTTCAAAGTTGAAAGATTGAAAAGTTTTGCTTCTCATCTTAGATTGCATGTAGGAAGTTGTATATATACATCTCGTGGTGATCCTTAAAGGCAAACTGCTAAGCAAGATCAACATTAAAATAAATCCAATTTACATAACAACGCTTTGTAACATAACGCAAACATCTAGAGGTCTAGGTAGAGACGTGTTCCGGCGTCGTTAAACATAGTGACTGTCGATCTCTACGAAGGTGGGTGATTCCTCCTGAGAGTCGGTGGCACTAATACGGACTTGTGCTCCCGCGTACCGTCGCGTATATTGGGAGACCCCTATAGGCATTTATCCTTTATCCATAGGAAGCCGTGTCGACCGCCCTACTGATCGCGATGCAGTGAACACAGCATTCACGAAGATCGACCACCCGTACCGTAAAACGTATTCTGTGGTTTCGCGAAAGGTTTGGCACACCCTCTGCCTAGATCTCCAGAGCAGTTTCTTTTGGCCTTTTTCAAACTCTATAACTGAAAAATTCCAACCGAGCATTTGTCACTTCGGGCTCGTTAATACATCGAAGGCGACTAGAGTCATCTTTAGCTTTTTCTCGACTCTTAAAACATGAAAAAGCAAGTTTGTGTCTAAAAGCGTCGTTAATAAAATTTATTTTAAGCGGAACAAAATCACCTGTTATTCCCACGTTGATCTTTCAGTTGAAAAGTATGGAGCCCACCAACCAAGGAGGCAACCTTGGCGGAAGTCCAAATCCCTTCTCCTCTTGGGGAGATGTTGGTGCGCCTCATATGGCAACATTGTCACTTCCAGGATTGACAATCGGCCTCCCTGTATGGCTCTTTTCAACTAATGTAGTCTAGATCGCCACTAATCCTGAGCAATCGAATCAACAGTCAGACCAGTCTAGAGCTACCGACCAGCCTTCCACTTCTTACAATACTTCCTCTGATCCTTCATCTTCGCAAGGTAGAGCTGGCAAAAGTCAGCCTCCCAAGGAGAAGAAGGAAAGGAAGAAGAAAGAGAAGAAGAAGAAGGAGCCTAAGGCGACTGGGGGCAAGCAAAAGACATCTGACGAAAACCCACCCACTGCACAGACCGGGCCTAAATCGCCATGTGTCATATGTAGAGGAGACCATTTCCACAGAGATTGTCCCTGTATTCCCCGGATACTAAGGGACTGGTCCCCTCGTCTGCACAATTCGGGGGCATCAACCTCTGACAATCAGGTTGATGGCTTTCCGTCAACCAGCGAAAGTGAAGGATCGAGACAAAAAGGGGGAGTAAGATTCCCCTGTAAGTTGTGTGAAGGCAGTCATGCCATCCACAGTTGTCCCTTCTTAGACGAAGCGAAGAGAGTTTTGGAAGATCATCCGGTTTCATCGGTAAAACTTCCTCCTGGATACAAAAAACTCGTGCCAAGTCCTTCGTTGATTGAAAATACAGCTGGCCCGCTCAAGTGGTCGGCTGAAGCGTCAGTCACTGAAAATGAACCTACTGAATCCAGACCGGACGAAAGTCCAAAGGTCGATACGGCAGTTGACTCGGTTCTACCTTCAGAAGTTTCATCTTCAAATGACACCGTCGCCGAAGAGTCATCTTCATGCGACACCATCACTGAAGAGAATAAGGATGACACCATCCAGGTTCTTTTCATCAGCACCGACTCTGATGAGCGTCAGGGCAATGCGCCCATTCCTTTATCGCAGGAAGGAACATCATCAGGGTCATATCCGGCCGTATATTCGGTCCCACCACCAAGCAACCTGGTTGTATCCTTTGATTGGAATCAACTAGGCAGACCCCGGTTACTAGCCAGTGTACCATTCAGAATCATTGTCCAGATCTATAGAATGATCATGGCTGGTACTATCATTGATGAAGGGGCGTCTGTGAGTATCCTTTCCTCTGTTGCTTGGAAAGCACTGGGTTCCCCGGCGCTTTTACCTAAGTTAAGAAATCTCTCAGGTTTTGATAAAGGAAGCAGTCGACCATTAGGAATCCTCCCCAATGTGCCTGTTACATTGAAAGGGAAGACCGTTAATTTGAACGTGATGGTCGTCCAAGGACCCTTGGATTATAACCTACTCCTTGGACGTGACTATATTTATTGCATGGGAGCGATAGTCTCCTCACTCTTTAGAGTAATGTGTTTTCCACACGAAGGAAGGATGGTCAAGCTCGTAGACCAACTTTCGTTTCCGGGATCTCGCATCGCAAATAGTCAAATACCATTCCTAAATGGTCTGTTCACTCAAGATTCGCCTCCACCCCCGGTCCTCCTTCCCGATGAATGCGAGTGATTCGGAAAGAAAGACTGGAACCCAGGGGGCATGCACCCTGGTCTGCTTCGGGCAGAAGAAACCCTGGGTGTAGGGTAGAATTTCCGCAGAAGAATGGACTAGTCCGTACCCCGTCCGACGGTGGAAGAGGGGTTGTTCTAGAATAATATTCTTTTGTCAAAGTTATGTGAGTGAGATAATCAACTTCTCGCTCCCCTTGTCTAGATAATTAGGATACCGAGGAAGGGGACCATTTGTGGTAGCAAGTAGTAACCATCTTTGAAGACAAGCCTCACCCATTAAAACATATGTTTTGAAGGATAAGTAGGGGCAGTCTCCAAAGAAAGAGATTCTATTGCTGCAACAGGTGGTCGCCATCTTTGAGTAACCCAATGATAGACATCGCCGAAGAAAGAGATTGATTTGCGGCAGCAAATAGAACCCTCTTCAGATAATAAGAAAGAGACAAGCCTCCCTCAATAATACCAATGTTTTGTCTTTGAGTAGTGTTCTTCTCTTGTCACAAATAGCTGTTCGTTAAAAGTTGGGCCGACGGGAAGACTGAGTACCACGTAAGACCCCTTAAAATAACGAGAAGACTAGTATTGTTAACATTAGATTGGCAAGATGACGAGTAGCTGTGAACACCCAAAGAAAAGCAGAGGTGGGGGAGAGGAGGGGCAGCCTCGAAATCCTACCCTATACCTGGGGGCATGCAAACTTTTGGAATGTGAGCGAGGGACGACTATTTATTTTTTAAATTTTTAGGCCCTCCCTTTAAACCTGTAGGTCTAACCCTTTAAACTCGTAGGATTAGCCGATTCCGACCTTGCATGAAGAAAGTCTGTGGGGCAAAGGTAAAACTTGCCAAAATTGGAGCATAGCTTCGTGAGATAAAGCTCCTTAAAAAATAGCTATCTCACAGGAGGCGTTCTTATTCTATGACTGGTATATCGAGCAGTTTTAGCACATAGTTCATGCTCGTTAAAAAATAAACGCAAGATCCGAGCAGTTTTAGCGCATAGTTCATGCTCGTTAAAAAATAAACATAAGTTTATGAGCATGCTTTCCTTTAGAGTTCAAGCTCATTCAGAAAAAATGAACCGGTAAATACCCTTTTGAGATCGTAAATTCATCAGCCATAAAAGCCTTGGTCGTGTTTGTGCACCGTCACCTCCACCGTCATTTGGCCGATCATTCACTTCCATTTGTGTGTTTACCCATTTTGAGGAACATCTGCGAAGAGTGATCTCACCTAGCCATCCTTGTGACACTGCCGTGATTGGAGAATTCCAACCTGTACCTGGAATCTGCTGCTATCCCTGTTCATCACTCGTTCCTCAAAAGACGAGTCTTCTTTGAGCTCTTTTCACTGACTCGTAAAATATGAAAAGTTTGCCGAGTTTTGGCCTTCCAGCTCGTTAAAGCGACCAGAAAGCTATCCCTCCTCTAGATTTTAATCTTTTTGGACCTGAGGGATTATTGCACAAAAAGATCGAGCGCTTGTTTTGTTCGGCTCGTTAAAGCAACCGAAAATTCATCCCTTCTGTATTGTTTTATACTTTTTCGGACTTAAGGGATTAGATGACGAAAAAGGAATTATGGAGTTAACTTTCTGTACCTTTTCAGACTCTCTAAAAATGAAAAGGACCGAGTTATCCTTGTCGTTAGACTCGTTAAATTCATTAAATAGCGACAAACTTGTCTTTAGACGAGAACGAGTTTCCCTATCGCTAAGCTCGTTAAATCATAGTGATGGGCTTGCCCGAAGGGCAGGTTATAGAACAAGCATATGTTATCCTCCTCAAGCTTGACAAAAATAAAGAGGTACTGGTCAGAAATGACTGGGGAAAAATTGGGAGAACATCAAAGTTTAATGGTAGCAAGTCGCTCTTGAACATGACACTTTTCCTCCGTACCACATCGGGTTGGGTTGTTTCATTCACCGGTCTCATCACCATGGTCTTCGCCAAACCATCCACATTTTGGGGTAATGCTACCGATCCATCGCATCAGTGTTGTTATATGTTCAAGAGAGGTCATTCTGAAAGTGTCAACCGTGTCCCATCCACTGCCATACATTATCCTTCATCCATTCATGATCGCCACCCTGAATCATATATCACAGTTTGTTTTTCACCTCCACTAAAATCATTAGCTCCGTTCCGTGTCATTGATGTGGGATTCATTAAGGCCCTCCTTTGATGGATCGCTTCTTGTCGACTTCAGCTCATTATCCAAGAAGTTGATCTAGGAACAACCCCATCAGTACTTTGAAGCTTGCATGCCTCAATGGAAAGTTTCTCACTTCCGGCGACAGGTATACATCAATGACCTTCGACCAGAAGATTTTGCGTGGCATTCGACGCCAAGTCCTTTATTCACGCCACGTGAATTGTACTGCAGTACCTTGAGGGTCATTATCATTATCGGTGATTCCTCTCGCGCTTGTTAACGGTTTTCATCATTGACCGGTAATCAAGCGATGTCTTTCCATGTTCGACTTCAGCGAAATTCTCACATGGATCGACTTGTACTTAGAGTGAAGATCGAACGAGTTTGAAGACCCCGGATCTAGTTTCATCCATCCGGGCTGCGATACATATTCAGGAAATATAAAAACATTTGTCATGTACATCATTGCAGCAGATGATCATCCTACTCAAAGGATGATAATTTCAGCAGAGAATTATCAGTCTACCATCAGACGATCGTCTGTTCTATGTACCAAAATGTATTTATAAAGCTGAGCATGGGAATGCCCGCCTCAGCTAGATCATGAAAATAGAATGAAAAATAATGTATTGTATTGTATTGTATTACAGGGCACCTCTCAGCACTTGAATGAACTTCGGACCCTCTGGATAAAGCATTTCACCCGATAAACGGCCTCATACTTTAGGGGGAAACTGTTATAGACATTTTTGTGCCTCGCAGCATGGAGCATGAAATGTCAATAATTACAGGGATCCTCAGTCCCTAAACATGTTGTTCTTACCCCTAGAAGAACAAGGTCAGCAAACCACAGCACTTCCCATCAGTTCTCCACCTGAAAACACTCAAAAACAGGCTATTTTTGGATCATGTCAGCTGCTCCACTGAGCAACTGCGCTGAATGTCAACTGCTCCTCCTTGTACCTGCGCTGAAAGTCAACTCCAATGAAGGCTACCTGTGCTGTGCGAGATTGGCCAAGTGGCACAGTCATTCTGCAAGGTGTCAATTTCCCAGGAAGCTTCCAAACTGACACTTGGTTCAAGGGTTTCGCCCTGTGATGAGTAAGAGGTACTTGATCTCCATGTGTAAGCAAGGATCTCCAAGTGGACTCAAGAACTGAAGTTTAACTAAAGTGGGAGAGGACACTAGTCAGCTTTATGCCAGCCTCAAGCTGACTCATCCTTTCTCCAAATCTCCTATATATAGAGCTCTTCTATGAGGTCTAGGGAGGCTGGAATTTTGTGCAAAGCAAGGAAGTGCTGTTGGTTTACAGTTAGAGCTGTTGGGTGATTGCTTTTATAGAGGTGAAGAGGAGATTTCTTGCTGCTGGGGAGGTGCTGCTGGATTGGAGCCATTGATGGTTGTAACCTTCTCAGAACCCTTTTACTTCTATCAATAAAGCTTTGAATGTTCTCCTATATACTTGTATTGCATTGATGTATTGTATTTACTTGTATATCTGATTCACTCTAATCCATGCATCAGTTATGAGTACATGTTTCTTGTAGTTTCCCTCTCTTGTTTTGTGCAGGATCTGTGTGTAGCTGGGCCGGCAAAGGGAGCAAGGAGTTGGGAACAAGAGACAAAGAGAGAGGACAAGATCGACAAAAGCGAAAGACACCGGTTGGTCAATCTTTTCTTCCTTCTCTGTACTTTCATAAAGGAAAGTATCAAAGCTTTACTTTCAGTTGTTGCTAAGGACTGTCACCCTTAGAGTAGGGATAGGGTCATCCGAGTCGGATACTTTTCCCCACAACAAATTTGATGAGTTGGGTGATGGTTTTGTACATACCTTAGTGGATCTATGGCTTGAGGAATAGAGGGATCTTCCTTGATTTGTTTTTTAGCTGCCTCATCATTCTCTTCAATGATGTTTACTAGTTCATCAGTGTTGGATTTTTCAAATTGTTTCACTTCTTGATCATCGTTCTCATCCACCTTTACATCGATAATGATTCTCTTTATGAGTTTGTTGTAGAATCTGTACCACTTATTTTTGTGTGAATAACCTAGAACAATACCTCTATCTTCTATGGCATCAAATTTTCCAAGTTTTCCATAATTTTTCTTAATGTAGCATTTGTTGCCAAAATTTTTGAAGTGTTTAACCATTGGAGGTCTTCCAACCCACAACTCATACGGAGTTTTTCACTGTTAAGACAAAAATGATCTTTTTTTAGAATGACAACCACTGTGTGAATATTATTTACCCAAAACCTCTGCTGAACATTCATCTCAATCATAATTTATCTTGCTAACCACTGCATTGACCTGTTTTCTTTCTCTGCAATACCATTTTGCTGGGGAGTGTCGACTATGGTAAACTATGTCTTGATTCCATTTGTCTTATATAATTCATCAAACTCTTCTAAAGTTAACTCACCTCCATTTTTTGACTTGATGCTTTTGATTTTGAAATTGGATTCATTCTTAGCCATAACTTTGAATTCTCTAAACTTCTCAAAAGCCTCAGATTTCTATAGGCGAAAGCAAACCTAGATCATGCTGCTAAAATCATCAATTATTAGCATAAAATAAATGTGGTTGAATACATTCTGGATGGTCCACACAAATCCATGTACACAAGTTGTAATGGGTTTTCTGGGGATTTTCCTCTACGTTGAAAGGAACTCGAGCTTTCTTTCCTAGTTGAGAAGATTTGAAAATAATATTCTCTGGTTTTGAAAGCTTAAGCAGGTCCTTGACTGCATTTTTCTTGCTAAACTTGATAATCTAGTCAAAGTTCAAATGCCCAAGTTTTTTGTGCCACAACCAGATCTCATTTGTCTTGATAAGCAACACTTTTTTGTCTTTTCTTTGAGCACATAGGCATTATTCTTTGTTCTTATAGCTTCAACAACTATTTCTCCTATAATTGTGGACTTGATTTGACATTTTTTAGCTTTGAAGACCACATCATATCCTTGAACACACATCTGAGACACAATCAATAGATTATGTTTCAGCCCATCAACATACAAAATGTTCTTATATTTACCTTTTCCATTTGAGAGATAGACCACTCCTTTTGCAAATATTTTTCCTAGAGCATTGTTACCAAAGGTCATGTTACCTTTGTCAACAAGCTTCCAGGAGAGAAACTTGCATCTATCCCCTTTCATGTACTGTTACAAATCCATTTGGGCACATCAAATCCCAACATTTAGATCAGTGTTTTAGGGCTCATCAAACCCTAAATTCGATTGCTACATGCCCTAAAAAAGTCACCCTTTTTAATGCCTCCTTCCCATAAAATTTCATGACCTTAGACATCTAGAAATGGTCTCTAAAGGGACCAGTGCAATTAGATACACTACCAGGGTGCTTTACAGAGCAGGTAGATACACTTTCAGGGTTCTTTGCAGAGCACCTAAGCCCTATTTAGGCTGCGTTAGGTAAATTTGAGCGAAATTCAATTGGGGTTTGGGGAATATTCCTATCTCTTGGAGTCATTTAGAAGCTTCCCTCAGTTATCTACTCCTATGAGCTCGAAAATTGATGAGGAATGAGTTAAGGTGCATCCTATCCTCTCATCCCTTCCTCCATGGAACTAATTCTAAGTATGGAAGGCCATTCAATGCCACCATTTATGATAAAACCTCCTTCATCCTCCTATAAATTAACCACTCATTTAAGTGATCAGGGGTTGGCTAGATTATTTTGAATTGTAAGGAGATAATGCTACTATGAGACTTGACTTTGGACCAAATGATGTGATGCCACGAGCTTGTATTGCTTTTGATGTGATGTGGATGGGATCCAAGCTGGAGGAATGACTTTGAATTAGACACTGATGGTCGTAATTCCTTCTTCTATCTAATAAAGTGTTTTAACCTTTTTCCATATGATGTGTTCTTTGATAATGCTTATATGTATGAATTGCTTCTGATACCTTTCATTTATATTCAATTCTTCATATGCTTTGATCAGTTTTCATCTTCTATTGTGTTGACAGGGTGCTTTTCAAGTAGATTAAGTACGGGAAGGAGCGACGGAATCGATACAAGGGAGATGAGAGGAAAGTGGAACTATAGGTAGGCCTTCTTTCCTCTCTTCTTATCTATTGCTTATAGGGAAAGTCTAAAACACTTTAAACTATTGTTCTAGGCACAACTACTTTTCTAGTGAATTAGTATTTATCCGTAGATGCTAAATTCTCCAAAACAAATTGGCACCTCCACTGGGGATAATCCTCTTTCCTAGTAGCTTATCCACCTCCTAAGACATTCTTGTAGACTTTATTTGTGTTCATTGATGATATTTCAGCTCTTTTACATTGAATTTTGGTCAAAAATTGACGTTAGATAACCCTTGAGTGACCTCTCAGAAATCAACGCAGGCTTGGTCAGGTGACAGTGTTCTGCAGAGCACCATTGAGTGAGAGACAGTGCTCTGCAGCATAGTTAGGCCCTCTTTGACCTACGCTAATCAACCTTAGGTCAAATTCCCACCTTTGGAAAGTGTTTTTGCCAAAATTTCTATGTTTGTTTTCTTGTTGTTTGATCAATTAATGTCATGTCTCAGAGAACAAATTTTTATCTCCTTTGCCAGCCCTACTTTGATTTGATTGACTAATGTTTCTTTAATGTTTTCTTTGTCATTATCAGTCTATAGTCAAAGTTAGAATACAATTGATTAATCTTTGTTCGAAAGAAAGTGTCCTAAAGAAATGTTTTCTTTGTCATTATCAGTCTATAGTCAAAGTTAGAATACAATTGATTAATCTTTGTTCGAAAGAAAATGTCCTAAAGTATTCTTTTCATTCGAAATAGAACCGTCGTAAAAGTTTTCGTTGTTATGAAATATTGATTGATTGTATGTGCATATTTCCTTTTTTTTTTCATCATAACATTAAGGGATTCGAAAAGAAAAGCTTGCATCGTTCATATTGTAGTTTGTTAATGCTTGAAAGGAATAGCTAGGGAAATTGCATTAGTTGTGCTCTTTGCTCTTTGTCAAAGATATGATTGCTCTATCCCCACTAGCTAAGGATTTTCATTATTAAATTGAATGGAAAGAATGCTTGTCATATTAGTTGCATTTTAGGAATTGCAAACATACATCACGTGGTGAAACTTGAAAGGCAAATTCTAAAGAAGATCAACTTAAATTTATCTGAATTTACCTAATGGAGGACTGTCACCTAACGAAAAACATTTAGAGCTCTAGGCTAGAGACATGTTCCAACATCGTAAAACAAGGCAGCTATCACTAACTTGTTTGTAATACATCTCGAGTGTGATACTTCATTCCATGTATGTGGGTAAATCATAGCTCGTCCATGTACCATTTGGTATATAGGGCGGTGTTACAGTATGTAAAGTATATGGGAATTCTCTCACTATGTGGTTTTGCATTGGACAATGCTTATACAAACTGGGCCTCCACGTACCTTCGGGTATATATGGGAGAACAACTCTAGGTTTCTCTCCATCCTTAATTAGCCGAGTCAGCCGCCTTGTAAACTGTGATACATCGAACACAACATTTGGGGAGATTGCCTGCCCATACTTCTTGGCTCACCAGGAGGTATTTTGGAGTTCAAAGTAGCTTGGTAAACCTTTTGCCTAGGTTATCCATCTTTTGTTTTGTTATGTTACTTTGATTAAAATAAAATTAATTGAGTGCAGATAACATCTTCCATGCTCACTCCTTAGTTGATCTTAGGTTGAAACATATGGCGACAAATCCAGAGTCCACCAATTAAGGAATTCCTTTTGATGGGAATCCTAGTCCTTTTCCTCCTTTTGGAAATATTGGTGCTCCATATATGGCTACATTGTCCCTTCCGAGATTTACCATTGTCTTGCCAGTATGGTTGTTTTCAACCTCCTTGGTTCAAAATGTCGTGATTTCTCCACAATCGAGTACACCTCCAATTGGAAAAAATCAACCTCCAGTTGATCCTAAAGCTGACCCTTTACCTTCTTCCTCTTCGCCTGGTGAAAGTATTGGTACTAGTAACCAGGTGGCTAAGAAGAAGAAGAAAATTCAACAGAGGGGAAACCAAGCAACCATTGCTTTGAATGCAACATCTGAGGAGAAACCATCTGTCAAGCCTCACAAAGTTCGATATCCATGCAAACTTTGTGCGGGAGACCATCTTCTTCGAAATTTTCCTGATATTCCTTAGATCTTAGAAGAATGGTCTTCTCGTTCACATCATCCTATGTCATCTACTTCTCGAGATCATGTTGGTGACACACCATCAACTAGTGGTAGTAAAATTCATGGAAAGAAGGGTAAAGTTAAGTTTCCCTATAGGTTATCTGAAGAGAATCACCCCATTCACCTATGTCCCTATCTGGATGAAGCCAAAAAAAATTGGATACCTGTCCTGCTTCACTGCAGCGACTTCCATCTAGTTACAGGAAACTATCCCTAAATCCTTCACTAGTTGATGAATTGACTGACCAAAATAAACCGTCGGTCAAACCCACTCTCTCTAAAAGTGAATCCTATGAATCTATACCTGACCCAAATCAATAGTTCGAGGTAACAGTTGACCCTATTTCACCTTCAGCTAATCGTACCTTTCCTGAAGAGAGTGAATATGATACCACTCAAGTTCTTTTTGTTTCTTTAGATTCTAATGAGCTTGGGGGCAGTCCTCCTGTTCCATCAATATAGGAGGAAAATCCTCTCACTCTCATAACTCAAGGGGTTAATTCTCCCATTTCTACGGTACCCCCTCCAAGTAGTCTAGTCACTTACCTTGATTGGAATCGACTCGCAGGATTCTGTCTTCCTTCTTATGTGCCTTTCCAGATCATAGTATAGGTTTGTAATATGATTATATCTGGCACTATTATAGATGAAGGTGCATCTGTGAGTATCCTTTCCTCAACTGCTTGGCAAGAGCTCGGTTTACAGCCGTTTGTGCCTGTTACCTAGAATATGTTGGCTTTTAATAGAGGAACTAGTCAACCATTAGGGATCCTTCCTCAGTTGCCTATTACTTTGGGAGGAAAAATCATTTATCTGAATGTGATGGTAGTCCCAGGCCCTTTAGATTACAATTTACTTCTTGGGTGTGACTATGTTTATGACATGGGAGCTATTGTTTCAACACTCTTTCGAGTGATTTGTTTCCCGCATGAAAGCAGAATTGTCACTGTTGACCAGCTTTCATTTCCCGGTCCAAATATGGCTCCTAGTCAACCATCTTCCCTAAATGGTCCTTTTGTACCAATGGTATCTTCCCCGCCATGGGTTAATTATGTGGCAACCTGTTCCATACCTACATCAACTGACGATCAATTAAGTGATGTTGTACATCATGTACTGGGGGCATTGGAACCAGATCTCTCCTTCATGACCTCCTATGAGTTGTGATCAAGGAGCATGAGGATAGTTCTTTTACTGTGTCAACCTTATTAAAAAATGAAACAGGCCAATGAGGATAGTTCTTTTACTGTGTCAATCTCGTTAAAAAATGAAGCAGGCCCATGAGCATAGTCCCTTGTCTTGTGTCATGCTCGTTAAAAAAGTGAAACAAGGAGTATGAGAATAGTTCCTTGTCTTGTGTCAAGCTCATTAAAAAATGAAACAAGGTCCCCTAGAGCAAAGTTTCGAGTCTAGTCTTTGAGTAGATCTCATAAAATCCCAGTCCAGTCTTTCACTTGATATCGTAAAAGAACCCTCATTCCATCCACCTAATAGCCACGAGTAGTCTACTTAGGTGAATGTAATGAAGCTTGAGGGGCATGCACCTAATGGTAAAGTTAAGTTTCCCTTTAGGTTATGTGAAGGGAATCACCCCATTCACCTTTGGCCCTATCTGGACGAAGCCAAAAAGATGTTGGATAACCATGCTGCTTCACCGCAACGACTTCCATCTGGTTACAGGAGACTCTCCCTTTCATCATGTTGGGGGAATGTAAACCAATCTCAAGCATAGTTCTTTCATTTTAAGCTTGCGTAAAAATAAAACTGAATCCAAGCATAGTTTCTCATTTCAAGCTTGTGTAAACATGAAACTGAATCCGAGCATAGTTCCCTATGGTTCAAGCTTATCGAAAAATGAACCCATTTCCATTTTAGCTCTCATGATTTCCATTCTATCAGCCTCTTTTGTTATATGAGCCTTGGTTTTTTTCATCCCATCACCACCATCGCTTTGGCTAATCATACGCTTTCACTTGGTTATTATACCCTTTTTGAGGAACAGTTGCAATGAGTGGTCTTATTAGCCAGCTTCTTCACATAAATCAACATGTTTTGAGAAGTTCCAACATCACCAGAACCAGTTGCTACCCTAGACACCACTTGTTCCTCAAAATGGATTCCTCTTTAATCTCTTTTTAGACTCTCTAAATATGAAAAGATTGCCAAGGGCTTGTCCTTTCCGGCTCGTTAACGGATTGGAAAAGATATCTGTCTTGTATTA
Source organism: Pinus tabuliformis (assembly GCA_031772625.1). NCBI lineage: Eukaryota > Viridiplantae > Streptophyta > Pinopsida > Pinales > Pinaceae > Pinus > Pinus tabuliformis. The sequence continues at coordinate 1,883,684,550 of CM062816.1, read as the reverse complement.
TTTTACGTTTTTTTAGACTTGAAAGATTAATTTACGAAAAAGAACTTGTGGAGTTTTCTTTTTGTACCTTTTCAAACTCTCTAAACATGAAGAGGACCAAGTTATCTTTGTCGTTAAACTCATTAAAAACATCAAATAGCGACAAACTTGTCCATCTATACAAGATTGAGTTTCACCTTCGCTAGACTCGTTAAAACATCAAATAGCAATGGATTCTCTTGAAGGGTGAAATTATACAGCAAGCATATGTTATCCTCCTCAAGCTTGATAAAAATAAAGAGGTACTGGTCAACAATGACTGGGGAAAATGGAAAAAGGGGAAAACCACTTTATGGTAGTAGGTCACTCTTGAACATGACACTTTGACTCCATGACCATGACTATCTAGTTGGGTTCTTAGCTTGATGGTTATCACACCATTCGTCTATCATACTGTCCATCACTTTGTTTTGGGTCAATGCTACCAATTCATTTTAGTGTCACCGACATGTTCGAGAGAAGTCATCTAGTCAAAATCTGTCTTTTGCAATACCATAAACCTTCATTTTCATGACCGCCATTCTTGAACTTTGTGTTGTCAGTCAAATTTCATTTCTAAAATCACTACACTCATTTCTTGTTGTTGATGTGGGATACATCAAGGCCCTCCTACAATGAGTCGCTTCTTGTTGACATCAACTCATTATCCAAGAAGTTGACTTAGAAACATCCATTCAGTACCTTGAGGCTTGCATGCATCAATGGCAGGTTTCTCACTTTTGGCGAGAGGCATACATCAATGGCCTCCGACCAAAAGACTTTGTATGGTGTTTGATATCAAATCATCCATTCACACCATGTGCAATGTACTACAGTACCTTGAGGATCATTATCATTATTGGTGATTTCTCTCGCATCTGTTAACAGCTTACATTATCGGTTGGTAATCATATGGTTTCTTCCCATGTTCGATTACAGATCACATATTCACATGGTTAGACTCGTACTAGAGTGAATGGTTGAGTGAGATTGAAGACCCCGGATCTAGTTTCGTCCATCCGGGCTGTGATATTAGGAGTACTAAATCATATGTACAATGGCTTTACATTAATAGTCATTCCGATTATGGGTCTATATCTGTAGACGACTGTTTATGTACATGTAATGAAAGTTTATAAGATGAGCATGGGTATGACTTCCCTCAAAAAATCATGTAAAATCAAATATCATGATATATGTATTGTAATTGATGCAGGTCACCTTCCACTTCGATACCTCCTCATCACATCATAAAGCATTTCATTCCACATTAGCATTTTTCCGACTTCATGCTTTAAGGGGCAACTATTACAGATCCATTTGGGTACATCAAATCCCAACATTTAGATCAATGTTTTATGGCTCATCAAACACTAAATTCAGTTGCTGCATGCCCTAAAAAATTCACCCTTTTGAATGCCTCCTTCCCAGAATGTTTCATGACCTTAGACATCCAGAAATGGTCTCTAAAGGGACTAGTGCAGGTAGATACACTGCCAGGGTGCTCTGCAGAGCAGGTAGATACACTGTTAGGGTGCTCTGCAAAGCACCTAAGCCCTCTTTAGGCTGCGCTGGGTGAATTTGAGTGAAATTCAATTGGGGTTTGGGGAATATTCTTATCTCTTGGAGTCATCTACAAGCTTCCCTCAGTTATCTACTCCTATGAGCTCAAAAATGGATGAGGAATGAGTTAAGGTGCAGACTATCCTTTCATCCCTTCCTCTGTGGAACTAATTCTAAGTATGGAAGGCCATTCAATGCCACCATTTATGATAAAACCTCCTTCATACTCCTATAAATTGACCACTCATCTAAGTGATCAGGGGCTGGCTGGATTATGTTGAATTGTAAGGAGATAATGCTGCTATGAGACTTGACTTTGGAGCAAATGATGTGATGCCATAAGCTTGTCTTGCTTTTGATGTGATGTGGATGGGATCCAAGCTGGAGGAATGACTTTGAATCAAACATTGATGGTTGTAATTCCTTCTTCTATCTAATAAAGTGTTTGAACCTTTTTCCATATGATGTGTTCTTTCATAATGCTTATATGTATGAATTGCTTCTGATTCCTTTCATTTATATTTAATGGATCATATGCTTTGATCGTTTTTCATCTTCTGTTGTTTTGACAGGGTTCTTTTCAAGTGAATTAAGTATGGGAAGGAGCAACAGAATTGATACAAGGGAGATGAGAGGAAATAGGAACTACAGGTAGGCCTTCTATCCTCTCTTCTTATCTATTGCTTATAGGGAAAGTCTAAAACACTTTAAACTGTTGTTCTATGCAAAACTACTTGTCTAGTGAATTAGTATTTATCCGTAGATGTTAAATTCTCCAAAACATGTACCTGGAACAACTACTCAACACATATCAATGGCTCCAACCATTGTGAGCATACAAGGAAATGTCACATTGCTTTGATTTCTCTTTCTCTTTGCAAACTTTAGGCTTCTGTTCAATTTGCTCAATAATAGGTTGTGTCTTCTTTTCTTTAAGCCTATAATTAACTGGTATATGCCCAAAAATTTGGCATTTAAAACACTACACTTGATAGTTCATGGGAGAAAAGGAATTATTATACCTAGGTCTCCTTCTTCTCTACTGAATTCTTCTCTTGGATTTGAGTTTCTGTTAAGAGAGATTAACCCTACAATTTGTTTCTTTTTGGCCACAATTGGTGCATTTGAAACAATACACTGGGAAGATATCGTTGTACCTAGATGGTTTCTTCCTATGCTCAAAAGAATTTTGGGTAGTTCGATTTGTATGGAAAACATACTCCCTTTGTTGTTGTTGATGTCTCTTTTCTTGAGTAAGTGTCTCCTGCTACTGTGCACTCCTTCATTTTTGTGAAACAAAGGTAATTTCCTTTTTACCCATTAATTCAGTTGCTACACTAGATTCAACATTGAAACCATGACCAGTTATGTATTTGAAGATGCTTTGAGCCTCCAAAATTTCATTTAATTTTTTTGTCCCTTGGCTGAATTTTTTATTGAAGATGAGTTGTGTTTTAGCCTTTTCAATCTCCTTCTTCAACAACACAATTTCTCCTTCCTTCTTCTCACATATTTGAGCCTTTTCATTCAACTACTGGTTCAATCAATCATGTATTTTCTTACCTTCTTATAGCTACAGAAGTAATGGCTCTACTGCCTCAACCTTTTCTTTTATTAAGGATTCTTCCTGGGTTTCATTTTCCTTTCTCAACCTCTCTATTTCTTCAAGATAACTTACTAGCTCTCTCTTAAGGTCAACTTCTCCCTCCTCATTATCAGAGCTAATAGCCTCAACTTGTAGATTTTCAATGCTCATCAACATGAATTCCTTAGGGCTCTTATCATCTCTATCCACATCTAAGGATTGGTTGGGATCACTTTCAAAGGAGATCTCATCTTGAGCATAGAAACCTCTCTTCTTGACCTTCTTTCTATCCTTTTGAACCTTCTTAAATTTTTTCTTTAGAATCATATTACTTTTTCTTCTTTTCGTTACACTTTTATGCCTAATGTCCAACTTGGCCATAGTTAAAGCATTTAAAGGGAATATTACCTTTATACGTGTCTGATCCTCACTTGAGCTTTCTCACAAAGTTGGCTTATTCTTCATCTAATTCACAACATGAGTCTTGATTATCATCCTTACACTTATTCACCGCTTTGAAGGTTGATTCTTTGGCTGCAGACTTTCCTTTAGAACTCCTCATCTCATAGGAAGTGAGCATTCCAAGGATTTGATCCAGAGTTAGAGTTCTCATATTTTTCGTTTCTTCAATGGATGACACCTTCAGATTAAACCTCTTTAGAAGAGATCTCGGCACTTTTCTAACTACCACATCTTCATCTAGCTTCTTGTCAAGCCCTCTTATGGTGTTCACAACTTCATTAACTCTTTGAAAATATTTTGTAGAATCTCCATCATCATGCATGCTCAATGATTCAAATTAGATCCTAAAACCTTGGAGTTTAACTTTCTTTAACTTGTTGTCTCCATCATAAAAGTTTCTCATCTTGTCCAAGATTGCTTCGGTATATTTTCAATCCATCACCATGACAAGTTCTGATTCAGTTAAGCCAGGAAACAGGGAATGCATTTCTTTAGAACTACATGTGAACTCCAACTTTCGTTCTTTGGTAACCAATGCTAGAGGTATTTGAAATTTGATGAGCACCAATATTGTAGCAAGAATGTTGCAACTCCTGGGGCTACCAACTATACTTTATCAACCTAGGGTTCATACAAACTTGGAGGTGATAGTGTTGTATACACAAGCAGATGCAATGGGTCCGCTCTTTGTCACTACTAAGCTGGTGATAGACCACTATGGTTTCTCAAACTAGCCTTCTATTGATTTAGAAGAAGCTTGATTACTAATGAGGAAAAGGGAAATTTACACTAACTGAAATCTTGTCTACTGTAGTAAGGAAAAACTGAGATCAAATGCTTAAACACACCATTCATCTAACTATTGCTAAGAGGCTTTTCTTCAAAATAATGCTAAGTTAACATGTGTGTAATCCTACTATCCTAGGCATGCAATCTAAAATAACCAAACATTCTACTGTTGTGCATGTAAATGAACACAATAACTCTTTTTTCCTTTTTGTCTTTTTTGTGTGAAAATGTGAATGCTAAATCCTCTTGGTGATGTGGCAGGTGGATTAAGGATTATGGTGAATGGTTAGATGGATTGGGAGGCAAGTAGGGGTCTTCTCCTATCTTCTTAGGTGCTTTCTCCACAATTCGGAATCAAAACAAGCCATTCTAGGTCATCCTAAAGGATGTCCTAATGCTCCTACAGAATCCCTTGTATTCATATAGGATCCGGCCTAGAGATTTAGGAGTGATTTGGAAGGTGTTTTAGGGCTTAGGGAGGGTGAATGGTGAGTGAAATGAGGCAAGGAAGTGGCTAGGACGCTTTCAGAGCTCAAAACAGAGTTTGTGAGATGGTTGGATTTTCTCAACAAACTTGGAGAAGTGTTCTTATGGAATGATGAATTTGGTGAGGGACTTAGTGGAAAAAGTGATAATCATGGATGGATGAGGTTAGGATGGGGTTTTTGGCCATGACACCCCCCTACACTATTGGAGCTCCTACATTGCATCAATCATTGGCATTTATCCATAAATCATGTCAAACAAGAAAGATTTTCAATCAACTAAGAAAATAGAATTTCACTATCTCGTTGCCTATTTCATGCATGGAAAAACATGCAAAATAGTGTGAAACACTATGAGCTATAATACAAGGCTGAATATATCAGAAATGACAATTGAATCCTATTCTTGAAAACTAATAAAATGCTGGCCTAAGTAGCAGAAAACCCTAAATTCCATAAGAAATCATAATTCTATCTTTTTCAGGCTACATTGGAGTTCTTTCCTCAAACCATGGTCCCTCAAGGGAAGAGTGAGGCCAAATATACCTACTATCATCTTTTTCATATTCCTTTATCTTCCTAGGCTACTGCTAAAGAAATGCACAAACGGAAGTAAACTAATCAAAGCCACAACTACTTGCAATGAAATAATGCTAAAAACAATTCAACCATTAATCTATGAAATCAACTAAGCATACAAGTATAGGAAGAGGAGCCTTTTCTGCTAGGGTTGGGCCCTAACCCAAGAGCTTCAGCCCTATGAGTCAAGGATCAAGGAAGAGGAGCCTTTGCTGTTAGTGTTGGATCAAGGAAATGCTCATTCTCATTTTCATATCAGAAAATTATATAACAATGTCTTCCGCAAGTCTTAAACTCGAAAATGCTTAGTGCTTTTACATCAAAAATCTGAATCCTAATGAGGCTCTAGGCCTCTTCATTTATACAATTGAAGTCTCCAACGACTTCCTTAAATATAGGGAGGCTCGACTCCCAAACTCATGATGAACTTGCTCTTTAACTATCACTAGATCGGCTACCTTTTGATCTTCCTGTCTCGGCTGCTTGCAACTCCGAGCTAGTGTGATTGGATGGAGGAATATTCGAATGAGTGAGGATTAAATGAGGAGTATCTATTCTTGGAAATAATACAGAGAGGGGGGGGGTGAATCAGTATTATCAAATTCTATTCAATGTATCTTCCAGATTTATACTTTAATTTATTCTTCAGATATTGATCATTAATTTGTATGTTAGTACCATATAATAATGAGCAAGAATAAGAAAAACAGGTAGTCACATCAAAGAACACCAGATATAAGGTGGAAACCCAATGTGGGTGAAAACCACCTGCTGCAATATGTCTCTATCTTCTTTCAATTAGAAACTTCTTTTACAATGATTTTGTATTGGTGCAGTCCTTTACTAGTATGCAGGCTGCAACCTGCTGAGAGCTACAACCCTCTCTCGTTTTCCAGTCTCTCCTGGAAGGGAGCTACAACCCCCTTAGCTCTTGTACTAGCTGATCTACTAGTACGTTGGTGCTGACCTACTTCTTTTCTTCCAAGGACCATGTTTCATAAATTTTCAAACTAGATACATGAACATCAAATAATCATCAAGTACATGTGAATCAACCAATCTCCTTTTACAATCACCCAATGAGTCAACCAATAACTTCTCAGAATGTAGTAACCAGAAAAACAATACCAGTAATCTAAACCCAGAACTCTGCAGCAATAGATAAAAGGTAGCCAACAAATATTTTAAGGAAAGTCCACAACTTCACCAATAGAAACCTGCGAATAAACACAGTTCTTCTATGTCTGGACTACGCAGCTCCGCACCTGCACTGTCTACCCGACAGCGTACCTCCGCACCTGCGCCTTCTGTTGCTTTGCGTACCTCCGCACCTGCGCCTTCTGCTGCACTGCAAACCCCCGCACCTGCGCCTTCTGCTGCTTTGCGTACCTCCGCACTCGCGCCTTCTACTGCGCTGCGAACCCCCGCACCTGTGCCTTTTGCTGCGCTGCGTAACCCCACACCTGCGCCTTCTGCTGCACTACGTACCCCCTCACTTGCGCTGTGGATCGCCTGCAGACCTTCGAATAGAGCCAAACTAACAGTCCTTCAATGTGCCACAGATAGTGAAATCCACAGATTTGATCATGCGCCAGAGAGATCACAACCTATCAATAGATCCGCCTTACAATTTATAAATTTCACCTTAATTTAGATCTAGCTTTTCAAACCGATCACCCAAAATTTCAGATCTTAAGATATTCAAATTTCACAAGTGACTAGCCAAGTGATCTCCTTCCCTTTTTATAGGCAAGCCCTTACTCAAACCATGGAACAAAACCATTGAAAACCAATACAAGGGATCCAAAACCGGGGTTTAATAATTTAGATGATATACCACGGACCAAAACCATAGGATCATGTACGTCGGAATAAATACCATGGACTAATCATAAAAATTCCCACGTGCGCGCGCTTCTCTACATTGAAGTGAGTGAATTTGATGCCCGCACCTTTTTTTCGGAGAACCTGCGAGTATGCCCGCACTTCTTGTTCGGGGCACCTGCGGGTCCGCAGCTTTTCTTAAGCTCACCTGCAGGTATCTCTTTTTCTATGATTTTGAGAGCCTGGACATAGATTTGCCACTTGAGTGAGTTTCCATCAAGTACAACACCTGTGCCATAGCACCAAACCTGAATCATAATGCCAAAAATCTCCCCCTTTGGACTTGATGGCAACCCCAAGATCCTCAAAGTCATTCTCCGCCTTTGTCATCAAGGGCAAAGGGTTATGCTCCCCCTGAGAACATGCTGAAAACTCTACTCTACTATGTTGATCATGCTCCCCCTAACTATAGGCCAGATCTGTAAAAGAAATTTTCTTCAAGAAGAACCATAATCCGTCATACACCATAAATGATCTTGAAAAAAGAGACATGAGACATAGAGACAAAACATTAGCAGCAATATTCAGATCAGCATCCATGTTCTCCTTCTAAACTTTCTCCTCCAAGATCTTCTATAATAATGCCAACAATGTATTATTAGAAGAATAAATGCTCCCCCTGAACCTGTGCCAGATGGTCTTTGACCAATCCATAAACCAACGAATGTACGCGTATACCCCATATGAAACTCGCATACAACCAACAATCTCTGAAACAGATAAGATTCAACAACAAGATGATGCATCAACTACCCCCAGCTTTTGCTTGAGGTATTCAAAGGACTCCCTGGGCAGTGGTTTGGTGAGTATATCAACAACTTGTTCCTTAGAAGGAATATACTCCAACTTGACTTTTTGTTCAAGCACTTGTTCCCGAAGAAAATGATATTTGATAGGTATATGCTTGGTCTTTGAATGCATGACTGGGTTATTTGAAATGTTGATAGCACTTATATTATCACATAGGATGGAGATAGGTCGAGTACAAGTGATTTGAAAGTCTTGCAAGGTTTGCATCATCCAAAGAAGTTGTGTGCAACAAGATGCAGCAGCCGCATACTCTGCTTCAGCTGTAGATAAAGCAATTGAACTCTGTTTCTTGCTGAACCAAGATACTAATCTGGAACCCATGAATAATGCACCCCCACTAGTGCTTTTCCTGTCATCCACGCTTCCGGCCCAATCTGCATTTGTATAAGCATGAAGTGTGAGATCTGTATCTCTAGGATACCATAAGTCGTAGTTTTGAGTTCCTTGAAGGTAATTGAAGATTCTCTTAACCGCCTGAAGATGAGTTTCCTTTGGATTTTCTTGAAATCTTCCAACTATTCCCACTGTGTGCATGATATCTGGTCGGGTACCTGTCAAATAAAGCAGACTTCCAATCATGGATCTATAGGTTGGTTGATGCACTGCTGCAGATTCATCATTTGCACTGAGGCTACATCCTATAACCATAGGTGTACATACTGGTTTTGAATCCTCCATGCCATACTTTTCCAAAATCTGCTTGAGGTACTTGGTTTGAGACAAAAAGATACCGCCTTCATTTTGTTGGATTTGCAATCCAAGAAAATATGTCAGTTCTCCAACCAAAGACATTTCGAATTCTTTCTGCATCACCAAGGAAAAGCTTTGACTCATAGCTTCTTCATTGCTGCCAAAGATAATATCATCTACATACACAACAAGTATTAGCAATTTGTCATTTTCAATTTTTATATAAAGATTTCTATCTGCTGATCCTTTTAAAAAACCTTGTTGATGAAGATATTTGTCCAAACGGTAGTACCAAGCCCTTGGAGCCTGTTTAAGACCATAGAGAGCCTTTTTTAGTTTGCATACAATATTTGGATCATTCCCAAGAATGAAACCATCTGGTTGCTCAATGTACACTTCTTCTTCTAATTCTCCATTCAGAAAGGCTGATTTCACGTCCATTTGAAATACTTTGAACTTCTGAAAGCTTGAGAGAGCAAGGAACATTCGGATGGCCTCAAGTCTAGCAACGGGAGCAAAAGTTTCTTCAAAATCTATTCCTTCTTGTTGAGCATACCCTTTACAAACAAGTCTGGCCTTGTTTCTAATCACTTCCCCATTTTCATTCAACTTGTTTTTAAAGATCCATTTTGTCCCTATAACATTCTTATCTTTTGGTCTAGGAACCAGCTCCCAAGTGTTATTCTTTTCGATCTGCTCAAGTTCTTCATCCATTGCCTTGACCCAGCATTCATCTTTGCATGCCTCTTTTACATTTTGTGGTTCAGTGGAGGAGAGCAATGCCAAATAGCTTGAGGCTTCTGCAATTGTTCTTCTTGTTTGTATACCTGCCTCTTTCTGCCCCAAAATTTGAGATTCTAGAGGATTCTTCTGAATGTACCTGGATGGAGTCTTCTCTTCTATCCTTATTTGTTCCTCCAGTGCCTCTTGAGGTTCTTTTTCATCATCAGTCTGATTTGAAGGATGGTCTCCATCCTCTTCGATATTTTCATAATTTACATGCCTAGGAATGTTTCCTTCTTCATCAACCACTAAATCAATGTTGTCAACAATTCTTCCAAGTCTTTTATTGTAACACTTGTATGCTTTGCTGTGGGGAGAATAACCAAGGAGAATGCCTTCATCTGCTCTAGGTTCAAATTTGCCAAGATGTTCATCATTATTCTTAATATAGCATTTGCTTCCAAAAATTTTGAAATGTTTTACCGAAGGAGTCTCACCATACCAGAGCTCATGAGGAGTTTGAGTGATGTTCACCCGGACATTTGTTTTGTTGAGAATAACAACCGCAGCAAATGCAGCTTCACCCCAGAAGGTTTTGGGAGTTCCAGACTCATCAAGCATAGCACGAGCCATTTGTTGAATTGTTCTGTTCATCCTTTCCACTACTCCATTTTGCTGAGGAGTCCTAGCTGTAGATAATTCCCTTCTTATTCCATGTTCTTCACAAAAGTCAAAAAATTCATTCGAGGTAAACTCTCCACCTCTATCAGACCTGAGGCATTTGATTTTGTGATCTGATTTGTTCTCCACCAAGGCTTTGAATGATTTGAACTTTTCAAAGGCTTCATCTTTGTGCTTCATAAGTCCTATCCAACACATTCTGGAAAATTCATCAATAAATAATATGAAATATTCTTCTCCTTGAGGTGACCTTTTCCTAGATGGGCCACATACATCAGTATGGATAAGTTCAAGTGGCCTGCTAGTTGATCCTTCCTTATCAGGGAAGTTAGTTCTGGTTTGCTTACCAAACTGACATGATTTGCATATTGTGTTGTCTAGAATTATGATGTCTAGAAGACCACGAACTACCTGGTACTTGCATGCTTTCCTTATCTGTGAAAAGCTTAGATTCCCCAACCTCTGGTGCCATAACCAGTGTTCATCATTTTTGCTCAAATAGCATTATTGTTGTCCTTCTTCAAATATGTATAAATTATTTGGAGTTCTTATGCCTTTGATCACTGTTTTTCCTGTATCAAGATCACGAACACTACATCCATTTGATCGAAATATTACCTCAATTCCTTGATCGCACATCTGACTGACACTCAGTAGATTATGCTTCAAGCCATCAACATACAAAACATTTCTAGCTTTGACCTTTTCTTTCAACTGAACAATGCCTTTTCCTTTTATGACTGCAGGGGTATCATTTCCAAAAGAAACTTTCTTTCCCTTTTCTAAAGCACTATATGATTGAAGTTTTTCTTTATCATCTATCATATGCTTCGAACATCCACTGTCGATGTACCATTGATTTTCCTATACTTCTGCATATAGAGCTATCCCACATCTTTCTAGTTGTGATTCCTTCATTCTCCATGTTCTGGCATTTGAGGTTTGTTCCTTCTGAGTTGTCTTCTCAAAACCTGCTCCTGCATTCAGAATCTTCATGACCGAAGTTATTACAAATAGAACATTCAATTTCACTTTCAAGGGCGGAAAAGTTGTTATAGGTCCTTTTCGTGATTCCAGTCATACTTCTTTGTTTTTGATCTTCTCTAGTCATGATTGTCTTATAGGCAACACATTGAGCTGCTTTGTGACGAAAGTTATGGCAAGAGAAACATTGGCCATTGAAGAAACTCCTGTGATTATCAAATCTATCAACCAATCGATTGTAGTTTCTACTGACATCCATTCTTGAGGCAAATTGGGAAGCTTTTACCTGTGTTTGGTTGTGGCTTCTGTTTTTCCTTAAGGTAGATTGCCCCCGATTTTCTTGATAGTCTTTTTTCATTCTTGAGGTAAACTGTCCCTGATGATTTCTATTAGGCCTTTGCTCGCTCCTTCTTGCTGCATCAAGATAAATTTTGGAGGTGGATGCTTGAGATGCTTCTCCATTATATCCCAAACCTATCTTGATTAGTGGAGAACGCTGCACATTGATAATCTTATCCAGAGTTTCAGATCCTTTAACAAATTTAAGATTAAGAGCTTTTGTTTTCTCAATCTCTTTTCTAAGACCAACAATTTCACATTCCAATTTTTCATGATGTTTTTCCCTTTCAGCCAGTTGACATTGCAGAGAATCAATAATCACATTTTTCTCTTCTAAACAAATTTTGAGTTTAGAAATCTCTTCATAAAGACCTTCTTCATCTATAGCATCCATGTAATCATCATCTTCAAAAGCCATTAAAATTTTATAATTATTACCTCATTCATCTTCGTCACTATTTGAAAGTCCAACACTGTCTTCATGAGTGTAATAGCTTTTCTTATTTGTATTCTGTTTCTTGTTCCATCTAATAGGTTCCTTCCCCTTGTCAATCTTATCCTTATGAGGACATTTGGCAGCATAGTGACCGACTCTTCCACAAGAAAAGCATTTGAAAGATAACTTACCTCGGAATCTTCCAGCACCCCATTGAAGGTTTTTGACAAAATTTGATTCTTCTTCTTCTTCGGACATGTATCCTGACTCATAGTAATCTCCTTTGCCTAAAGCCTTGAAGGCAGCTTCTCTCCTATCTGATGGTCCTCCTTTCCTCATTTCATAAGCATTCAGAATTCCGTGCAGCTGTGACATGGTAAGGTTTCGTAGATTCTCTTTCTCTTCTATTGCAGAAACTTTAGATTCAAACCTAGGGGACAAAGATCTTAGAACCTTTTCAACCACAACAGCCTCTTTTATTTCTTCACCCAAATTTTTCATACAATTAACAATCTCATCTACACGAAGGAAATAGTTAGTGACACTTTCATCATTGTGCATTCTGAGATTTTCATACTGAATTCTGAGGGTTTGAAGTTTTGCTCGTTTTACCTGTTCATCTCCTTCATATCTTAGAACAATCTTGTCCCATATTTCTTTTGCAGATTTATAATGCATAACCTTCACGAATTCTGATTGAGATAGACATCCTAATAGAGTATTGACAGCCTTTGCATTTGTTTCATATTTCTTCTTCTCATCCGGATCTGTAGGAGTTGCTGATGGAAAAGTGTACCATGTATCTATGATGTCCCAAACTTCTGCGCCAAGAGATTGAAGATAGGCAATAACTCTTACCTTCCAATATACGAAGTTTGTCCCATCAAAAATTGGTGGCCTGATAGATGCTTCTCTCTCATAGTTGCTCATGATGTTGGATCTTCCTTCAAGCGATCAAGCTTCTTCAGAAGGACCTGCTCTGATACCAATTGTTGGAAATAATACTGAGAGGGGGGGGGGGTGAATCAGTATTATCAAATTCTTTTCAATGTATCTTCCAGATTTATACTTTAATTTATTCTTCAGATATTGATCATTAATTTGTATGTCAGTACCATATAATAATGAGCAAGAACAAGAAAAATAGGTAGTCACCAAAGAACACCAGATATAAGGTGGAAACCCAATGTGGGTGAAAACCACCTGCTGCAATATGTCTCTATCTTCTTTCAATTAGAAACTTCTTTTACAATGATTTTGTACTGCTGCAGTCCTTTACCAGTACGCAGGCTGCAACCTGCTGAGAGCTACAACCCACTCCCGTTTTCCAGTCTCTCCTAGAAGGGATCTACAACCCCCTTAACTCTTGTACTCGCTGATCTACTAGTACGTAGGTGTTGACCTACTTCTTTTCTTCCAAGGACCACGTTTCATAAATTTTCAAACTGGATCCATGGACATCAAATTATCATCAAGTACATGTGAATCAACCAATCTCCTTTTACAATCACCCATTGAGTCAACCAATAACTTCTCAAAATGCAGTAACCAGAAAAGAAATACCAGTAATCTAAACCCAGAAATCTGCAACAATAGATAGAAGGTAGCCAAAAAATATTTTAATAAAAGTCCGCAACTTCACCAATAGAAACCTGCGAATATCTGCAGTTCTTCTGTGTCTGAACTACGCAGCTCCACACCTGCACTGTCTACCCGACAGCGTACCTCTTCACCTGCGCCTTCTGCTACTCTGCATACCTCCGCACCTGTGCCTTCTACTGCATTGCAAACCCCCGCACCTGCGCCTTCTGCTACTTTGTGTACCTCTGCACCTGTGCCTTCTATTGCGCTGTGAACCCCCACACCTACACCTTCTGCTGCGCTGCGTACCCCCGCACTTGCGCCTTCTGCTGCACTGCGTACCCCTGCACCTGCACTGTGGATTGCCTACGGACCTCCGAATAGAGCCAAATTAACAGTCCTTCAATGTGCCACAGACATTCAGATCCACAGATCTGATCATGCGCTAGAGAGATCACGACCTATCAATAGATCTGCCTTACAACTTATAGATTTCACCTTGATTTAGATCTATCTTTTCAAACCGATCACCCAAAATTTCAAATCTTAAGATATTCAAATTTCACGAGTGACTAGCCAAGTGATCTCCTTCCCTTTTTATAGGCAAGCCCTTACTCAAACCATGGAACAAAACCTTCGAAAACCAATACAAGGGATCCAAAATTAGGGTTCAATAATTTAGATGATATACCATGGACCAAAACCATAGGATCATGTATGTCAGACTAAATACCATGGACTAATCATAAAAATTCCCACGTGCGCATGCTTCTATGCATTGAAGTGAGTGAATTTGATGCCCGCACCTGCACCTGCGGGTCCGCAGCTTTTCTTAAGCTCACCTGCAGGTATCTCTTTTTCTATGATTTTGAGAGCCTGAACAGAGATTTTCCACTTGAGTGAGTTGCCATCAAGTACAACACCTGTGCCATAGCGCCAAACCTGAATCATAATGCTAGCATCTATCTCCTACAATCTCCTCCTTGTCTCATTCGCGTTTCTGCCCTTCATTAGCCAAAATTTCCTTGATTTGATGTCAAAAACCTGCAATCAATGAACATTAGTCCACTAGACATAACATCTCACTTTTACTCATCTCATTAAGCAAAATATAATCAAGATATGTAAGTAATTATGAGAAGAGTTGATTTAAATAAGCTTGGAGGTGTATTAAGGTCCATATAGTTACCCAATGATGAGGCTCCTCATTACCCCCCTACTGAAAGTGTTGCTCATCCTCTGAGAAACTCAATCTATATTTATGTCCTTCATTACTTTGGTGGCTTCTCCAACATCCTATGCTTCTGCTATAGTTGGCTCTTCCTGTGCATAGAATCCTACCTTCCTCTCTATCTCTTCCCACTACTTTCTTTCTTCCTCTTCCTTCTTTCCTTCCAAAATTCCTAAGAATAGTGGTGGACTGAGTCTGAAGCTAGTCCAATTGACTTTGTGCCTTTTTAGAGCTTGCTTGTACATGGGTGTTCTATTTAGTGCCTCTCTCATTCTCTGGGGGGAATGGTACTCTCTGATTTTCAGGATGTAGGGCAAAGTGTTCCATCTACTTTGGCAAGCTTTCATTGTAGGTTATAACCCTATATACAAATTACCTGCATATGAATTCTAAAACACAGAAAATAAACAATGCAAAAGAATAACACATAAAACACATATACACAGAGATTTTCTCCTAGATCCCAAAACTGGGACTACCAGCTTGATTTTTTCATTATGTTCCTTTCAATGTTACAATACATATTTATACATGCCAAAGCATCCAATACCATGGACCAAAAACCATCGCGTCCAAAACCATGGACCGAAAAACCATTGTGTCCAAAACCATGTGTGAAAATCATGCACAAAACCATAGGTAGTTCTGCCCAACCTAATATAGGGTCCAAAAACAAACCTTTCCGGGGTGCTACCGCAAACCCCATCAAGTGGGGTTACCTGCACCCCTCAAACCCCCTGTGACCCCCCCCCCCCCCCCCCCCCCGCTATTCAATCGGCACAACGAAGGGGGTGCTACACCCCCCTTATAACCCCCTCGTTAACTACATGGGCTAGTCATGGAAAGAATATAACCCAACCAAACATTCTCCCACTTGTTGTTTTCTTTCCACAGGTGGCCACAAGGGAGCTTAGTCATTTATCTAGCCCTGCAAGGCCCATTGTTTCTCTACACCAAGAGAACTTCTCAGAGCTCACAGATTTTGTCAATGCATTTGCAGTATTCTTCAAAGTGTCCACCTTTACCAGCAACACCTTTTTTTCTTCTATCATATCCCTATACTGAACATCAATGTGCTTTGTCTTTGAATGATATGCAGGGTTCTTTGCCAAGAAAATTTCACTTTGGCTGTCACAATCTATCCTTATAGCTCCCTGTACTAACCCCATACTTGAACACAATCTCTACAACCAAACTGCTTCCTTGCTTGCATGAGTGGCTGCCATGTGTTCTGCCTCTATAGTTGATAGTGTCACTACAAATTGTTTCTTACTCATCCAACTAAATGCACCTCCAAATAGGTTAAACGCATACCCACTTGTAGATCTTCTCTGATCCAAATCTCTAGCCCAGTCTGCATCAACAAAGCCACGAATATCCAACACTCTGTCCAATCTTGCTCTTCCTTGGTAGCACAAACCATAATCACTAGTGCCACGCAAATACCTGAAAACTTGCTTCACTGTTGTCCAGTGCTCCTTCCCTGGTTTTGAAATAAACCTGCTCAATACTCCCACTGCATGTGCAATGTCTGGTCTAGTATAGTCCATCACATACATCAGGCTATCGACTGCACTTGCACATGGAACATGGGACATGTCCTCTTCCTCTTCTTGTGTCTTGGGACACTGTTTCGTAGATAACTTTACACCTACAGGAATAGGAACCTTCACCGATTTACTATCCTGCGTATTAAACATCTGTAATATTGTCTCGACATACTTCCTCTGGTTTAACCAGAGCTTCCTCTTTGCCTGATGTCTTTTAATTTCCATGCCCAAAATATAGTTTGCAACACCAAGATCTTTCACGTCGAATTTGGAGGACAATTGGGTCTTCATATCCTGGATAATTTCTTTGTCATTTCCAACTAGCAACATATCATCCACATACAAGACTAGATAAATAACACGATCACCAATTAATTTAAAATAAACACAGTGATCTGCTTTGCTTTTGGTGAAGCCAAGTCCCTGCATAAATGTATCAAATTTTTGATACCACATCCTTGGTGACTGTTTTAACCCATACAGAGACTTCTTTAACTTGCATACCATTTCTTTCTTACCCTACACCGCAAAGCCTTCAGGTTGCTTCATGTAGATTTCCTCTTCCAGATCTCTCTGAAGAAAATTTGTCTTCACATCCATCTGTTCTACCTCAAAATCAAAAGCAACAACAACAGATAAAAATAATCTAATAGAAGTTACCTTGGCAACATGAGAAAAAATATCACCAAAATCAATTCCCGACACCTGGGAATAACCTTTTGCTACCAACCAAGCTTTGTATTTCTCCACCCTTCCTTTTGCATTTGTCTTCTTCATGAACACCCATTTGCTGCCAATGTATTTCCTTCCAACAGGTAACTCCACTAGATCCCAAGCCTCATTTTTGTACAAAGATGCCATTTCATCAACCATGGCCTCTTTCCATAGTTTTGCATCCTCTGAATCTAAAACTTCCTTCACAGTTCTGGGATCATCATCAGTAATAGATAAAGCAAAATTTGAACAAAAAGCAGATGGACTATACCTTTCTGGCTGCCTTCTTTCTCGAACTAATCTTCTCACACCCGGAGTTTGTGGCTCTTCATCTTCTGATTCTTCCTCCTTTAGCTCAAACACTATATCTTCTCAAGTTCCTTTCGTTGGAATTCATGTTTGATAACATCTTTCACCTCTTTGAACACCATATATCAGTTGTACACAACCTTCCTTGTTACTGGTGTCGAGCTATAAAAAGGGTCTCTTTCACCTCTAATTACCTCACATTACTTTGTGAATCCAAGAACGTTTTTTTTATTTCGAAGAGTGTCTCAGTCTGAGGCTATCATTTTCCAGTGCAATGCTAGTAGTATAGTGCTAAAAAATACAAGAGTAAACAGATGCTTGTTTACAACAAACTACTTTTAAAGACTAAACCATACATTCAGAAAACTAAGCAATTCATCAGTCAAGGGTTCAGTAGCTGTAACTCATCCCTTTGTAAACTTATGGAACCAAAAGAAATTAGGGAAGAGGTCCTTGATCTGGGAGCCAGACAATAAATGTCACTACCCACTACAGTCTCAGAGTGTTCTTCACACCAAAACAATAATAATGCAAATAACAGAAAATGGAACAGTAATTAAGAAATGGAAAAACAAATAAGAAATGGGACATCAAATAAGAAATGGAACAGCAACCAGGAAACTATAACAACAATTAAGTTTAATAAGCAATAATATCTTAGTCTACCGGATCAAATGCAATAATCGTGTCTACAGAAATCAAATGGCAATCCTCTACTCTTAAGGATGAGTCGGACAACACACAGAAACAGAACAACACTAATTAATAATAGACTATAGAACAGCGCTTGAAAGCCATACATACATGTACACGACACACCTTAATACTAATATGATCTTGGTAATCCAGCTATCAATCTTAGTTATGACTAATACAACTGTTTTTCAGAATGGAACAACAACGTCCATAGATTCAACAATCGCAAGGAAATATAATTTCTAAGATGGATTTAGTGATACCAACAGTCGAGTGTTACAACACATACATTCTACAGTTGAACAACAACGATATCCTGTAAAATCCAGTTATATCAGTACTTAAGGAAATAGCAATGCATTGCAGAGTTATAATGTTTCTGTCTCAGAAAACAATATCACTTAACATATTAGGTGTAACAAGGTTGTGATGTAAAATAATAGAACATATCAGATTACCGAATAAAACTGATGAGCACACCACGCATAAACCAAAATTACAAGTACAGGAGCAAATGTTCCTCCAGGGCCGGGCCCTTAGCCTCCAGGGGTACACCGCTTGATGTTATTCCAGCATCAATGATGAAATAGCAACCAAGTTTGTATTAATGCATAAGATAGAATTATAGTGGATCACTTCTCAACGAGAGTCAATGATCAAAGTCTCAACTTTAAGAGAAATTACATAAAAAGATAACAGACTCCCCGGGCTAACAGTGCTGCCCCTTTTTATAATGGCGAAGGTGTAGTTGTCTAGGTGCAAAAATAGTTAAAGCAGCGATCCCTCAGGATCAAAGGATCTTGAGAGATTCACTGAACTGTTGGCTCTCAGTTATCTCTTTACTTTCTTGGACCGAGTCGATATCTCCACTTTCTTTCCTTGGCTGATACGCTTTGATTTGGTTTGCCTTGTTTGCATGTGGTGCCCCGTCAAAGGAACAGTGGTTAACCTGGCCTTGTCCTTTCCTTTGGAACGGCAGTCTTTCGTTTTTCCTTCTTCCTGCATAAGAAAATGACAATTTTCAGTATTTTTGTTTTGCACATTAATCTTACAGATGTTATTACAATTTCTTATCATCTACCTAGTTCATGATGAAATATGTTTGTAAGTTTGAATGAAAAGATGCCAAAATAATCACCAAAAACATACCTTCTTTAGTACTCCACACACCCCCCTACTTACCCTTTTGCATGCCCTCATGAAAACATTGTAGTTGACATGTAAGGCAGTGAGAGAGTAGGCTGGAGATGGAATCTCATGTGGAGGTCTACAACCATGATGCATAACTAGGTGTTCAAAAAAATGGCCGGTCTGAATCTCAGGCATCTTGTACAGGGCTTGGTATCCAGGTGCAGGGTGCTAAATAATTGGACTCCGGAACCTATATCCTAACCAGGATGGCCCTGCCCTCAAAATGATTTCGCCATAGAGGTGCAAGCGGTTGGCGGCTAACTTAAAATTTTCATAATTAAATGGTTCCCTGAGTTGGATATTCGGATTAGAGATCTGGTATCGAAATTTAGCTGCATCAATGGCAAGGTCTTTAATAGTGAAAAAGTATTATATTCCCTGCCGATTGATTGTTGTATGAATGGGTCCTAATGCTTCAATTATGCCTGGAGTCCCCATGAGGTTCCTATGTTCCCTCCACAACTGTACTGGATCCCTAGGCTCAGCTCTTACCCACAAGTCTAATCCGTTTTCTTGTCTTTGGAAAGCATTATAGGCTTTAAGCCATTTAATTTGATTAACCCCAAATGAAATAAATTCCTGTAATTGGATATCCCCAACAAAAGGGCCAGGGTTCTACTCGGTCTCCTCATCTAACACAAGGTTATGCAAATAAAATTCACACAGTAATATGTGAACCTTTACCCCGTAGTGCTTACAACAGTTTATAAAATCATCAATGGTATTAATTTGTATAAGGGCGTTTGCTTTAACAACCTTTATTTTCAATTGCAAATATCGTTCCATTAAAAACAAGGCATAATTCTTAGCAGGGGCTCTACATGCTAGGATGTCATTGTACAAAGAACATAAGGTATCCATCTGCTTGCTAACTATGTCTAACCTACGAGTTACCTTCACGACTTTTTCTTCTTCCCTTCATACCCTTCAAAGGCCTGGCTTTCAGATAAATTGATGTTCCTTAGCCGTTGCTGTAGTTCTTCATACCTTTCTCGAGGAACCGTTTGTTCTATGAGTTTTTCTCCTGCTTGTTGAGCTTGTGTCAAACCCTCTAGTAGGATTACCGTCCTCGGATCACTATCCCACATGGTAGTGGAGACCGGGAGGTTTACTTGAATATTCCTATTGCGGTTTTTCGTGGCTCGCATTCCTTCAGGGGACTGGGCTTCTGTCTATACTTCTTTGTCACAGGCGAATACATTATGGGTAACAGTCAAATGTTGTTCCTTTGGATTTTGAACAACAGACTACTCCTCAACAACATTTGGAATAGCAGACCGCTTTTCGATAGGGTTTTGAACAACAGGATGGACTTTGGTCCTCTGAACCTTTTTCTTCAGGGGTTTTGCTATAATGGTTGCATGTCTCCCCCCTGAAGTCCTTTTTCCCCTTTTTCTTGTTTTCAAAATCATGATCTGCTGTCGAAGTTGAACTATTACATTCAGTAGTCTTTGTTGTTCTTCCCGTAATCTCTTAATTTCTTCAATTTCCTTAGAAGGAACAGTGGACTGTTTACTGCAGCCTAGACTATTATTTGGATCAATTCCTTGATTTTCTCCTTGGGGTGCTTCTTCGCTGCTCTGCTCTGGTTGCTTAGGGGAAAGAACCCTAGATGGTTCTATTATTTCTTGGGTGACTTCTTTTTCTGCCTCCCCTTCTTCCAGAATTTCTTTTGGTGTAGTCTGGCTAGGAACTGATTGTTCCTATTCTTCATCACTTCTCTCTCCTGTCATATTTTCATCATGAACATGCTGACTCTCCTTTTCTACCTCCTCGGCATGTAATTCTTCAAGTGCATTTCTATCCTGAGCAGAGTGTTCTTTTGGTTCTTCTTCAGCATGGAGATCTGGTGGGCTGGGAGGTTGGTCATATTCACCCATAATGGCCAAAATTTTGGCCAATTCATCTTCTCTCAATGGATTCTGCAATGTGCTGCGTTCATTCTGTTCTATTTCCTCCTCCTGCTCAGGTTGCTCGATTTCTTCCTCCATTTCTCCTTCCTCATTTCCCTACATTCCTTTCTCATTTTCTTCTCCTTCTAATTGTGGGGGTTGTTCATCCCCTGTATTGTCTATCTCTACTGGTTGGCTGGTATCTCCTTGGGAATTTCCCAGCCTCCCTTTAATCCGTGCTAATCAGACCAATTTCCTTCATTTTTCTAGCTGCTCTGGTGTATTGGTGGCATGTTTACGTTTTGGGAATGGTGTGGTCAATCCCCCATCTATCATGGCAATTAGCTCTTCCCAACTGCTCTGTTGCTGGGTAAGGCTGTGGCTAACTATTAACCGTATCAACCCATGGTGACTAACGACTGATTCTACAGAGCATTAACCGTATCATGAAGTAATGAATTTAAAAATGCAGGTAAGTTTATAGAGCATTTTTGCTTTAATACGGCTAAAATTTTAAGGTGTCGTGGTCTTACCACGTCTTTCCTACCTTCACAGGTGATGTAGCTCTGAATAGTCTTCGCCAATTCCGCCCACGGCTCTCCTAATGTTGCTGGTAGAACCCCCTTTCCTCTAATTGTCAGGCTCTGGCCTTCCTCCTGGAAGGTTTCTATGATCTTCTGCAATCTTTCCTTCTTTAACGTCCATATAGGTCTAGCGGCTGGCAGTCCCGAGACCTCTACAATTATGTCATCGGTGACTGCTATATGTCTCCCCCTTATTGTGGAGTGAACTTCTTGCAAGTTCTGCAAGAATTCTATTGCTACAGTCTCATTGGATTCCTGTAAGCAATTGAGATAAGTTAACCAACCTTCTCTTGCCAGTATTTCTCGTGCAGCATCAGAGACTGCCAACACCTGTGGTTCTCTCCGAATCGATCTTCCTCCCATGTTTTTGGTTTCCCTGTAAAATCTCAGAAATTGCAATGGAACAGCAAGCTGTTCACACTGTTAAAACATAGATAAACTAACAGACGCAGGACTCGCTCAAAATCTAAAGGACTTTACTAATGCCGTAGAGCATACTATGGAAATGGCTTAGGAACAACAAGCCATGCAAAAATAAAAAAATAGTATACCGTTGAGCCCTGCTATTCCCAAGTATGCAATTTCCCGAATAGTGGTCTGACATGTAATCGAGGGAATGATGAGGTTAACCTCCCCCCCGCAATGTGATAGGCCGTCCCGGCCTTCAAATAAAGGAGTGGCGTGCCAATCTATCCTAGAACAGAGTCATAAAGGAACAGCGTATGGAAATATGCCATGTTTACAAAAGTAGCAGGTTACCGAAATCGAGGTGCAAGGTCAGATTGCTTAATAAGTGAGAGACTGCTGTGATATGATGTGAGGTTAGGAAGATAGGACAACTGCCATGAATACAAAGTCTCATGTGGTCATTGTCAAATTTTCTGTCATGATTGGCGATAATAGATTTACATGCATTTTATGGTTCAGGAAATAATATAAATTCTTCTTATGTGATTTATTACTCAGGTATAAGAAATAGAAGGGTGCTGATAATTACCTATTGGTGTAAGTAATGTGACTTCAATACCATTAACAGAGCTCTACTGCTGAAAGGTGTCCATAACTTTGGCAGAGTTGTTTATTTCACCCATGGAACCATGATCCTTTGTGTATGCTTAGGAAATTTTGTGCGATGTCAAAATGTAGGCCATTATGCTAGCTTGGTGACCAGTTAGCCATAATGCCATTCACGAAGAAGGAGCGAAAGGTGGGCAGGCCGGCTCGTGATGAGACCTCCTGTTCCAAGGGTTCTTAATTTGATACACCTTTTGGACCATATCCTTGGTGTGGTGGCCATAGTGGGAATGCCACTTCACTTTCTTCCTCATGATCATGGTAGGCTGGCTCTTAATGAAACGCCCTATCCTGCATTTGACAGCTTATATAAACAAGTCATTAAAACATCATTTTTTCGCTCCTTTTTATTTATTTATTTTTTTCATAAAGTACTTTCCCATTTATACACAAAGGGTGGTTTAACACTCCTTAAGAGTAGGAATGGTGGAAGAAGTCTTAACATCTCAATAGGAACATGTAAACCCTTTGCTCTTATTCTTGAATAATAATTGAAAAGAATTGTAAAAATTTAAAAGGAACCAACATGATAAAGGTAACCAATCAAAGTAGAATTAGTGGAACAATGACAACAAAAGATAATGGGTAAGTGTGTCCTTCCCTTTGTCCTCTTACCAATTCAGAGAAATTTCTTATAAAAATAGCGATTTTATAATTCACTGATTTCAGTATGTTATCATTTTGTATCCATTGCATAAGTGCATAGCTGTGTTCCAAAAGACTTGAAAGAACAGGAATAGTAGGCATCCTTAATTTAGAACAGCAAGGGGAGCAAGCATAAGTAAAAGAAATACGAGAATTTTGTTGTTTCAAAAAGGAAGAGCGAAAGAATACAAGTGGTCTTCCTTTTGGAAAAAGGAACAACAAAGATCAAAAATGTTGTTCCTTTGGAAAAGGAACAACAGAAAACACAAATGCCATTCTTTTGGAAAAGGAACAGCAAAAATAAAAAATGTTGTTCCTTTGGAAAAGAAAACACAAATGTCGTTCCTTTGGAAAAGGAACAGCAAAAATCGAAAATGTTGTTCCTTTGGAAAAGGAACAACAGAAAACAAAAATGTCGTTCCTTTGGAAAAGGAACAACAAAAATCGAAAATGTTGTTCCTTTGGAAAAGGAACAACAAAAAACACGAATGTCGTTCCTTTGGAAAAGGAACAGCAGAAAGCACAAATTCCGTTCCTTTGGAAAAGGAACAACAAAAAGCACAAGTGTTGTTCCTTTGGGAAAGGAACAACAGAAATCAAAATTGTTGTTCCTTTGGAAAAGGAACAACAGAAATCAAAAGTGTTGTTCCTTTGGAAATGGAACAAGAAAAGCACAAGGTGAAAAATGAGAACAGCAAGGTTAAAGAAAAATGAATGGTTGATCGAAAAGGTGTTGTTCCTTTGAAAAAGTAACAACAGAATGAAAATAATGTCCCTTTGAAAAAGGAACAGCAAAAAAATTAATAAAATTGTTGTTGCTCCGAAAAGTATCAACAAAGTGTTGATACCAAAAATATGTACAAAAATGATTCAACAAAACAAAGAAATTATGTACAAAGTGCAAAAAGAGATAAATCACTTAATGAATCACAGTTGAAGAAGACTTCTCTCCCTCCCCCAAAATTTCCATATCAGAGTCTTCACGTAGCTGCTAGCAGAAGGACTCCCGAGTGAGTGGTTTTCGATAAAGTCGAACTCGGTGGCCATTTGCCTTGAAGGCATATCCAGAACCGTCAATAGTGATTAGAGTAAGAGTACCATTGTCATGTACTGTCTGGATTTCGTATGGTCCCAACCAACGAGTCTGAAGTTTCCCAAGAAAGTCCCAAAACCTGGAATCATACAAAAGTGCCCAGTCTCCTTCGTGGAAGACTTTATTTTTAATGAGAGCATCATGCCGTTTAGCTCGCTGCTATTGGATCAATGCAGTGTTTTGAAGTGCAGAGAGCCTGATTTCATCTAGCTCATTGATCTGCTGTAATTGATTAATTTGTGCCTCGGTTAGATCTAAGCCAACTTCTTGTGCTGTTCGCAATCTTTGGATTTCGAATTCTATGGGAAAATGGGTTGCTTTCCAAACACTAATTGATAAGGTGAGTAGCCGGTGGTGCTTCTCCATGTTGTTCTGTAAGCCCAAAAGGCTTCTGGTAGTCTTGTAGCCCAATCTCGTCTATGTGATGTAATGGTTTTTGTTAGGATTGCTTCTATTATTTTATTGCTGCTTTCTACCTAACCATTTGCCTGTGGGTGGTATGGAGTAGTGATTTTATGCTAGACATGATAAGTTTTGAGTGTTGCAGCTATTTTGTTCCCAGCAAACTGTGGTCCACCATCCGTAATTATATCTCTTGAAAGGCCGTAGAACACAAATATATGGAATAGGAACTGTATGACAGAATCCTCTATAGCTCTCGGTAATGCCTATGCTTCAACCCATTTGGTGACATATTCTGTTGCCACCAAAATATATGTTTTCTGGTTCGAAGGTTGGTTAATTGGTTCAATGAAATCAAGGGCCCATCGCTCGAATGGTTCAATGACTAGCTGTGGGTTTAGGGGCATCTCATTGGAATGACCAGGGCGTCCTGCTCTATGGCAACTGTCACAAGCTTGGACGAATTTCTTTGCATCTTTGAAAATTGTAGGCCAATAATACCCTCTTTGCAGTACCTTATGTCCAGTTCTGCGATGGGAAAAATGTCTGCCACATGGTCCGTCATGGCAGGCTTTTAAAATGTCAAAGATTTCATCCTCTCGAACGCATCTCCTGATATGCATATCTGCCCCTGTGTGGAACAGGTAGCCTCCAATCCAAGAAAATCGAGCACTCCGCTGAACAATCTGTTTCCGCTCATTGGGGGTTAGATGTTTCGGTAGTTTACCTACTACTAGGTAATTGGAAAAATTAGCATACCAAGGAGTTTTAACAGCAACAGCAAACAAATGCTCATCTGGAAATTGATCTTCCACTGCGGCTGCATCGATTGGCTTTGGCATTTGCGAGAGAAAATCAACTACATGATTTTATTTTGCAGGTCGATCCTTAATTGTAATATCAAATTCCTGCAATAAAATCAACCATCTAGTTATTCTACCATTTGTGATAGGCTTGTTTGCTAAATACTTTATGGTAGAATGATCTGTATACAAGATAACAGGATATCTAGTAATGTAATGTCTGAACTTATTGACAGAATGTATTACAGCTAGAAATTCTTTTTCAGTAATAGTGTAATTCAATTCAGCAGGGGATAAATTTTTGCTAATATAATAAATTGCATATGGTTTTTTTATCCTCCTCCTGCCCAAGGACTGCTCCAATGGTTGTATCTGAGGCATATGATGATATCTAAAATGGAAAATCCCAATTTGGTCCTCGAAGGACTGGGGCTATGGTCACAAGCTTCTTCAGATCCTGGAAAGCATGTTCACATTTTTCTGTCCAAAGAAAATCAACATTACCTGTTAGTGCATACAGAGGTGCAACAATATGCGAAAAATGTTCTGTAAACCTTCTATAATAACCATAAAATCCAAGAAAACTACGTACCTCTGTTTGAGTGGTAGGAGTGGGAATTAGCAAAATTATTTGGATTTTGGTTGGGTCT
Organism: Pinus tabuliformis; assembly: GCA_031772625.1. NCBI lineage: Eukaryota > Viridiplantae > Streptophyta > Pinopsida > Pinales > Pinaceae > Pinus > Pinus tabuliformis. The sequence goes on along the minus strand of CM062816.1, from coordinate 1,883,658,107 downwards.
ACCTGAATGCCAGCTATTGAGATATAGTGTCATAGAATAATTCCTTCAATCATCATCATATAGCATTTTTCATGGCTTAAACAAAGCTTGGTAGAAATGCAGTGTTGTAAGACTTTTTCCAGTGTGTCCAATGCTGGATCGAAATCATTTCCGTACGATGTAAAGTCATCCATGTATACTTCAAGTCCTTCATTTATTAAGTTTGCAAAAATGCTAAGTATAGCCCTTTGGAATGTGGCAAGAGCATTGCATAAGCAAAAAGGTAGAACTCTGTAGGCAAATGTTCCCCAAGGACAAGTAAAAGTGGTTTTGTCTTGGTCTTCAGGGGCAATCTAGATCTGATTATATCCACTGAAGCCATCTAGGAAGGAAAAGAATTTGTTTCCTACCAAAGTGTCTAATACTTGATCGATGAATGGGAGAGGTAAGTGGTCATTTTGTGTTGCTTTATTTAGCTCTCTGTAGTCCACACAAATTCTCCATTTCCCATTCTTTTTTGGTACTACCACAAGTGGAGAGACCCATTTACTATCGGAGATAGGATAGATGAAATTGACATCTACAAGATTTTGAAGTTCAACTTTTACCACAACTTTTAGATGAGGATTAAGTCTCCTTTGGGGCTGGCGAACAGGTCTCGCATCATTTTCTATGTAAATGTGGTGTGTACATAATTGGGGATCAATTCCTTTCATATCAGGGTAGTCCCATGCAAATGCTTCTTTATATCTCTTCAATAATTGGATGAGCTTTCTTTCTTGTTCGGAGGTGAGGTTGGCATTAATGTTTAAGGTCTTTCTTGGTTCAATTTCCACAATTTTACTATTTGCAACAGAGGTAATAAGTATTGTTTGGTCATGTGTTTCTTTAAGAGGATCTTCTTCTAATTCGTTATCAAATGTTGCCTCTATCATGTGACATTGTGTGCAGGATCTGAGTTCAGTTTGACTAATAAAATTATTAATGGCATCGTCTTCTGTTTGGTCTTTTAAATCAAGTGCCTCTTGTATAGTTAATGGAGATCTAATGTTATCAGTAAGGTATGATACAGGGTGCCTATTAGTTTTCATTATTGTGACACTTGGCTACGCTGGAGGATATAAAGCTAAGTTCTTGATATTTTCTCCTCTAGTTATGGTCATATTGCCTTGTCAGCAGCCAATATAAGCATTGGCAGTCACAAACCAAGGTCTACCTAAAATCAATGGATGTCCATCAAGTCGGTTTCTGGGATTTATTATCAGAAAATTGGTCGGATATTCCTAGGAGTCAACAGATACCATGACATCATGTAGTGTGCCTTCTGGCCTAACCACAGATCGGTCAGCCAGTTCTAGTAAAGTAGAGGTGGGTTCTACAGATGTAATGCCTAGCTTTTGGCAAGTAGTAGTTGTTAAGATATTGATTGCAGCTCCTAGATCAACTAAGGCATTGGGGAAGGTTTGACCATAAATTTGTACGGTTACTATTGGATTTCCTGGGTCTTCATATTTAATGGGTGTTTCTTTTCCTGATAATAAGTCAGATAGAGTGCCAACTACTTGGACTCTTGGATTGTTTGTTATATTCCTCCTTGGTTTCTTTACACATAATTCTTTGATAGTATTTGCATATATCAGGATGTCTTAAAGGGCTTGGAGGAATGGAATTTTTATGTACAAATTTTTTAATTCTCCCAGAATGTCAAAATCAGGATATTGTGTAGGTCGAGGTATGATTAATCATTCTGGGAATGGGGGAGAGGATGTGGTTGCTTGATTATGAGTTTGTTGTTTGTTCACATCCTCTTCTTGTGACGGTTGTTCTCTAGGTAACTGATTTTCAACATGGGCTATCTTATCTCCCTCGGTTTCAATAATACGCCCAGATCTTAGCTGAATATCATTACACTCCCTCAGATCGGCTCCTATTTCTGGTGTTTCTACTATTGGGACAGATTGGACCGGTGTGTTATTTGGGTTAGGGTTGGGTTGGGCTGGGGGTTGCGATCTCAGGTTAGACTGGGGGTTTCGTTGTAAGGCTGGCAGTGTAGGTTGAGGGAGCGGAATGGTTCCTCTTGGCTGATGCATTGGTCTTTGCCAGTTTGTCTGCCAAGCTGGACTTTGTGAAGTAGGAGGGGTCCATTGAGCTGGGTATGTGTTACTTTGCCAATGTGGTGGGGCATAGGGAAAATTCGGCCAATTGGGTTGGCTTGCTTGATTCGGCCACGGGGTTGATGAAGGAAATGACTGTGGTGACCAATTCGGAAAGGGGGGTTGAGGTTGATTTTGCCACATATTATATGGTTGAGCATTATACTGTGGAGACTGAAAAGAAGAAGTTGGGTCCAAAAACATACCAGATTGTCTTGGCTACCATTGTCAGCGTTGATTGAGAAAATACACCGATTTTGGCTCTTCTTCTGCTTCCTTTTATACTGCTTTTAATCTGGGAAGTGTGGGATAGCTTTCCATAAGGTGGTCTTTTGTGCAAATGGTGCAAATTTGGACTACATCAAGTGGACACTCCTTATGGCTATGTTTCTTCCTGCATCGAGGACAGAAGATTGCCAAATTCTGTTCTGCCTCCCCCTGCTTTTGTTTGGCCTGCATAATATCAAGTTGTGTAGTTAGCGTCCCTAGTATATTAGTTTTAAAATTTTCCAATAAATTTGCAATTTCTGCACGCATTACTCCTTCTGTCGAAATTTTATTATCTCTTACAAACCGATCATGTTTTTTTGGTTTTAGTCTTGTGCTTCCTTGCGAGCTCCTGATACATAAATCAATAATGTCAGCAAAATTTTCTTGATAAATATCTCCTTTTCCCATAATTTTTAGCGTTTCAATCCATTGTTCCTTCATACCCCTAATTAATGTTGTTTTTAACACATTATCAGGTAAAGGTAGTGATGCATAAGGAGATCTTTGAAGATTATACTGAAAACGTTCCACATACTTCTCTAATGCTTCATTTGGTCTAGCTACCATCTGGAATATTTCGTCTTTTAGTTCTCTAGACCTGCAATAGTATTGGTATTTTTTTAGAAAAGATTCTTTCATTTGATCCTAGTTATTTATAACTCCGCCACGTAATCCCATAAACCATCTTAAAGCAGCCCCTTTTAATGTAGAGGGAAATAGTTTCAGTTTCTGGGGGTCGGTGGTGTAATCATATCCCCTACAAAACACATCGAATTCAAATAGGAATGCATCCAGATCCTCTGATATAAGACCATGGAATGTAGGGATATGCTGAAGAGGAATTTCTTTCATAGGTGCATTCGCTGCAGTATCCACGATGGGGTATTGCAATGTAGAGGTTTGGGTGTTTTGTTGGTTTTGGGCGATTTGGTCAAATATATGCCAATAACCTTCTGGGATATCTAGGAGGGTATTCCTAGCTTGAGAGGGAATGGATTTAACAGGAATGGTTTTAATAGTGCTTCCTTTATCTGGGATAATGAGAGTGCCTAATGTCTAAGGAGATTGAGTTTCTTCAAAAATGATTTTTGGAGCACTTCCCTTATCTAGGCTGCTCAATGGCTAAGTTGACCCAAGAGGAGACCTTGGTTGCTCAATTTCGCCTGTCTCTCCTCTTCCTTCATAAAGATTGCTAAAATTCCCTTCTTGCAATAGTTCTGGAGTAGAATTTTCAATTTCTTGAAAATCCTGCTCTTCAATTTGACTATGCACCTCAGCAAAGGCTACAGATGGTGATATTGTAGCCTGAAGGGAACTAGTAGGCTGTCTGGAAATAACTTTTATGTCTCCTACTGAAGGATGAGATTCTACTTTCTTAAAAATTTTGCCTATAAAGGTTGATTGGCCAAGGGTCACTGCCCCATTAGCTTTTTCTGGTTTGGGTAGAGGTTTGGAATTATTTTCTAGCTTTTTCTGCTTAGTCATGCACACAGAAATCAACTGCTAGATTCTACCCAAACAAAACAATGACAAATCTGCAGGAAAGCGGGCAGAGGAGCAGGGCTGTTACATGCTCCACATATAGGTTCTTACCTTCCATTTTTAAAACCCAATTCTTCCCTAGCAAGATCTTACACTACTTTGAAAAGAGACAAATGGCTACATTCTTTCCCTGGCAACGGCGCCAAAATGTCGAGCTATAAAAAGGGTCTCTTTCACCTCTAATTACCACACATTAGTTTGTCAATCTAGGAACGTTTTGTTATTTCGAAGAGTGTCTTAGTCTAAGGCTATCATTTGCTAGAGTAATGCTAGTAGTATAGTGCTAAAAAATACAAGAGTAATCAGATGCTTGTTTACAGCAAACTACTTTTAAAGACTAAACCATACATTTAGAAAACTAAGCAATTCATCAGTCAAGGGTTCAGTAGCTGTAACTCATCCCTTTGTAAACTGATGGAACCAAAGGAAATCAGGGAACAGGTCCTTGATCTGGGAGCCAGACAATAAATGTCACTGCCCACTACAGTCTCAGAGTGTTCTTCACACCAAAACAATAATAATGCAAATAACAGAAAATGGAACAGCAAATAAGAAATGGGTGTCCAAAAAATAAGAAATGGAACAGCAACCAGGAAACTATAACAGCAATTAAGTTTAATAAGCAGCAATATCTTAGTTTACAGGATCAAATGCAATAATCGTGTCCTACAGAAATCAAATGGCAATCCTCTACTTTTAAGGATGAGTCAGAAAACACACAGAAATAGAATAGCACTGATTAATAATAGACTATAGAACAGCACTTGAAAGCCATACATACATGTACACGACACACCTTAATAGTAATCTGATCTTGGTAATCCAGCTATCAATCTTAGTTATGAATAATACGACTGTATTTCAGAATGGAACAACAACGTCCATAGATTCAACAATCGCAAGGAAATATAATTTCTAAGATGGATTTAGTGATACCAACAGTCGAGTGTTACAACACAGACATTCTACAATTGAACAACAACGATATCCTGTAAAAGCCAGTTATATCAGTACTTAAGGAAACAACAATGCGTTGCAGAGTTATAATGTTTCTGTCTCAGAAAACAATATCACTTAACAGATCAGGTGTAACAGGGCTGTGATGTAAAATAACAGAACATATCAGATTACCGAATAAAAATGATGAGCACACCACGCATAAACCAAAAGTACAAGTACAGGAGCAAGTGTTCCTCCAGGGCTGGGCCCTTAGCCTCCAGGGGTACACCGCTTGAAGTTATTCCAGGATCAACGATGAAATAGAAACCAAGTTTGTATTAATGCATAAGACAGAATTACAGTGGATCACTTCTCAACGAGAGTCGATGATCAAAGTCTCAACTTTAAGGGAAATTACATAAAAACATAACAGACTCCCCGGGCTAACAGTGATGCCCCTTTTTATAATGGCGAAGGCAGAGTTTCCTAGGTTCAAAAATAGTTAAAGCAGTGATCCCTCACGATCAAAGGATCCTGAGGGATTCACCGAACCAGTGGCTCTCAGTTATCTCTTTACTTTCTTGCGTCGAGTCGATATGTCCACTTTCTTTCCTTCGCTGATACGCTTTGAATTGTTTTGCCTTGTTTGCATGTGGTGCCCTGTCAAAGGAACAACGGTTAACCTAGCCTTGTCCTTTCCTTTGGAATGGCAGTCTTTTGTTTTCCCTTCTTCTTGCATAAGAAAATGACAATTGTCAGTATTTTTGTTTTGCACATTAATCTTACAGATGTTATTACAATTTCTTATCATCTACCTAGTTCATGATGCAATAGGTTCGTAAGTTTGAATGAAAAGATGCCAAAATAATCACCAGAAACATACCTTCTTTAGTACTCCACAACTAGCTTCCAAAGCTTATAACCCTTTAAACCATCCTTATACCAATAAAGATGCACTTTTTAGATTTACTATCCAACTTGGTTCTTTTCTCCTTTGGAACATGTACATATGCATCACATCCAAATACCCTCAAATGTGAAAGAGAGGGTTTCTTACCAGTCCATACCTCTTGTGGAGTCTTATCCTCCAACGCTGATGAAGGTGATCTATTGACTAGGTAACATGTTGTCTCCACTGCCTCTGCCCAAAATTCCTATCCTACCCCAGCACCCCTGAGCATGCTTCTTGCGCTTTCCATCAATGTCTTGTTCATTCTTTCTGCAACTCCATTTTTCTGAGGTGTATATGGAGTAGTCTTCTGCCATGCTATACCACACTTCTTACAGAATTCTTCAAATTCCTTACTACAAAACTCTCCACCATTTTTTGTCCTCAGCACCTTTATCTTCTTCTCTGTCTGGTTTTCCACCAGAGCCTTAAATTCTTTAAACCTGTCAAAGCCGTTAGATTTCTTCTTAAGGAAATATATCCATGTATTCCTTGAGAAGTCATCTATAAATGATACATAGTACATAGAATTACCCAGTGATGGAACCTTCACGGGTCTAAACACATCATTGTGCACATGCTCTAATATCTATTCTGCATTTTACAACTAGAGGGGAAACTCACCTGATTCACCTTCCCATATACACAATTTTCACAGAAATCAAAATCCAAAGAGTTATTACTCATACCTTCTACCATACCTTTACTGTGAAGTATTCGAAGGCCCTTCTGTCTAGTATGTCCAAGCCTTTGATGCCACAACATGGTCTTCTCTCAAGAGACCACTAGATTTTCTGCTCCACCTTTAAGAACCATGAAACTGTTGCACCCGTCAACAACAATGCTACCTTGCAACTTGTACAGAGTTCTAATTCGAACTCCACACATCAATACGAGTGCCCCCCAAACCATCTTGTACGTATCCTTCTCAAACATTGTTTTTACACTTGCATCATCCATGTTGCTTACAAAGATCAGATTTCTGGCTAATGCAGGAATATGCAGAACACCCGAAAGTGTTCTAACCCTTCCACCTTGCAACTTCAACTTTACTTTTCTGCAACCAATGATTTTATCCTTCTTGTCATCCCCGAAGAATACATCACCATCATCATATTTCTCATACTCACAGAACCACTCTCTATGGGGAGTGAAGTGAAAGGATGCACTTGAGTCAATCAACCATGCCTCATGATCTACATGTGTACTTGAAGAAGCTAAGTACACATCCCCACCTTCATCTGAGGTGGTTTTTGCCTCTACAGAAGGAGCATCATCAGATCCCTTTCATTTATCAGGAGCTCTAGATTTATAGTCCCTTTTGTAGTGCCCTTCCTTTCCGCATTTCCAGCACACCACCTTTACAAATTTTCCTAGAGATTTAGATCTCCCTCTAGATTTATATCTCCCACTTGATGACTTATTTTTGTTTATGTTTTGGGACCATTCTCGTACAGACAAGGCATCACCATTTTGGCTCTCCATATTTTTCCATCTCATCTCCTCTGTCAGCAAGGATGAGACTATTTCATCAAACTACAAGGCATTTGTATTGCTACCTATTGCAATAACCAGACTATCCCACAAATCTGGTAGAGAACACAACAAATTGATGCATTTATCTTCATCTGATAATTTAATATCAATAGATAATAACTGACTTACCACAGTGTTAAATGCGCTCAGATGTTCTGTCATCGAGTCTCCATCTCTCATCGTCAGGTTATACAGCCTTTTCCATAGGAATAGTTTATTCACCAGAGACTTAGATTGATACAAAGTCCCTAACTTGTCCCACAAAGCCTTCACCATAGCTTCCCCTTATACATTCAACAATACTAAATATGAGACACATAATGGTATTGTGGTCTTAGCCTTTCGATCCAACTTCTTCCATTCTTCATTGGACACTCCCATTGGTTTAGTACTTGGATCTATTGCAACCCACTAATCTTTATCCGCCAACACGTCCTCCATCTTGAGTTTCCATAACTCAAAACTCTAACCATTAAATTTCTCGATATCTATCTTTCCACTGCTCGCCATCCTCTTTCACCACCAGAATCGATCCCGCGGATCTCCCATTGAAGAGGGTCTACCACAGGCCCGAGCAAAACCCCTCAGCAAAAAAGGCATCCCCTTGAAACCAAAACAACTCTGATGCCAAATGTAGGTTGTAACCCTGTACATAAATTACCTGCATATGAATTCTAAAACACAGAAAATAAACAATGCGAGAGCATAACACATAAAACACATATACATAGAGATTTTCCCCTAGACCCCAAAACTGAGACTATCAACTTGATTTTTTCATTATGTTCCTTTCAATGTTACGAATACTTCGTACATGTTGAAGCATCCAATACCATGGACCGAAAAACATTGTGTCCAAAACCATGGACCGAAAAATCATCGCTTCCAAAACCATGTGCAAAAATCATGCACAAAACCATAGGTAGGTCCGCCCAACCTAATATAGGGTCCAAAAACAAAATTTTCTAGGGCATTGCCCCAGACCCCATAGAGTGGGGTTACCTACACCCCTCAAACCCCCTGTGACATGCCCCCCCCGTGCTACGCATTCGGTGCAATGAAGGGGGGGCTTCGCCCCCCTTCTAACCCCCAGGTTAACTACATGGGCTAGTCGTGGAAAGAATATAACACAACCCAACATGCATGTTTTCATCCCCTAAAAACGTAAACATGTCTTCAAAGTGTGTGACTTATTGCTCTTGGGCAACAATGTACCTAGGTGCAAGCTTAGGGTCATTTGCAATCATGTTGTGGGTGTTGATGACAACCATTGGATTTGATTTCTCAGCTCTTATCATCAGGGGTTATGTCTCTTCTCTTGCCATTACTTTTTTGATATCTATTGCTCTTTCTTCCTCATGATCCATCCATAATGCTAAGGCCATCAATTGCAAGTCCCATAGTTTTGAATTTGGGTCCCACACATTCAAATCTGTCAAGGCCAAGTTGTGTAGGTAAAACTCAGACATTTTAGCTCTATCCTCCAAGGTGCTTTGATCACAGAGATCAATGAATTTTCTATAGTCTTGGAAGCGCATAGTGCCTCTTTGTGTTAAAGTCTTAATTTGGAACTATAGTCACTGTTCCTTAAGATAGAATGCATAAGACTTTGCTGGCATCCTACAGTGAATTGCCTCTAAGGATAAAATGGCCATAGTTGCCAATTGAATTTCTCTCTCTTGTAACTGTCCCCTTAGCCATGCACTGTCTACTTCCAATTGAGCTTTCATCATTGCCTCTTTTTCCTTTATGCTACTCAGTTCTATGCCCATCTCATTTATTTCTCCTCCATGTGGCCTACATCCTCCACTCCTTTAGATTTGGCAATTTGCATCCACCTATGTGTTCTTGCCCTTTCTTTTTCAAGCTCAAAGAATAAGGGGATGGAAAATTTATGTGGAATGACCCTACCCCCTTCAATGAACCTGTAGTAAGAGTCAAGGTTGGGTTTGGGACTAGGTTACCTTAGTTCTGGATCTTCCTTCTTTGTTTCTTGCTGAGTGATAGCTTCTTCTTGCATTTTATGAGTTTCTTGTAGGTTTAGTAGAGTTTCCTGTAGGATGGCCTCTGCTTCCTATAGGTCCTTCTATGTCTCCTATAGGATACCTTTTCCCTATGATGAGGTAGACCTTGTGACAGGCCTCCTAACATAAGTGATGGGAGATTTGGGAGAGGCTTCTCCTGATGATCCTTCTCCCTGAATTTTCTCGAGGGGGGCTACCTTCTTTTGTTGCTTTGGTGAGTCTTCAATGACAATAAGAATTTTGGTGGGTGTTTGAGGTATTCCTTCCCTGATTGTTGTGATTTTTCTTGCCCTAAAGTACAATGGGGTTTTTCTATGTCTCTTCCCTTTTTTCTTGATAGGTGTACTTGGGGTAGTGAGAGAAATTGCTGCCTCTTTCTTAGTTGGTTTTGGAGATACTCTTGGTGATTCTTCTCCTTCTTTTCCTTGAACTGTAGACCCTTGTTCTTCCTTGCTTTTTGTTTCCCCTTTTCCATTCTACTTCTCATCCTTGTATTTCTATTCCACTTCTTCCTCCAGTTCCTCACTCTGTTCATCAGTTTCTTATTTTGCATCTTCTTTTGTCTCTTCTTCTCTTTCCTCCTCCTTTTCTTCCCTTTCTTCCCCCTTTCTTTCCTCTTCATCCCTCTCACTAGCAATGGGGATTTTGTCATATTCAAGACCTTTTATTTATCGCTCTATCTACATGTCTTTGAAAGTTGTCCATGTAATAGGGAGTCTTAGGTTTTGGAGGGAATCTTCTAGGATAACTTTGATTAACCCATGATGGGCTAGCTGTTGATGTTTTCCTTCCTACACTTTGATGCTCATATCTATCACTGATTGAAGAAGAAATTAGGGTATTCTTAGTCTATTTTGAGGAGGTGTGTCTACTCCAACTCTCAGTTATTGGAGAAGCATGAAATGGTATCCATATACCACACTGTATCTTCCTTAACATGATATATACTTAACGAGGTGGTAGCTAATTTCATTCCAAGGGTATGGCAAGCTTTCACTTCTGAGCCCATTTTTTTCCTCCATTGCCTCCTCTCCTTCCAAAAAGAATTTCTTCTTTGCAAGTTTTCTTTTACCCTTATCTTCGTTTCTCCAAGGCAACCCTAAAGGAAGTGTGGTGATTCTGCCTATGACTTTAGGGGTGATTTCTACTGATATGCCTTTCACCACAGTAGTTACATGGGTCCTAGTTAGTTGTATGAGTGAGAGAGCAAAGTCTCTAGCCACCTCATCATCGTATCCCCTCATTTTTCAAAGAAACTCATCCAATTTTGACTTGTGAAGATTTCTACTGCAAGAGGGTGCTGATGAATTCTCACTATGTTTGTGGGTTCCCTCTTGTTAAATCCACCTGTCTTTTTTCCTTTGATAATTGTGGAGGCTTATATGGGTCTAACTCCAAATTCTAATGGGTGAGAGATTTTAAATGACAAATATGTATATAATTCCCCTAGACTATAATTTCCTTAACCAAATGGAGGGTTTTTCTATATTTTTTTAACTTGGAAAATGTGGGAAGGTATAGCTCCTACCTCCTGGTTACTGCCTGATGAAGCCAACCTTTGATCTTTCCTCTCTAAATTCCCACTACTAATCCTATAGATGACTACTTTGTATCCTGTAGGTTCTCCTGTAGGATCCTATAGGTGCTCCTATGCTGAAAACTGCTCACTCTATTTCTTGTAGACACTACTTTAAGAGCCAATAGTAACGTTGCTTCAATGAATCCTCGAGATTGCGAATGCCTCCTTTTCATGGGAATCAGTGTTTTATTTCCTCATATGGGTGGTTGTGTGGGATGGTGTGCTGGCTACTGAAGTACAAGCACCCACTTTTGGACCGTTGGTCCCACTACCACTTCATCATTCCTCCTTCCCTCGTAATCATCCCCCAATTCAGTCATCCGTAACTTAACCATTTTTTGCCTTATAACCTTTTTCTTCTGATTCGACTGTTGCCACGTGTGTAGTGATCTAACTGTATTATCCTCGTCGACTAGTCGAATGTGGCCAAGTTAGCTGGCCACCTTTTCTTATAAAACCAACCCTTACACAATCCTACATTTTTTATCATATTATGCTAGCGAGAGAGCTCAAGCAAGATGACAAACCTGTGAGTAAGATGCGTTGATCATGCTGCTTGTTGGAGAAAGATGTCCCTGTGCTATGTATTTGATTCCTATGTTTTTTTTTTTTTAATTGGCCTCCTTTGATGCTTGTTTCTTTTGATGTGGAGGTACTGGAGGGTGATGATTATGAGCTTGTTGTTGCTGCTAGGCTCTGGAGTAGCTTCCTTGAATATAGGATCTCTATGCTAAAGATGAATGCAACCTATGAAATGTATTCTTGTGGGATAGGATGCTACAGGATTTCCTACAAGATGTCTTGTAGTTGCCTCTCCCCTAAACTTGTATTCTTTTCTTCACTTTTAGAGAATGTGGATTGTTGTCATGGGTAGAGAACGGGTCTAGTGATTGGTAGGTGAGGGGTATAACCTTCGGGTATTGTTCCCTTGTCCTCTATTCTCACCTTCTTCTATTTGTTTTTTTTGTTTTGTTTTTGTTTTGTTTTTCGTTTTTTTTTTTTTTTCTTTTTTCTGAAAACTATAATCTTTTTGGAACTGACTTATTGGATTAATGCAAGGGTAATGTTGGTGGTGAGAGGCATGGTGAAGTAAACATTTTATTTTTGACACAGGCTGGTCATCCCCTTGCTCTAGGGTCACTTTCCTTGGGATTCCCAAGCCACTGTAATTCCTACAGGATCATCCTATAGGTTTTCAGGCAATCTTGTAGGTTTAGAGGGAATCCTGTACAAAACACAGAGCCCGTTTAAACTGAGCTGGATAAGTTCATAAATGGAGGGAATGATGGGATGGAGGAATGAAAACATGAATTGTATAGGTCCTTATGCTCCGCTCTTATTGTTTCGATCCCCCTCCTGCTGACCTGCAAGCAACATTTTCAATTTTTTTTTTCTTTTTTCTCTGTTATATATATACATATATACATATATATATATATTATTTTTATTTATTTTTTCTTCTTCTTTTTTATTTTAAAAAACAACTAGATTGCCTCCAAGAGGTTTTCATCCTAGCTGCTTTCTCCAGGTTCCTCAAAAGAGGTTTTCACCTAGAGATCTTTTTATTTTTGTCTTGACGCCATTAGGCCGCCTCAAGAGGTTTTCAACCCAACACTAGGACTCAAGTGCCTCATGGAGGTTTTCACCTGAATCTATTTAGTTTTTCTCTTTTTTTCTTTTTTATTTCTCCTTTCAGGGACTTGATGGGGTAGAAGTTGAGACTTGCCCCACCACCATCACTATCTTGCTAATGCCATTGATGAATTCTTTCTTGGACAAGGGCTTCTTGTAGACCTTCAATCTGTGCCCATTGACAAGTAAAAGAATGGCCTCTGCATCAATTGTTCTTACCTGTACTAAACGATTATCATGACATTTTTCTATGACATAAGGCCCTAACCATCTGGTCCTTAACTTACCTTTAAAATCCTTGTATCTGGAATCATACAACACATCCCAACCACCTTCCTGAAACTGTTTCTCCTTGATGTTCTTGTCATGCCAGATGTTCCATTGAACTTAAGTCACCTCTGTGTGTAGGAGGGCTTGCATTCTAAACTCATATAACCCATTCAGCTGGAGCAATCTCTATTGTTGCACCCTAGTGAGATCTAGATCTAGTTTTGCTATCATTCTTAAGGTGTTGTACTCAAATTAAATGGACAACAGGGCCTTCTTCCCATAGACCAGCTCATAATGAGTGAATCTAGTGGTGGTCTTCCAGGTGGTATTGTAGGCCCAAGTGGCCTCAACTAATCTATCTGTCGAGTCCTTTCTACTCCTGCTAATCACTTTGGTCAGAATATCCTCTAGCACTCTCTTGGTTACCTCCACTTGCCCATTAGCTTGTGGGTGGTAAGGACTGGATGTTCTATGCTTGATCTTGTGTTGGCTTAACAAATTTTCAATCATGTGAGATGTAAACTGGCTACCTTGATTAGTGACCAATTCTTTAGGGTACCCAAGCTTATAAAACAAATTTTCCCTTAAGAACTTGACCATTTTATCCTTTGTTTCTTCTTTGATGGCTTTGGCTTCAGCCCACTTGGTTCAATAGTCAATGCACATAATGATGTACTACCGTTTCCTAGATGGACGGTTAATGTGTCCAATGAAATCCATGCCCCACTTGTCAAATGGATGGAAAGTCACTTGAGGTTGTAGAGGCATTTCATCCCTTGGGGTCATTTTTCCCATCCTTTGTCACCGATCACACTAACTAGTATACCTCCTCACATCCTAGTGAAGAGTGGGACAGTAATAACCAGCTTGTAGCACCTTGAATGATGTCCTCTTGGCTACAAAGTGATCTCCACAAGGTCCATCATGACAGGTCAGAAGGATGTCAAAGACTTCCTCCTCCTTGACACATCCTCTCATAATTTTATTCGAGCCTAGTTTGGAGATGTTGCCCCCAATCCAAGTGAATGGGGCGCTCTTCCTCACAATCTTGGTTTTCTCTTTGGAGGACAAGTCCGATGGGAACTGTGTAGAAAACAAGTAATTTTATATGCTAGCAAACCATGGAGACAGAACTAAAATGGCGAATAAGTGTTCATTCGGTAACTGATCATCTACCATTCCTTCCTCCCTTGTAGGCAAAGTCAATCTGAATAAAAAATCTGCAACAACATTCTCCTTGACAGGCTTATCAATAATAGTTAGATCAAACTGTTGTAATAAAAGTAACCATCTAATAATCCAGGCATTTACATCGGATTTATTCATCAAGTACTTAATTGCAGCATGGTCATTATGTACAAAATTTTGGTAACCTGTAATGTAATGCCTAAATTTGTTCAATGAATGGACAACAGCTAGGAGCTCCTTTTCAGTCACTATATAGTTCAGTTCAGCCTTTGACATATTCTTACTGATGAAGTAGATGGCATAAGGTAACTTGTAATCCATATTGCCTAGAGCTACTCATATGGCTTTGTGAGAGGCATCAGCATGTATATGGAAAGGAAGGGCCCAATTTGGGCCTCAGACAATAGGTGCAGTGATCAACTTATCCTTTAGGCTGTCCAAGGCATTTTGACAACTTTTTGACTATAAAAATTCAGAGTCTTTGGCCAATAACCCAAATAAAGGAGAAGCTAACTTGTTGAAGTCTTTTATAAATCCCCTACAGTATCCTACTAAACCTAGAAAACTTCTGACATCCCTCTATTTCTATGAAGGTGGGACCCTTTGGATGATGGCTATCTTATTTAGGTCCACCTGTAGTCCTTTCTAGGATATTGAATGACCTAGAACAGTCCCTGCACTCAGCAAGAACTCACATTTTTCGGGACTAAGGGAAACTTTCATTTCAATGCATTTTTTCAACACCTTACCCAAGTTGGACAGAGTCTCCTAGAAATCACACCCATATGGTGTAAAATCATCCATATAAATTTCTACTACATCATGGACTAGCTTGGCAAAGATACTCAGGACTGCCCTCTGGAAAGCGGCAAGAACATTACAAAGGCCAAAAGGAAGGACCCTATAAGCAAAATTACCCCAAGAACAAGTGAAGGTGGTTTTATCCTGGTCCTCTGGGCTAATATGTATTTGATTGTACCCGTTGAACCCATCTAGGAAAGAGAAAAACTTTTTCCCTTCCAGGCCATCTAGCACTTGGTCAATGAAAGGTAGGGGGAAATGGTCCTTCTTTGTGGCTTTGTTTAAGACTCTGTAATCGACACAAATCCTCCACTTCCCAGTTTTCTTTGGAACCAAAAACAAAGGAGAAACCCACTCACTGTCTGAGATAGGGTAAATGAATCCTACATCTAGCATCTTTTGTAGTACTTCTTTGACTATATCCTTAAGAGCTGGATTCATTCTCCTTTGGGGTTGTTGGATTGTTTTGCACCCTTCATTAATATATATGTGGTGAGTACACACCAAGGGGTGAACTCCCTTCATTTCCTTGTAACTCCAAGCAAAGGCATCCAGATGTTCCTTTAGAATGTTGCACAACTTTTCTTCTTGGTGTACAAAAAGAGAGGGGTTGATTTTTAAAGTTCTTTCAGGCCAAATTCTATTGTTTTGAGATGGGTAGGGTTTGAATCAGCTAAGCATAAGTCAATTTGATGGTTTCCCTTGGTTTCCTTTACTACTTCCTCTAAGGACAAGGTGCCGGGAGTTGGACTTTGGAGTATATGCTCAATCCAATAATCTTCATCCAATTGTCATCTTCTTTCTCCTCTTTTAGCCATAAAGGTAAGTCACGTTCTAGAGATGGTTGAGCAGGAGGGTACAAGACTAACTTCTTGGACAAAGGCCCATTTTTTATAGTAATATTTCCAGTGCTACAGATGATGTAGGCATCGACAGTGGCTAACCAAGGCCTCCCAAGTATGAGAGGATAACTAGTAAGCTTGGCTTGAGGCTGGAGAACTAGGAAGCCTGCAGGGTACTCACAAGACTCAATGGAGACCATCACATCCTCAATAATCCCCTAAGGAATTACTGTGGAATAGTCTGCAAGTTGCAAGACTATTGTGGTCTTTCTTAATGAACCCTAGAGATTGAGCCTGAGAATGGTGTCCTTAGTCATTACATTAATGGTAGCCCTAAGATCAATCAAAGTGTGTGGGACAATAGCTCCATTGATGTGCACATCTACTACAAGGCTTCTAGGGTCCAAATACTTTGGGCAAATTACCTACCCCATCATTAAGTCGGATAGTTGTTCAATGAAATTAATGATAGGGGTGTCTCTTTTTAACCTCCTTGTATGTTTGGAACACTTATCTTTAATCAACTTGTTGTAAATAGGTACATCCTATTTACAAATAAATTTTTCAATTCACCCAGAAGTTCATTCTCTTCTAGGTAGGTTGGACTTGATGGGTTAATCTTTTAGGAAAGGGTGGTGGATTCACTCTAGGCATGCTTTTGTCTCTTTCCTCCTCACTCTCCCTAGGTGGAGGTGGAGGTGTAGGTTGGTTGTCTGAGAGTACTCTCCCGGATCTTAGGTTTATTTCCTAAATCACCACAGCATAAGTAGGGTAGGATGTCTCTCCACTATATACTTGTTGTGCCTGTCTTTTGTTCAGGTTCGGATTTGGCTAGGTAGGAATCTAAGGTTGTTTAGGTTGAAAAGGGTTTAAAACTTGTCGCAGGGTAGGAGGTGAAGGCAATAAAGCTGGAGCATTGTTGTATGGGGGCCTCCACCCCAGGCGTGGTGCATTCCACTGAGGCTATGGCGGAGTATATGGATGAAATGACTGGTTGGTCAGCTAGAAATGGTACTGAGGTGAAAAAGACCAAGGAGGAGGTGTATACCAGGAGGGATGAGCAGGGGGTCCCCAAGAGGGAATGTATGTGTTCTGGTTAGGGTTGTAATATGCATGGGATGACCCTTGCATGCCTTACTGGTATGGTTGAGGCCCATGAGGTCTCCTTTGATTTATGTAGCAAAGCTGTTCAGTCACCCCTTCAGTTCCCTAATACACAACTTTTAGTCCAGGTAGAGAAGGGAACTTGTCTGTGGAGTGGTTTTCTTCATAGACCAAGCATATTTCGATCAGGTTTAATGGACATTCATTCCTAGGGTTCCTCCTTCTGCATATAGGGCAGAGGATGTATAATTCTCTTTTTGCTTCCTCCTGCTTCCTCTTGATGTGCATAATGTCCATCTATAGGGCAAGGGTTTGCAACATTTCACTATTGAAATCTTCCATCATATTTCCAATTTCACCTTTTATGGATGTGTTGGAAGAGGATGGGTTAGCCATTAGTTGACTACCCCCACCCTTTTTCCTAGCTGCCCTAGAATGATTCCTAAAGATAGTATTGATATCTTCATAGGGTAGCTGGTAGATGTCCCCTCCTGCTAGCAGGTTTAGGGTATTTAGAAGATATTCCTTTACCCCTCAGAGTAGGACTAGCTTGAGTGACTCAGGATCAAGTGTGCACCTGGCCCTTTTGTAGATAAGCTAGAATCTTTCTTCATAATCCTTTAGGGATTCATCATGCCGCAAGGTCATCCTAAAAAATTCCTCTTTAGTGTCTTTGGACCTGCAATAGTCTCGGTACTTGTTATTGAAGGCTTGCTGCATCTGAGCCCAGGTTGTGATGCTATCCCCAGGTAAGCCCATGAACCAATGCAAAGTTGCATCCTTGAGAGTTGATGGGAATAGTTTCATCTTCTGCTCATCAATGGTGTAATCATAAGTTTTGCATATGAAAGAAAACTCAAACAAGAAAGTATCTGGATCTTCTAAGGTCAAGCCATGGAAATGAGGAAGATCAGAGGGGCTTATGTTTTTCATCTTGGTATCCCCATTATTTTCGTTGATGGGAAAGGCACCCTCAATTATTTCTCTATCTCCTCTGTCATTTCTATTTTTAGTCATTAGGTTAGTTGGAATGGGTTCTCCTTCTTCTTCTCCTCCTGTAGGTTCTTAAAAAATCTATGGTTGTTCACCTAAGGTGTCCTCCAATTCACAACTACCGAAGAATAGGGAAGTTTGGTTGTTTGAAGTGGTTGGGGTATTTGGTAGAAATTTCCCCAAGTTATCCCTATTCCTATGAGGCATGAAAGAAGTTTTATTGTTTTGTTTTGTGGTTTTTTTTCAAGCTTTGAGACTAATTACATAATTGAAATCATAAACTGAATGAAAACTAATTGCTTGAATGAAATCTCACTTGCAGAATGGAAAACAAAGAAAACTTATCTAAATTACTTTTGTAGAAATGAAGCTAATAGCAAAATTTCAGAGATAAGAAATGGAAGAAAGAAAGCAGAAATAACATCTTACTCAGACACCCCCTCGGCAGCAGTGCCAAAAAGTGATGAGCACCAGTATTGCAGCAAGAATGCTGCAACTCCAGGGGCTACCAACTTTGCTTTATCAACCCAAGGTTCGTACAAACTTGGAGGTGAAAATGTTGTATACACAAGCAGATGCAATGGGTCCTCTCTTTTTCACCGCTAAGTTGGTGATAGACCACTATGGTTTCTCAAACCAACCTTCTATTGATTCAGAAGAAGCTTGATTACCAATGAGGAAAAGACAAATTTATGCTAACTGAAATCTTGTCTAATGTAGTAAGGAAAAACTGAGTTTAAATGCATAAACACACCATTCACCTAACTATTGCAAAGAGGCATTGCTTCAAAAGAATGCTAAGTTAACATGTGTGTAATCCTACTGCCCTAGGCATGCAATCTAAAATAACCAAACATTTTACTATTGTGCATGTAAATGAACACAATAACTCTTTTTTCCTTTTTGTCTTTTTTGTGTGAAAATGTGAATGCTAAATCCTCTTGGTGATGTGGTAGGTGGATTAGGGATGATGGTGAATGGTCATATGGCTTGGGAGGCAAGTAAGGGTCTTCTCCTATCTTCCTAGGTGTTTTTTCACAATTCAGCCTCAAAACAGGCCATTGCAGGTCATCCTATAGGATGTCCGAATGCTTCATACAGGATGTCTTAATGCTCCTACAGGATCCCCTGTATTCCTACAAGATCCGACCAAGAGAAATAAGAGTGATTTGGAAGGTGGTGTAGGGATTAGGGAAGGTGAATGGTGGGTGAAATGAGGCAAGGGAGTGGCTACAACTCCTTCAGAGCCCAAAACAGATTTTGTGAGATGCTTGGATTTGCTCAACAAACTTGGAGAAGTGTTCTTATGGAATGATGAATTTGGTGAGGGACTTAGTGGAAAAGGCAATAATCATGAATGGATGAGGTTAGGATGGGGTTTTTGGTCATGAAACCCCCCTACACTATTGGAACTCCTACAATGCATCAATCATTGGTATTTATCCATAAATCATGTCAAACAAGAAAGATTTTCAATCAACAAAGAAAACAGAATTTCACCATACCGCTGCCTATTTCATGCATGGAAAAAAATTGCAGAATAATGTGAAACACTATGATATAGAATACAAGGTTGAAGATATCCGAAATGACAATTGAACCTTATTCTTGAAAACTGATAAAATGTTGGCCTAAGTAGCAAAAAACCCTAAAATCCATAAGAAATCAAAATTCTATCTTTTTTAGGCTACATAGGAGTTCTTTCCTCAAACCATAGTCCCTGAAGGGAGGAGTGAGGTCAAAGCTAAATACTATCAACTTTTTTGTATTCCTTTATCTTCCTAAGCTACTACTAAAGCAATGCACAAATGGAAGCAAACTAATCAATTCCACAACTACTTCCAATGAAATAAAGCTAAAAACAATTCAAAAATTAATCTATGAAATCAACTAAGCATACAAATACAAGGAAAGGATCCTTTGCTACAAGGGTTGGGCCCTAAACCAAGAGCTTCAGCCCTCTGAGTCAACTCAGTGCTGGATCAAGGAAATGCTCATTCTCATTATCATATCAAAAAATTACATAAAAATATCTTCCACAAGTCTTGAACTCGAAAATGCTTAGTGCTTTTAAATCAAAAATCAGAATCCTAATGAGGTTCTAGGCCTCTTTATTTATAAAAATGAAGTCTCCAATGAATTCCTTAAATCTAGCAAGGCTTGGCTCCCAAACTCAAGATAAGCTGGCTCTTTAACTATCACTGGCTCAGTTGCCTTTTAATCTTCCTAACTCGGCTGCTCGCAACTTTGAGCTAGTGTGATTTGATGGAGCAATATTCGAATGAGGGAGGATTAAATGAGGAGGATGTATGTCCTACAATCTCTCCTCTTTGTCTCATTCGAGTTTCTACCCTTGATTATCTAAAATTGCCATGATTTGCTCTCAAAAACCTGCAATCAATGCACATTAGTCCACTAGACATAACATCTCACTTTTACTCATCTCATTAAGAAAAATATAATCAAAATATGTAAGGAATTATGAGAAGAGTTTATTTAAATAAGCTTGGAGGTGTATTAAGGTCCATATAGTTACCCAATGATGAGGCTCATCAATATTCTTCTTCCATAGTATCTTGCACATTAGCTCCAAATGATTGAATGTAAGTCTTCATCCCCACTTTCCAAAAAACATAGTTTGTTCCATTGAACATAGGTGGCTTATTGATAAAAACACCTTCCTAGCATGCCATGGTCCTTGATATTTCTTCTAGCTATTAGATTGATTCGAAGTAACCTGCTCTAATATTAATTGTTGGAAACCAGGAAAATACTGAGAGGGGGGATGAATCAATATTGTAGAAATTTTACTGATTCAAAATTTATTTTTACTTTGTGTGAGAACAATAAGATAGTAACGATCACTTTCAGCTATAAATATGATAAGAATTACTTCAACAATCAATGGAACATTCAAGGAACAAATAACTTTAGAAATTGCTTTTCCGTTTTATTCACAGGGAAAGCTACAACTTGCAAATATAATGTTTTGGGCACAACTAATAGGAAGCTACAACTGAGTGCAGCTACAACCTCAACTATTCTCCAGCACCCATTGGAAGGAGCACCAACCACCAATCAATAAGCTACACCTTTCTTTGACACTCATTTGTTATAGACATTTTTGTGCCTTACAGCTCTAAGAATGAAATGTCCATAAACCAAGGGATCATAAGTCCCTAAAAGTGTTGTTCCTTCCCCTAAAGGAACAAGGTGAACCAATTACAGCTTCTCCCAGAAGTTCTCCACAAGAAACTGCTCAGAATCAGTCAAATCAGGATCATTTCAGCTGCTCCACTAGCTACCTGCGTTGCATAGCACCCCAGTACACTAGCTAGGTGCGTTGCAATACACCTAAATGCACTACCAGGGTGCGCTGAGCGGGAAATGACAAATGGCAGTGTCATTCCGCGAGGTGGACAGATAATGGAAGCTTCCAGAATCTTCCCCAATGACACTTGCCTCACTAAGTTCGACCAAGGATGAGTAAGAGGCTCTCGGTATCCAAGTGGAAGCAAGAACTGACAGAGAGAAGCCACAAGTCAAATCATAAGCTGACTCATCCTCTTTGCATACATCTATATATGGATCCCCCATCTGAGAGATCTGGAGGCTGGAATTTTGTACTTTGCAGAGAATTGCTGTTGGTTTGAGATTGAGATTAGTGCATTGGGTGATTTATGCTTTGTTGGAGGTGAGGAAGGGATTCCTTTGCTGGGAGGTAGATGCTGGATCGAGACTCGCTTGGTTGTATCTCCTCCTGGATCTTCTTGTTATATCAATAAAACTATTTGAGTTTCTCCTACATGCTTGTGTATCAATGATGTTTTGTTATATTTGCATGTTTAGCTTAAATCTGATCCTAAGCTAGTTATGAATGAAAATCTATGTTTTTCTTGTAGTTTTCCTCTTCTGTGATCTTGCAGGAACTTGGTGAAGCTGGGCAAGCGAGAGAGCAGGTAGCTGGAAGCCATCAAAGAGGAGATCGATTGGATCAACAAACTAGCGCAAGACACAGGTTAGTTAATCCTTCCTCTTCGTTTACATTTCATAAAGAAGAATACAAAAATAGTTTTCCTTGTTTGTTGCTAAGGCACTGTCACACCTTAGAGTGGGATAGGGGCGTTCTGAGTAGATACGTTTCCCAACAACAAAATGGTGACTCCGCTGGGGATCGTGTCTAGTTAGTTTATTTGTGTTTCTTTTGTTGTTTGCTTCATAAACACAGAAGTAGAAATCGAACTGCATTTGCCATTATCGAATGCAAAGTAGTTGCTACTTCAATCCTCTCACTGGATTTGTTTATGATTTGAACAGCTGATCCACAAATGCTCTAATTACCCTTTGTGATAGCTCTTAGTCCTCCTTTAAATCATCCCTCTAATTGTACCTTACTGATTGCTTTTACTCGGCCAAAATCCATAGATTAAACTGCAAACCGTAACCCAGAACCCGGATAGAAGTCTCTTTTCTGCCCCAGCGCAGGCTCTGTGAAGAGGTTCTACATTTCAACGCAGGTCCCGAGAGGGCTACCTGCGCTACAATTCAGTTTCTCTGTGCAACAGGTGCACTGATCAGCCCTTGCCCTGTGCAGCTCAGGTTCTTTGCTTCATTTTGTCCAGTTTGATCTCTGATTTTTTGCAGCCTGTTATCAGTGTGTGTACCTATCTGAAAACCCCTTTTCTTTGCCTTAATTCCGCCTCCTTTGTACAAAAAGACTGTAGGTGTTCTTTGTGTATTTGTTACATCATTTATAGTTTTCCATTGAAAAGTAGAATAGTCATACTGTCGTCCTTAGATTTAGATCTGTCGTAAGTGTCGATTTTGATCTTAGGAGAAAGTTTGTTTGCTGTTGATAGTTGATTATACTTTTTACTTTTTCCTTTGGTTTGAATTTGTCTCTTTCTAGTGTCGAAATGAGTGTTTATTTCAAAATCATAAAGTGTCATAATATTCTCTACCTTTTTTGATTTCGAAAAAGAAGCTTGTTTGTGTTTTTCACTTGAAAGCAAATTCAAATTTGTACATCAACTTTCTTTTTAGGCATGAATATTAAGAAAGTGAAAACAAATACATGCATTTGTGCATTTGCATATTGATAGTTTGTATGGTTTGATTTAGGAAAAGTGCATTTACAGTGTGCTCTTTGCTCTTTGAGAAAAGATTGTGTCTTTCTTTTCCCCTTGTAGCTAGGATTTTCATTGTTGAAAAGAGATAAAAGCTTGCTTATCATCTTTAGATTGCATTTAGGAATTATATCTACATCTCGTGGTGATCCAAAAAGGCAAACTTCTAAGAAATATCAACTTAAAATAAATTGAATGAATCTAACAACGCTTTGGAACTTAACGCACAACATAGAGGTCTAGGCTAGAGACGTGTTCCGGCGTCGTAAAGCCTGGTAACTGTTGTCCTCACTGATGGTTGGGTGATTCCTCCACTGTGAGACGATAAGTGCCAGTACGGATTGTGCTCCCACGTACCGTCGAGTATATATTGGGAGACCCCTATAGGCTTAAAACCTTTTATCCATAGGAAGCTCTGTCAGCCGCCCTACTGATCGCAATGCACCGAACACAGCATTCGAGAAGATTGACTGCTGTACCGTAAAACGTATTCTGTAGTTTTTGTGATTGGTTTGGCACACCCTCTACCTAGATTTCCAGAGCAGTCCCTTTCATTCCTTTTCAGACTCCTTAACGGAAAAGGTCCATCTGAGCACCTGTCACTTCAGGCTCATTAAAAATCGAAGGAGACTAGAGTCATCTTTTGTTTTTTCTCGACTCTTTAAAATTGAAAAAACAAGTTGTGTCCAAGCGTCGTAAAATTTATTTTAAATGGAATATTCATACCCTTTTCCTACGTTGATCTTAGGTTGAGAAAATGGAGTCTACCAACCAAGGAATTCCCCTTGGTGGAAATCCTAGTCCCTTCTCCTCTTGGGGAGATGTTGGTGCACCCCATATGGCCACATTGTCGCTTCCAGGACTGATAATTGGCTTGCCAGTCTGGCTCTTCTCAAACAATGTCGTTCAGAACACCACTATTCCTGAACAATCGAATCAGCAGTTAGACCAGTCCAGAGTTACCCACCAACCTTCCACTTCCTCTAATTCTTCCTCTCCTCCTTCCTCTTCGCTTAATGGGGCTGGCAAAGCCAAAAGTCAAGTTCCTAAGGAGAAGAAGGAAAAGAAGAAGAAAGAGAAGAAGAAGAAGCAGCCAAAAGCGAATGGGGCAAACGAGTGTCGTCTAACGAAAATCCACACACTGCACTGACCAAGCCTAAATCGCCATGTGTCATTTGCAAGGGAGACCACTTTCACAGAGATTGTCCTTGCATCCCTCGGATACTAAGGGACTAGTCTCCCCGTTTGCACAATCCGGTGTCATCAACCTCTGATTGCCATGTTGAAAGTACACCGTCAACTAGCGAAAGTGAAGTCCCAGGACAAAAAGGGAGAGCTAGATCTCCCTGTAAACTATGTGAAGGTGATCACGCCATCCACCGTTGTCCCTTCTTAGATGAAGCTAAAAGAGTTTTGGATGATCGTCCGGTTTCACCATTACGACTTCCTCCTGGATATAAAAAACTCTTGTCAAGTCCTTCGTTAGTTGAAAATCCAGCTGGCCCACTCAAGTGGTCAGCTGAAGCGCCTGTCATTGAAGATGAACCAGCTGAATCCATACCCGACGAAAGTCAAAAGGTCGAGGTGGTAGTTGAACCGGTATTGCCTTCAGAGGTTTTATCT
The DNA here is from genome assembly GCA_031772625.1 of Pinus tabuliformis. Lineage (NCBI taxonomy): Eukaryota > Viridiplantae > Streptophyta > Pinopsida > Pinales > Pinaceae > Pinus > Pinus tabuliformis. The sequence continues at coordinate 1,883,633,557 of CM062816.1, read as the reverse complement.
TCGAATGACACAGTCACTGGAGAGAATAAGGATGACAGCGTCCAAATTCTCTTCATCAACACAGACTCCGACGAACACGGGGGCAACCCACCCATTCCTTTACCGCAGGAAGGAAGTTCGTCAGAGCCGTACCCGGCCGTCTACTCGGTCCCACCTCCAAGCAACCTAGTTGTCTCCTTTGACTGGAATCAACTAGGCAGACCCCATTTACCAGCAGGCATACCATTTAGAATTATCGTCCAAATATATAGAATGGTCATGGCTGGTACCATCATAGATGAGGGGGCTTCTATGAGTATCCTTTCCTCTACTGCTTGGAAAGCGCTTGGTTCACCATCGCTTTTGTCTGAGATGAGAAATCTGACAGGCTTTGATAAAGCAACCAGTCGACCTTTAGGGATCCTCCCCAATGTGCCCATAACATTGAAAGGGAAGACAGTTCAAATGAACGTAATGGTCGTTCAAGGACCCTTGGATTATAACCTACTCCTTGGACGAGACTATATTTATTGCATGGGAGCCATCATCTCCTCACTCTTTAGAGTAATGTGTTTTCCGCACGAAGGAAGAGTGGTCAAGCTCGTGGACCAGCTTTCATTTCCCAGATCACGCATCACAAATAGTCATATACCATCCCTAAATGGTCTCTTCACGCAAGAAATGTCTCAACCCACGGTCCATCCTCCCGATGAGCGCGAGTAATTCGGAGGGATATGACTGGAACCCAGGGGGCATGCGTCCTGGTCTGCTTCGGCAGGAAAACTTCGGGTATAGGGTAGGTTTCCACGGGAGAATATGACTAGTCTGTACCCCGTCCGTCGGTGGAAGAGGGGTTATTCTAGAAAAAGATTCTCTTGTCAAAGTTATGTGTGTGGCGCTCGTTGTCACTCGCCTTTGTTTATCTCGGTAGATATCGCCGAAGAAGTGTTTTGTTGGCTCCGCTAATAGAACAATCTTTGGGTAACCTGTAAGAGGTAGTACCCTTCCTGATAAAACGAATGTTTCGTCAGCTCGAATAAAGGGTGACCCTTCCTGATAGAATGAATGTTTTGTCAGCTCGAATAGAGGGAGACCTCGAAACTCTGTTTTATACCTGGGGGCATGCAAACCTTTTGGAGTGCAAGCGAGGGGTGGCTATTTATTTTTTAAATTTTTAGGTCCTCCCTTTAAACCCGTAGGCTAACCCTTTAAACTCGTAGGATTAGTCGTTTCCTAACTTGCATAAAGAAAGGATGTGGGGCAAAAATATAAATGTTGCCGTTTTATATGAGACATTCTTATCATATGACTGGATTATCGAGCAGTTTTAGCACATAGTTCATGCTCGTTAAAAAATAAACATAAGACCGAGCAAGTGTTTCAATCCACGTTTAAGCTCGTTAAAAAATGAACTATCCTCCGGTAAATGACCACCGTGAATGTAACATTATCAGCCATTAAAGCCTTGGTCGTGTTTGCACCGTCACCTCCACTTTTCCATTGGCCGATCATTCACCTCCATTTGATTGTTTACCCATTTTGAGGAACAGCTGCGAAGAGTGATTTCACTAGCCATCCTTGTGACACTGCCATGCTTGGAAAATTCCAACCCTTACCTGGAATTAGCTGCTACCCTTTTTATCACTCGTTCCTCAAAAGACGAGTCTTCTTTAAGCTCTTTTCATCTGACTCGTAAAACATGAAAAGATTACCGAGTTTTGGCCTTCCAGCTCGTTAAAGCGATCGGAAGTGCTATCCCTCCTCAAGATTTTAATCTTTTTGGACCTGAGGGATTATTGCACAAAAAGATCGAGTGCTTGTGTTGTTTGGCTCGTTAAAACTATCGAAAATTCATCCCTTCTGTATTGTTTTATACTTTTTCGAACTTAAGGGATTAGATGACGAAAAAGGAACTCTGGAGTTAACTTTACGTACCTTTTCAGACTCTCTAAAAATGAAAAGGACCGAGTTATCTTTGTTGTTAGACTCGTTAAAAAGATTAATAGCGGCAAACTTGTCCGTAGACGAGAACGAGTTTCACTATTGCTAGGCTCGTTAAAACATAGCGATGGGTTTGCCTGAAGGGAAAATTATAGAACAAGCATATGTTATCATCCTCAAGCTTGACAAAAATAAAAAGGTACTGGTCAGCAATGACAGGGGAAAAATTGGGAAGAAACTCAAAGAATCTTTGTTGGTAGCAAGTCGCTCTTGAACATGACACTTCCACTTCGTGCCTGAGTCGGGTTGGGTTGTTTCATTCACCGGTCACATCCCCATGGTCACGCCATACCATCCACATTTGGGGTAAATGCTACCAATCCATCACATAAGTGTCGCCGACATGTTCAAGAGAAGTCATCCAGAAAAGTCACCCGTGTTCCATCCACTACCATACATTATACTTCATTCCTTCATGACCGCCATCCTGAACCATATATCATCAGATCGTTTTCACCTCCATCAAAATCATTTGCTCTGTTCCATGTCATTGATGTGGGATTCATCAAGGCCCTCCTTTGACAGATCGCTTCTTGTCGACATCAGCTCATTATCCAAGAAGTTGATCTAGGAACACCCCATTCAGTACTTTGAAGCTTGCATGCCTCAATGGCAAGTTTCTCACTTCCGGCGACAGGTATACATCAATGACCTTCGACCGAAAGATTTTGCGTGGTGTTCGACGCCAAGTCCTTTATTCACACCGCATGAATTGTACTGCAGTGCCTTGAGGGTCATCATCCTTATCGGTGAATCCTCTCGCGCGTGTTAACAGTTTACATCATCGATTGGTAATCAAGCGATGTCTTTCCATGTTCGACTTCAAAACATTTCTCACATGGATCGACTTGTACTTTGAGTGAAGATCGGATGAGATTGAAGACCCCAGATCTAATTTCATCCATCCGGGCTGCGATATATATTCATGAAAAATAAAGACATTGACATGTACAACATTGCAGCACAGATAATCATCCTACCAAAAGGATATGACTTCATCAAAATCATCAGTCTACCATCAAACGATTGTCTGTCCTATGTACATAAAAATGAATTTATAAAGCTGAGCATGGGAATGCCTGCCTCAGCTAGATCATGAAAACAGTATGAAGATAATGTATTGTATTGTATCTTATTACAGGTCTCCTCCCAGCATTGAAAGAACTTCGGATCCTCCTAATAAAGCATTTCACCCGATAAACGGCCTCATACTTTAGGGGGCAACTGTTATAGACATTTTTGTGCCTTACAGCTCTAAGCATGAAATGTACATAAACCAAGGGATCCTAAGTCCCTAAAAGTGTTGCTCCTGCCCCTAAAGGAACAAGGTCAACCAATTACAGCTTCTCCCAGAAGCTCTCCACCAGAAACTACTCAGAATCAGTCAAATCAAGAGCATTTCAGCTGCTCCACTAGCTAACTGCGTTGCATAGCACCCCAGTACACTAGCTAGGTGCATTGCAACGCACCTAAATGCACTACCAGGGTGCGCTGAGCGGGAAATGACAAATGGCAGTGTCATTCTGCGAGGTGGACAGACAATGGAAGCTTCCAGAATCTTCCCCATTGACATTTTCCTCACTGAGTTCGACCAAGGATGAGTAAGAGGCTCTCAGTCTCCAAGTGGAAGCAAGAACTGACAGAGAGAAGCCACAAGTCAAACCATAAGCTGACTCATCCTCTTTGCATACATCTATATATGGATCCCTCATCCCAGAGATCCGGAGGCTGGAATTTTGTACTTTGCAGAGAATTGTTGTTGGTTTGAGATTGAGATTAGTGCATTGGGTGATTTATGCTTTGTTGGAGGTGAGGAAGGGATTCCTTTGCTGGGAGGTAGATGCTGGATCGGGACTCGCTTGGTTGTATCTCCTCTTGGATCTTCTTGTTATATCAATAAAACTATTTGAGTTTCTCCTACATGCTTGTGTATCAATGATGTTTTGTTATATTTGCATGTTTAGCTTAAATCTGATCCTAAGCTAGTTATGAATGTAAATCTATGTTTTTCTTGTAGTTTTCCTCTTCTGTGATCTTGCAGGAACTTGGTGAAGCTGGGCAAGCGAGAGAGCAGGTAGCTGGAAGCCATCAAAGAGGAGAGCGATTGGATCAACAAACTAGCGCAAGACACAGGTTAGTTAATCCTTCCTCTTCGTTTACATTTCATAAAGAAGAATACAAAAGTAGTTTTACTTTATTGTTGCTAAGGCACTGTCACTCCTTAGAGTGGGATAGGGGCATTCTGAGTAGATACTTTTCCCAACAACATCATTGTTCCATATTTCATCCATTTTCACACTAGGATCAATGAATTCCTTCTTTTCTTAAAAAAGCAGTTAAGTCATTGTCACCACTTCAAAAGAAACACCTACAACAATCACCATACTAACACCTCATTGCCCCATAATATTTGTCTCAAAAGAAACTATTTTCATTCTACTAGATTAGGCCTGCTTTTATAGATTTTGGCTTGATATTTTTGGATTCTTGAATTTTTGCATGCATAAGCCTTTTTTCTTTTGTCCTATTCATTTTTTTCCTTTCCACCTATTCACCAAGTTCTCAGACCTTGACCAACCTTTTATTCTAGTGGAACTAACTTTATTTACAGTTTTTAGCTAATCTAGACTTTTATAGTTTTTAGCAGTTCTTATTCTATTTTTAGTTCCAGTTAAGTTTGGCATAGCTACCAAATTTACTTCCAAACTGTCAATTCTGCCAAATTTGGGCTTAAACCCCTTTCGTCAGTTCCTTTTCCTACTTCTTTACCATAAGACTAGGCCTTCATAACCACTGGATTAGGCCCTAGGTGTTAATCCCTTTCAAGCCCTGTCAGGAGCCTATTTCCTTTGTTAATGGCTATGTGTTGTTGGTCACATTTCTATGTGAAGCGACCACACTCAACGCAAAGGTCCAAGTTCCCTAATTTTATATTAATTAGAATACTTAAAAATTTATGGGATTTTGGGATCCAGAGATGGCCCCACATTCTATTGTCTTTATCCCTTGATCATGTTTCTACGCAAATCAATCTATGGGACAAGTCCAAGGGCATAGCTTGTTATAGACATTTTTGGGCACTGCAACCCCAATCATATATGTCCATAAACCAAGGGCTTCTGAGTCCCTAAAAGTGTTGTTTCATGCCCTAAAGGAACAAGGTCAGCTGATTACATCATCTCCCAGAAGTTCTCCACAGAAAACTGCTCAGAACTGGTCAAAACTGGACCATACAGGTTGCTCAGTGCTAAGGGTGCGATGCATCTCACCTACCCAGTGTAAAAGGTGTGATTCATACTAGAAATCCCTTCTGTAGGGTGCGATGGGCGAGAATGGACAAATGGCAGAGACAATTTGCAAGGTGGATGATCATGGAATCTTCCAGAAACTTCTCCTGTGACACTTGCCTCTCTGAATTCACCCAGGGATGAGTAAGAGATCATCAATCTCCAAGTGGAATCAAGAACTATCAGAGAGAAGACACTAATCAAAATCCCAGAAGCTGACTCACCTCCCTGCAATCATCTATATATGGATCCCTCATCCCAGAGATCCAGAGGCTGGAATTTTGTATCTTGTAAGGAAGTGATGTTGGTTTCCTAGTGGAATATCATAGTGTTGGGTGATCTAAGCTTTTCATGAGGTGAAGAAGGGCTTTCATGCTGGGAGGATGACGCTGGGTTAGATCAATGGGTTGTAATCCTCTCTTCTAATCTTTACATCAATAAAGCTATTCAAGTTTTCCTCTACATTCTTGTATGTCTGAGAGTATATGCATTTGTGTGGTCAATATATATCTGGTCCTATATTTCTTATGATTGTAGATCTCTGCACTTTGAAGGTATTATGCTGCTTTGACTTTACAGGTACTCTTTGAAGTGAAGTGGTCAAGGGAGAAGCGGCAAAGACCTGTCGGTCAAGAGAAGGAACAAGCAAAGAACCAAGCGAAAGATTGAGGTTGGTATCTTTTGATCCTCTCCTCTCTACTTCTCATAAAGGAAAACGAAAGTAACTTTAATCTGTTTGTTTCTAAGATAGCTACCCGTCTTAGTGGGACTAGCAGCTCTGCATAGACACTAGATTTCCCGATAACAAAATGGCGACTCCGTTGGGGAACGAATAGCTTGTTTGCTTGTTTATACTTGTTTTCTTTATAAACTTACAGACGGAGATTGAAGTTAAGCCAGCTAGCCTTCAAACTACATTTGCTATGCAAGTGCAAAGTAGATCAATGCTGCTTCATTCTATCTCCGGGTTTTTTTTATAAACTAAACAATCAATTTGCAAACATCCTAATTGCCCTAGTGGTGGCTCTAGTAACCTCATTAGATCAGCCCCTATGATTTTTATTTACTGACTATCATTTGCTCGGCCTAAATCCCTGAACTAAGCTGCAAACTATGACCAAGAACCAAGTTGAAGTCTTGTCCCTGGACCATCGCACTTTCTCCTCTTGGGAATCTGGATGCATCGCACCTCCCATGTGCAGTAGGTGCACTGCATCGCACTTTCCCTGTGTTGCAGGTGCGCTGATCAGATAAGACCTCTTTTGCTTCCAGATTTTGGTTTCTTTGTTCACTCTCTTCAGCTTTATTCAGGATTTTTGCTGTCTGTGATCAGTATACCACTGTGGAAACTCCCTTCCTTTGCATGATTCCACCTCCATAGTACAAAGAATTGTGAATTTTTTTTATGTATTGTGTGCCATTTACAGTTCTCTTTTACAAAAAGTAGTGTAATCAAACTGTCGTCTTTTGATTTGGAAGTGTCGCAAGTGTCGTTTTCAGTCAAAGAAAAGAATCCTATTGTTCTTGATGGTTGATTATATAGTTACTCTTGTATTTTATTTGAATTAGTAGTTTTTCAAGTGTCGAAAGCAGTTTTCAATTCAAAGTCGCAAAGTGTCGTCATTATCTTCCTTTCGTTTTTGAAGAGAAATTTTTTAGTAATGTCGCTTTGAAAAGATAATTCAGATTTGTACTCAGCATTCTTTATGTCATTCACACATTAAGAAAGCGGAAAAAAAATAAATGCATGTGCATTTGCATTTAGACTGCTTTTTGGTTTGATTTAGCACAGTGCATCTGGTGTGTGCTCTCTACTCTATGTTGAAAGAATATCATCTCTCTTTCCTTAGTAGCTAGGATTTTCATTGCAAAAAGAAGATTAAACGATTGTTTATCATCTTAGATTCCATTTTAGGAATTATATATCTACATCACGCGATGAACCTGAAAGGAAAATTCCTTAAGAAATATCAACTCTAAAATAAATTCAATGAACATGAAAATGCTTTGGAACCTAATGCACAACATCTAGATGTCTAGGCTAGAGACGTATTCTGGCGTCGTAAAGCTTGGTAACTATCGCTTTCATTGTAGGTTGGGTGATTCCTCCTCTTTGAGACAAGAAGTTCCTTCTTAGACTCCTTCATCTAGTATATATTAGGAGACCACAATAGGCTATATCCTTGATCAATAGGAAGCCGTGTCTGCCGCCCTATCGATCGCAATGCACTGAACACAGCATTCGGAAAGATTGATTGCCGTACTGTAAAAAGTATTCTGCAGTTTTGCGATTGGTTTGGTAATCCCTCTATCTAGATTTCCAGAGTAGTCTCTTTCATTCCTTTTTAGACTCCTTAAAGGAAAAGGTCCATTTGAGCACTTGTCACTTCAGGCTCATTAAAAATCGAAGGCAACTAGAGTCATCTTTTGTTTTTTCTCGACTCTTAAAAATTGAAAAAGCAAGTTGTGTCAAAGCATCTAAAATTTATTTTAATTGGAATAACATCATTGTTCCCTCGTTGGTCTTAGGTTGAGAAAATGGAGTCCACCAACCAAGGATTTCCCCTTGGAGGAAATCCTGGTCCTTTCTCCTCTTGGGGAGATGTTGGTGCACCTCATATGGCCACATTGTCACTTCCAGGATTGACGATTGGCTTGCCAATATGGCTCTTCTTGACCTCCATCGTTCAAAATACCATGATTCCTAAACAATCAAGTCAGAAACTAGATGATACTAGAGTTACCCCCCAACCTTCTACTTCGTCCATTTCTCCCTCTCCTCCTTCCTCTTCGCTTGTTGAAGCTGGTAAAGCAAAAAATCAAGTAACTAAGAAGGAGAAGAAGGGGAAGGAGAAGAAGGAAAAGAAGAAGGAGGAGCCAAAGGCAAAAAGGGGTAACCATGCATCATCTAGTGAAAATCCACACACGGCACCATCTAGACCTAAATCTCCATGTGTCATTTGCAAAGGGGACCACTATCATCAAGATTGTCGTTTTATCCCCTGGATCGTAAGGGACTGGTCTCCTCGTTTGCAGAATCCGGTGTCATCAACCTCTGACAATCATGTTGAAAGCACACCATCAACTAGTGAAAACAAAGTCTCTGGACAGAAAGGAAGATGTAAATTTCCTCGAAAACTGTGTGAAGGCAATCATGTCATCCACCATTGTCCCTTCATAGACGAAGCTAAAAGAGTCTTGGATAACCGTCCCGCTTCACTGCTGCGGCTTCCTCTTGGATACAAGAAACTCTTGCCGAGTCCATCGCTAGTTGAAAATCTGACCGACACAACTTTGTGGTCGATTGAAGCATCTATCATTGAAGATAAACCCATTGAATCCATACCAAATGAAAGTCAAAAGGTTGAGGCGGCAGTCAACCCGGTCTTATCTTCGGAAGGTCCATCTTCAGATGATACAATCACCGAAGAGAATGAGAATGACACCATTCAAATTCTTTTCGTAAACACAGACTCCGATGAACATGGGGGCAATCTACCCATTCCTTTACTATAGGAAGGAAGTTCGTCAGAGTCATACCTGGCTGTTTATTCGGTCCCACCTCTAAGCAACCTAGTCGTTTCCTTCGATTGGAATCTACTAGGCAGACCCCGTTTACCGGCTAGTGTACCATTCCGAATCATTGTTCAAACCTACAAAATGGTCATGGTCGGTACCATCATAGATGAGGGGGCTTCTGTGAGTATCCTTTCCTCAACTGCTTGGAAAGTGCTTGGTTCGCCATTGCTTCTGCCTGAGATGCGGAATCTAACAGGCTTTGATAAAGGAACCAGTCGACCGTTAGGGATCCTTCCAAGTTTGCCTATAACCTTGAGAGGGAAAACTATGTATCTGAATGTAATGGTAGTCCAAGCACCTTTAGATTATAATATGCTCCTTGGGAGTGACTATATTTATAGCAGGGGAGCCATTGTCTCCTCACTCTTTTGAGTAATGTGTTTTCCGCATGAAGGCTGAATGGTCCAGCTCGTAGACCAACTTTCGTTCCCCAGATCACACATAGCTAATAGTCAAATACCATCCCTAAATGGTATTTTCATTCAAGTAATGTCTCATCAATATCCAGTCCATCCACCTGAAGAACGCGAGTAATTCGGTGGCCATGACTGAAACCCAGGGGGCATGCACCCTGGTCTGCTTCGGCAGAAAAACTTCAAGTTTAGGGTAGGTTTCTGTGGAGGGTATATGACTAGCCTAACACACCCGTCCATATAGGAAAATGGGATTAGATCAGAATAAGGTACCTCTGTTAGAAGGTAGGCCTTTCCCAATAGAACGAATGTTTTGTCTACAAATTGAAGGGTAACCTAGAAAAGGTAGGCCTTTCCCGATAGAACAATTGTTTTGTCTACAAATTGAGGGGTAACCTGGGAATATCTACTTCACTATACCTGGGGGCATGCAAAAATTTTGTGGGTAAGCGAAAAGTGACCAATGTAATGCTAACTCCATAGTTTCGCTAACTTCAACTACTTAAGTTGGGTGAGTGGTCGAATTGACCGTTCGCCTTTGCAGGGGCCAAATGGCATCGGCGAAATAAAGGAAAAATTTTCCTACCCGACCTTAGTAGTTAACTAACCCCTAGGACAATAGTTGGTCGTTCAGAGCTTGCATGCAAGAGGCAGCGAGCAAAGTTTTGAATGGTGCAAGCTCCCTAAAAATTGAACCTATCGATGAGACATCCTTATTATATGACTGGCACGAGCAGTTTTTATGTGAAGTTCAAGCTCGTTAAAAATTAAACCTAAGCAATGAGCAAATGTTCCCCCCAGAGTTTAAGCTCATTAAAAAATGAACCAATTTCCGGTAAATAACCATTGTGAATGCATTATCATCAACTCTTGAGCCTTGGTCGTGTTCTCATCATCACCTCCACTCTGTTTTAGCCGATCATTCACCTCCATTTGATTGTTTACCCCTTTTGAAGAACAGCTGTGAAGAGTGATGCTGTTAGCCATCCTTGTGACACTGCCATGATTGGAAAATTCCAAACCTTACCTGGAATCAGTTGCTACCTGGAAATATCACTCGTTCCTCAAGAGGCGAGTCTCCTTTAAGCTCTTTTCGTCTGACTCGTAAAATATGAAAATATTTCCAAGCAATTGGCCTCTCCAGCTCATTAAAGCTACCGAGAGTGTTATCCCTCCTCTATATTTTAATCTTTTTGGACCTAAGGGATTATTACACAAAAATATCGAGCGCTTGTCTTGTTCGGCTCGTTAAAACTATCAAAAATTCATTCCTTTCATATTATTTTATACTTTTTCAAACTTAAGAGATTACATGACGAAAAAGGATCACTGGAGTTTCCTTTCCATCCCTTTTCAGACTCTCTAAAATTGAAAAAGGACCAAGTTGTCTTTGTCATTAAACTCGTTACAACCAATAACAACAAACTTGTCCATGCAGACAAGAACGAGTTTCACTATCGCTAAGATCATTAAAACATAGCAATGGCTTTTCCCGAAGGGAAAATTATAGAACAAGCATATGTTATCCTCCTCAAGCTTGATAAAAATAAAGAGGTACTGGTCATCAATGACTGGGGAAAAATTGGGAAGAAAACTTGAAGAAACTTTATTCGTAGCGAGTCACTCTTGAACATGACACTTTCACTCCATCACCATGATTGAGTCGGGTTGGGTTATTCTGTTCACCGGTCATATTACCATTGGTCCACTGTACCATCCATATTTGGGGTTAATGCTACCAATCCATTTCAGTGTCACCGATATGTTCAAGAGAATTCGATCAAAGAATTCACCAACCCATCTTGTGTCTCATCCGCCGCAATACCTTTATGCTTCATTCTTTCATGACCACCACCCTGAACTCTGTATCATCAGATTATTTTCACCTCCAAAAGTCATTTGCTCCGTTCTATGTCATAGATGTGGGATTCATTAGGGCCCTCCTACGACGGGTCACTTCTTGTTGACATCAACTCATTATCTAGGAAGTCGACCTAGGAACAACCCTTTCAATACTTTGAAGCTTGCATGCCTCATGGGAAAGTTTCTCACTTTCGGCGACAGGTTTACATCAATGGCCTTCGACCGAGAAATTTTGCATGGTTTTCAACGCCAAGTCCCATTTTCAAACCACGCAAATTGTACTGTCGTACCTTGAGGGTCATTATCATTATTGATGATTCCTCTCGCACCTGTTAACAACTTACATCATTGGCTAGTAATCAGGCAATATCTTTCCATGTTCGACTCCAAAACATTTTTCACATGGATCGACTTGTAGTTCGGGTGAAGATTGGACGAGTTTGAAGACCCCGGATCTAGTTTCATCCATCCGGGTTGCGATATATTCAAGAAAATAAAGACATCAAATGTACATCATTGCTACATAGATGATCATCCGAATCAAAGGATGATGGCTCTATTAGAATCATCAGTCTGCCACACAGACGGTTGTCTGTCCCATGTACATGAAAATGAATTTATAAAGTTGAGCATGGGAATGCCCACCTCAGCTCGATCATGAAAATGTTATGAAGATAATGTATTGTATTGTATCTTATTACAGGGCGCCTTCCAGTTCAAAAAACCTCGAATGCTCATGATAAAGCATTATACCCGACATCAAAAGATTAACGACCTCATGCTTTAGGGGGCAACTATTATAGGAATTTTTGGGTACTGCAACCTCAATCATATATTTCCATAAACCAAGGGCTTCTGAGTCCCTAAAAGTTTTGTTTCATGCCCTAAAGGAACAAGGTCAGCTGATTACATCATCTCCCAGAAGTTCTCCAAAGAAAATTGCTCAGAACTAGTCAAAACGGGACCATATAGGTTGCTCAGTGCTAAGGGTGCGATGCATCTCACCTGCCCAGTGTAAAAGGTGCGATGCATACTAGAAATCCCTTCTGTAGGGTGCAATGGGAAAGAATGGATAAATGGCAGAGACAGTTTGCGAGGTGGATGATCATGGAATCTTCCAGAAATTTCTCCTGTGACACTTGCCTCTCTAAATTCAACCAGGGATGAGTAAGAGATCATCAATCTCCAAGTGGAATCAAGAACTATCAGAGAGAAGACACTAATCAAAATCCCAGAAGCTGACTCACCTCCCTGCAATCATCTATATATGGATCCCTCATCCCAGAGATCCAGAGGCTGGAAATTTGTATCTTGTAAGGAAGTGCTGTTGGTTTCCTGGTGGAATATCATAATGTTGGGTGATCTAAGCTTTTCATGTGGTGAAGAAGGAATTTCATGCTGGGAGGATGATGCTAGGTCAGATCAATGGGTTGTAATCCTCTCTTCTAATCTTTACATCAATAAAGATATTCAAGTTTTCCTCTACATTCTTGTATGTCTGATAGTATATGCATTTGTGTGGTCAATATATATCTGGTCCTATATTGCTTATGATTGTAGATCTCTGCACTTTGAAAGTATTATGCTGCTTTGACTTTACAGGTACTCTTTGAAGCGGAGTGGTCAAGGGAGAAGCGGCAAAGACCTGTCGGTGATGAGAAGGAACAAGCAAAGAACCAAGCGAAAGATCGAGGTTGGTATTTTTTGATCCTCTCCTATCTACTTCTCATAAAGGAAAATGAAAGTAACTTTAATCTGTTTGTTTCTAAGATAGCTACCCATCTTAGTGGGACTAGCAGCTCTGCATAGACACTAGATTTCCCAAAAACATAGCCCAAAACCCCCCAAGAGGCTTTGCAACTCTATTCTCTGTGCCCTAGGTTCATTTCTACATGAAATGACCCAAGGGGTAGGCCTCGGAGCTCCAAAAATTGACTCCTTTTATTATATTCCATGCACCGAGTCTCCAATGGTTGCATGAGACCCTGTGCAGGTGCGTAGCCTATAGTTCCCTTCCTCCAGATGCATTCACTTATGTGCACCATAATAATCCGCTGAGGTTTAACCTTTGAGTTGATGTGTCTCTTAGCACCACTCAACATTTCTCTGATTGGTTGTTGTTGTGCCATCATGGTAACTTTGAATGTGTCACGGTTCCTGCTACACTACGCTCTATCTCTGTTCCATTTTAAACCTGCTGGGATGATGTCACCATGATCTCACTCCTACCACCTGTCAACCTCTAAGTGGTGACACATGTCACCCAGGAATGGGCTATTAGGTTTCCCAAAAATTCCAAAACTACCTGCCACGTGTCACACTCCCATTAGATGTGCTGACATCACCATTTGCTTCCTTTTGTACCAATCACATGCTTCCACCTGTCCCTATTAGGGAGGAGAGGGAAAGGCCCTTTGAGGTATGTTTTGCAATCATTTCCTTTGTTAAACTATTTTATTTTTTACTATCCACTTTATTTATTTTCAGATATTTCCATTGGACTGGATCTCCTTTGCGTTTGCACCTTTATTATCCCTCTGGAATATACCTTCAAGCTCGCCCTCAATGGGTTGAGCTAGCGGAGTGGGCCTCTTTCTCAACTCTTCATCGATCCACATTCTATGTTGTCGTATCTTGGCACTTACCTCCCGATCCATCCCTTTCTACGCCAAAATGAGTATGCTAGGGTGAACTCCCCAAGGTAACACTGCCATGTAGGCTCCATCCACTCAACTATACCCTAGTGCTATAACTTTGCACCATATTTAAAATCTTTAGGGTAAGTCCACGGGGCCAACCTATCAAGCATGCTCCACCTTTGACCAAAGAACAATGCCTCCACTGTTGTTGTGGCATTTCCGTCTATTTGGAGCATCACGTAGAGGTTCCACTAGATTTTCTACTATACTTTGGCAATGTGCCAAGGCTCACCCAAACACCTTTAACTCTACAATGTTTGACTTGGGGTCATATAACTTTGACTGGATCTACGTTTCAATTGAGGAGGCCATTTTCAGACTTTTGCATACAACTGGAATTATTTTTTAGAGCTCTTTCCATCTGAGTGGGATTCACCTGCATATGAGATGATCTGGTGCTCCAAAGCTATCTCTAAAGCCACTGCACTAATTTTGATATTTTTCTACTCCTTGAGGTATTTCTTTGACACTTTTGCATTCTACTAAAACCTGTTGCTACTTGTTGACATCAATGACATCATATTTCCAACAAATCTATGCCAAACTCTATTAAACACATTGTCCATTTCTAGCTTTATAATCATGCCCTCATCTCCTCTTCACTAGCTAGAGTCTACCACTTTTTGAATCATGATCAGATTATCAAAGATTTGCCATCTTGGTACAAATCCTCCCCGGTTCTCGTAATGATGAATGGAATAAATTTATTGAGTCTTAGGGTGATAATTTTTTAGATGATTTTGTAGAAAACATTACATAATGATATTGGTTGAAATCCTGAAAAGGAAGAAGGATTATTCTCCTTTGGAATAAGGGATAGAAATAAGGAATTTATTCCTCCTCCCATATAGAGCTTCTTAAGTGAGTATCCTATCATTATGATCAGATCCTTCTGAATAATATCCCAAAAATGTTGGAAAAAGAGGGTAAGGAATTTGTTCAGACCTAGGGCCTTGTCTAGATTAAAGGAGAAGACCACTTGCTTTATTTGTTCTATATAAGGAGGGCTAATGTGATAAGCATTCATTTCTTCAGAAACAATCTCATGAACGTGCTCCAACATATATTGATGTTCCTCATGGGTTGATTGATCAAGGAAATGGTACAAGTTCCTATAGTGATTGATGTTTTCCTCTTAGATTGACTTGAATTCGTCAATTCTTTTTCCTTGGTGATAAATTTTTGAAATGTTGTTTTTTCATTCCCTATTTTTAGCTTGATTATGGAAGAAATTTGTGTTCTTGTCTCCAAATTTTAACCATACACTCCTTGATTTTAACCTCCAGTGCTCTTCTTGCCTTAGGAGCACATGATATGACTGGAAGGTTTTAGCTTCTTGGCGCATAAGGTCCTTTGTAACATAGTAAACTTCAATCTGATATTGAATATGTTCAACTTGATTCTCTAATGATAGAAGTGAGGATTGATTTGTTGCTTTCCCATTATTCAACCAGAGTTTGATTTCCTACATGAGCATTTTTACCTTCGTCTCCCAAATACAAATTGGGCTACCTTCGACATACTTGCTTGATGAAGCAACCACAACATCTGAGAAACTGGAAGATTGAAGCCATAGTGTAGAAAATTTGAAGGGAATTGGACCATAGTTTTGTGGCATACTTATTTTCAGTGTGATGAGTCTGTGGTCTAATCCATTCCAAGGAAGAATAAAAAACTAGAGCCTGAGATTTAGAGAGAGAAAGTTGCCAGCAACCCAAGATCTATCCAAACAAGCTGCAACGTGTCTTGGACTTGGTCATTTGTTGTTCCAAGTGAATTTCATGTTGAACGGATTTATGTTAATAAGGTGGAGGGAAACAATTAGGTCCTCCATACCTTTTTGGGTTGTATCCCTAACCAGTGTCCCTCCCCTCTTTTCCTTTTAATGAATGACCACACTAAAGTCTCCATTGATGATGAAATTTTTGCTGAAGGATGTATCTTTAAGCTTCATTAGGGATTTTCAACAATCTTTCATTTCGCAAAAATAACAAGCATATAGAGATTTACTACAATGCATACATGATTTAGAGCCAAAATGTTGAAAGAAGAAACAATCCAAGGTTGTGTTTTATTACTATCTATTAATTTTTGCTACTTTGGATCCCATAGCATACATAAACCCCCGAAAGCACCACGAGATCTAATCTCAAGGTGGAAACTCTCATTCCATATCTTGTTGTGCTTAGATGAGAAAACCTTCTCATCGAGTTTGGTCTCCTGGAAGAGGGATACATCTGGCTTTTCTTTCACTATCAATAATTTTTCTTTTGTAATTCTCTTATTGGATATGAGGCCCTTACACTTCCAGGAGATTATATTCATTACTTACCATTTAGGTTGGGTTGTCCCCTTTGAGGGGAATGATGCTACACCCTTTTTCTCTTCTTTCTTATAATGATCAGCTAACAGATGAGGTATGGTTCTTTGATATCCCAATTATTTATATTCTTGGTTTGAGCTATCAAAATTTCCCTGTTGCTTTTCCTTCCTGTGCGGCGATTTTTCCTCTCCAAATATTTGGCTTTCTTTCCTTCTAATTTTTCATCTGCTAAACTAGCCAATATAGCAAGGCCTCTACCTTCCTTTCATAAGAGGTAGGCATCTTCTTCCTCCCCTAGTAGATGTTTTGAGGCATTTTGAGATATTTTCAAAGTTCTATTCTCCTTTTGCAGAAATTGCTTAGGGATATGAGATGCATTCTTTTGAATATCTAGCTCTGTATATTTTTAGGAAGTTCCTTCTTCTTCATTAACTTCTACCAATAATTTGTATTTATTCTTTTCTCCTTCATGACTCCCAGATTGGCTAGTACCTTCCTTATTAGTGTTGGGTTTATTAGGATTTTCCTTGTCTTCATGTTGTTGGGAATTATTCCCTTGTTGAGGAGGTTGTTTTTTATTAGGGCCCCTTCTTCTATTGGATTGATGCCATTCATCCCTTTGATCTCCTTGATTTTCATGGTTGACTAGGGCTTTGGTGAAATTTCTAACAAAATGACTATATTTCTGGTAGATCCAACACTTGAAGGGGAGTTGGTCATAGTCTACTTCCTAGATATGTGTCCAATCATCCTTGCATAAGTTTATTGTTGTTCGATGCCCCTTTTCTAGATCCACTTCCACACAAATCAAGGCACTCACAACCAGTCCTTCCCCGAGTTCAATGCAGTCGATATATTTTCTAAGAGAATTTCCAATGAACCTAAAGGTGACATCATTATAACAATAAAGGGGTAGGTATGGCAACTTAACCCAAACTAGAACTGTCTTAGGGATATCACAGTCTGAGTTAAAGTTTGAGTTCCTTTTTTCCAAACTAATCCCTTTAGGTCCCGTGAAATATGGTCCACTTCTTAATATTAGATCCTGATGCTCCTTCAGCTCAAGATAAAAGTTGAAGAAGCCTTTTCCAACAAAATAAGAAACCACTTCCCCTTTCATTTTAGGTTTCCAATTAGTCTTGATCCATGATATCACTGATCTATATGAGGACGATGGACTAGAAGATTGGCTAAACAAACCTCGATCTACTAATTGAAGGACCCTTAATCGAGCTTGAGGGGCTAAAATCACAATTTTAGGAATGTCCCCGAGCTTCTTTATGAATTTAGAGGGAGAGGCCTTTTGGAATTTGGCGCCATTTGTGACCAAATTATTAAAATTCAAAATATCTTGAGCTAACTGTGATTCCTAGGCCGAATTGGCCATGCTGGGCTGCCCAGCCAAAACGAAAAGCCAGAAAACCTAGAGATCTTACCTTCACCAAGCAGAAAATCAATTGGTGAGAAGATAGGAGTTCCATAATTAGGTCGAGCCGATGGCTAGGAGAGTTGTGAACTCTTAATCCATTAGTAGATCCAGATCAATATGATTTCTGAGCTCATAATCGAAGGAAAACATGCAAGACAAGGCCACAAAATTTGGGTCCCCACAGAAGATTCTACCGCCTATCTCGAGTGAACCTCATAAAATAAGTAATTAAATTAATAGTTTTTCCAAATAATTTTTAAATAATTTTATTCTGGATTTTCATTTTTTTAAGATCCATTAATCAAACTACACCTAATAGATAATTATAATATATATATAAAATAATTAATATATTATAGTATATTTTAAATTTAATTTATTAGAAAGATAAACATATTAAACTTCAAAATGAAAGTATGGAAAGAGTGCATGGGTGAAGGATGGATGTATTATATAGGTTCTAAAAAATCATCGAGAAATCAAATTCCTTTACAGACTCCACTTGAATAGGTCAATAAATATAAGCATTGCCTATTGAGGCAACAAATTTACTCGGAGTACAAAAAAAAAAAAATTGAATCTGTTTATGTTTTTCTTAACAAATTTCATAGAAAGAGTGCTTGAATCTTCTTTTTGATAGTGGAAATGGATACAACATCATCAAAAACCCCTTGGATACCCAAAAGTTTGAAACTTGACAACTGTGGCTGAGATTTTCGAAAATTTCTGCTAAATTTTGTCACAATCTTGCCAAAAGCATCGATTGTTTTTCGAGAAAATTTTAAACTTGGTCAAGCTACACAATAAATATATATCTTTGAATTGAGATACAAACAACTTTAAGAAAAATATCTCGTTTTAATATATATTAATAAACTAAAATAACATTGATTCTTAAATTAATATACAATTTTATTTAACTTTTAATTATAATTTTTAAAATTTTAAAATTTTATATTATAATATTTTAAAACAAACTAAAAAAAATAAAATCACAAGCCTTTATTTTTATATATTTACATGTTATAGTTTCACTAGTAAAAATCACAATACCTTTAAAACGAATTTTATTTTTATCTTTAAATGAAGGCCAAAATTGTATATAATTTATTCATTTGTCATTTTTTATTTTAAGTATAGTATTAAAAGGAATTCCATAAAAAGTGTTTATTTAAAGGAGTATGTTTGGGATCGAAAATTTGGAGAATTTAGCATACCAGATTTATTTTTGTTATTTTTTTTTGAAAAAGTTGGAAGAATTGCTTTGTAAGATTTATTTCAGAGTAAGTTTAATTTGGTGATATGGGTTGGAAAATTTTTCAATATGGTTTGATGCATCAAATAATATTTTAAGAGGTAAAAAAAAATTGATGCCACACAACATTGTTCTACAAATAAAAATCTTTTCAATAATGCAAAATCATTTTAATAGGAATTTGTATGTGGAATTTATGTATTTTAATTTGGTCCACCTTATTGAACACCATAGCACCAAATGAATAGCACATCACATGACATGCAAAATCACCTCAATAGGAGTTTATATGTGGAAGTTATGTCTACTATGTTGATCTATTTTGTTGATCACCACGGTACCAAGTGAACACCACATCACATGTCATGCTAATCACATGTAAACTTTTAAAAAGATTCTAAAGGGCCCAAAATAGTAACATTAATTGAGATTTAGATATGCAAAATCCTTAACCTTAACTCTAAATTACTATGAAGCTATGTTAAATATTCCCCAACTAGGAAAAGAAAAAGTTCCATTCTTTCGATATAAATATTATTTTATAATTGCAAAGCATCTAGAGGATGGAAATTGAAACATAACATTATAAGAGAGAAGATATTATAATAGTCATTTAAATGAAAATATGTATGACAACTTTATAATAAGTGTCGTTTTCTTTATACTCAAATTTCATAATTGATTAAAGAAAACAAAGTCAGAATATACATGGGAAGTTTATAATAAGAATCCTATCAAGACCCAAAGGAAAACCCTGTATATTAAGGCAGACTGTGAATTCCCAAAGAGTGCAATGCCACCATTCTTTCATACAAAGGTTTTCCTAACTCAAAATAAATTGAATGACTACTCTTCTCTTTAATTAGGTGAGTGCTGAATATTGAACTTGGAGTATGACTTCTCTTCTCTTTAATTAGGTGAGTGTTGAATTATTAGCTACTTAACCAAATTCACATTACATATACAACTACAATATTATCCAATATACAATTATAAATCCATGTAAAAATCACAATATAGTCTAAATAGCTCTAGCCTAATACCTTTAAAAATATATAGTAATGACAATACTTTGCAATGAAACAACACAGTATCTTATGTCGAGGTTAAGGGGAAGCTCCCTGGGAAAAAAATTGACATTATTTTGCATCTATTTTTGGTGCTTTTCAGCACATGGTTTTTTCATTTGGTGATTTTATGGTGTAAAGTGGTTTAGCCATGGTTTTCTAGTTTCAGTTAATGAAATACAATTGTATTCTAAACCAAGGAAAATAGATTGGTGGTTGATGGATGTTGTAGGATATTTATTATATTGTGATACTGTAAAGAAGAGTATACTAAAGATCTTTTTTGGCTTTCTCAATTTAGGCTTTCATGGTAAAATCTATGTGTTAATGTCTATATTTTTCATTGCATATTTTATGTATAATCTATTTGCAACATTTATGTATACAAGGTTAAAACCTACATTTGGTATGAGAGAAATTTTAGCTTCAAGGGGATGCTTTTTTGAATAAGGAGTTTTGCATGGGTCTATGGCAGACAAAGTTACAATGGGAGATCTACATAAATTATTCTTGTGGTGAAAGGAAATGGTGACTAGATCAAAGATAGAGATAAATAAAATAAATGCACATATTTTTGAGTTGTGGAAGCTAAAAATGAAATGTTTTTTGTTGGACAAAGATCAGTGGATGAATATGGATCTAGGTACTATATTGACATGGATGTCGAAGGAATATTGGACGAAGTTGGATCGAAAGGAAACGAGCACAATACAATCATGTCTGTCAAATTCAATGTTATTGAATGTCTTAGGACAAGCTACAACAAAGGCATTATCAGGAACAAGTTAGGGAGTTTACATCAAACTAAGTCCTTGGTGATTGAATTGTTCCTAGGGAAAAAGCTATATGACCTGAGCATGAAGGATGGAGACATAGTGGCACAAAATCCAAACATCTTCAATGATATGGTAAGTTATTGATTATTCATTGGTATTAAAATTTCAAATGAAGTTAAGTGTATTAATTTATTGTGGTCTGTAGTAGAATCATGGGATAGTTTGGTTGTTTCCACAGGTTGTGATGAAACTACTTTAAGTTTGGACAATATAGTCTCATCCTTTTTATCAAAGGAGATGAGATGAAAATACAAGGAAAGTTAGAATAGAGATGCTGACAAGTTTTCTATATAGTTTTATTTCAATCCCACATATACTCAATCATTTAATTCATAAACCTAGGTTACTTCCACTCTAATGAGGCACACACACTATTTTTGTGAGATGTAAGTACTTGTATTGACTAATGAGATGATAATAATTACAATCTCAAATTGATATACTAATGGAAATAAGAAGAAATTACAATTAAGTAAGACACGATAAAGTACAACACTTAGAAATAAAAACCAATCCTAAATTCCAAGTCCAATCAATGACTCTCTTTTGAATTCAAACATGTAATTGATCACTTATGTTGACCCAACTTTACTAGAATTCCAATCTAAATTAATTTTAAAGATCTTAATATTACTTATAATGCTTATGGAATTGAAATTAAAGCTAGGAAAATACACACGAGAAACTTCTTCATATGAACAGAAATATGAAGCAATTATAGTACCAATCCTACAACACACAATGATATGACAATATCTACAATAACACAATTAAAATATAAACCAACATGGCATATAGTACGTAGCATGGATCCTTAGAGTGGACCCTTGCTTGAAGCTCTTGTTGCCTCACACTGTGTCAATTACTATCTATAAGATCGAGACTTAATAAAAAAATAATTCTTTTATTAAGAAAATATAATAGTCACAAATGAAATATATATTGTTTTCTTCCCCCTCCCCAGCTTCCTTGCTTTATAAAATATATCACATTATATATTTTGGTTTGTGTCTTAGTTTACAAAATATATAACAACTATTGAATGCAGGTGGCAAGTTCCCCTCAGTGAACACTATTTATTGGACAGGAACTTTGATCCACCATTCATTGTTTCCATGGAAAACAAGTGGGTTGGAAGACAATTAGATCTATTATGTATTGCTAGATGGGAAATACACTCAATCCACTCATGAGTCTCAAACATCAAATAGAGAACAAGTTGCTTTACACACATGATCTAAGTAGTACTAAATTCCTCACTAGATAATTTCCAAAAATAGGGCTACCCACCTTTAGAAGCTGGCTACAACAATTTTGGTGTCTAGAGGGTTGATTTTTTTAAGAGATTGTTTCAAAAGACCTGTCAACTCATTAGTGCTAGGAATTTCACATACTTTGAAAAATTTACTTGTACTCACACCATAGCTTAGTAATTAAGAAGCAACGA
Source organism: Pinus tabuliformis (assembly GCA_031772625.1). NCBI lineage: Eukaryota > Viridiplantae > Streptophyta > Pinopsida > Pinales > Pinaceae > Pinus > Pinus tabuliformis. The sequence continues at coordinate 1,883,611,379 of CM062816.1, read as the reverse complement.
GCCAAAATAATCTCTTAATCATAACTAAATAAAAATAATAAATCCCCATTCATAACATTTATGAACCAAATTTATTAAGAAAGTGACTAATTTTGGTAATGGGTAAGTATGCAAGAGGGTGAATAGAGATGGAAATCAAGGTTGAATGATAACAATTAGGGAGTCTGACATCTTCCCCTTTCCAAGGTGGTTGCATGTCCTCATTTAGCCTATTAATTTATATCTATGAAAATTACATGAGGTCATCCTAGTTGAAGCTTGGGTGAATGAAGTCTTTAGATGTATAAAAACCTAGAGTACTCTCTACCTGACCCTAATGATCAAGTTCTAAAAACTTATCCTATTCTGTGACAACCTTGCAAGCTCCTATCAAACACCATATAAGAGGAAAATGAAAACACAATCCTATCCAATGAATCCAAGCATTTTTAAGTTAACTGGCATAAAATTATACCCATGTCATTGTTAAATTGAATAGGGGATATGATGTAGGATCACTTTTCTTAAGGAAGGTATGCATCTCAGTACATATTTCATGAGATTCCATAGGGCCTAGATAGCATAGTGACAAAGAGTGCCTTCATAATTTTCCAAAGTCTATGTTTCAATTTTTTTATAATGGTTCAAATTTTGGGTTCTCCAATCATGCTGAAGTGATCTTCCTGAATTACCATAGGTAGTGGATATCCATCTCTGATGAGGAGATCATAATTGAATTCTACATTTACATATAATTATGAAGCTTCCTTCCGAAAGAGTTGATTTTACACAAGGGATGAAAAATCTCTTACTTGTATATATCCAATCTATGTATTACGGTTTCAACATGCATTGTGTATTAAAGTTAAATTGATATAATTGACTTAAGAGGTATTGGTCATGTTGAGAGTAAATGGAAAAATCCTTCAAGAACTGATGTTTGGTAAGTATTATAGCATCATTCCCTACTACAATTTGTTGGATTCAAAATTTAACCCATATTTCTTGAAAAAATACTTCATACACGCTAGATCATGATCTACACATCATCCCTTGTAATCTAAGCTCAAAGACTTATTTGAACTGATGTTGATGCTCACCTAACTAATCCTCATAATACTTAAATTTGGATTTGCAATTCTATCATTAGGATGTGAGGCTTCTAATAAGCCATTTTTATTCTTTTATTAAAAATGATATCTCAGTCCATATATCCCAAATTATATACTTTTGACTTTAATAGATTGACTAACTATGCTGTGTTACCTATTAGGCTACCTTATATTTGCTACCTTTGAAAATTAATTTCTTGTTGGACTAAAGACAAGACTTGTTTGTTGCTAGCTATGGAAGTTGTGAGTCTTGAAAATTTGCTCCAAAATTCTACAAGAGAACTTGTTGATGCTAATGTGGTTGGAAAAGTTTTATTAAAAGAGAAACAAAGTCTTCAAACTCATTAGTTTGAACTAAAAATATTTATTTGCAAAAGGAAAAGAGAAATCCAAGTTGCCAAGAATCTTGGTTTTCAACTAGGATTTCTTGCATAGTTATGCTAACAATGTTGGTTTTCATAACTATACATTTTATTTTATTCTCTCCCTCTCTCCCTCTCTCTCTCTTTTAAGTAGAAATGAAATTAAATGACATTAGGTGGTAGAGGAGAATGATCCCCCTTTTCTACAAATTTCAACTCATAATTTTTCTACAAAACTTGAACAATTATTCTCTTCTCAAGGGCTTATGATAGAGCTTTAATCTATGACCATCAACAAGCTTCTTCATCAATGGTCTTAATTCTTACTAATCCACTATCAAAGACAACTTCAATCTCATAAGGGCCTAACCAATGTCTTTGGAATTTCCCTTGAAAATCTTTAAATTTTGAATCGAAGAGAAAGACCCATGTAGGTTTTAACCCCGTGCAGAAATTACCTGCATACAAAATCTAAAACAAAGAAAAAAACCAATAGCGAGAGCATAACACATAAAACACATATACAAAAAGATTTTCCCCTGGATCCCAAAACTGGGACTACTAGCTTGATTTTTCATTATGTTCCTTTCAACGTTACAATACATATATATACATGCTGAAGTATCCAATACCATGGACCAAAAACCATAGTTCCCAAAACCATGTGCGAAAACCATGCACAAAACCATAGGTAGATCTGCCCTCCTAATATAGGGTCCAAAAAAAAATTCTCGGTGCACTGCCCCGGACCCCGTAAAGGGGGCCTATCCACCCCCCTTAAACCCCCCATACAAGGGGGGCTGCCATCCCCCGTGGGACTGCAACCACTATGCAATCGACGCAACAAAAGAGGGGGCTCTGCCCCCCCTCTAACCCCCCAGTTAACTAGGACGGCTAGTCGTGGAAAGAATATAACACAACCCAACATTCTACCACTTGTTGTTTTCTTTCCACAGGGGGCCCCAAGAGAGCTTAGTCCTTTATTCAGCCCTGCAATTGATCTAGGTGGCTCTAGAGACACACACAAGACAAAGAGGGCTTATGGAAGCTCAAAAATCAAAACAATTAGAATGAGTTCAAACCAAGACCAGAACGTAGATCTCATCGTCCTGATCGCGGTGGTGTGAATGGTTTGTCAATATGAGCTCGTATGAGGGAGAACGAGCTAGTCAAAGTTCTTGTCAAAGTTGGGTAGTGGGTCAGGTTTAAGTGTCCTACAATTTGATCAACCCAAGGCATGAAACCTAACTCCCGAAAAAGGTCAAAATTATGGCCTCGCTAATTTGCCCAATATCCCTTATTTTCTAAAAATTTGGAAAACACTTCTATTATAAATAAAATAAAATAAATAATAATAATAACTATGAGGTGCTGGGCCACCACCTCTGCCACCCCATCCCAACCCAAATCCAAAATTGTATTTAAATTTGGCCGATGGGCCATGACCCCTGTCGACCCCTAAACCCAACATACACAATGTAACCATATTAATATTAAGTATGGGGGATTTACGCAGTGCATTATATTAGATATCATTTTTTTGGATTCAACTGCGTTAAGTAAGTCATTCAAACGTATGACCATTTCCATGAGAGGTAGTCGTAACTGACTAATTTCTCATGATTTTTGAATAGTTCACTTAGCACTCATTGCATCGGGTGATGCTCACAGGGGTGAAGATGTGGGATTGAAACTAGTGAAATGTGGAGAACGAATCACATAGCATCAATCATCACTTCCGGGGCTTGCACCCGGTAACCAGGACTTCCCAGGAGGTCACCCATCCCAGAACTCCTCTGGCTCAAGCGCGCTTAACTGTGGAGTTTTTCCCCACAATCAAGCCCACTTAGCTTGCTACCCCATTTGCAAAACCTTAGCAAGTATTGTGCCTCATGAACCATTCAAGTAGAGATCCCTTGACTCTTTTTGAATTTAAGTATGGGGGATTTACGCAGTGCATTATATTAGATATCATTTTTTTGGGATTCAACTGCGTTAAGTAAGTCATTCAAACGTATGACCATTTCCATGAGAGGTAGTCGTAACTGACTAATTTCTCATGATTTTTGAATAGTTCACTTAGCACTCATTGCATCGGGTGATGCTCACAGGGGTGAAGAAGTGGGATTGAAACTAGTGAAATGTGGAGAACGAATCACATAGCATCAATCATCACTTCCGGGGCTTGCACCCGGTAACCAGGACTTCCCAGGAGGTCACCCATCCCAGAACTCCTCTGGCTCAAGCGCGTTTAACTGTGTAGTTTTTCCCCACAATCAAGCCCACTTAGCTTGCTACCCCATTTGCAAAACCTTAGCAAGTATTGTGCCTCATGAACCATTCAAGTAGAGATCCCTTGACTCTTTTTGAATTTAAGTATGGGGGATTTACGCAGTGCATTATATTAGATATCATTTTTTTGGGATTCAACTGCGTTAAGTAAGTCATTCAGACGTATGACCATTTCCATGAGAGGTAGTCGTAACTGACTAATTTCTCATGATTTTTGAATAGTTCACTTAGCACTCATTGCATCGGGTGATGCTCACAGGGGTGAAGAAGTGGGATTGAAACTAGTGAAATGTGGAGAACGAATCACATAGCATCAATCATCACTTCCAGGGCTTGCACCCGGTAACCAGGACTTCCCAGGAGGTCACCCATCCCAGAATTCCTCTGGCTCAAGCGCGCTTAACTGTGGAGTTTTTCCCCACAATCAAGCCCACTTAGCTTGCTACCCCATTTGCAAAACCTTAGCAAGTATTGTGCCTCATAGGAAGTGATGATTGATGCTATGTGATTCGTTCTCCACATTTCACTAGTTTCAATCCCACTTCTTCACCCCTGTGAGCATCACCCGATGCAATGAGTGCTAAGTGAACTATTAAAAAATCATGAGAAATTAGTCAGTTACGACTACCTCTCATGGAAATGGTCATACGTTTGAATGACTTAGTTAACGTAGTTGAATCCCAAAAAAAATGATATCTAATATAATGCACTGCGTAAATCCCCCATACTTAAATTCAAAAAGAGTCAAGGGATCTCTACTTGAATGGTTCATGAGGCACAATACTTGCTAAGGTTTTGCAAATGGGGTAGCAAGCTAAGTGGGCTTGATTGTGGGGAAAAACTCCACAGTTAAGCGCGCTTGAGCCAGAGGAGTTCTGGGATGGGTGACCTCCTGGGAAGTCCTGGTTACCGGGTGCAAGCCCCAGAAGTGATGATTGATGCTATGTGATTCGTTCTCCACATTTCACTAGTTTCAATCCCACTTCTTCACCCCTGTGAGCATCACCCGATGCAATGAGTGCTAAGTGAACTATTCAAAAATCATGAGAAATTAGTCAGTTACGACTACCTCTCATGGAAATGGTCATACGTTTGAATGACTTACTTAATGCAGTTGAATCCCAAAAAAAATGATATCTAATATAATGCACTGCGTAAATCCCCCATACTTAAATTCAAAAAGAGTCAAGGGATCTCTACTTGAATGGTTCATGAGGCACAATACTTGCTAAGGTTTTGCAAATGGGGTAGCAAGCTAAGTGGGCTTGATTGTGGGGAAAAACTCCACAGTGAAGCGCGCTTGAGCCAGAGGAGTTCTGGGATGGGTGACCTCCTGGGAAGTCCTAGTTACCGGGTGCAAGCCCCGAAAGTGATGATTGATGCTATGTGATTCGTTCTCCACATTTCACTAGTTTCAATCCCACTTCTTCACCCCTGTGAGCATCACCCGATGCAATGAGTGCTAAGTGAACTATTCAAAAATCATGAGAAATTAGTCAGTTACGACTACCTCTCATGGAAATGGTCATACGTTTGAATGACTTACTTAACGCAGTTGAATCCCAAAAAATGATACATATTAATATTAATATCGGGTGGGCGCGGGCCACCTCCGGTGGACTTGGCCCACACCCGCAGAAACCTAAAACCTTACCATCATTAAAAGGTCGGAGTCCGTGGGAGTTGAACCCACAGCCGGCGGGAGGGCTGGCCCTACCCAAGAGCGGCTCCATATCACACCACATCCCACGATACAGCCCATGGACAACAAACCTTAATACAAAACCAAGGCCCATCAAAACATTAACGTGCCATCAAACAAGTCTGCCGGGGGTATGGGGCAAGCCGCTGAATGCGGACCTGACCCCCCCAAAAAAACATACATACAGTTTCAAAAAGAATTGTAAAGTATTAAAATGAGGGGCGGGGATTGACCACCCGACCCCTCCTCAACTAATGCTTATTATTACCAATCCGCCCAAACAGACTTATTGGTAACTCCGTTCGTAAATTATATAAACCTTCATTTCACCAATGCGCCCAGGCATCATGGAGGAACCAGGAGCTGGCACGAAAAATGAGATGATATTTTTCTAATTAATTTATTGCAGGTGGAACCACGACTGAGCGAAATTTCCAAGAGGGTGAAATTTTTTCAGTGTCCAAATTGGACAAACTTTATGTCGAACTTACACCTCTCGGCATCACAAACCTGATGGCGCAATCAATTTCCTAATCTGAGCAACAGATTTTCAGAGGACCTAGAGGAGGGAATCTTTGAGGAATATAGGGGGAATCTAAAAGATTCCTTAAGCCTAGATTTTCACTTTCTCAGAATTCAGAAATTTTGTAGTTGATTTTGCACTATTCAATCCCACAAATCTGATGGTGCATTTAGATTTTCCATTTTCTCATTTCATTTTTTGGCCACTTTTCAAAGTGGAGTGCAAGTGTCAGCATTCATGAGAGAGCAATCATTTCCATGTGATTCAATGCTGTGAGATTGATGGTACGAACAACGTCAACAGCTTGACATCCTTTTCTTCAGATGGCCCCTAGATGTGAGGTATATGTATTGTGTTCATGTACTTCTTTTACTATGCATTATGCTGCACAGATCCCTGTTTGATGTTTGATGAGGTATCTTGTTTCTTACCTGTTTTCATGATTCTTGCTTGATGCGATGTAGAATCATTTGTGGGATGTACTTGTTGTCATGATTCGTCATGTTTTTTTTTAGATCCCTTTGTTGTATGATGATGGGATACTCATGTTGTTGCCATGTATGTTTGCATTGAGATCTATTTTATTCCATGTTGGCGGGATGCTCTTTATCACCACACACAAGTTTTTGTCATATTGATAGGAGTCCTTGTTGACTGAGAGTTCCTGTAGCGGAACATCTCTTGGAATCACTCCTGTGTGAGGTCATTTTCCTTGTATGATAGCAAAATCACCTCTTATGTACATCATCACTATTGATAGCACTTAATGCAACGGCCTACACCATCTTGACACTGGGGCCTGGAGACGTAGTCCCTCCTGGACAAACTCTGTTATCGACGTATTATTATTTTATGTTGTGGATGATTGTCATGTTCCTCTTCTTTACAGCATGCAGATGTATTCACTTATGTTCTTTTAAAAATGAAATTTAACACATCACGAAAGTAAAAGGTCTTGGAAGGGTCCTTTGTCACACTTGTACCTAGATCAAGTAGTATCAGAGCAGTCTTTGCATGGATGTGAATTGTAGTGTGAACAATGGAATGTGCAGTGATAGAGGATGAAAAAGCAATGTACGAGACCATGCTCAAAATATCCGAAAGGGTGGAAATAATGTATGAAACTCTACAGAAAGAGACAGAGGAAAAGGAGTGATTACAGCTTGAATTGCGAGCCATGGAAGAGACCCGCGAAGAACTGAAGCACAACAACCAAAATATTCAAACAGATAATGCTGAAATGACGATGCGTCTACATGAAGAGAAAGAGGAGAAACATAGTTTGCTATGACAACTACAAGCAAAGGACGAGGCCCTGGAAAAGTTGCAGTGTGACCCATGTGAGGTAAAATGTAATTCTCTAAATTCATGTATGTGTCCTAATGATGATTTCGCTATTTTTGAAAATCATACCACAAGAATTGACTCTAAACTGTTGAAGAAAATGGGTTATGAAGGAAAATGCTTAGGCGTTAATGATCAAGGCATTGTAAACCCCATAAAAGTAGAAGAATTACCCCATCAGATAGGACTTGGGTATGTTAGAAAATAAGTTTGGAAATGTGTCGAGACAGCTAGTGAACCACCAACAACAGAAGATGAGCAGACCTCATCAGTTATTTCCAAATCAACAGAGGAGGTAAAAGATGTTGATTTCCTTTTAGTTTCATCTTCACATAGTATGATTTCTATTGGAGATTTGGAGATCCCAATTATAGGACAAACATGAGGCTCCTTACAAGGACGAGGCATGAGGAGGAAGAACAACTTGGTGTTAATAACCAAGGCATAACTCAACCATTGGAGGTTGTGCAGAGACCTCAATTTGCATGCTTGAGATACACTGAGGGAGAATGCTCAAAGGTGTCAGAATCTTTTGAGACATCGTTGAAATCATCGAGGAAAGAGAATGATGGGGAAACATCCCCATCATCCCATGGTAGTTTCCATTGCAAGGAAAGAGTTGAGGCTAGCTCTCATCACCATACTTACACCAAAGATGGAAAGGAAAGGTATAACTAGTTTTGATATTTCAATGTTCATTTCGGTTATAATCATGTTGTTAGGGATGAACGTAAAATGGAATCGAAAAACATGTACCTTTTGTGGATTACATAACCATAAATTTTCTAAGTGTTGGAAAAGAATAGCAGCACAAAAAAAGAGGAGGCGTGAAAGACCCTCTCAACAGCAGGTAAAGAAACATGTTAAGCAAATTTGGAGGAAGAAAACCTATTGCAGTCATTGTGATAGAAGTGGCCATCAAAGAGCCACTTGTTGGAGGCTCCATCCAGAGCAATGCCTTAAAGACAAAGTGTCGGTGCATGAACTAGGTGAAGCACTTTTTCGACCATCGATTGCAACACAAGGAGGTGACCCATTCACCTTGATAAGTGAAAAATGGTTTCTAGATATGTTAGCTTGTCATGGTCATGCTTTTTTAAATCATTTGTTGCATTTTAAAACGCAAAAGTGATGATGTGTTTTCCATTACTTGTTCAACAACAATTATGTCTGGTCTTATTTTGTGTTGCATGATAAACTGTGAAAGTGATGTCATGTTCCCATCACTTGTCAAAGAAATGATAGTGTTTGGCCTTATCTTTGTAAATCATGTGTTGTAGTGATGATGTGTTTTCCATCACTTATTGAAGCAACATTGATATTTCGGCCTTATTGTCATAGCTGGGGTATTGTGTCCATCTTGATGTAAACTTGACCACCGAGTATGTGTTATGAACTCATGGCAAGTATGGGATGCTTGGGTCATTAGTTGGTCATGAAAGTCAAGCATGTAATTTTCAAAACAACGTACTACAGGTTGTAGAGATTACAGGTGTCGGCTCATCGCTTAAGGCTCCAAAAAACAAAGAACAAAGGTGAAGGAGATGGAAGTGAGACCTTTCAGGACACTTGTGATGTAGACAAGGTACAAAGAAGTTGCAGATTGTTTTTCATGCTTTTGAAGGACCAAATGCTCCTCAGTGGGGAGGATTCATCCAGGTGGCTCCAGAGACACACATAGGATAAAGAAGTCTTATGGGAGCTCAAAAATCAAAATGATCAGAATGATTTCGAACTAGGAATAGAGCGTAGATCTCGTCATCCTGATCACAGTGGTGGAAACAGTTTGTCAATCCGAGCTCCTATGAGGGAGAACGAGCTAGTCAAAGTTTTGTTCAAAGTTGGGCTGCGAGCTAGGTTTAAGTGTCCTACAATTTGACCAACCCTGAGGCATGAAACCTAGCTCTCGAAAGAGGTCGAAATTGTGGCCTCGTTAATTTGCCCAATATCCCTTATTTTCTAAAGATTTGGAAAACACCTCTATTATAAATAAAAATCAAAAAAATAATTATGAGGTGGCGGGCCACCACCCCTGCCACCCCCCAACCAACATACCAAATTGTATTTAAATTTGGCCAATGGGCCATGACCCCCATCGGCCCCCAAACCCAACATACAAACCGTAACTATATTAATATTAATATGGGGTGGGCGCGGGCCACCTCCGGTGGACTCGACCCACACCCCCCAAAACCCAAAACCTTACCATCGTTAAAATTCCAGGGCCAGTGGAAGTTGAACCCACAGCCGGTGGCAGGGCCGACCGCACCCATGCAGTGGCTCCATATCACATCACATCCCATGGTACAACCCATGTACAAAAAACCTTAATCTAAAACCAATGGCCCATCAAAACATTAACATGCCATCAAACAAGTTTGCGGAGGGTATGGGGCGGGCCGCGAAATGTAGACCCGAGCCCCCAAAAAAAACATACATATGGTTTCAAAAAGAATTGTAAAGTATCAAAATGAGAGGGGCAGGGATTGACCACCTGACCCCTCCTCAACTAATGCTTATTATTACCAATCCGTCCAATCGGACTTGTTGGTAACTCTATCTATAAATTATATAAACCTTCATTTCACAAGTGCACCCAGGTAGCATGGAGGAACCAGGAGTGGGCATGGGAAATGAGACGATATTTTTTAATTAATTTAATATAGGTGGAACCATGATTGAGCAAAATTTCTAGGAGGGTGAAATTTTTGTAGTGTCCAAATTGGACAAATTTTATGTTGATCTTACACCTCTCAGCGACGCAAATCCAGTGGCGCGGTCAGTTTCCTGATCTGAGCAGAAAATTTGTAGAGCACCTGGAGGAGGGAATCTTGGAGGAATCTAGGTGGAATCTAAAAGATTTGTTGAGCCCATATTTTCACTTTCTCAGAATTCAAAAATTTGACAGTCAATTTTGCACTATTCGACACCACAAATCTAATGGTGCATTCAGATTTTCCATTTTCTCATTTCATTTTTTGGCCACTTTTCAAAGTGGAGTGCACGTGTCAGTATTCATTAATGAGCAGTCATTTCCATGTGATTCGATGCCGTGAGCTCGATGGTACGAACAACTTCAGCAGCTTGACATCCTTTTCTTCAGATGCCCCTTGGATGTGAGGTATATGTAGTGTGTTCATGTACTTCTTTTACTATACATTATGTTTCACAAATCCCTGTTTGATGTTTGATGTGGGATCTTGTTTCTTACACATTTTCATGATTCCTGCTTGATGTGATGCCAAATCATTTGTGGGATGTACTTGTTGTCATGATTCGTCATGTTTTGTGTGAGATCCCTTTGTTGTATGTTGATGGGATACTCATGTTGTCGCCATGTATGTTTGCATTCAGATCCCTGTGTTGTATGTTGATGGGATACTCATGTTGTCACCATGTATGTTTGCACCGAGATTCCTTTTATGCCATGTTGGCCAGATGCTCTTTATCACCATGCATGACTTTCTGTCATACTGATAGGAGTCCTTTTTGATTGAGAGTTCCTATAGCAGAACATCTCTTGGAGCCACTCCTGCGTGAGGGCATTCTCCTTGTATGATAGCAACGTCACCTCTTATGTACATCATCGCTATTAACAACACTTAATGCAGTGGTCTACCCATCTTAACATCGGGGCTCAGAGATGTAGTCCCTCCTAGACGAACTCCGTTATCAATGTATTATTATTTTATGTTGTGGTTGATTGTCATGTTCCTCTTCTTTACAACATGCATATGTATTCATTTACGTTCTTTTAAAAATGCAATTTAACACATCATGAAAGTAAAAGGTCTTGGAAGGGTCCTTTGTCACACCCAAACCCGGATCAGCAACACCCATTGTTTCTCTATACCAAGGGAACATTTCGGAGCTCACAAATTATGTCAATGCATCTGCAATATTCTTCAAAGTGTCCACCTTTACTAGCAACAGCTTTTTGTCTTCTATCATATCCCTCACAAAGTGATACTAAACATCAGTGTGCTTTGTCTTTGAATGATAAGCAGGGTTCTTTGCTCAGAAAATTGTACTTTGGCTATCACAGTCTATCCTTATAGCTCCTTGTACTAACCCCATACTTGAACACAATCTCTGCAACCAAACTGCTTCCTTGCTTGCATGAGTGGTTGCCATGTATTCTGCCTCTGTAGTTGATAGTGCCACTACAGAATGTTTCTTACTCATCCAACTAATTGCACCTCAAAATAGGTTAAACACATACCCACTTGTATATCTTCTCTGATCCATATCTCCAGCCTAGTCTGCATCAACAAAGCCACGAATATCCAACACTCTGTCCAATCCTGGTCTTCCTTGGTAGCACAAACCATAATCACTAGTGCCATGCAAATACGTGATAATCCGCTTCACCGTTGTCTAGTGCTCCTTCCCTGGTTTTGACATAGACTTGCTTAATACTCCCACTGCATGTGCAATGTCTAGTCTATTACAAAACAACACATACATCACACTACTGACTATACTTGCTGATATGATAATCACCCTATGAGTGACCTCAGTTAAATATTTATTGAACAAGGTATTATAGACTAATGTGCTAGTGTATGTGTCTATGTTATTTAAGCAACGGATCGATTAGATTGCCAATACACATACATTTAAATGGAAAGACAACAAAGAAATACAGTAAGCAAATACAATAACACAAGAAATTAATAAGGAGTTCACCCTATTCTCCAGGGCTACATATCTGATCCAGATTTCAGTGGTGGCCTTATTTTATTGTGTCTTAAGTAGAGAATTATAATGCAGGAGCTCAATATGAGTCACCTGAAGTAGGTTTTTCTTGGCAGGGTGGTTCTTGGATTCCCCAAGCCACTGGAGTGCACAGACTCTTCTGCCTACCAGCTTTGTGACCTTCTGGTCGATAATGGAGAGAACCCAATGTGGTGCTCAGTCTGGATAGATCCTCTCTAGGATGGCTTGAATCTCTCAAGCTCTCTGGTGCTCGACGCTACCTTTGGTCAGTTCGGCCCTCTATCTTCCTTCTTCTTTTGCTTCGCTGTCTTCTTCTATGTATTCCATCCTCTTCTCGGGATTCTAGTTCCTCTGTCTCTTGGGGTTCTCTGTCCCTCTCTATGTCTCTGACTGAATGTGTATTCTGTCTTTATTCATGGCTTTTAGGCCATCTATTCCCATGTCTGTTTGGTTCCTCTTCCGCCTCCATTGAATCACCTTTTGGAGCTGTGCTTGGAGTTCCCTAGCTTGATGTCATCATCAGCTCACAGGGAGTGGACACATGTCCTCCTGTAATGCGCCAGCCTGCTTCGTCAGTTCGTTTCTTTAGTTACATCATGGAATGAGTCTTATTCCAGTATGGTGGTCAAAATAGACCTCAAATATTTACAAACTGCGACTTAATCCCTCATCGATTTCGCTTCCCCCATCGGGCACGATCTCAGCCATCTGATTTGGATCCCCCAGATCCAACGCCATATGCACGTTTCGCGTGCTTGACTTGATCGACTGTTAGCATGCAATCAATGGCGGTTTTCTCTCTCCTCTACTTGCCACGCATCGATTGCTGAGTGGGATCGCTTCGCTTCCATCCAAAACTGCTTACCGTTTGAGGGTGCCCCGATTAATACCATCGGTTTCCAGAGCGCGGGTCTCGCCTTCAACTTTTAGCCCTTTTCACTTTTTTCTTTGCAGTTCTCTGGCTCCGCACGCGACCGAGAGCTCGGGGCTTCTCCATTTCGGCCCTTTTCGCCTAGCGATGCGTGATTAAGCACTAACCGCGTATCAAAATCCACCTCTGTTTCTTGATCTGGGCCTCCCAGGGGCTAATTTGGCCTCCCATGTAGTCTCCATGGGCCTCAATCAGTGCGCTTTGACTGAGGTCCTCGTTGTTCCACACTGGCTGCCATTGCCACTAGTTCAGGGTGTTTTTGATCGTTGTTTTAGAATTCTTTGATGTTTGTTTCGACCTGATATAGTCATTACTTTTTTGACAATTCTTTATGGATCCAATTTGGATCACAACCTTCCCACTGAAAAATCTTTTGGACCACCAAAATTTGGTTTTCAAGCATCGACTAAGTGAGGGTATTGCTTTCTCGCTTGTCCAATCTCCATCCACTTCACATTGCTTGGCTTCGAACATTTGAGCCCAATCCTAAGGTACTCAACATCTCCTGTGCATGTTGTCCTCACCTTCCTGTCTAGCACTATGTCTTCCTGCAATTCATTAAGATATTCAGGTAGCAGGTCATCAATAGAAGGCAACTGACTTTTCTCTTCAGGGTCCTCAATCATTAAAGGTTCAAACAATCTCAAGCAATCTGCATTTATGACTGAGTAGATGTGCATGTAAGCTGGTAGATCAAGGCAAAAAGCATTTTCACCAATCTTCTCAAGTATCCTAAAGGGTCCATACCTAATAGGATTTAGCTTTTTACCTTCACCTTGCATCTTGTCCTTATGATATACAGCTAGACTTGGTCACCAACTTGAAAACTATGCTCCATCCGATGCTTGTCATGCCTAGCCTTGTATTTGGCTTGGCTCTTTTCCAGTTGTTCCTGTACTACCTAGTGGATCTCCTGGATCTGTACAATGAACCTAGCTGCCTTGTCCACATCACTTTGTCCATCAACCATGGTATCTTTACCAAAGACAAAATCTAAAGGTGACCTTGGTGTGAAACCAAAACAGGCCTCAAAAGGAGATCTTTGTGTAGAAGAGTGTTTTGCTATGTTGTAAGCATGTTGTACATGACACAAGTGTTCATCCCAAAGCTTAGGATGTTTGTTGCAATATTGATCCAGACTTAAATAGGAATGCAACAAATTGCAGAGATAACCATAAACATAGATATGCAGCAGAAATAATACTTCATTTCATTAATGTAAAATACTGAAATATGCTTACAAACAGTCATGGAAATAAACCAGCTAGGGTGATGAAAGCTTATCTCTGAGAAGAGATGTGTGGCTACATGCCTCTGAACTGTGTTACAATGAGGCTCGAAGGCCTATTTATTGTTGAGAAACAATGGAAAACCTTTCACATCCCGAAACCTAACCCTAGAAGACGAAATGCCAAATTGTGGGCCCTGTTTGGGTAAATTGGTATATCAATTTCCCGGGGTCGTAACTTTGGCATACGATCTCCGTTTGACGCGTATAATAGTTCATTAGAAAGATCTATCTGCGTAATACCACTTTGGGAGGAAACATCGGTCCATGGTCCATGCTGCCCTAGATTTCCCAAAGACATCGTTTAGGGCCTCAAAATAGCTCCGGAAGTTCAGAACCCGAAAAACGGCTAAAAATAGTAAACTGTGCTACAATTTAGGAAACTGAAAAAGCTGAAAGAGATAGTTGTGGGGGTCCAAATGGGATAGGTGGGTGGCCACCAACATCCATCTGGATCATTCCTCCCCCCTTAGGAAGCAATGGTCCCCATTGCATTGAGTTCCTCCCTGAGATGAGGAAGCTCCTATTGAGCTGGGTCTCTCGTGAGTTGTTCTACAATCTCTGATGTGTCCAGAAATGGTGGGAAGCATGGTCGACGACGATCCACATTGAACACTTGGTGCAAGCCAAGGAATGGAGGAATATTGTGCTTCAAAGCATTGTTGCCTGTAGCCTTGGTACTGGTGTAAGGACCATATTGGAGTCGCCTGAGTTTCTGATGGGTTCTGGTAAGGCGTTCTCTCTGCAGATGTAACCAAACTTTGTCGCCCACCTGAAACTTGTGTGGTACCCCTGTGGGTGAGGAGAAGTTGTTCTTGTGTCTTATCATGATTGTATCCCTTTGTTGCTGCTGCTGCATGGAGGAACCATTCGCGGGGGTCATGGATGTGATGACAATCTTCCCCTTACTTTGGGAGTGAACCAAACAGAAGAATTTCCTGGTGTGGGAGATGAGCTTGCTGCCTTTCTTAGCAGTGATCAAAGATGTGGTGGTAGGTGGGGATACCTCCAGTATCCTGTATAATGAATTATTCAAAGAAATAATGACAGGGCGAGGCCTTGACTCATACACAGCATGTCGCCTCCACAAGTATGGTTGGCCTAGTAATACATCACAAACATCTAGAGGTGTAACATCACACAATACCTCGTCTGTGAAGGGCTTCATGCTCTAGGGAAGGTGGCACTGCTGGCAAGCTTTGAGATCTCGTCCTTCATGAAACCATCCGATACTGTATGGTTGGGGGTGTGGTGTAGTCGGTAGGCCTAACCGCTTCACGACCTCTGCTGAAATAAGGTTCTTTTGGCTACCACTATCGACAATGAATTGCAGCGGCGAACCCTTCACCCACATCTGTGAGTGGAAAAGACGCTCCCCTTCCTCTGGATTTTCAGGCTCATTTTTCTGGATCTTATCAGTGGCAACAGTGGCGCTGGGATCCGCATCAATAATCTGCTTCCCTTTGCCATTCCCCTTGTCGGGTTCTGGCTTAGGGTCGGAACATGCATCTGATTCTAAAGCCTTCAACTCGGCCACCAGCGACAGCTTGGTCCGACACTCACTTGTGTTATGAGTGGGACTCTTGTGGAACTCACACCACTTTCCTGTGTCCTTCTTCGGCTTTGTGGTGTTGTTCTTTTCTTGCGGCTTCGACAGGTTGTCTTGGGTCACCCCACCTTGGCTTTGTCCTTTGGGCTTCGGATTTGTAGATCCAAAGTCTCGCTTCTTCTGTTTGAACTTTTTCTCGATTTTGACAGTGTATCGGTATGTTGTGCCGAGTGGGGAGATTTTCAAGAACTCCATCTCTTCCTAGATGTATCTGTGTAGGCAGTCGTGGTATTTGAGTACCAGATGTAGCTCAGAATCTTTGATACCCAACTGTGTGCGAAGGGTATAAAAAATGTTTGTGAACTCCGGCACATCTTGGTCTCGTCCCTGCCGCAGTGTGGTCCATTTGATGTATTTGTCCTCATACCTTTTGACAGGGTAGTACTGCTCCGTGATGGCATTCTAGAAGTCATTCTAAGTGGGTGAGGCCGAAAATAGTGAGCCTGTACTTTCATCCTTCTGCTCACAGTAGGTTACCCACCAGTCCTTGCATGGGGGGCTGCTTTGAGAAGAGCGAAAACAATCTTTTCTCGACTTGAAAATTCATGATCAGGAAAATAACCCTCTAGAAGATTTAACCATTTATCTACGGCATCTACGTCTATCTTGTCCTCGAATATGGGGATTTCAAAATTAACTTGTACCTTAAAGGGCGTGGCATTTCTAGAGTAGCTGCTAGAAGTCGATGCGTCACTTCTGGGTAGCTGCTGAAGGATCTGCGTAAAGATGTCCATCATCGCGTTCTGTTGTCGCTTAAGGGCTTCTTCAAGAAATATTTTGATAGGACCTCCTGCCCCCTCGTCTTTCTTCTCATCCACCATGGGAGGCCATCAGGATTTGCGAGGCTAGTCTTGCAAAGGTTCGACCAGTTCGAGCCCTAACTCCTTATATCCCGACCTCGTTGGGGACATGCAAAGAAAAACAGAGAAAAAGGAGACCGCTCTAATACCACTGATCCAAACTTAAACAGGAACGCAACAAATTACAGAGATAACCATAAACACAGATATGCAACAGAAATAATACTTCATTTCATTAATGTAAAATACTGAAATATGCTTACAAACAGTAATGGAAATAAACCAGCTAGGGCGATGGAAGCTTATCTCTAAGAAGAGATGTGTGGCTACATGCCTCTGAACTGTGTTACAATGAGGCTCGAAGGCCTATTTATTGTTGAGAAACAATGGAAAACCTTTCACATCCCGAAACCTAACCCTAGAAGATGAAACGCCAAATTGTGGGCCCCATTTGGGTAAATTGGTACATCAATTTCCCGGGGTCGTAACTTTGGCATACGATCTCCGTTTGACGCGTACAATAGCTCGTTAGAAAGATCTATCCGAGCACTACCACTTTGGGAGGCAACATCAGTCCATGGACTTATGTTGCCCCAAATTTCCCAAAAAATTTCATTTAGGGCCTCAAAATAGCTTCGGAAGTTCAGGACCCGAAACACTGTTAAAAAGAGTAAACTGTGCTACAATTTAGGAAACTGAAAAAGCTGAAAGAGACAATTGTGGGGGTCCAAATGGGATAGGTCGGTGGCCACCAACATCCACCTGGATCAAATATCCTCTCAATAACTGGATCACTGTCTTGTTAACTACTTATGTCTGGCCATCAGTTTGTGGATGAAAAGCTATGCTCTTCTTCAGTTTGGTGTGCATCAGTTCCCACAGAATCGACCAAAACTTCCCCACAAATTGAGTGTCTCGATCGGATACAATAGAAGTGGGTAATCCAAAATGAACCCACACATGTTCAAAGAACAATTTTGCAATCTGTTCAATTGTAATTTGTTTATTACAAGGTATCAAAATACACATTTTGTTGAACCTATCCACAACAACATATAGATAATCATGACCTTTCCTAGATTTAGGAAGTCCTCCAACAAAATCCATGGAAACACTTTCCCAAGGGTGAGAAGGAACGAGCAATGGACTGTACAAGCCTACTTTTCTATTGCTGGGCTTGATTTTAGCACACATAGCACACCCTCTTACATATCTAGAAACTGTCTCATTCATTTTCGGCCAATAACAAAATCTTTGGAGCTGTGCAACTATTTTACTTACCCCAAAGTGACCTGATATCATAGAAGTATGTGCTTCCCTGATTATCTTTATCCTCTCAGTTTGTGGAATGCAGAGTTTCCCACAATGGTATAAGAGTCGATCCTTCACATGATAGTCCAATTCTTCTACTCTTTTGCCTTGACTCAAAGTTGCATATACATCTTTAAAGTCCATATCCTAAGCATATTGTTCAATGTAGCTCTCATGTAGTACTGAATTATGCTTAAGTATGGTAGGTGCATTTATAATGGGTCTAGATAACATGTTTGCAACCTTGTTATGTATGACCTTTTTATATCTGATGACTAGATAAAACTATTGTAGAAAACCCATCCATCTGTAATGTCTTTATTGCTGCAACTTAGTTTTTGAGTGCAAATATTGAAGTGGTTGATGATCAATATGTATTACTATCTCTTTGCCCATTAAGTAATGTTTCCACTTTTTCACACTTTGAACTAATGCATACAATTCTTTATCATATGTAGGGTAGTTAACTATTGCAGGATTAAAAGTCTCAGAATGATAACATATGGGTTTACCTTGCTGTGTCAACACTGCTCCCATGGCACAGTCACTGGCATCGGTTTGGATCTCAAATGGTCTTTGTAGATCTAGCAGTGCTAGTACAGGTGTTGTACTAATCTTTTCTTTCAAGGTGTCAAAGGCTTTCTGATGTTTGCCTCCCCACTGAAACACCTTATTCAATCCTGTTAAAGCATGTAAGGGAGCCGCAATTGAGGAAAAGTTAGAAATGAACTTCCTCCAATATTGTGTTGCTCCTAAGAAGCTTCTCACTTCTATAACAGACTTGGGTTTAGGCTAGTTCACAATGACTGTCACTTTAGAGAGATCTATTTTCAATTCACCTCCCCCTACTATATGACCCAAGTAGTTTAGAGATGTTTTGCCAAATTCACATTTTGAGAGTTTAACATAAAGGTTTTCCCTTTTAAAAACATCTAATGTCTACTTAACATGCTTTAAATGTTCTTCCCACATTTTACTAAAAATCAAAATGTCATCCAGGTACACAATAACAAAATCATCAAGAAAAGGTCTGAGTACATCATTCGTTAATCTCATGAAAGTAGCAGGAGAATTAGTTAAACCAAAAGGCATAACCAACCATTCATACAATCATTGCTTTGTTTTGAAAGCAGTATTCCATGCATCTTGCTCTGCAACTCTGACCTAATGGTATCCACTGTGCAAATCTTGCTTGGTGAAATAAACAACATCCTTCAATTGATCTAAAAGATCATCTATGCGAGGAAGGGGATAACGATTTTTTATTGTTATCTTATTCAGTGCTCAGTAGTCAATACACATTCTCCACGAGCCATCTTTCTTTCTCACCAAAACGATTGGTGACCCACATGGTGATGTGCTAGGCCTAATGAAGCCCTTCTCGAGCAACTCCTGCACCTGCTTCTTGATTTTAGCATTCTCTAAAGCAAACAACTTGTACATCCCAATGTTAGGCAAATGGAACATCTTGCTGCAAAATAATATCATGTACTATTCCATTTTTGGGTATCAGACCTTTAGGTTCTTGAAATAAGACATCATACTCTGAAACAACCCTTTCTATATCACCTTGTTGTTCAGCATTACAGCCCTCAAATACATTGGTTTTATCAGGTTTCTTTTCCTTTACAACTATCAGTAAGAATTGTTTGCATGAATTTATCATTCTTTTCATCTGCCCTGAGTTTATGAGAGTATAATTATTCTTGAGCTTATGAGCTCTTACAAAGTATTCGATTCCATCTTTAACAAGTAGATACTTGTTCTCAACTCTATAGAAAATAGCCTTTCTATCATACAAGTAAGGGCTTCCTAAAACAATTCCACATATATCCAAAGGAATTATGTCTAACTCAACCTCATCTACAAATGTTGACCCAAAAGAAAACTTGAGTTTGCACTATCTAGTCACTTGTAGTTGTGCTTTATCATTCAACCATCCTAATGGGTATGGTTTCTTGTGAGGTGTAGTTGCTAATCCCAATTTCTTTACAATTGCTTCAGAAATTAGATTTACTTGTGAGCCACTATCAAACAAAGTATCAATCTTTTGATTTTTGGAAATAACTCGAATATGGAAAAGATCATGTCTTTTTCTCTCATTTTCTTCATCAATAACAGATTGAGTAGAATTACTAGTAGATGCTTCATAATTCTTACCTTTTATACTGGTGGTTGCAATAGTTGTTTCATCTCCTGAGTCTAACCCAAAATATTTCTGAATAGCTGTAGTAGTATTCTTGCCCTCGGACTTCTTAGGTCTCATCTCTAGATGCATAATCCAACAATGTTCATCATCATGCCCATCCTTTTTACAATGAGTGCATGAAGATTTTCTTTTCTGTGCAGTGTTAGCCTTCCTTGGTTTCCAGTTCTACTTTCTTTTCTCCTTGCTCTTGCTTACAGTGGGTTGGGATGGTCCCTCAACTTCTAGATTTCCATTCTTTCCTCTAGCTTCTAGATGAGTAGCTTGTACAGATACCTCATCTATACTAGTGGGATTAAACGTGAGGATGGTATGCTCTCATTTTCTTCATCAATAACAGATTGAGCATAATTACTAGTAGATGCTTCAGAATTCTTACCTTTTATACCTGTGGCTGCAATAGTTGTTTCATCTCCTGAGTCTGACCCCAAATCTTTCTGAATAGCTGCAACAGTCTTCTTCTTCTTGCCCTCGGACTTCTTAGGTCTCAGCTCTAGATGCAGAATCCAACAATGTTCATCATCATGCCCATCCTTTTTATAGTGAGTGCATGAGGATTTTCTTTTCTGTGAAGTGTTAGCCTTCCTTACTTTCCACTTCTGCTTTCTTTACTCCTTGCTCTTGCTTATAGTGGGTTGGGATGGTCCCCAAACTTTTGGATTTCCATTCTTTCCTCTAGCTTCTAGATGAGTAGCTTGTACAGATACCTCATCTATACTAGTGGGATTAAACATGAGGATGGTATGCCTCATGTAGCTGTGTAGACCACCAATGTACTTCAAAAGAGTCTCTAGTGAGTATAATGAGATACCCAACATCAACACTCTCTTTCTAAATTCTTGAGTATACCCTTGCACACTTTTCCCTTTCAACTGTCGAAGATTTTGCTAACTCATTATGGCTTGTTGCATGTAGGCCAATGGATAGAATTGCTTTTTGATTGCAGAAACAAATTCACTCCAGACAGAGATAGTCTTACCATGTCTTTTCATATCAGCTTGGGTCCTACCTTCCCACCTAACCAAGGCAATGCCTCCTAGGCGTAGGCTTGCCAACTAAATCTTACTCTTGTCTGAGTCTATGTTTTGTACCCTGCAATACACATGTCTAATCTAATTGTCCAACTTTTCAGCATTTAGCTCTCCATCATATATAGGCAAATCAAATTTAACATCTAGCTTGATCAAAGATGATTTCTTATTATGCACAGGGCTATTAGGAGGTGTGAGAAAGCTTTCCTCTTTCCCTTTTCCTTTGGAGTGGTCATGGAAGTGAGACTCATCTTCTTCCTTATCTTGTTCAGAACCTGAGGAGTATTCAACCTTGTGCTTTTTAAAGTCCCTATACATTTCTTCTACCATAGACTTTAGAGCTAGGAAACTTTCTATGAATTGAGGGTCGGCCCCATAGAACCTTCCTTTGACATTGTCTTCTGAGGATAGACTCTCCCAATTTCAGGATTAGTTTCCACCAACTCTCCTTCTCCTAATTTTAGCTTTGATCTAGTGAGCATACAACAGCTAACCAACACAAGCTTGTTTAACATTACAGCCTAAAGCTCTGATACCACTTGATATGATAATCAACCTATGAGTGACCTCAGTTAAAGATTTATTGAAAACGGTATTACAGACTCATGTGCTGGTGTCTGTGTCTATGTTACTTAAGCAACGGATCGATCAGATTACCAATACGCAGACATTTGAATGGAAAGACAGTAGAGAAATACAGTAAGCAAATACAAGAACACAAGAAATTAATAAGGAGTTCACCCTATTCTCTAGGGCTACATCTCCGGTCCAGCTTTCACTGGTGGCCTTATTTTATTGTGTCTTAAGTAGAGAATTACAATGCAGGAGCTCAATATGAGTCACCTGAAGTAGATTTTGCTTGGCAAGGTGGCTTTTGGATTCCCCAAGTCACTGGACTGCACATACTCTTCTGCCTACTAGCTCTGTGACCTTCTGGTCTACAATGGAGAGAGCCCAATGTGGTGCTCAGTTTGGACAGATCCTCTCTGGGATGGCTTGAATCTCTCAAGCTCTTTGGTGCTCGACGCTGCCTTTGGCTAGCTCATCCCTTTGTCTTCCTTCTGCTTTTGCTTCACTGTCTTCTTCTCTCTGTTCCATCCTCCTCTCGGGATTCTGGTTCCTCTGTCTCTTGGGGTTCTCTGTCCCTCTTTGTGTCTCTGACTGAATGTGTATTCTATCTCTGTTCATGGCTTTTAGGCCATCTATTCCCATGTCTATTTGGTTCCTCTTCCGCCTCCATCGAATCACCTTCTACAGCTGCACTTGGAGTTCCCTGGCTTGACGACATCATCAGCTCACAGGGAGTGGCCATAGGTCCTCTTGTAACGTGCCAGCCTGCTTCGTTGGTTCATCTCTTCAGTTACGTCGTGGAACGAGTCTTCTTCCACCGTGGCGGTCAAAATAGCCCTCCAATCTTTAGAAACTGTGGCTTAATCCCTCGTCGATTCTGCTTCCCCCATCAGGCACGATCTCAGCCATCCGATCTGGATCCCCTAGATCCAACACCATACGCATGTTTCGTGTAGTTTACTTGCTCGACCGTTAGCGTGTGATCAATTGCAGTTTTCTCTCTCCTCTGCCTACCACACATCGATCGCTGAGTGGGATCGCTTCGCTTCCATCCAAAACTACTTACCATTTGAGGGCACCCAGATCAATACTGCCAATTTCTAGAGCGCGGGTCCCGCGTTCAGCTTTTAGCCCTTTTCACTTTTCGCCTTGTGGTTCTCCAACTCCCCACGCGACCGAGTGCTAAGCGCTAATCGTGCATCAAAATCCACCTCTTTTTCCTGATCCGGGCCTCCCAGGGGCTAATTCGGTCTCCTGCGCAGTCTCCATGGGCCTCAGTCAGCGTGCTTTGACGGAGGTACTCGTTGTTCCACACTGGCTGCCATTGCCACTAGTTCAGGGTGTTTTTGATCATTGTTTTGGAATTCTTTGATGTTTGTCCTGACCTGATACAGTCATGGTTCTTTTGATGGTTCTTTATGGATCCAATTCAGATCACTTGCATATGGAACACGTGACATGTCCTCCTCCTCTTATTGTGTCTTGGGACACTTTTTGAAAGATATCTTTACACCTACAGGAATAAGAACATTCATCAATTACTATCCTACATATTAACCTCTATAGTATTGTCTCAACATACTTCCTCTGGTTTAACCAAATATTCCTCTTTTCTCGATCTCTTTTAATTTCCATGCCCAAAATATGGTTTGTAGCACAAATATCTTTCATGTCGAATTTGGAGGACAATTGGGTCTTCAAATCCTAGATAATTTCTTTATCATTTCCCACTAGCAACATATCATCCACATACAATACCAAATAAATAACATGGTCACCATTAAAATACACACAATGATCTTCTTTGCTTCTGGTGAAGCCAAGTCCCTGTATAAATGTATCAAATTTCTAATACCACATCCTTGGTGACTGTTTTAACCTATACAGAGACTTCTTTAACTTGCATACCAGTTCTTTCTTACCCTTGACCAGAAAGCCTTTAGGTTTCTTCATGTAGATCTCCTATTCTAGATCCCCATGAAGAAATGGTGTCTTCACATCCATCTGTTCTACCTCAAAATCAAAAGCAGCAACAACAGATAAAATTAATCTAATAGAAGCTACCTTGGCAACAGGAGAAAAAATATCACCAAAATCAAATCCCGACACCTGGGAATAACCTTTTGCTACCAACCAAGTTTTATATTTCTCCACTTTCCTTCTGCATTTGTCTTCTTCTTGAGAACCCATTTGCTACCAATGGGTTTCCTTCCAGTCGGCAACTCCACCAGATCCCAAGCCTCATTTTTGTGAAAAGATGTCATTTCATCAACCATGGCCTCTTTCCAGAGTTTGCCATCCTTTGAATCTACTGCTTCCTTCATAGTTCTGGGATCATCGTCAGTAATAGATAAAGCAAAATTTGAACAGAATGCAGACAGAATATACCTTTCTGGCTGCCTTATTTCTCGAATTGATCCTCTCAAAATCAGAGTTTGTGGCTCTTTATCTGCTGATTCCTCTTCTACTGTAGAGTTTGAGACTTCCTCCTTAAGCTCAAACTCTATATTCTCATGTTCCTTTGGTTGGACTTCATGTTTAATAACATCTTTCACCACTCTGAAAACCACATCTCGGTTGTGTTGTAGATTTTTTTGGTTTTGGTAAGTTAGTATCAATTAGTCAAAAATTGAAAATATATTTCAAAAAATGTTAAGTTAGGATATGGACAAAAAGAATAGTAAATAAAAAATGGTAGGGATATTTAATGAATAAGTCCATATCAAATAAAATGTTACAGTATATGCCCTAAAAAATGAAGGCAAAAAATAGATGTTAGGTTAGAAAGAAAAGAAAAAATAATGAACTCTGAAAGTGTTGCAAATCCAAATGCCACTACACTTAGTCTACTTTAGTTTTGCAAATAAAAGTTGTGAGCAGATTGTTTAAATGCCACAGAGTTTATACAATCCAATTGTACAGTTTAATCATAATTGGATTTTATTTAAATTATTTGTCAATAGCTAGCAGATAAAATTGGCTCAACAGTTTAATTTGAGCCAATGGAGGATATAAGGGACAGAAGTAGATTAATCATTAAAAGGAAATATTGAGTTGCTAGTCTAAATGCATCGGAGAAATGAGTGAAAATGTTAGGAGAGTAAAGGGTAGGTAGACATATGAGATATAATTAGAGCATGAAAGGATTTTATCCTAAGTTGTAACATTGGAAATGTGTGCATACGGTGATGGGTTTTAATTAAGCATAAATTCTAAGCACCAATGTTATTTTGTAAATATCGTATCTTCATTCATCCATTTATGAGCCCATAACCCACAATTGTCACATCTGCCATAAATCTTGACCCCACCATCACTTTCCACCTCACGTTCCCTTTCATCTTACCTTACATCCTGCACACTCCCCCGAAATACAATGATCCACATCACTCCTCGGCCCTCATTTGCCATCCAAACTTTTTTGGTGGCGGAGGGGGAGGGGTCCGAAGTGGGTAGTCTTGGAAACCACCCCCTTAAACTACTTTTCCCTCATTCTAGCCTAATGGGACTTAAATTCCTGAAACAACTTACCACATGAAGTTGCTATCAAACACGGTTTACATTTGACCATTTATCGCCACTCCAACGTCACTATCCACATCCGCTCCATGTCACTTCCTCCGTCCAATCAGCTATCCCCTATCCGTTATTCATTTAATTCACAACTCCCATGAATTTATGCCCCATAGACCCGTTTATCTGTCTTATTAGATTAATGACGATTTAGTCGTTCATTAAACAGCCTCGCTCCATTTTTGTTCATTTTAAACCCAGTTCCTTCATGAAAACCGTTACACAGTATAATTCTAAAACTCAATTCATCACTGGAGATTTCGTGCTTACAGCCTAAATGACAGACTCATCATTCAATTCAATTCGTCATTCTATTCAAAACCAAGCCAACATCCAGGTCCACCTATCTACTTTCAGATATACTATTTTTCTGTTATCATTGTGTTTCAGACTGATTTCTTCCAGTTTTGTCACTTTCAAGTTGTATTTCACTTAACAGGATGCTTCCTAAGGGAAAATAGATTGTAGAAATCCCTAATCCTCTTATTCATCCACAAGTTGAATTCCATCATACTCCCTTGGTCGACAAAGATTGTAAAATCATTGAGTCTTCCTCTCAATTTGATTTATATGAAATTTACTGCTGGATGGAGGATCAATTAATTGATCAGATAGATGAAATAGGACTTTGGGACTCCTACCTTCCCCACTACATTTTCCCTCAGATACACAAAGAACCTAAATTTGTCAGGAAATGCCATGAATTCTATGATCCCACTCAAATATTAATCATTTAGCCCACATGAGAAATCCTTTGTTTCATCAATGCTGAGTCCATTGAAAATATGTTACAAGCCCCAACTATTGCACCAACTCATCCTTTTTCTCATGAAACCCTAATAGAATCTTATCAAAATCTAGATTTTACTAAAAGATCCCACACTCTTGAACTTTTCCTAGCTATAGATAGTCCTTTGCCAAAAAGAAACCCTCCCTATGATTCATCCATGTTCTCTGATAGAACCAAGCAAATCACCACTATTTTTTCCTATCTGCTTGGTTACAATTCTTATCAATATGTTAATGAAGCCATCCTAGGTTTGTTTTCAATCTTTTTTGCTAATTCCAAACCCACTGTTCTCTATAACTTTAGCCAATTCCTACCTGAAACCATACATGAAAAATTTGTCCAGTTTAACATTGAAGAAGTATTCAAGTATGCTTCAGTGCTTGTATACCTTTCAAGGAGACAAGTTTCCATTCACCTTACAAAAGCTAGATGAGTAAGGCAACCAACAATCAATGATATTTTGGACTTAAATGAGAATGAAGGAGAAGGATGAATTTACATATAAACAGTTCATAGAATTGTTTATTCATCCATCTATTAGTGTTATGAGCAGCACTCCAGTACCAAGAATCAATGATGAAATTGTTAAAGTGTTGCAGCTAGCTGATCAAGCCACAATAGGATATCGGTATCTTTACCAAAGCAATATAGAAATCAGGTTTTACAATTGTGAGCTTCCACCCTACAAACTTCCCAAGTACCTCCCCATCAGAATATTTGCATTGGAATATATTAGACAGAGGTTAAATGCAGATGATGTACGCTTTGTGGCTGCAAAGAAGAAATCACAATTCAAGCTAAAAGCTCAGGTCAATCCATTCATCTACAACACTAGAGTAGCAGGAGAAGAAGAAGACAGGTTATTAAAGGAAATGAAGTTTGGTCTCTGTTTCACTTGGTCTTATGACCCAATGGGAGTAATTTCTAAAATCAAGGTTGAAAATAATTTTATTTCATATCACCATACGACCATAACTGAAATAAGGCAGTACAACAATCAGTTGGAATGGAAAGAGAACACCCTTCAAGAAGCTAAAGAGCAGGCAGTTTCTACTTCAAATGTACAAACTCCACTTGCGCAAGAAAAGACAGCTAAATGAGGAAGGGAAGAGTAGTCATCCCCTACAACTGAAGCATCAAGCTAGGGCTTTAGGATTGTGCATAGAAAGAAGATACCTAGGATCTCTATGTTTTTTGGTGCAACAAATGAGTCTCAGAAAACAATATTTGATGGACTTGGAGAGACTGTGCTCTATACATAGTCTAGTGGACAATTTATCCAGTCCCTAACTCATTCCTTTACTTCTCAGGAACAATAGGTAATTCAGACCAGCGGAAGCATTCAGAAGGACAAAGAGGAGGACATCTTTCATGTTTTTAGTTAGATTAAAAAGAAGAATGAAGAATTGAAATTGAACACCTATACCCAATTCTGGAGACATTCCTCCAGCTCTCAAGCCAGACTTCTTTCAGTCTTTGAATATGAGAAGGGAAAGATGGAAATGGATTTCCTGCATGCTCAAATTGCACAGCCTAGGAATCCTGCCCATTATCATAAGAAATCCTCATTTGAGTTTAATGTAAAAGATGTACATCCAATTGACCAAATTGAGATGCACAAACATACTGGCCAAATGATTTCTTCCACTTTAACTCATACTGCCATGAGTTTGTCAAAGTTGCAAGTCACCCTGGCCAATACACAGTCACAACTAAAGTTGGAAACAGTTTCCTCACTAGCAAAGGTCACCAAGATCAAATCTTTGGAAGATTTGGTGCTGAAGATGGGATATGATCCCTCAAACATAAATGCAGCAGAAGAGCTTGTCAAGAAGAAAAATGTTGAGATCTCAGCATTAAGGAAGCAGCTCAAACTGCCAACTTCTGAGGACCCAATGGCCAAGGAGATTGAAGACACCGATACTCCGAAATCTGACATGATGAAGCTCATCATGGAACAAAATCTGCAAATAAATCATATGGAGGAGAAATTGGAAAAATTGGCCAAATAGAAAGAGGAAACTATTAAAAGGACTCAAATTCCAATGGATGTAGTTCCTCTTTCAGTAGTCTCTGTAACCAGAGTTTCTACTTCAGGCACAACACCAACTACAGGTACAACAGGAGGAGTTGAACAACTTGCAGAAGCTATTAATAATCTGTCCATTTAGACAATTGAAATTAAGAAGTTGCAGGATGAACTGAAGGAATTAAAACATATGAAGGCAGATGCAGACATTTCACATGTAGCCGAGTTGTAGAGGACAAAAAGTCAAATTGAAGTTTTGCATAAGGAAATCAAAGAATCTTACCTTGGAAACAAACTAGGTTTGGCAAAGGAGATTCTATGGGAAGAAATTACTGAATCAATCAAGGATATCTAGCCCTATATCAAGATAATCTTTGATCAAAAAGACCTGTTGGAGAAAGCTAAGGAAACTGTTGAAACTATTTCTAAAGAGCTCAAGGACATGCCAGAAATTGCTTGTGAAATAATCAAGTTCCTAAATTCTAAAGACAGCTATGAGCTTGAAGAATTGGGAATAAATGGTAGGACAACAACTATACTGGAAGTAAAGAAGGTCATTACCAAGAAAAACCTCATCCTTCAGTTGGAGAAAAAGTTCAGCAGTGTGAATACCATAGTTCAATGATTTTTCATTAGGTTAGAACCCTTGACCAGCAAGGGTTTGCCCTCTATGCTTGTGATAAACGACAAATTAATGCCTATTGAAGATTATGTTCAAAATATTATAGAGGTAGGCACCAATGCAACTTTAGTTTCAAACATAAGAGGTGCAACAACACCAAGGGTTGTGTTGAATGCACTCGGAGATTCCTTTTTCATTCTGAATGAAATCAGACATATATTTCCAATAAAACTCACTTTCGCTAAATATACAAAGATGGATGAATTTATATAAGGATAACTAAGTTATCTATCCCAGATAAGAAATGTTGGGAAGAATTAACTGATTTACTTAACTAAAAAGGTGATTAAACAACATTTAGTATTTTCAGGAATAGCCATCACCAACTCAATAGTTCTCAGTTTTTCTAGCAACATTCATCACCAGCTCAAGAGTTCTCAATTTTTCCAGAAACAGTCATCAACAGCTTAGCACCAGAATAATGACAAATAGTTTAAGATATTTTCTCAGTTCTAAGATTGTATAAATAACTCTCTTTCACAAGTTATTAAGGGTTGCACCCTTGAAGAAGCATTTCTAAACATTAAATGTACTTGACTTTTCTGAATCATTAATACAAAAGCAAAGGATTCTGAATTCTGATTCATACAGTTTCATTTTTACTGTAAGTTTTTCCAGTTTTATTTCACAGTGTTTTCTTCATATTCTTATGTTTTACAAAGATAACCAGGTAGGAGTAATTGTGTTTCAATTTATTCTTATAAGCTTCTAAAGTGATCATCTATAAAGAGAATGAATTATATAAACTGTTTGTTTAATTTATTCCCTCTAAATCATAAAATCATCAATATCTTTTGTATGCTTAAGCATATTTTGTTAAACCTTCTGAACATAGTTTAAAGGTTTTCTTATTTATGATTATTTAATTTTCAATTTGAAGACTATGATCATCATATCATCTCTCTATTTGTGCTCACCACCATACAAGCTATATCACTTTGTGAATTTTAATAGCAGCCCTCTGTTTAAATATTAACACTATTCAAGAGGTTAGGCATCATTGTTTTAAATCTGTTTCATACATTGGTCCTCCAAATTAAAACAAAACCCCCAAAACAAACATCTTATATGCCCTGGCATGATAGCTGATCATCTCAGGGATACAACATCAGTCTGGTGTCATTGTCGGGGACTCGAATTTCATTAAGTTTTCTTGGGTCAAAGATATTATTAAGGTGATTAAAGGTCTAGATAGGTCAAAATCCTGCACCTGGGGACTCCATTGTACCAAACTATCACCTTTTAAGCATGCTAGATCCCATTCTGAATCTGACACAGTTAGTCCTCTATCAGATCTAGAAAGACTTGTGAGAAAGGCCAATTCTAGAAGAATACATCAACCATCTTCTTCTACTTTTGCCTTGTAGTCTGAAGATATATTACAATTTGATCCCTATAGTAACATTCCATCCAATATAGAGTACACTCACTTATCACAAAGGGTTGCTGAAATCTTGGATAAGGGAGTTGATTTCAAATCATCTTTCCTTATTCATTCACTTGAATCTCATCCAAAACCCCCACTTCCATTGGGATCACCTAAATCTAAGTCTGACCTAGGTATTCATTTGTCTGAATACAAACCTACAAACTTTGTATCCCCCATTACTTACTCATTCTATTACACTTCTGATCAACCTAAATCTTCTACCTCTAAACAACCTCAAGGGACCTTTGTTATATATTCAAATCCACTTTTTGAAACAAAAGAGGATATTCATTCTCATGTCCACAAGTTAGTTATTAAGACTCCTTTAAAATCATTCTGGACATCCCCACCTTCTTTATCTCCTCCTTCTTCACCCTGCTGGCCCATCATGGAGTTCCTACAAAACTTTTTTAGCTTCAGATTTCTCAAGACACCTAAGAAGAAAAGAATCATAATTTATTCTAAAAAGAATATCATTTATGAGCTGATATTGTTTGGCTTTCAACCTTAGAGCTCTTTTCTTAGTATGATCGAGGTGTGAAGGAGCATACCCATTCTTAAGATAATAAATGATATCAGCGTATAATGACTCTGCATCGTTTAGGCTTACCTCGCGCATTTGTACCTCTGCAGATGGAATTTTAGAAACTTGCGATGCTCCAGCCAGCATTTTGCAAAAGCCTTGGCCTCTTACAATGTTTGCTGGTTTAATCTCAATGTCATATTCCTGTAAGGTAGTAACCCAATTGGCCCTTTTCTCACCCACATCGTTCTGTACTAGAAGATTCCTTACCGCTGGAAACGGTACTATAATTTTAGTATGGGTTTTGAGCAAAAAAGTTCTGAAGTATTTGACCACTTTGAAAACAGCATAAGCATATTTCTCCACGTCTGAATAATTTAATTCAGCACCCTGTAAATTTGAGCTGAAAAAAGCAATTGGGGTTTCCGTTTTTTCTTAATTTGCTTGAGTGAGTATCGCAGCATATGACCTATCTGAGGCAAATGTATATAAAATAAAAGGCTCTGAAAAATTCAGACTTGCTAAAGATGGAGCATTAATAATAGCTTGTTTGATCAAGTTGAATGCTTCGTGTTCATCTTGGCCCCATTTAAAATTTGAGCTCTTTCTAATCATGGCTTGCAAAGGAGACACGATTCATGAAAAATTTGGAACGAATCTCTTTACAAAGTTGATCTGACCAAGGAAAGATTGCATGGATTTTTTATTGTGAGGTAGGGATATTTCAGAAATCTCTTTGATTCTGTCGGGATCAATGTGAATTCCGGATTTTGACACTATGAATCATAGAAGTTTCCCTTCACTTAATACGAAAAAGGATTTTTTCGGGTTGAGTGAAATTCCATACCTTAAATAGCGTTGGAAGATTTGTTTTAAATCTCTAAGATGGTTGCTTCGTCTCTTTGAATACACTGTTATATCATCCAAATAAATTACTACAGATTTATTGACTAAACCTTTGAATGCAATGTCCATGGCTCTCTGAAATGTGGCACCAGCAGTAATAAAACCAAATGGCATCTTTTGATATGCGTATGTGCCCCATTTAGTTCCGAATGTGGTTTTTAATTGATTATCAGGATGTACCAGCACTTGATTGTATCCTGAAAATCCATCCAAGAAAGACATTAATTCTGAGCCTGCCACTGCCTGTAATATATGTTCCATAGGTGGTAAAGGAAAATTATCTTTTTGACAGGCTTTGTTAAGGTTTCGAAAGTCAATGCAAATCCTAATATCTCCGCTTTTCTTTCTAACAGGTACCATATTGGAGACCCATTTAGAATGTCTGACGGGAAAGATTATTCTGGCTTTCAATAACTTGTTGAGTTCAGTTTTTATCTGATTTTCTAAATTGTGATGGATCTTTCTCAACTTTTGTTGGACAGGTTTTTCATTATCGATCATGGGAATAGTACGTTGGATGATGGAAGTGTCGTATGTTTTGAGTTCATCATAATTCCAGGAAAAAACATTTTTATATTGTCTCAAAAGACGAATGTACGCTAATTTTTCTTCAGGGGCTAGGCCAAGACCTAGATTAATGTTTTGTGGTTTGGCATCGGTTCCTAAGTTTACTAATTCATAGTTCAAAGTTGAACTTTGGAGTTTTGAATTGGTAGACCTTTTAAACCGATCTTTCAAATCGTACAAGTCTTCTAACTTGACCACCGACTTAGGTATAGCATTATTAGTGCTATCTTGTTTCAATTGTCGATCATGTTGGTCTTCGTCAATTATTTGATTGGAGTAGGATCCTTTAGATGTGAGGAAATTTACGATATCAGGATCGTCGTTGAATACTCTCCAATTCGTGATGTTATCAGGAATAGATGGACTCAATATTAATTCTATTGAAAATCTATCTGGACAAAAATCTTCTGAAGGAATAAGCTTAGAAGCTACGTTAGCCAAAAGGTCTGCACTTGCATTCTGGAGTCTGGGAATTAAAGAAATATTAAATGCTATAAAATGCTCAGTCAGATCTTGAACTAAGGATTGATAATGTTTTAAATGACCTGATAAGAAATGTATAGTGTTACGTACCTGTCTAACCACAATCTCAGAGTCTCCGAAAACTTGAAGGTACTTGACGTCTAACCCGATTTCTTTGTACAACCCTTGGACCAAAGCCTCATATTCTACTGTATTGTTGGTGAAATCAAATTCGAGTCTCCACGTTAGCATAATTTTATCTCCTTCTGGACTAATTAGAATGCATCCTGCTCCTGCTCCTTCGTTAGATTTAGAACCATCGAAAAATAATTTCCAAAACAAAGATTTTTTGACAGGTTTATCTAAAAAATTGATGCATTTTGAACTATCAGTTCGAGAAATTTTTTTGACATGGGACAAAACAAAGTGTTCTAAAAAGGTGATGTATGAGAATTAAAATTGCCTAGGAGAATCTACTGAGTAATTGCCAATAATGCTACTGTTATACGCTACTAGTTCATTTTGCCCCTCTAGCTCCGTTACTATGTATTTCTGATGTAGCTCTCATTCAACTTTTATTTGATTTGGTTTACCATTGTAGGGCAGCCACATGTGCGACCAATCAGTTGAAAAGTATCCATGAAGTTTTTCTGACCAATCCCTACTAAGAATTAAGCCATAAAATTCAGGAATATCAACAACTAAAATGTCAATAACTTGACATACCTTTGGGTTGGATGACAACCTTATGGTTACTTGATTTAGTTCGCCAATCACTTCGACTTGAGATCGATCTAGCTAAACTATGCGTACAGTGGATTTCTGTGGTTGAACGTTTAACTTGGCACATATGGATTTTGGTAACATATTCGATGAAGCACCAGAATCCACCAAACAATTGTGCACATTTTTATTCAAAATTTCATAAGGAGAAACGAGGAAATATGAGATCTTGATCTTCATCCAATTAGAGCGATTTCATTTGGATCAATCTTATTGATCACATTAGTTGGAGGTCTTACCATGTTATGAGAAGCTTGATAAAGTACAGCGGCAGGCAAAGGTGCAACTGGCACAGCATGTAATTCTTTCAACATTATCTTCTGTTGATGCTTTAACTTGCTCAATTCGTAAAGAGTGATGTTGGCCCTAGTCTTTTTCATGTCTTCTATAATATTGTACTCCATTTCATCCGACACAATCACTGTTTTAGATGGAGTTGATGCATCTGTTTGGACTGGGCTGGTTTGAGGCGCTTTAGATGTCGTTTTCTTTGTCGTGACTTTATCCTTTATTAGAGAGCTTGCGCTCTTTGGCTTAGGGGTAGTCTGGGGAGGATCAAGTTGATTTTTACTTCCTGTGCTAACTGGGAATACTTCTTGATCTTCTTCTTGTGGGAGGATGAAATCCCACATTCCTTGTAATTCCACAACTTATTCTTCATCAGTTTTCCCTTCAGTGGCAATTTCCTCTTCCTCTTCTTCGGATTCAGCATTTGAAATAACATTGGGTGGCTTTGAATCCGTTGAAGGGCCTCTTTTAAAAGCTCTGTAGGGCTTTTTTAAAGAATTTTCTGCTATTTTCTTTTTGATGTCGACCATTTCATTGGACATGGTCTTTAGAACTTTCTGCAATCCTTCCAAATCGAATGGATCTTTTGTTTGTTTCTTCTTAGAGTCTTCCTTAAAGGTGACTTTCTTGGATTTCCGTTCCTCTATCATGGATTTATTTTCCAGGGCTATTATACGTTTCTCTACTACTATTGCTTCTTTCATGTTTTCGGCTAAGGTTTTTTTATTAGCCCTGTCCACGAAGATTGCTATGTTTGATGGTAGAGCAGTGATATACCATTCACTTCATACTTCTTCGCTGGGCTGGGAAGGAGTAGGAATTTTGTTTATAATTTTGTTGAAACGTAAATTGAAATTTTTGATAGGCTCTCTAGATTCGGCCCTAAGGTTGGATAGGTCATTGATTAACGTTTTCGTAGACCTGTCATCACCAAACTTGGTCAGGAATTGCTCTTGGAAGATGTCCCAACTAGTGATGGATCCAGAGGGTAATGAGAAATACCATGATCTGGCTGTTCCTTGCAGAGTATAAGGAAAAAGCCGAACAACAACATCTTCATTAGTAACCCCATTGAGATTAATGGATAGCATAAAGTTGTTTATGTGCTCTTCTGCTAGCATGCCTACCTCGGGATTAAACTTAGGCAGCCATTTCTCAGGATGGGCCGGTATTTGATTCAAGGGTGCAGGCATCAAGACTGCCCGAGGGTTATTCCATGGAGATTGGGCCATTGCTGAACTGCTAACAGAGGAAAGTGCAGAAGACGATCCCTGTGGTTGGGAGGATGGGGATATTACGATTGCAGATGATTGAGGAGGAGTTGTGGGGGTTCCAGTGGACGGATGGACGATGATCTAGATTGGAGGAGTGGATGGTTGACTTCGTGGTGAAGAAGTTGAGATGGATGATGCTGACGAAAGAGTCTCGCTGTCGGACTCTTTAGGTGATTTCCTTGCTCTTTTCCTGGTGGGAAGAGGTAATTCAGTTGGTTGAACGCCAAACTTTTCACTCTTTAGCCTGGTCAGGGGATGAGTGGGGTTATATTGCGAAGTCACACTGCCTTGAGATTTATCAGACCTTTGAGGAGAAATAGAAAATCGTTGAAGTTTGTGAATCAGAGATTCAACTTCAAGAGGTTCAATAGTAGATTGTTCTGAAATGTCAGGGTTTGTAGCAGCGGTTGATACTCGAGCGACTTCTAACTCTGGATTTAAGTGTAATGGAGAAGTCAGGGGAGAGGGTGAGGGAGATTTACTCTCAGAATGGTATTCAGATTTAGATTTACTTGCCATTCATAGTTCGAGCCCTCCTTCTAGCACCAAATATGTTGAAGCCCCGAAAATCGGGTCTACAACAAGGGGGATACCCGCCCGGTTCGGACCTTGGTTGGCAGCTCCTTATCCATTTGGTATAGCGGGTCCGACTGGGGATATGGGACCAGTTTCCCAATCTATGAATGTGTGTGTGTAGAATTTGATGTTCCTGATCTAACAGTTCCTAATTAAGATATTCTAATTCTAATTTTAATCTAATGCTATGCTATTGTAATCTAAAAAGCAGCAACATCTAAGTCTATACTAACCCGGGATGTAATTCTTCTATTATGCGATCTAAAAAGATTTCAAATAACAACTGGTAATAAAGATCATTCAGCTATTATGAGAAAAGAAATCAATAAGGATGAACCACTTCGAATAAAAAGTTAGATGAAACAGTTGTGAAAAACATATCGCATAATGAGCTATTTATACATTAAGCATAAATAAATAGCTATCACCATACAAAAGTGCCAAATGATAACTCAGGCATTCATGCAATAATACATAAACAACTAAAAATTGTATATCACTTTAACACATACGCAGAAATGGTCAAGAGATAAAAGTACCATTTATGACTAGTCCTACTCATGAGCTTCAAGTGATTTATCTCTCCTTGCTCTAACATCCACTAAGAGTACAGAAGTACAACATCAGTAGCAGATATCAAATGCAAACATCAACAAATCCTGTTCCATTCATTCATCAAAACCTCCTCGGAGGGTGCAAAAGTGCATGTTCTGAGGACAAGTTTTTGATAAATTTCTGGACCCTTCTCTAAATGCATGAGAAGGGTTTAAATACTACTAACTAAATCTTGGAATAACTTATTTACAAAAATTCAGGATACGGTTTAAATGACCGTCCTTTTTCTAAGCAAAACTATTTCTAAAAATTAAACCTAATACCTAACTATTTCTGCATTTACTCCTTAATGTTGCAAGCATTCAGTATTTGCTTGGGTAGAGTCGGCTGACTATCTTCCGCTTTCGGTTGAGCTAAGAAAACAGAATTGGCAAGAGCTGGCACCACCTTCTCAGCAAAATCGATGATATACTTTGGGAGTCATCTACTGACTATGTGGCTTTACCGTGTATGCCCAGTAATAATTTCAGTTCAACTTGGTTAACCCTTGAATTGCTTCTGCCTTTTCTTTAGCTTTCTGTTTCCATTTTATTTTTATCATTGCTTTCTTGCAATTTTTGGGCTCACAGGTTACTGAGCAGTTAGAAGCTTTCCTTTTCGAGCAATTTTCTCAGCGATGCGCGATTAGCGCTAGGCGCTAATCGCGCATCGGAAACTGCCTCCGTTCTTTGATCTGGGCTTCTCTGATGCGTTTTTCGCCTTTTGCGCCTCTTTCTTTATTGGGTATAAAGCTCAAAATTTGTAAAAATGATGCTTTCATGAGCTCTTGACTTTGAGCATTAAACTGTCTGTCTCTGATATCAGCATCGCTCAGTACCCATTTAACCATGGCTGTAAATGAAAGATCTGTAATGGATGGCTCAGCAACATTCTGTGAATCTGCGGCTCTGTTGCATGCGGTACCTGTTTGTAAGGGTGCCTTTTCTCTGTCTTTAGACATTGGAGCTTCACCCTTTTTCCCATAGCTTCCTGCACATTGCTTTGTGTAACTTTTGTTCCTCGTTCCTGCAGTTCACAAGTGAGGAGAGAGTAATGATAATAAATCACGACAGGAAAGCTTTAAATGCTACGGATATGCAAAAATACGCCACCTTACGTGAACTGGCTCTTCAAACAACATAAAACCATATTTTATTAACAACTGGCATATAACTCATTAATTATCATTAAAGCGCGTAACTAATTCTTAGTTTATGAAAAAAAACTTCTTGAATATTGAGCCAAGAAAATCTGCGATGGAATGTTTCTGCGATTTGCATCGTAGTATCGCATTTCGTTGTATCGCATTACCGCAATTTTTTCGTGCTATGCTATCGCAAGGTTGTTTGATCACAATATCGCAAGATCACGGATCGCAGTATCGCAAGATCACGGATCGCTTAATCGTTTAATCGTTATGTGTCTTCCATGCAATTTTGCGACATGCGATATGCGATATCACATATCGGCGATTTTTCAAGGATTTCCAACGTGATTGTTTATTAATGCATGTGATGTGATGGAGTTCGCGTCGCAATCTCGCATTTTATCATTTTGACTCATAAGAAAATGCCCTATCATTCTTTGCGCGATGCTATATTTCTTAAGGAGTGACATATATGAGCACTAATTGATTTTTTTGAATTTTTTTACTAAGGGTCCCCACTTACATAGTTTTATTGCTAATACTAAATAAGGAGGGGGGTTTTTGGTGGCCACGGCAGGTCCCTTAGCTGAGGATCATCTTCAAGAATTTCTATACCTTGCAGATAATATGAACATAGAAAAAGAAATTGTTTACATGAGGTTGTTTTTCAGTCTCTTGAGGGAAATATGAGGAGTTGGTTTAGGCACTTACCTCCAAATTCCATTAGAAACTGGGAAGAATTAAAAAATACATTCAAAAATCAATGGGGGGTGAAAAAAGATGCTCATTACTTTTTGACTGAGTTTGAAGAACTTAAAAGAAACTTTGGTGAACCTGTTTCTGATTTTATCAAAAGGTTCAACAAACTTTATCATAATATGCCCCCTAATTGCAAACCACCTGTAGAAATAGCTAAATCTAGGTCTTCGAAAGGTTTTGAAGATGATTTTGCTATGATGTTAAGAGAAAGAACTTCAAGGACTCTTGAAGACATGCAAACTAATGCTATAGAGGTGGAAGCAAATAGGTCTGCATCAGCCACTTTAAAACCTAAAGAGGAAAAATCCCAAAGAAAACTTAAATCAACTCAAGAGGCCTCTACTTCCTCTAAGACTATAACTGAAGACTCTAAAATAGATGAGATAACTTCACTTCTTAGAAATCTATCTAATAGAATTTCCAAGATTGAGGCTCAACAAATAATAGTTCAACAAATAGTCACTCGACCCCAAAATCAAAATCAAAGTCAATACAAAAGAAATCCACCATTACAAATTCTTCAAAGGCCTAGTAATGATCAACAGGTTCCAACTCCTTTACTGATAGATTATCAACAACCCGATGACAATACTATGACTATCACTAAAGATATTAATAATATGGATACCTCTTTCGGTCAGACTACTATTATTCTTCTCTCACAAAAAAGGTGGGTTCAACAAAATCAAGACTCCTCACAGGTTTCCAAATACCATGAATTCTCTGAATTCCTAATTGCACAAATAAACAAAAGATATGATCTTAGGCCTAGACCTAGTCCAAGAAGACCTCCTAAGGAACCTCCAAAAATTGAACCTCATACCGAAGCTATTGAAACTCAAACAACTATTATTTGACCATTAAATCAGTCAATTGATACTACTCAAATTGAAAAAACTGTTTTAACTGCATTTAATGTTGAAAAGGAGTTAGAAAGAGTTAAAATCCCTATACCACTTTCAAAACTTTCCAAAAACCCTGGATATAAAAATCAAGTCTCCAAATGGATATAAAACACCTCAGTTGATGTTGAAAGTGGTATCATTAGTCTTCAAGATGAAAAACCAGCAGTTGTCTTTGGTCCTAGTTCAGATATGGTAGATGAAATAGTACCCCCTTTCTATGTGACTCTTAAAACAAATGATTCTATGTTATACAATTGTATGCTCGATTCTGGAGCATCACATAATCTCATGCCAAAAACTATCATGGATCATTTAAATCTCGACATAACTAGATCCTATTATGATTTGTACACCTTTGATTCCAAAAGGGTTCTTTGTCTAGGATTGATTAAGGATTTAGTAGTCACTCTCGCCCAAATCTGAGTAAAAAGTGTAGTGTTACATATAGTTGTCACAGATATCCCTCCCAAATTTGGAATGGTCCTTTCAAGGTCTTTTTGTGCCAAATTAGGGGGAACTCTTCAGATGGACATGTCTTATGCCACTATTCCATTTAATGGGGGAGAGAAACTAAGGTTGTATAGAGAGGGGAGATTTGTGCACACTATTTACAAAATAGATCAACCAAGGAACCATCCCATTTATGCAATTGATCAAGATTTTGGTTGTTTCCAACTTTCTTCAAACCAAACACATGAAACTCAAGCAAAAATTGAAGATGTAATTGAAAGACCTATACCAAATTAGATTGATATCTGGAATCTATTCTTTGATGGTTCTTGTACAAAGGATGGAGCAAGAATTGAGGTAGTATTAATATCACTAGCAAAAGAAAACATTACACAATCATGTAAACTTGATTTTGAAGTTACAAATAATGTAGCTGAATATGAGGCTTTCATTTTAGGACTGCAGTTAGCCAAGAGCTTAAAAGTACAAAACTTGAGTGTTTTTAATGACTCAAAGCTCATCGTTAAACAAGTTAGAAATGTTTGCCAAACAAAACATCCTAGGCTTAGATCTTATCGAAATGAGGTTTGGGATTCAATTGAAAATTTCTTTAGTTCTTTTAATTTGACTTATATCTGAAGCGATCATAATATTCATGCAGATTCCCTAGTTGTTTCTGCTAGTTCATTTAAAATCTCTGATCAAACTAATGTGTTGTATGAAATACAATTCAATACAGGCCATCCATCCCTTATAACCTAAAATACTGGCAGATATTCGAAGATGATGAACAGTTAAAATCTATTCTGCAGGTTCTAGATGAATTTTCAGTTCTACAAATTGATGAAAATAAAACAGAAACAATTGAAATTCAAATGAAAATGATAATTCACATTTCAACTCAAAAATTGCTAATCATGATATCATTCAGTTGTCTAACAATTTTATTCCCAAAGGTATAATTCCTTTAGAGAAATTGTTTGATCAAAATGATGTCCTCAGAAACCCACAGTCAATCTCTCCATAAGATGACATAGAGGAAGTAAACATTGGAACAAATGATGACATTAGGAGCCTCAAAATCTATGCATCCTTAGATCCCAGAATTAAAGCTCAATACCTTAAGTTATTTGAAAAATACAAGGATGTTTTTTCATGGACCTATGCTGATCTAAAAACTTATGATACATCATTGATACAACATAATATTCCTTTAAAACCAGAAGCAAAACCTTGTCAACAGAAGCTTAGGAGGATTAATCTAGCACTTCTACCAACTGCAGAAAAGGAAATTAAGAAAATGCTAGATGACGAAATTATTCTCCCTCTTAGATACTCTAATTGAGTTGCTAATTTAGTTCCTATTAGAAAGAAGAATGGGGAAATCAGACTTTGTGTGGACTTTAGGAATTTGAATAAAGCATCATTAAAAGATAACTATCCTTTAGCCAAAATGGATCAGTTACTTTAGATGGTTTCAAGAGCACAAAGACTTTCCATGTTAGATGGTTTTTCAGGTTACAATCAGATAAATGTTGATCCAACAGACAGAGAGAAGACAACTTTTACTACACCTTGGGGTAATTTTATGTACTCTAGAATGCCCTTTGGCTTTTCCAATGCTAGAGCAACTTTTCAAAGAGCTATGGACATAACTTTTGTGGGACAGGTAAACAAATTTGCAGTCATTTATCTTGATGACATAACTATTTTTTCTAATTCTAATCAGAAACATCTAAAGCCCTTGATGAAGGTTTTTGACAGGTGTAGGAAATTTGGAATATCCCTCAATCCTAAAAAGTCTCTTTTTTCTATCAAAGAAGGAAATATTCTTGGCCATATAATCTCAAAAGAAGGAGTGGTGATTGATCCCAAACGTGTTTCTACAATAAAAACATTGCCATTACCTAGAAATAAGAAGGAGATCGAAGCTTTTCTAGGCAAGATTAATTTTTAAGGAGGTTCATCCTGAATTATGTTGAAATTGTGAAAGAAATAACTAATATGCTCTGAAAGGATCATGAAGTTAAATAGACTGTCTCTTTCAGGTATGCATTTGACCAAATCAAGAAGGCTAACTCTGAAGCCCCAACCTTGGCTAGTCCTAATTATACCAAGCCATTCAGTATATTTTCCTTTGCCTCTGAAACAACCCTGGTTGTTGTTTTATTACAAAAGAATGAAGATTCCCATGACAAACCTATAGCATTTTTTAGTAAGTTTATGAGAGATATCGAACTTAAGTATGACATAATTGAGAAGAAATCCTATGCCCTTATACAAGCTCTAAAATCATTCAGGATGTATGTCCTACATTCACCTATTACTGCTTATGTTCCTAACAGTGTTGTAAAAATTGTTTTAACACAACCAGAAACAGATGGGAAGAGAGGTAGATGGATCACTCAAATACTAGAGTTTGATATAACTATCAAAACCGCAAACTAGTTAAGGTTCAAGGATTAGCTAAGATTCTAGTTGAATCCAACTATAAAGTGCTAGTCATCAACTCAATTTTGGAAATACAGGGGGAAAATCCACAAGAACCTCATCAAAGTTCAATACAAGGGGATAATCCACAAGAACCTCCTCAAAGTTCAATACAAGGGGATAATCCACAAGAACCTTATGTTCATGTAGAAGGGGAGAATCCACAAGAACCTCCTTGGCATCCTGAAGAAAAGAATCCACAAGAACCTTTACCTTCAGATCATACCATTTCTCTACACATCGATTAGGAATTTCTTTTTTCAAATTGGTATCAAGATATTGTAAATTTCTTGATCCATTTTGAATGTCCAACATCATTTTCCAAAAGTCAATGTAGAGCTCTCAAATTGAAAGCAGTCAAATACTATATCATAAATGTCAATCTATACTGGAAGAACCCACTAAATATCTTGTTATTATGTTTAACAGAATCAAAGACTAAAGGAATCATTGATCCACTTCATACAGGATTTTGTGGAGGAAATTATGCTTGGAGAGAAAAAACATATAAGAAATTAAGGGTAGGATTTTATTGGCCCACATTGTTCTTACAAGTAGGAGAAAAGGTTAGAAGTTGCGTCCCTTGTCAGATGTTTGCTGGTAAGAAAAAACTAGCAGCTCTTCCACTAATCCCAACAATAGTCTTAACACCTTTTCTCCAATGGGGACTAGATTTTATTGGAGAAATTCATCCCACTTCAAGCAATCAGCATAGATG
This sequence comes from Pinus tabuliformis, assembly GCA_031772625.1. Taxonomy (NCBI): domain Eukaryota; kingdom Viridiplantae; phylum Streptophyta; class Pinopsida; order Pinales; family Pinaceae; genus Pinus; species Pinus tabuliformis. Next base: position 1,883,568,655 of record CM062816.1, on the reverse strand, counting down.
GATTCTCACTGCAATAGACTACTTTACCAAATGGGTGGAAGCAATTCTAGTAAGAAATGCTACTGATTCAGTAGTAATCAAATTCATTGAAGAAAATATTTTGTCTAGATTTGGTTGCCCAACCTAGATTGTTACTGATAATGCCACAACATTTTCCAGTGTTAAAATGATTGAGTTTTGCCAGAAATATCATATTATGTTACATCATTCAACTCCATATTATCCTCAAGGTAATGGTCTTGTAGAATCATCAAATAAAAGTCTGATAAAGGTAATCAAAAATACTTTAGCAGATCATAAAAAGAGTTGGGACTCTCATCTAATTTATGTAGTCTGGGAAAACAGAATTACTCCAAAGAGATCTACTGGAAAATCTCCTTTTCAGTTAGTCTATGGGAAAGATGCAATCTTCCCTACCAACTTGGCCTTCCTTGTTTTAAATTCCTACAGGATTCAACTAATGAACCTGATGATGTTTCAAGGAGAATAAATCAGATTATTGAACTAAATGAAAACATAGATGAAGTTCAATACAAATTGAAAAAATATCAAAATAAAATGAAGAGTCTATTTGATAGAAGATCAAGGGAAAGGGACTTCAAGGAGGGTGATCTAGTTCTAAGATGGGATTCAAGAAAAGAAGATAAGGGAAAACATGGCAAGTTTGATAACCTATGGTTTGGACCTTTATCTATTGCTGAAGTAAAGGGAAACAACACTTTTGTGCTACAAAATATTGAGGGACTGTATTCCACTTATCTTGTTAATGGGTGAATTCTCAAGCATTAGATTCAGTACTGAGAAGTTGAAGTAAATTTCATTACTATCATTGTAAAATCTCCGTTTTATTTTACTTTTCAAGTTCTCAATAAGATTTTTCATAGCAAAGACTCCATAGCCTAAGGAGAAGGCACATGGATCTGCAGGTTCTCTGCATTCTATAGGAGAAAACAGTTCCCAGTTGGAGCCAATGTTGTAGCATTTTTTGGTTTTGGTAAGTTAGTATCAATTAGTCAAAAAATGAAAATATATTTCAGAAAATGTTAAGTTAGGATATGGACAAAAATAATATTGAATAAAAAATGTTAGGGATATTTAATGAATAAGTCCATAAATAAAATGTTAGAATAGATGCCCTAAAAATGAAGACAAGAATAAAATGTTAGGTTAGAAAGGAAAGAAAAGATAATAAACCCTTAAAGGGTTGTAAATCCAAATGCCACTACTCTTCGTCCAGTTTAGTTTTGCAAATTAAAGTTGTGAGTGGATTGTTTAAATGCCACAGAGTTTATACAATCCAATTGTACAGTTTGATCATAATTGGATTTTATTTAAATTATTTGTCAATAGGTAGCAAATAAAATTGGCTCAAGAGTTTAATCTGAGAACAATGGAGGAAATAAGGGATAGAAGTAGATTAGCCATTAAAAGGAAATATTGAGTTGCTAATCTAAATGCATTCAGAGAAATAAGTGAAAATGTTAGGAGAGTAAAGGGTAGGTAGACATATGAGATATAATTGGAGCATGAAAGGATTTTATCCTAAGTTGTAACATTGGAAATGTGTGCATACGGTGATGGGTTTTAATTAACCATAAATTCTAAGCACCAATGTTATTTTGTAAATATCCTAACTTCATTCATCCATTTATTCGCCCATAACCCACAATTGTCACATCCGCCATAAATATTGACCCCACCATCACTTTCCACCTCACATTGTTAAAACCATTTCATCTTACCTTACATCCCACACACTCCCCCGAGATCTGATGGCCCACATCGCTCCTCAACCCTCATTTGCCATCCAAACTTTATCGGTGGGGTTGGGGGGGGGGGGGTGTGGGGGGTTCCGAAGTGGGCAGTTTTGGAAGCCACCCTCTTAAACTACTTTTCCCTCATTCTAGTCTTTTAGGACTTAAAATCTTGAAACAACTTACCACCTGATGTTGCTCTCGAACGCGGTTTACATTTGATCGTTTACCATCACTCCAACGTCATTGTCCATGTTTGCTCCATGTCACTTCCTCCATCCAATCAACTTCCGCCTATCCGTTATTCATTTAATTCGAAACTCCCTCAAATTTATGCCCCATAGACCCGTTTATTAGTCTTGTTGGATAATTAATAAGGATTTAGCCGTTCATTAAACAACCCCACTCCATTTTTGTTCATTATAAGTCATGTTCCTTCATGAAAACCCTTACACAGTATAATTTTGAAAATCAATTCATCACTGGAGATTTCAAGCTTACAGCCTAAGTGATAGACCCATCATTCAACCAAATTCATCATTCTATTTAGAACCAAGCTGACATCTAGGTCCACCTATCTACTTGCAGTTATATTGTTTTTCTATTATCACTGTGTTTTAAACTGATTTCTTCCATTTCTGTCACTTTCAACCTGTAATTCACTTAACAAGATGCCTCCTAAGGGAAAAGAAATTGCAAAAATCCCAAATCCTCTTATTCATCCACAAGTTGACTTCCATCATACTCCCCTGGTTGACAGAGATTGTAAAATCATTGAGTCTTCCTCTCAATTTGATTTATATGAAATTTACTCTTGGATGGAGGATCAATTAATTGATTAGACAGATAAAATAGGACTTTGGGACTCCCACCTTCCCCACTACATCTTCCCTCAAATACACAAAGCACCTGAATTTGTCAGGAAATGCCATGAATCCTATGATCCCACTCAAAGAATAGTCATTTCACCCACAGGAGAAATCCTCTGTTTCACCAATGTTGAATCCATTGAAAAGATGTTGCAAGCCTAAACTATTGCACCAACCCATCCTTTTTCTCATGAAAGCCTGATTGAAGCTTATCAAAAGCTAGATTTTATTAAAAGATCCCAAACTCTTGAACTTTTCCTAGATATAGATAGTCCTTTGCCTAAAAGAAACCCTCCGTATGATTCATCCATGTTCCCTGATAGAACCAAGCAAATCACCACTATTTTGTCCTATCTACTTGGTTACAATTCTGATCAATATGTTAATGAAGCCATCTTAGGTTCCTCGTCAATCTTTTCTACTAATTCCAAACCCACTTTTCTCTATAACTTTAGCCAATTCCTAGCTAAAACCATACATGAACAATTTGTCCAGTTTAACATTGAAGAAGTATTCAAGTATGATTTAGTACTTGTATAAATTTTTATATACTTTTAGGGAGACAAGTTTCAATTCACCTTATAGAGGCTAGATGAGGAAGGCAACCAACAATCAATGATATTTTTGACTTCAATGGGAATGAAGGAGAAGGATGAATTTACATATAAACAGCTCATAGAATTGTTTATTCATCCAGCTATTAGTCTTGTGAGAAGCACTCCAGTACCAAGAATCAGTGATGAAATTGTGAAAGTGTTGCAGCTAGTTGATCAAGCCACAACAAGATATTGGTATCTTTACCAAAACTATACATATATCAGGGTTTACTGTTGTGAGCTTCCACCCTACAAACTTCCCAAATACCTCCCCATTAGAATATTTGCATTGCAAATATTAGGAAGAGGTTAAATGCAGATGAAGTACACTTTGTGGCTACAAAGAAGAAATCAAAATTCAAGCTAAAAGCTAAGCTCAATCCATTCATATGTAACACTAGAGCAGCAGGAGAAGAAGCAGATAGGTTATTAAAGGAAATGAAGTTTGGTCTCAGTTTCACTTGGTATTATGACCCAATGGGAGTGATTTCTAAACTCAAGGTTGAAAATAAGTTTACTGCATATCACCACACAACCAGACTTGAAATAGATCAGTACAAAAATCTGTTGGAATGGAAAGAGAACACCCTTCAAGAAGCTGAAGAGCAGGGAGTTTCTACTTCAAATGTACAAACTCCACTTGCACAAGTAAATATAGCTAAACGAGGAAGGGAAGAATAGTCATCCCCTAGAACTAAAGCATCAAGCTAGGGCTTTAGGATTGTGCATAGAAAGAAGAGACATAGGATCTTTGTGATTGTTGGTGCAACAAACGAGTCTCAGAAAACAACATTTGATGGACTTGGAGATACTGTGCTCTATACACAATCTGGTGGATAGTCTACCCAGTCCCAAACTTATTCCACTACTTCTTAGGAGCAACTGGTAATTCAGACTAGTGGAAGCATTCAAAAGGACAAGGAGGAGGACATCTTTCATGTTTTCAGTGAGATTAAAAAGAAGAATGAAGAATTGAAATTGAACACCTATACCCAATTCTGGAAACATTCTGTTAGTGTCAGTATATGCATACTTCCATCAGGGATCAAATCTTCTCTTTGCATTTCCATTTTAGGTGTCTCATACTGAATTTTTAATCATTCCATTAGGCCATGTTAAAATGGTCCACTGATGCTGTTCAATTGACCTCCTGCGTCATTTGATGTTCAATCGATGTTCAATTGTTTTTCAATTTCTTTTCAATTGATGTTCAATTGACCTCCTGCGTCATTTGTTGTTCAATTGCTGTTCGGAAATATTCTTTTTCTCATTCAGTTGAGGTTTCAAATATGTTACTATAAGTGTCAAGGTAGTTGTCTTTCCATTAGGTTTTAGGGTTCATTTCCAAGGTATTTCCATTAGGTGTTAGGGTTCATTTCCAAGGTCAAAAGGATGATTTCAAATGTAAATAAAGGGCAGCAAAGGTATGAGGATGACCAATAAACAAAGAGTAATTGTCAATAAGTCATAATAATTGTATAAGGATCTTTTGTCACTGATGTAATTTTCATCTCAAAAACATGTTTTTGAGATGAAAACATAGTATTTTAGTTTGCTTATAATTTTTTATGTAACTTAAGTCATTATATGTAATAATTGTTCCCAATGCTACCCAAGCATGTTTCCTTGCTGCAACAAATGAAACCATTGAAAAAATCAGCTCAATCAAAGCATCATCCACCTTTCAAGAGCAAAAAAGGGTCAGAAAGTTAGAAAGGCATTAAAGTGAGAATTTAAAAATGACAAAGAACTTTAGAAAGTGGGTATGCAAACTCATAAATTAAAGTCAATTCAAGTATAAAACCTCTCAAGACACTCATGAAAGCCTCATTTGCACTCTAGTACACTCACAACTCCTTAGCAAAAGAAAATTGGCAATTTTAAGGTGAAGTTGGGTAAAATAGTGCAAGAGGACATGTTCAGCAGGGTCGCTATGCCTTTAGCCTGGTCACTGCACTCCTGTAAAGGTTGTTGCGCATTTGCCAGAGATCCCAGTGTTATTTACAACAACACTATGCATTTGACCAGGTCGTTGCGCGTTCGCCTAGAAGGAGCTAAAATGTGCTAGAAACCCTCCATCACCACCAAGTTTCCAAGTTGGTCATCATATACTTCAACAAATCAATTTGATGGCAAACTTACTCACTCCTTCCCTCCATTGTTCACCTACATATGGTTTACATTGTTTGTTGTTATTCCTAAGATCAAACCCTAGTCATACATTCCTAGCATCTCAAAACACATTTCCTAGCTTTCATAACTATTCCCTCTTCACTTAACAACTATCCCCTATCACCTCCCTCATTCCACACATCCCCATCTGCTCCTCATCATCTCTCCTCACATCATTCCACATTTCCCATACCCATAGTCCATTCTACCATTTCCCTAGGGCTTTGATAGCAACAAATCATGGAAGAAGAACACCAAAGTCAGAGTGAGGAAGGAACACAATAGAGGAGGAAATATAAGAAAGGGAGGAAGAAATGGCCAATCAGCTCACCTTGAATGAGAAATTTGCTAAGATGGTAAATGAAAACCGAGAATATTGGCTTGAGAAGGTAAATGATCATCTGGATAACCTCCTAGGCAAGTCCAAGAAGGAAAATGATATTCAAAGAAGGATGGCAAAGCACTATGCTATGAGAGACAAAATTGCAAGAGCCAAGCTCAAAAGAGCTCATGCAAAGATTGAGGCTTTGACCAAGCAAGAGGAGAAAAAGAGGTTGGATATCCTTGCGAAGGCATCACTCCATGCCTCAAACATATAGCCATCTATTTGCCCACAAATTTTGTCCATTTTTGAACAATTTTAGCAAGATATGTTTTGTTGTGTTTTTTGAATAAATTTTGGCACAATCAACATGGTCAAACGCACAGCATCTAGAGCATTGCGCTTTTGTTTGGGGAATCCAATGAGAAAATAGTCAGAATTTTTGGATTCAGAATGATGAGGACATCCACCCTATTCCTTTTCTAAGAATTTGGAGCAAAACTGTTCAGCCAAAAGGGTCAAAAGCTACCAAAAAATCACCTTTCTGCCTCTTTTCTGGCCTGGTCACTGTGCGTTTGAGAAGTCTTGGGAGATTGCAATTTTGGAGGGGTAAATGAAACCCATTTTAAAAACCAATGGAAGTTCTAGAAACTAGACAGGATAAGATTTCCAATGAGCTATCCTAGGCTAGATTTGGACACCGGGAAGGCAGTCAAAACTCGGATTGAAGAGAACATTGCACATTTCACCAAGGTCACTGCACGTTTAGCAGGGTCACTGCGCGTTTGACAAATTGTCTAGTTTTTCACTATTTTTTCTAAGTTTTCACTTTCACCATGGAAAATCATGATTTTATCTTTGTAATTGATCATTTAAATGTAATTATGATGCTTCTAGAGCTTACTAGGGTAGATTCATCAAGTAAAACAAGTTCATGAGGTGTAATGTATCAGTTTGTTTGGGTTAGGGATGAGTCACTTTGACCACCCTATTTTCTTGTTTGCAGTTCAGATCTTGTTAGAAATAGATCATATTCTCATGGATTACACCCCTCGAGCTTAGGATGAGTTTTTTAGGGTCTATATGATGCTTTTCCTTAGCCACTGTATGGGTTAGACTTAGTGGGATGCTTATGCTTTGAAGAGACATCATTTTGTATCAGTTTTGGTAGGAGATTAATGAAACGTTGCAGTTATTTCTTTGAGATCCATGTGGTATGATGTTAAATTCAGTTTTTGTTATGTTTTCTTTGTTAGAATGTATTGTTGACTCCATCTCAACATTTCATTGTATTTATGTGAATGTATATAAGTCTAAGAGGCAGAATCCATATCTTTATGCTCTGTGTTGGGTAGACATTTCACAGTCTATGTTTTCTTCAGTTTAGGAAGAATCCATGTTGCTTACATGATCTTTCTAGCTCCTCACCTGTCTTGAATCACCTCACCCATCAAACCCTAGAGTGTTGAACCTTGTGCCTACCTTGGCCCATCGAACACCCTATAATTTTGACCTAATTTCCTTGCCCTAACTATTTGGCTCCTCCTGATCCAGTAAAACCCCTTCAAAATCAAATCAAATCTTGTGCTACTATACCTAGCCTAATATCATTTTCTTGATCCAGTCATCTTGGCTGAGATCCTTATGGAGAGAGCCCTCTCCTGGCCTAGGAGGGTTAGCTACCTGGCTAAGCATGGTTTTTGGTTACCCTAGCATTGTCTTCCTTCAGCCTGAGGTTCAATCCAGGTGATAACACATTCCTCCAGTTATCAAGCGAGACTTATTTCAGTCTTTGACTCTGAGAATGGAAAGATGCAGATGGATTTCCTGCAAGCTTAAATTCCACAATGTAGGACTCCTACACATTATCACAAGCAATCGTCATTTAAGTTTAATGTAAAAGATGTACATCCAATTGACCAAATTGAGATGCACAAACAGACTGGCTGGATGATTTCTTCCACTTTAACTCATATTGCCATGAGTTTGTCAAAGTTGCAGGCCACCCTAACCAATACACAGTCACAACTCAAGTTGGAAAAAGTTTCCTCACTGGCAAAGAGCACGAAGATCAAATCTTTGGAAGATTTGGTTTTGAAGATGGGATATGATCCGTCAAACATAAATGCAACAGAAGAAATTGTCAAGAAGAAAAAATGTTGAGCTCTTAGCATTAAGGAAGAAGCTCAAATTGTCAGCTTCTGAGGACCCAATGACCAAGGAGATTGAAGAAAATGAGACTCATAAATATGACATGATGAAGCTCATCATGGGACAAAATCTGCAAATAAAGCAGATGGAGGAGCAAATGGAAAAATTGGTCAAAGAGAAAGAGGAAGTTGTTAAAAGAACTCAAATTCCAATGGATGTAGTTCCTCTTTCAGTAGTCTCTATAACCAAAGTTTTTATGTCAGGCACATCACCAACTACAGGTACAATAGAAGGAGCTAAACAACTTGTAGAAGTTGTTCAGAATTTGTCCATTCAGACAGTTGAGATTAAGAAGTTGTAGGATGAACTAAAGGAATTAAAACATATGAAGGTAGTTGCAGACAATTCACATACAATCGAGTTGCAGAGGACAAAAATTAAAATTGAAGTTTTGCAGAAGTAAATCAAAGAATCTTACCTTGGAAACAAACTAGGTTTGGTAAAGGAGATTTTAAGGGAAGAAATTACTGAATCAATTAAGGATATCTGGCCCTATATGAAGATAATCTTTGATAGAAGATGTGTTGGAGAAAACTCAGGAAGCCATTGAAACTATTTCTAAAGAGCTTGAGGACATGCTAGAAATTTCTTCTGAAATAATCAAGTTCCTGAATTCTAAAGACAACTATGAGCTTGAAGAAATAGGTATAAATGACAGGACAACAACTATACTTGAAGTAAAGAAGATCAATACCAAGAAAAACCTCATCCTTCAGTTGGAGGAAAAGTGCAACAATGTGAATACCATAGTTCAATGATTTTTTAGCAGGTTACAACCCTTGACTAGCAAGGGTTTTCCCATCTATGCTTGTGATACATGACAAATTAATTCCAATTGAAGATTATGTTCGAAAGCTTACAAAGGTAGGCACCAATGCAACTTCAATTTCAAACATAAGAGGTGCAGCAACACCAAGGGTTGTCCTAAATGCACTCAGAGATTCTTTTTTCATTCATAATGAAATCAGACATATATTTCGAGTAAAACCCACTTTTACTAAATATACAGAGATGGATGAAGTTTAAATAAGGGTAACTAAGCTATCTATCCTGGATAAGAAACCTTGGGAAGAACTAACTGATTTGCTTGACTAAAAGGGTGATTAAACAAAATTCAGTATTTTCAAGAACAGTCATCACCAGCTCAACAGTTCTCAGTTTTTCAAGCAACAGTCATCACTAGCTCAACAATTCTCAATTTTTCCAGGAATAGTCATCACCAACTCAGCACCAAAATAGTGACAGATTGACTATCATTTTATATTCCTGATTTTGTATTTATCTATTTTTGTAAAATAGTTCAAGATATTTTCTTAGTTCTAAGATTGTATAAATAACTCTCCTTCACGAGTTATTAGGGGTTTCACCCTTGAAGAAGAATTTATAAGCATTAAATGTACTTGAATTTTCTGAATCATTAATACAAAAGCAAAGGATTTTAAATTATGGTTCATACAGTTTCATTTTTACTGTAAGTTTTTCCAGTTTTATTTCACAGTGTTTTCTTCATATTCTTATGTTTTACAAAGATAACCACGTAGGAGTAATTTTGTTTTAGTTTATTCCTATAAGCTTCTAAAATGATCATCTATAAAGAGAATGAATTATATAAACTATTTGTTTAATTAATTCCCTCTAAATCATAAAATCATCAGTATCTTTTGTAAGCTTAAGCATATTTTGTTAAACCTTCTAAACATAGTTTAAAGGTTTTCTTACTTATGATTATTTAACTTTCAATTTGAAGACTGTGATCGTCATATCATCTCTCTATTTATACTCACCACCATACAAGCTATATCACTGTGTGAATTTTAATAATAGCCCCCTATTTAAATATTAATACTATTCCGAAGGTTAGGCATCACTGTTTTAAATCTGTTTCATACATTGGTCCTCCAAATTAAAACAAAACCCCCAAAACAAACATCTTAGATGCCCTGGCATGATAGTTGACTATTATCATCTCAGAGATACAATAGGTTGTACAAAACCTTCCTTGTTAGTGGGTTCCAAAGCTTATAGCCCTTAAACCATCCTTATACCCAATAAGGATGCACTTTTCAGATTTACTATCAAACTTTGTTCTTTTCTCCTTTGGAACATGTACATATGCATCACATCCAAATACCCTCAGATGTGAAAGAGAGGGTTTCTTACCAGTCCATACTTGTTGTGGAGTCTTATCCTCCAACGCTGATGAAGGTGATCTGTTGACCAGGTAACATGCAGTCTCCATCGCCTCTGCCTATAATTCCTGTCCTATCCCGGCACCACTAAGCATGCTTCTTGCCCTTTCCATTAATGTCTTGTTCATTCTTTCTGCAACTCGATTTTGCTCAGCTGTGTATGGAGTAGTCTTCTACCGTGCTATACCACACTTCCTACAAAATTCTTCAAATTCCTTCTTGCAAAACTCTCCAGCATTATCTGTCCTCGGCACCTTTATCTTCTTCTTTGTCTGGTTTTGCACCAAAGCCTTAAATTCTTTAAACCTATCAAAGACTTCATATTTCTTCTTAAGGAAATATATCCATGTATTCCTTGAGAAGTCATCTATAAATGATACATAGTACACAGACTTACCCAGTGATGGAACCTTCATAAGTCCAAACACATCACTGTGCACAAGCTCCAATATCTATTTCTCCCTCTTACCATTAGAGGGGAAACTCACCCGATTCTGCTTCCCATATACACAATTTTCATAGAAATAAAAATCCAGAGAGCTATTAGTCATACCTTCTACCATAACTTTACCATGAAGTATTTGAAGGCCCTTCTCTCCAATATGTACAATCTTTTGATGCCATAGTAAGGTTCTTTTCTCCAGAGACCACCAGATTTTTTGCTCCACTTTTATGAACCACAGAAAACAGTGCTACCTTGTAGCTTGTACAAAGTTGCAATCAAAACTCCCTACATCAATACCAGTTCTCGTCCAACCTTCTTGCAATTATCCTTCTAGAACATTGTTTTTACACCTGCATCATCTAGCCTGCTTACAAAAATCAGATTTCTGGCCAATGCAAGAATATGCAGAACACCCAGAAGTGTTCTAATCCTTCCACCTTGAAAATTCAACTTAAATTTTCTGCGACCAAAATTTTTAGCCTTCCTGTCATCCCCCAAGAAGACATCACCACCATCATATTTCTCATACTCACAGAACCACTCTCAATGGGGAGTGAAGTGAAAGGATGCACCTGAGTCAATCAACCATGCCCCATGATCTACATGTGTACTTGAAGAAGCCAAGTACACATCCTTACCTTCATCTGAGGGGGTTTTTGCCTTTGCAGAAGGAGCATCATCATATCCCTTTCATTTTTTAGGAGCTTTATATTTACAGTCCCTTTTGTAGTTCCCTTCCTTTCCGCATTTCCAACACACCATTATAGGTTTTCCTGCAGATTTATATCTCCCACTCGATGACGTATTTTTTTTTCTTTTCTTTTTTGGGACCATCCTTGTACAGAAAAGGCATCACCATTCTAGCTCTCCATATTTTTCCATCTCATCTCCTCCATCAGCAAGGATGAGACTATTTCATCAAACTATAAGGTAGAGTTGCATTTCTACCTATTGCAACAACCAGACTATCCCATGAATCTAGTAGAGAACTCAACAAAATGATGCACTTATCTTCATCTCAAATTTTAATTTCAACAGATAATAACTGACTTACCACAAATGCATTCAGATGCTATGTCACCAAGTCTCCATCTTTCATCCTTGGGTTATATAGCTTTTTCCGTAGGAATAGTTTATTCACAAGAGACTTAGATTGGTACAAATTCCCTAACTTGTCACACAAAGCCTTCACTGTATCTTCCCCTGATACATTCAACAATACTAAATCTGAGACACATAATCTATTAGGCCCCTATACTACTAGTGTAACCCCTTATTGTTATTAGTACAACCCACTTATTATATTGATGTACCCATGTAGTGCCCATATTGTTACTAGTGTGCCCCATAGAAGCCCACTATTGTTATTATTGTTCCCTTACATTAGTATTGTTATGTCGGCTCTGATTATGTTATGACCCCTTAGACTCCTATATATAGAAAGGAGGTCTTTCCATTTGTATCATCCAAGAATTGTTCATTTATGTAATGTAAAGGAGGTTTCCCCCTCGAAGAGGCTGAGTTTTAAGGCGTTAATCTACCTTTTCTATCTTTTCTTGAGCTGGTTTCATAACATTTGGAATCAAAGCTTTGCATTCTAGGGTTTCCCTGCTCCAAACAGATCATCGTGGCATTTTCACTATAACGTTTTTCTGCGATGTTTCAGAAGCTAAAAAAAACCCACTGAGAAGACATCGTGCGGAATCTTCGTTCCAAATTTTAGAGCTTTTCACACTATATTTACAGAGATATGATCTGAGGAAGTTGGTCTTTTTGCAGACTCCTGAATTACATTCCAAACAGGTGACCTAGGGAAAATCATCATAACTTTCTCTCTGAGCATTGGATTGAAATTTCGTAAGAAGGTACAGAAAGAGGATAGAATGTAGTTTCTTGTATATATTTTTCAGTGCCAAAGGTTGAAATAGTGACACGTGGCACTTCATACAAGTTCGCTCTTCTAGAAAGGTCTATAATCAGGTCATCTTGGGAGATTGTGCATAACTCCTTCTTGGAGAATCCAATTTGGATCAGACTGGTGGCATTTGAAAGAAGACGCAGAGGGCAACTACAGGTCACAATTTCAAAACTTAAAGATCTGAAAGTACAGAGTTACAGTCTTTTCAAGATCGAGCTCCTAAAATGAAGAAAAAGCAAGATGAGGAAGTTTGACGGCAAGGATCCGGTAAATTGGATACTTCAGATGGAGCAATATTTTGTTCTACATGGTGTACCACTATTACAAAAGGTATGTATTGCATCTTCATATTTAGAACTGGATCAATTTTTATGGTATGAAGGGCTTTGTTCTCGTAAAAAACTTGTTACGTGGTCAATTTTCACAGAGGAAATGATAGCACATTATGAGGATACAAAGAGCAACACCTTCTTTAGAGCAACACCGCAACAATTGGAAAGAGTAAAAGGGCTTTGTGACATAGTGGAAAGCAAAATTATGGAAACTAGGAAGTATACCCCTCACAAATATAAAGATGGAAGTGTTTTTTCTCCTAGCCTTCCACAACCTACAAGGGTTACACCACAACAATTGGAAGAAAAAAGAGAAAAAGGGCTTTGTTACAATTGTGATAGCAAATGCACTAAGGGTCATAAGTGTGTTGAGAAGAAATTATTTTACATAGAATATGAAGAGGAGGAAGAAAAGGATCAAGAAACATCAAAAGAAGAAGATATACGCCAAGACCCCACCCCAGAGAAAGAAGAAATGAATCAGATCATATCTTGTAAAACATTGGTAAGAATTACCACTCCTCAAACTATCAAGATAGAAGAACATATCAAGAAGAAAAATGTTCAAGAAGCGAAAGATCACATCGAGCATCAAAGAATGAATCTGACCATATCTTGTAAAGGATTGGAAGAAATTACCACTCCTCAAACTCTAGAGATAGAAGGACATATCAAGAAGAAAAAGGTTCAATCAGTGAAAGATCACATCAAGCATCAACAACAAGCTCTCCAACTTTTAAAGGATAATGCCACTTCGGTGCAAAATCAAACGAAACAACAGGTAGATCAACATCGTAGTGAAAAATGTTTTGATGTAGGTGATTGGGTATTTTTACTGCTACATCTCAAGCAAGCTATTTATGAGAAGGAAATGTTGGCAATACTACATGCACTTAAAAAATGTCGACCTTACCAAATGGGAAGACTCTTCACGGATGAGGATGTGGAAGCATTGTTTTGTGCTATTTCTATTATCCAACCATATTGGATAAACGAAGCAAGGGATGAATGGAAGAAGGATGAAGAAAGATGGCCACTTATTCAAAAGTTGCAAAAGATCCAAATTCAAACAATATTGCCAGAAATTGAAGAGGAAGTAAAAATCATATTGGAACCTGGATCAGTCACAGAAACAAGAACACGATAGCTATGAAATCGATCAATTTCAGAGTATCTCATCAAGTGGAAGAACTTACCTGCTGAAGATTCCACATGGGAGGACAAGAATTTTATACAGAAGCATCAAGAACTACTCAAGATGAGGACAATGCTTCTTGAAGGAGAGGGGCATGTTAGGCCCCTATACTACTAGTGTAACCCCTTATTGTTATTAGTACAACCCACTTATTATATTGATCTACCCATGTAGTGCCCATATTGTTACTAGTGTGCCCCATAGAAGCCCACTATTGTTATTATTGTGCCCTTACATTATTATTATTATGTCGGCTTTGATTATGTTATGACCCCTTAGACTCCTATATATAGAAAGGAGGTCTTTTCATTTGTATCATCCAAGAATTTGTCATCTATGTAATGTAAAGGAGGTTTCCCCCTCGAAGAGGCTGAATTTTAAGGCATTAATCTACCTTTTCTATCTTTTCTTGAGCTGGTTTCATAACACAATCATATTGTGCTCTTTTCCTTCTCATCCAACTTCTTCCATTCTTCATCAGACACTCTCGTTGGTTTAGTACCAGGGTTTGCCATGATCCACGTATCTTTATCCATCAATAGTTCCTCCATCTTGAGTTTCCATAACTCAAAACTCTAACCATTAAATTTATCGATCTCTATCATTCCACTACTTGCCATCTTCTTTCACCACCAGAATCGATCCTGCAGATCTCCCATTGAACAAGATCTACTGTAGGCTCAAGCGAAACCCCTTAGCAACAAAGGCATCCCCTTGAAGCCAAAACAGCTTCGATACCAAATGTAGGTTTTAACCCCGTACAAAAATTACTTGCATACGAATTCTAAAACACTGAAAATAAACAATAGCAAGAGCATAACACATAAAACACATATACACAGAGATTTTCCCCTCGATCCCAAAACCGAGACAACCACCTTGATTTTTCATTATGTTCCTTTTAGTGTTACAATACATATATATACATGCCAAAGCATCCAATACCATGGACCGAAAACCATCGCACCCAAAATCATAGGTAGGTCCACCCACCTAATATAGGGTCCAAAAAAAATTTCTCGGGGACGTTGCCCCGAACCACGTAGAGGGGGGCTAACCACCCCCTTCAAACCCACTATGAGCCCCCCACTGTACAATCGGTGTAATGAATGGGGGGCTCGGCCCCCCCTCTAACCCCCCGGTTAACTAGGGAGGCTAGTCGTGGAAAGAATATAACACAACCCAATTACTTGGTTTTAAATTTTTGACCTTGATAAACTTGTCATGCCATCATTTCCTCTGGTACTGGATTATGATTTTCCCTAAATCACATATTACCTAATCTCATCCTATTGATTTAGCTATGCCAATCTTTGCTTTTGGGCTTTAGAGATATCTAGCCCCAGGTTTGTTGTTGTCTTGTATGTCTCCACTTGGAATTCAATAGGAGGTAGAACATGATTTCCATAAACAAGTTCATAAGGAGTATATCTAGTGGTGCTCCTCCATGTGGTCTAGTATGCCCATAGTACTTTTGGAAGTTTTTCTTCTTAATATTTTCTATGTAGATGTACGATCTTGGTCAATATGGCCTCAAGAACTTTATTTGTGGATTCCACTTTTCCAATAGCTTATGAATGATATGGACGATATTTGTGATGACTAATTTTGTATTGCTCCATGATATTCTAAACAAGATTGGATGTAAATAGCACACCCTGATTTATTACATTTTCTCTTGGTACACAAAAACGAGTAAAAATATCCTCAAAATGTAATGTGACAATAACATTTTGAGTAGAAAAATTTAATGGCATAGCCTATACCCATTTAGTAACATAGTCAATGCAAACAGAAATGTACCTCCTTTATTTGGATGTAGGATTCATATGTTCAACATAATCTAAAGCCCATTTCTTAAAAAGTTATATTATTACCTATGGTTGTAGAAGAATTTAATCAAATTGGACAAGTTTCCTCATCCTCTGGCAGCTATCACATCTCTTGACATATTCTTTGGCATCCTTAAAAATCGAAAATCAATAATATCCTAAGGGAAGTACTTTGTATGCAATTTCTCTATCAAAAAAATGTCCTCTACAAGGTCCATCATCACATGCTTTAAGTAATTCATCTATCTCATCTTCTTGAACACATCTTCTAATGATTAAATTTGTTCATGTTTGGTATAATTCTCCTTCATGTTGAGAAATGACAACAAGAAATTCCAGTTTAATTTGTCCTTGAGTTAAACTGTGAATTAAAATAGAATTCTTTTCTCATAGCAATTTGGAAATAATTAATTCAGTTTAATTAACTTAATTAATTTAGGAAATTAGAATTGGAAGTATTTTAGAAGACCTGTATACGTTCTCCCTAACTTATAGGAGTTCAAGATGAGTTATGAATGAGTTGTAATTAGTTAACTCAGTTTATTGAGTTAAGTCCAGTTAAATTAGTTCCAATCAATTGCAGGAACTAATAGTGAGTAAACAATCAGTTGGGAAACTAGTGACCTAATTAGTGCTACTTTAGTTAACTGAAGATTCCACCATTAGAAACTGATGCATGTTGATTCCTAGAAAGACCAAGTTGAGACTAGACTGTAGGAACAATTTACTATTTGTTTTAGATTTTTCTAAGTTGCACTGATCGTGCTTGCAATCAGGAACTGATCCTTGAGGGATTGTGCTACTTTTAGAGGCTTTATTTCCCTTTAAATACAAGCTATCCTTCATAGGAATTACACATTGGAATAGAGACTTGGAGATCTTGTGAATTGGCTACGATTTGGCCTTGAGATTTCTTATGAGTTGGAGATTGAATTTGTTGAGTGCTAGGATTGTTCTAGAGAGAACAAGCATCGTAATTTCATCTTGATTTTCCGGATTAATAAAAACCAGATAGTGGGGTTTTGAGCTATGGCTTTCCCCAGATATTTATTGTGTTATGTTCCCTTGATTCTCTTCCTCTATTATTTTCTTGATGTTTATGGGTTTCTGTTGTAAACAGTAGAAGTAGATTCTTGTCTTTGGTTTTAGTAGATTACATGATCTCGTGAATCTATAGGTTTTTCTACATGCTATCGGAGCAAGATTATTTTTCGGGATGAGTTTTTTCAGAGAATTTATGAGAATTTATGTGCAAAATTTTCAGAAACAAATTGCATATTTGGATTCCTTGTGAAAGGATACCCAAATTCAAGAAACAAATCGATGGAATAGTAGTTCAAATGAGGGAGATATCACTGATTTAAGATAAGCTCT
This sequence comes from Pinus tabuliformis, assembly GCA_031772625.1. NCBI lineage: Eukaryota > Viridiplantae > Streptophyta > Pinopsida > Pinales > Pinaceae > Pinus > Pinus tabuliformis. The sequence goes on along the minus strand of CM062816.1, from coordinate 1,883,551,446 downwards.
CTAGAGGATATTTTGATGTTTTGAGCTTTTGGGTTACAGGTGAATGTTGAATTTGCATACATACTTCAGGATCGGAAGATGGCATTCCATGGGTTGAGGCTTGAGTATGCCTTGGACAGTAGCTAAAATTTTATAGCCTAGAGGGACAGAATGGAGGTTTTGCTAGAAGATAATGGCTTGAAGGAATTCATTGATCAAGAAGTCCCCAAGCTAGTAGCTACGAATGTATAGAACTTGGCCAAATGGAAGAAGTGTGTGGCAAAGGCAAGGCAGATAATACTTTAGGGAGTTCAAGACCACATTGTCTTGAGTCTCCATGGGAATGAAACTCTACATGCTATATGGAAAACATTGACGAACTTGTATCAGAATAGAAGTCATCAAAGGAAGTTGGCACTAAAGGATAAATTTCATAAAATCGAGATGCAGAAAGGTGAGATGATTCCAAAGTACATGACCAAGTTCACTCAATGTTGGGATGAACTTGGAAGTGTTGGAATCATAGTTGCCAAGGAGGATATGGTGAGCCTTGCTCTTCTTGGACTCCCAAAAAGTTGGCATAGTTATCAGGACTTTGTCAATGGTCGAGAGAAGCTGCTAGATTGGGAACGACTATGGTCAGATTTAATGCAGGATGAGATCAAGAGGAACACCAGGGATGGCTCTTCATCAAAGACTAATGATGAAGAGAACTATGCCTTAGCGATTAAGGTAAGGAAGGGTAAAGGTAAAAATTTTTGTTCCAAATCAAATTCTTATCATGGAGGTAAGAAGAAGGACATGATGAAAGTTAAATTCTTTCATTGTCACAAGATGGGTCACTTTGCTACAAATTTTCCATTGAAGAAGTCCAAGGAGAAGTCCTCAGGAGGAGTGGCGGGTGAGGCTTTGGCCTCTTGTTGTAGTGGCTACAACAACCCTCCAAAATTTTGGCCTGCACTAATTTTGGTTTCTCCCTCGAGAGTTTCACTTGATGAATGCACACACTAGGTTTCACTCCATGAGCTCATGTGAGTCTTTACATCCACCTTGCTTCTTCATTTCATTCAAGCTTCTACATGCTAGTGTCTAAGTCATATTTGTGACCATGTTTTGGTTATGCTCAAAGTCTTTGCTCCGTATGTGCTTGTTGTGTTCACTATGAAAACATTTATCACACTCACACAGGGAATCATATTCGTTGTCGTGAAAGCATCATCTCGATTAATGAACTGTCAATCACAAGTGTCGTGCTTGTCACTTGCACCGTCGATCAGTCATGTTGAACATGTGTGTATGGATGGTTTGGGTCATTTCATCCTCAAGTCATGTGAGTGTGTGTTGTATGATCAACTATGTATATTTTGATTGTTCACACACTTAGTGATTTTATAGAAGTTCTAACAACCAGATTCTCCTTTGACAACCAGATCATCACCCTGCTATCGACTCGATTGAATGTCAATCAGAACATCGCAAAAGCACCAAGCTAGTATTTTCAAGCTACGCTGCCCACAAGCAATTCATTCAGCTTTCATGTTGGCCACCTGCATAGTCAGACCCAGTAGTCACCCCGGGACTGACTCCCCTCAAAAATTCCACAAAAGCCACTGACCTCACTCGCTCAACTAACTGAGGTAATTGTGCAGATAGGTTGGACAGACACCAAGTGCCCGTCCTTGTCTCCCTTAGAAAATTACACAATTTTCCCATTCAGTCATTCGGACAGTCGACCAACTGCTCATCCAAGAAATTGCGTAGTTTACATGAATAGGCATTCTGTTTTCCAACAGTCTGCTCAGCTCAGAAATTGCACAGAGATGATTAGTAGGCTGGCTTCCCAGCTTCATTGTAATTTTCCTGCAAGCATCTCCTAGCAGCAGACTGCCAGTTCCCTCCAAGAATTGCACAATTTCTGTGGCCAGTGACTAAGCAGCCAACTGTCAGTGACCCCAGCAGCCAACTTCCAGTTCCCTCTGGGAATTGTGCAGTTTTTCCTGCCAGTCTCCAAGGAACTTCCTCCCAAAAACTACACAATCCCTGCTTGCTGACCCTTCATGTAGCCTAGCGCACTCCTCCCGAAAATTGGGAAAATCTGGCTATCCAACCCCACTACCCATTCATTCTAAAAAATGCGCAGAGCATGACTACCTTGCCTTCCTCAAGCCCAGACTCTCCCTCCAAAAATTTGCGCAATTTTACCTCCCAGCCAAGTCGGACCTCGCAGGCTATCGACTCAGATTGCCCGTCTCCATCACTCAATGACTCTTGCACAGTTTTCATCAGTAGTGCCTGGATCCATCATCCCACTTTGCAACCTTTCCGCCTCTCGTAGTCACCTGCATCCGAAATTATCATGTGTAATGGTAGACTAGGAGGTTTTGGATTTGATGTCGTCTCGTCATGAGTGACTGTAGGCATAGGTACACCAACAAACATGGCAAGACGACGAATGGGATGAACGAAGGGAGCACATGTAGAAGGACAGGTTCACCAATGGATGAACAAACAATTCATGCAAAATAGATGAATGTGAGGAACATGCACCTTCGCGAACATATGAGCCTGTCAAGCCTCTCGATATGCAAGCAAGGAACAACATGCAAAAGCCTCATCAAGCAAACCAAGGACCATCGAAGACTCTACACACTTCACCATGCAGAGGTGAAGCTATGATACATCATGAAGAAAACCATCACCTAGCAATACTGTAACTCAACAGGCACTCTAGGAGCAACACACACGTACCAGAATTATCATGTCAAGTAATGTTGATTCATGTCATGAGTCGTGTTGCCAACATCTCCACTATGAGCTAGGTTGTCAACCAGTGTGATGTAACGTGGAAATCCAAGAGAGCCACTTGTTGAACAAAGAGTCATGTAAGTTGAAAAGAAATGGAAGTCAAGTAGTCATGAGGGTAGTCAAACAACCACAAGGGTTAGTTTCACCCTTGGCTATAAATACCCCCTCATTTGTACATGCAAGGGACATTTTTCAGCTCAGCTCCTCCCACATAGCTAGGAGATTCTATAATATTTTCTTTGAGGAGTAAGCAGTGGCCCCAATGCCCTGCACTCAGGGTTAGTGATGTATGGTGTAATGATGTGTCTTGGAACTTTTGCATAATTAAGAAGCCTACTAATAGGCCAGCATGTTTTCACACGTGTATTGTATCTGTTGTAAGATTGATATTTAACACTTGTAATGCATATTTCATTAACCTGTGTTCTACATCTGAGCTATTTTATTTGTTGTAATGCATAATCTATTAATGGAAATGTGTTGTATATGTTGTTAACATTGTCTCACCCATGTAGACTGCTCTCCTAGACATTAGACAAACCTTTCACATGAAGCTTGCTATAACAACCGTTGCACTCGTTCAGACTGATCTATTGAGCGTTGTACATGTTATCTTACCTTGTATGTTGTGACTGCCGCGTCAGTGTGGACTGCTCCTCCGAAAGTTGTGCATGTCCTATTGTGTTGTGAATTCCTAGCCAAGTTGGGACTGCATCCCGTCCAGCCTGGAACTCACTTTCACCATCCCCCTGTTTACAGTGAAAGAATAATTGACATGAGCACACTTATGCTCACCAGGCACACAAAACTCACTTCCCAAAGACAAAGCAGATCACTCTCCTGTGCTAACAAGCAAGAGTTGAGGAAAATCCTTAAAACAATGGAAACCGGGCCATCATACTGGATGGGACTCCCACACCAAATAGTGTGAGGTCTAGTTGGGACTTCATACCAGGTTGATCCCCTGAATGTTGGTGGCTCCAATACCATCAACATTTCTGGCGCTAGAAGGAGGGAAACCAGTTGTACACAACTAAAATTCCCCTCACACTCACTCATCAACAATTTGGTTAAGGTAGTAATCCGCACACCGTCTCACCTACAAGTGACTTTGCAGTTCGTTACAACACCTTCACTCCATCCATCCTATCACTCGGCAGTTCATGAAAGAAGTCAGATTGATCCCAAGCATACAACGTCTTCTGTACACATCAAAGAAGTCAAAAGCCACTCCCACCAAAGTTTTCGTATCATCGGTAGAAGAAGAAGTCCTTGCCACACTTGAAGGTCTAGCAGAAGCCATTGAAGATAGAGAGGAACCTCCAATATTCTAGTAAGGCGAATGAGACACTCTTGTGATCTTGGGATCAAACTCCGGTATAGGAAGCAGAGGGAAAGGCAACGGAAGAGGCAGAGGCAGAGATGAACCAACAGACTCGGAGTCGGAACCATTAGACTCCAAGGGAGAGGAAGAGGATGAAGAGGACGAAGAAGAGGAAGAGATGGTTGACCCAAATCTTGAATGGATGACTCAGGGACTATTGGCTCTACTAGCCGTTTTGCATAAGATGTCAAGGCAAGCAAAGAAAATGAAGGTTAAGTTTGAACCTGACAGCACAGTAAAGGAGGAAGACCAATTAGATAACTTCTGCTTTCAGTTGCAAACCCTTGAGGTATGTTATGATGATGTATCATGTATATTGTTCCCATGTACCTTGGTCGGTCGCTCAGCTGCTTGGTATCATAGCCTTCCACCGAAATCTATACACAATTAGGTTGCATTAAATGTATGTTCCTTGAGAAGTTCACTGGCGACAAGATCCAAACCATGATACTCAAAGAGTTGGGAAGCCTCAAGATGGAGGGAAAAGAGAAAGTGAAAGATTTCAATCAAATGTTTACACATATATTGAACAAGTTTGTAGCAAACATTAAGCCTCATGACTCCATCACCACTGATTACTACACATCCGCACTACCAACCAGCATCACACAGTTCATCAAGTAAGTTGCGAAACAAACACTATTGGAAAACTATGAAGAGGCTATCATTGTTGAGAAAAACCTGTGTGTAGTCAAAGTCATCAAGGATGATGAATCGATGAAGGACTCTAAGGATGCGAGTAGGAAGTCCCAAGAAATGGTGAGCAAGGATAAAGACAAGGAAGAAACAGACATTAAAACCCTCACTCATCTTGTTAAGAGCTTATCCACTGAAATATCCAAATTAAAACAACATAAAACGAACACATTTGAAAGCAGTCACCCACCTAGGTAGAGACAGGCAAGCAGCGCATCAAGCAACAGCCAGTTCATTTCAAAAAATTCATAGAAGCCTATATTCCAGCTTGAATAGTGTGCAGATCTGAAATTTTGTTCTTTCCACAAAGAACATCATCCTGAGAACTCTTGTTCGGGCTGAAAGAGAGTCACAAATTCTTTTTACAATCATACATTTGATGCGGGAAGCAATATGCAAGACCAACTGAAAGACATGGACAATGATGAAGAGGTTGCAACTGATGAGCCATCAAACTCTGAGCATGTGGTGAACGTGTATCAATGCTCGCAAACGATGGAAAATACAAACACTGAGCAGCCACCCCATAAGAAAAATAACCATTACAATATTAGGAGTAAAGGGGATCCCCCACACTTAGGGAGATGCAAGAAAAGTTCAAACTGTTGATAAGGAAGACTGAACCATCGGCCGACCTAAAGCAGAAAACATAAATCATGTCTGGGAGGATAGTGGCGAACAAAAACACATCCATGAGTAGCAAGCTGCACAGAACTCCACCGGATAACATGAACACTCATTTTACCCCGGACACCTCGATGATTCTACCACCTCTAGATTACAACCTTTTTTATGATATGAAGAAAACTTGGGCAAACATCAGTTTGTTCGAGTTGGCTAAGATCCAGAGGCAGCGAGACATCCAGTTGTCCGCATTGGGATAGACAGTGAGAGACAACGCAACCTCTACTAGCAAGAGAGAAAGTACACCTCTCGGATCACTTTCAATTATGCTCTATACACTCCGGATGGAAGAAGCAAACTCAAGTTGCCCTCCATTCCTGCTATCTTTTGAAATTTTCAACTGCAATGTTCACAACTATTTGTTTGGTTCTAGCATGGAATCCAACGTCATGCTGCTCTCCATCGCTAAAAGGATCAATGCACAATGGAGCAAGACATCTGCACAAATCATCCAACTTGATCGAACATCGGTACTAGCGGTTGGTGAATTATGAGACATGATCATTTGACTATCTCATGATAGTCAAGTCCACTAATGGATCAACATAGTGGTTATGGACATCCTGGAAGCATATGGTCTATTACTTAGTATAGACTGGTCCAATAGGTTAGATGGATATTTTGCTACAGAGTGGTCTCACATGTGGCTTCTATACAAGGGAAAGTGAAACCAAATCTAGGCAGAATTCGAGAGGTACATGAATCATAATGTCACTCGCATCAATGGTGAGAATGAACTGTTGGCTTTCAGAGAACTCATGTTCGACAACTGCCTCCTTGAGACAACATTGGGGTGTTATCCTGCATGGCCAGCCCCAACCCCACCAGACGCACAGTTGGGACTCCTTCCTCACCAAACTGATGGTAATGAAACTTGTACAACACATCGTACAAATAGTAGCAGTAGTATCAGCAATAGTAGAAGTAGTAATACTAGCACATCAAGTGGTCCACATACAGATGAGTTGTAGACTATGTACTTTTAGAGATCAAAGACACAGGAGAGTTCAGGAGCCAGGTGTGTTCTAATCGACCCTTGCAATAGGAAGCATTTGGTGTCAAGTCACTTGGAGTTTAAGTGCACGAAAAATGTAGCAGAATATGAAGAACTTGGATTGGGCTTGCAAAAAGCCATCAGCCTCAATGTCGTCATGATCAAAGTGGTAGGTGATTAAGAGATAGTGGTATAGTAGGTACGCAACACCGTTCACTGTTTATCACTGAATCTCAAAAGTTACCAAGAAGAGGTATGGCGACTAATCTCACACTTCGAAGCATTTAATATCATTGTTGTACCACGTACGCGTAATGCAGTTGCCAATGCATTGGTAAATGCAGCCTCGCAAATGTCACCGATTAGGGATAGATTTACTGTTGAAATTTTGTACAAACCATCTATCCTAGACAACATAACTAACTTACGCATGTTTAATGATGACCAACATATACTACATTTTATGGCCAACGCTGACATTTTCAAAGATGCAACAATAGACAATGATGAGCATGAGTGCTCTCTACAAGCAGAAGCTGGTAACATGAAAGGCCACATTATCACAAAAGGTGTGGCATCATTAGAGAAACTATATGACTTGCAAGAACGGTTCTAGGGGCCAAGGAAAACCAAGACCCATAGTTCCACCATGAGGCACGAACTGATAAACCTGGGAATGGAAAAAGATCTGAAGTTTGTCAATCCTAGTACATGTTGTACACAGTAAGATCGGCAAGCCTTTATCTACTTGTTCAAATAGTAATGAGACGTGTTCGCATGGACGTATGATGACCTGAAAGCTTATGACATGCGAATCATCCAACATATCATCCCAATCAAGGAAGAGGTCAAGCCATATCAACAGAAGATAAGAAAAGTACATCTATCACTTGAATCCCTCATACAAAAAGAGATTACTAAATTGTTGGATGAATGGATCATATGCAAAGTTTGGCAGTCCAGTTAGGTCTCTAACCTTGTGCTTGTATGAAAGAATTCCAAGGAAATCCACTTGTGTGGCGATTTCTGGAACAACGTGCCTCGGCCAAAGACAACTACCCCATGCCATCCATGGACCATATTTTGCAAATAGTATCTAGGGCACATATGTTCTCTCTCCTTGATGGTTTCGCAAGATATAATTAGGTTTTGATAGCAGAACCTAACAGACTCAAAACTACTTTCCATACCAAGTGGGGTATGTTCGCTTATAGACAAATGTTGTTTGGGCTTCTAAACACAAGTGTAACATTTCAGTGCAATATGGACATCGCCTTTCACGGACTCGTTGGGCAGAGCCTGGTGGTATACCTTGATGATGTGATTGTGCTCTCAAGAAGAAGAGAAGACCACATACACCATCTTAAGAAATATTTTGAGCGATGTCAGAGATACAAGATTTTCTTAAATCCAAATAACAGTGTATTCACCGTGTCGGAGAGGAACCTCCTCGAACACATCATTGCCAAGAGTGGGATCAAGGTGGATCTAGACTAGGTCCAAGCCATCACGTAGAATCCTCACCCAGTCAACAAGAAAGCCATGCAGTCCTTCTTGCGGAAGATAAACTTCCTCTGAAAGTTCATCTCGAATTATGCACAGATAGTCAAGCCCATGTAGGACATGATCAAGAAAGATTTATTGTACAACTGGGGTAAGAAAGAAAAGTATGCATTCTCTTGGATTAAGTAGGCCACTGTAGAAGTGCCTGCACTCTACAACCCATATTTCAAGAAGGATTTCTTGCTATACACCTTCTCTTTTGATAAATCACTACATACAATACTCACTCATAAAGACGAAGCTAATGATGAACATACCATATCTTTCATGAGTGCGAGCATGTAGGGACCAGATCTCAACTATCCCCCCATTGACCAGAAATCTTATGCAGTTTACAAGGCAGTGAAACACTGCAGGCCCTACTTGCTAAAGAACCACTGCATAGTCTTCGTTCGCCACCCATCAATCCACACATTTCTAGTACAACAAGAGCTGGGAGAACAACATGCAAACTGGATAACAGGCTTGCAAGAATATGATCTTGAAATGAAGCCAGTGCACATGATCAAAGTACATGGGCTCTGCAGACTTGTAGCTGAAGCAGTACACGCTATGGAAAACGAAGAAGAGCTCACCGGTTGGGAGCAGGAGATTGAGATGTATGACATAAGGCAAGCAACACCAATGTAAAACAGAACCTCTTGGTACATGGATGTACACCAATACCTTAAGAATTGTAGGTTTTAACACCGTACAAAAATTACCTACATACAAATTCTAAAACACAGAAAATAAACAATGCAAGAGCATAACATATAAACACATATACACAGAGATTTTCCCCTGGATCCCAAAACCAGGGCTACCAGCTTGATTATTCATTATATTCCTTTCAATGTTACAATGCATATTTATACATGTTGAAGCATCTAATACCATGGATTGAAAACCATTGCACCCAAAAACCATGGACCGAAAACCATTGCGTCCAAAACTGTTGGGCATGGAATGCCCCCCTCCCCCTGCAGCATGTTTTAGGGCGTAAAGCCAAAGTTTTGAGTAATATTATTGTAGATCTCCACGAATTACAGGCACAAAATGTATGATAGAGTCATAGGGTTGTCCGCCCTAAGTTTTGAATGTAATGTTGGCCTTCCCATGGTCAATGAACCATGGGATTATATCAATAGAGCAAAGCTCTAAGTGTAAAAGGAAGTGAAGTAGAAGGAAAAAGGAAGAGCGAAGCATAGAGAAAGTGTCTAAGTGTGTCTTGGGTCATATTAGTAGGAAAAGGCTCTGCAGTTGAGTGTGTAGAGGCCTAGTAGAGTCCACAACTGAGTGCACGGACGATGGGAAAAGAGAAAGTTCCCCTAGGGTCTTGGGCTGATACCCTAGCAGACTGAAAGTTGTCTATATAGAGAAACACACATTCCATACAGCCATAATGCTAATATAAGCAAACTCTACAATAAGGGGCGTCCCTGAGGTCCTACCTTTGAGAAGGTCCTTCTAGGGTCCAAACCCTTCTTGGAGTTCCTTTTGCTCTTTTGACCTGCAAAACAACCAATTCAAGAAAGTACAATAGTATATGGAATAAACATTATAAAGAAACCATCTTCATATTATAAAGAAAGGTAGTTAGTTATGCAATTAAACAACCATTCACATATGAATTCTAACATGAATATCATAAACATGAAGAAGATTTATATCAGGAAAAAAGACATGTGTTTCTTTTATTATAGACAAATAAAGTACAGAAAGGAATAATTTCACTTGAGTTGTCCTTTCGCAAGCTCCAAGCAGAATCGTCCTCCGGCTTCATCCAGTCTCAAGCCTTTAAAAAACTCCTTCCATGACTTACTCCATGATATCACAAGTAGCAAATGGACATCATCACATAAGGAAACAAGGGTTTCCTATAAAAATGGGGGAAGTGCAGGAGGCACAAGGATCTTCAGACCTGGTCAGGGAAATCTCAGCATAATAACCTTTCTCTCTCTTCTCTCCTCCCTTAGGCCTTCCCATTGAAGCCTTTTTATACTTCTCCCAAAGTAGTTTTTTAGTTGGGAATTCGTTGGGAACAGTTGGGCCACGGGCACTAATAGGTGATCAGCAGGTAAAACCCACGATCTCCACCTGAAATTAAGGAGATTTAATTTTTTTAAGTGTTTTAAGACATATACACTGGTTGGGTATACACAAACCCACGTATACACACGTTTAGCTCAGGGAAATGTCACGTATAGGAAATAAAACACTATTTTTTAAATTTTGGACCAAGTCTGGAAGGAGGGGTTGCCCTAGGCCATGAGTGCAGCATCACAAACCATAAGAGTGAGATTTGGATCGATAACAGATGCCCCCTAATATATGAGGTCAGAAGGGGTACATGATGGCCGAAATGTATTAAGCAAGTACATGGAAAGGAAATCTATCAAAAACCAAGAAGGACTTCACCAGAGTTCAGCCTGCCAAGCCACAAAAGGAGATCAGAAAGAAACACTCTTTGAGATGGGAATACCCATGCTCAGAGAAAATACAGCATGTCTACATATCAAGTACAAGTAGATCCACTAAGTATACAAGTATAAAGAACTGGAAAAAAATAATGGATCATCTGATCATGATCGAACAAGTACATGTCTGAATATCACATATAAGAATGTCAATGATGCCGAAGGATGAAGCGGATCACTGATATCGAAAACTGATCACAAAAGGTACCAATTGAACATGATGGAATAGGATGGTACTACACTACAAACTCTGGTGCCAGCATATAAAATGTCGCCATGACTGACTGCAACATATAAGGTGGAATGGTATCAACTAGCAGCAACAGGAGCAACTGTCAAGTGAACCAATGAACGCTGATACAACCTGAGGTCTTCACCGACCGCCATGGTACATTTCTACACCATGGGACTAGATGATCTGAAGTCGACCATGTGAGAAATTTTTTGATTACCGGTCATTGATGCATACCGTTAACAAACGCGAGACTACTCACCGATAATGATAATGAGCATCAAGTTACCTAGTACAATCTAACAAGTGTGAATATATGAGCTGGAGTCAAACACCTGTAAGAATCTATCGATCAGGAGACAATGATGGTTTCCCACTGTCGATAGTGGAGGATCTGCCACTAATGACTGCAAACCCCAAGGTACTGCCAAATGGACTCTAGATCTTTGCCCCAAAGCAATGAGTCGGAGTCGATAGGGAAAGATCTGCTAGAAGGAAGGCATTAAGGCATTCTTCATCAATCTAGCGCGAGTGTAACCCGTAGGCCAATAATGTGGAAGGAATCGAATGAAAGAGATGTAGTAACCCAACCGAAGTACATTTATGGTGTACACAAGATGTGGCTAGCACACGACAGAAACCCTCTGAACCAACCAATGATGGAAGCTGACACAGAGGCGAGGTATCCACCAATAGGGTCAAATGGAAACCAAGGTACTGCATGAATCCCAATGTGTGATAATGTAAGATGATGTCGAACACAAGGGAAACCACTCAGTCAAATACCAATGACACTGATCGATGTTGAGCACAAGGTGACCTATCAATAATGAAAATAGGGCCAGGGTGCAGCTCTAGGCCTGTCCTCAGAGCAAGATGTCACCGTCGATAAGGACAAGACCCGCCAGCAAGAAGTCAATGGAGACCTTTTCAAACAAGCACGAGTAAAGGAACAATATAACTGATGTGATGATAGACAGATACTGACAACCAGGGATGGCCAACTGAAAAATGAGTCAAGAGACACCGCAGAGAGGCCGACTCAGGCTTACTTCCCTTGAACAAAAGCACGACTCAATGTGACTATCTGGTAGCATATGATGACTCTGTATAAGTTCGTCATGTAGGAGGCATGAATGAACCCTCCATATGATCGAAAGAGATAACCAATCGGGGGAGAACTGACTCAAAAACAAGGTTAAGGCATACCTAAGTCAAACTAAATCCCGCCCAAGCGGAGGAGACTTTGTTTTGAGTGCTTTGTTCAAGGGAGACATGACTGACTCTAGCTGCCAACAATAAATGGAAATATTGTCCCATTCCCGCTCTTTTTGGAATATATAATTTTTTTGTCTTTTTCTTTAAGCTGGAAAAAGAATAAAAGAATGCTATAGTACAGCGGAAATAACGAGTGTCGGTGAAGCAGATGATCTAGTTCCTGGGATTGGAAAGTTTCTATGCTCAATGTAGGGAGGTGAAAACTAGTCAGTGACACTCAAAGGTGTGTTCCTTCCACGGGTTAAGGTGTGTCAAGTTGTAGAAGTCAAAGGTATGTGAGGTTGATTTTGTAGTCATCATGGTCAGAAGTTGGCTTAAACACGAATCCAAGTGAAGCTGGCTCTAGGCCAAAAGGTGCAAGTAGTCAACATGAAATGCAGTAGTACAACTCAAGACAAAGGAGCCTCTACGGTATAAGGCCAGAACGAAACGAAGAAGTAACAAGGAATGAGGCTTCATCTCATAAGTCATGGCGGGAATAAAGAGGACTCCCGAGCCTAAGGACAAAGAATCAGCATGAGTGTCAAGTGACAACAAGGTACTAACTAGGGAACCCATGATAAGGTAGGCTCTACCACACAAGTTATGATACTTCTAAGCAATGAGAAGGTTCCGCACCATAACTTGGTGGGGTCAATCCTAAGGCCAAATGGGAAAGGAAACTGATAAGTGCACAATGCAGGCGGAAAAACCTAACCTATATGCTAGTTTCGAGAACCAATACCTATCAGAACGGACCAACCATAAACTTCTAAAGGAGAGATTTCCCAAGTTCTATAAACATAAATAAGAACACTAGACAAGAAGTTAGTACATCCCACATATAAATTTCATATAAAATCTTGTGTTATAGAGTACAAAACTTGAAAATGCATACCTTATATATACAATATGGTACAGGGAACCACACAACCTTGTGGCTTACGTATAATAGCTTGTTTGGACAAACCCCTTATAGGGATCAGACCAAGGACTCCTTTTGTAGTCAAGACTCACGGCTTCGAAGAGTTCCTCCTATGAAGGCAAAACAAGTTCTAAGCAATCATGAGAACTACAAGGATCAAAAGAGGGAATTAAGGGGTCCCATGTCCCTATAGGAAGAATCTCTCGGTCAACTACCGAGACCAAATCCCAATAAGGAGAATAATAGGTCAAAGGATCCTTCTTAGAAGTTATTGAACATTAAGGATTCAATGCCACATAATTGACCTGTGGCAGGGTAGAGTCTATTTGAACACTTGGAACAAACCAAGGGGTATTCTGCAGTAAAGTCAAATTAGGGTGGTAATTATTAGATGCAAGCTGATCAATAGTGATAATATTCCCGTTATGAGGAAAGCACATTACTCAAAAGTGTGAAGACACCACAGCATTCATAGCATAGACATAATCACGCCCAAGTAGCATATTAAATTCTAGAGGGCTATCAACCACCATCATATCGATTAAGACAGTCTTCCCACCTAAAGTGATAGGCAATTGAGGAAGAACATCCATAGATTCACCAGGTCTTCTATCATAGGCAAAAAACTGACTCTGAGCTGTCAACAACTTTGGAGAACCCAAAGCTTTCCAAGTCAAAGAGGATATAATGCTTGCAGAGGATCCTTCATCCACCATACATCGATAGACATTTGTGGAATTAACTCTGACCTTTATTTGGAAAGGTGCAGCGGAAGGAAGATGAGGCTCAACAAGACTATCCCAATCAAAGGAAACACTCTTAGAACTTGGAGGGGGAACATTCTAAGAAATCGGGATGCCCCCTATACCAGCAGACTCTCTACTAGAGATCAAACAAACTCTTTTATTAGGCACTTCACCCCCCAAAAGAGGAGTGTAATCGGCCAGCGATTGCACTGGCTCTACCACATTATCAACGAATGGTTGGTGGGATTGATGAGAAACCATATCAGACTCGGACCATATCCTTTGAACCTCTGGAATACCAGGGCATAAATGAGTAAGCTGCTCCCTTGCATATCTTACAAGGGAACTTAGGTTTAAAACTTCTACGTCCCGGTTTCTTATCAACCTCCATTCCGCCAACATGAATAGCAGTGGTTTGCAGAGAGTCCTGATCATGACTTGCAGAGGTTGGTGACTCTTTGCTAGTATGACTCGCAGTGACTAGACTCATGCCCCCAGCATGACTTGTAGCAGCTAAAGACTCATCTCCAACATGACTGGCAGAGGTTGAGTATGAAGTGCTAGTGTGACTTGCAGTGACTAGACCTATGCCCCCAGCATGACTTGCAGCGGCTGAAGGCTCATCTCCAACATGACTAGCAGAGGTTGAGGATGAAGTGATAGAATTATTCTTCTTCTTTGACTTCCTTTTTCTCCTTTTTTTAGATTTCTTGTTACAAGAAGGAGGAGAAGAAGGAAGCCCAGATTTCTCTTTGAAAGAAGATGAGCAATTAGCACCCATGTGATGCCCTTGAAATAAAGCATTCAACTAAGAAGCTTCAAGAGCATTTGGAATATTCAGAGTGGACCACAGCCAAACGGGTAGTCCAACATTCAACCCAGGAATATTCAAAGTGGCCATCAAGGGAGTACCAATGTTTCCAAAGAAAGGAAAAGCGCAATGATCTCCTTTTGGAAGGGTACCATGGTTGGCTTCCACAGGAATATTATCCATATCAAACTGATCTACAGAGGCTTCCCTTACGGGAATGTAGAAATAACTTTTCAAGGAATATGGATAAGAAATCAAAACCTTTGCCCTTGAGGAGGCAACTCCACAACTTCTGAAAGAACGACCAAAAGCCTTTCAAGATCGGTAGAGTGGTAAGCCAGTCACTCAGAACACAAATTCCAAATGTGACCAGACAAAAATACCTAAAGCCAACTATATACAAGGAGAAAAGAGCACTCACTATAAAGTCCCTAAAATAAGTCAGCCAGTCAAACAACTTCCAAGTATTTCCGCTCCGGGTGATTACGACCGGACACCAAAATACAAGAAAGTGGAGTAAGGGGCCTTCCGAAGATAGTTTGGGATAATTACAGCCCAGTCCTATCAACGAAGATAACAGAGGAAGTTACGCTGACCTCCTAACAACAGCCTGCACCGGTGCAAGCCCCCAAGCTTAGCAAGGTTGCTCTCCAGTAGTACCGTTGAGAGTGATACAACGTCGACCTCAGGTGCCACGGGATTCCCCTCTGCAGCCACCTGTGTAGATCCCTAGGAGTAGCAACTATGGATACCAATTCGTTGCAGAAGCCAGGCGGAATAGTCATGAGGTAAGATCAGACAAGTAGGAGAGGGGGTATCTCTCTTCCCTATCTTCAAAAACCCTCGTGCTTAACTCCCAGATCTGGAGCTTTTTTAGTCTTCCTAACGCTATTGGATTTTCACTCACTATTCAGAATCCTATGTTTGACAGTTTAAATGGACTTGGAGAGTTATCTCTCCGATCGCCTAATCCAAGGACCTAAAATATCCTAAAACTTGTTGGTGTGTCTAACTTGACAATTATAAAAAGTTCTAGTATATTTTAATTAGCGCTTGATTTTAAAATAGGTTGTTCTTTAAGTCAAGGGATAGCAGGAATGAAACTTGTGATGTTTTGACACAAAAGAAATTAATAAAAACCAAACTACATGCAAATGCACTTGTTTTCATTTTTCGATGAAAAGAAATTTCTACAGGGTTCAGAGGAACTTCAAATAAAACAAATTTTTCTTTTATTTTCTTTAATTCAAGCTTCACACTCACAAAAGTTAACAAAACTATGGATGCCTAAAAAGATATGCAAATCTATCCTAATGCAACAAGTACATGCTAATGCAAGACTCAAAACTACTCTTAGATCAAGAAATGAAAGTTACTTGTTTATCAATTTTTATTTTGCCACTTAAAATGTTTAGATGGAATATGAGTTGCTACCATTCATTTCATCTAAACACTAAAAACAAGTTTCAAGGCAAACAAAAATGCACTTTCATTCACTAAAAGGAAACCAAATCAAAACAAAGTTAAAGAAAGAAAAACCAAGTTTTTCAAAAAGTTTTCTTAAAAAGCAAAAACAAAAATGTCTTTTAAAAAATGCTCTCAACAAGACTGAAACTTTATGATTGAAGAATAGGCAACAAACACTTTTGCAAGTTGACAACACAAAATGGATGAAAACTCAACAAAAAGAAATGTGTTTAAAGATGCTCTTAACAATCAAAAGCAGCAATGAAAGCTTTGGCAACAAAGACCAAAAGATCAAAAAGACAATTTTCAAGAAAGTGTCAATCAACAACTTTCATAAAACAAAAAGTGGATGGTCACAAAAAGTCATTTTGTCAAGCAAACAAAAAGTCACCAAAAACAAGATTTAACACAAATATTGAAATCAATCTTCCTGCCCTGATGAGTCAGAGCAGCCAAGATTCCCAACAAGAAATATTGCGTGCTTAAGCAAAAAATGATGACGCTTGCAAAAACAAAAACAAGACCAACACTTCTCACAATCAGAGAGAATTTGAAATCAGATACTTGCTGTAAAACTAACAACTGACACTGGAAAGTAAGTATTCAGGACTGAATTAAACCAGCAGACAGACCTTTAGAGATAAAAAGATTTTAAAAATCTTGAAAATTGCAAGATATACGCGACTGTACTGATGTACAGATTGCGTGTATACGTGACTATGGCTAAGGAAACCTGTCTATACATGGGTTCACTTAAGGAAACATGTGTATATATGCCTCTGTAAACAAGAAAAACAACGTATATAAAAGATTTCAAGAAAAATAAAAAATAGTCTGAAGAAACTGACCAAACTTACATTTCAAGTTCCTACAGGAACAGACTACACAACAACAGAAAGCAAACAGACAGCTTAGCCCTGATTGGCTTGAACACACCCAAACTAGGAACAACAATGGTGTTGTCCCCAGTAGAGTCGCCAATTCTGTTAAGGGAAAAGTTCCCCTAGGGTCTTGGGATGATACCCTAGCAAACTGAAAGTTATCTATACAGAGAAACACACATTCCATATAGCCATAATGCTAATATAAGAAAACTCTATGATAAGGGGCGTACTTGAGGTCCTACATTTGAGAAGGTCCTTCCAGGGTCTAAATCCTTCTTGCAGTTCCTTTTGCTCCTTTGACCTGCAAAATAACCAATTCAAGAAAGTACAGCAGTATATGGAATAAACATTATAAAGAAACCATCTTCATATTATAAAGAAAGGTAGTTAGTTATGCAATTAAACAACCATTCACATATGAATTCTAACATGAATATCATAAACATGAAGAAGATTTATATCAGGAACAAAGACAATAAAGTACAGAAAGGAATAATTTCACCTCAGTCGTCCTTTCGCAGGATCCAAGAGGAACCATCCTCCGGATTCGTCCAGTCTCAAGCCTTTAACAAACTCCTTCCATGACTTACTGCATGATATCACAAGTAGCAAATGGACATCATCACACAAGGAAACAAAGGTTTCCTGTAAAAATGGGGGAAGTGCAGGAGGCACAAGGATCTTCAGACTTGGTCAGGGAAATCTCAACATAATAACCTTTCTCTCTCTTCTCTCCTCCCTTAGGCCTTCCCATTGAAGCCTTTTTATACTTCTCCCAAAGTAGTTTTTTAGTTTGGACTTCGTTGGGAACAGTTGGGCCATGGGCACTAACAGGTGATCAGTAGGTAAAACCTGTGATCTCTGCCCGAAATTAAGGAGATTTATTTATTTTTAAGTGTTTTAAGACATATACGTGGGTTGTGTATACACAGACCCGCATATACACGCATTTAGCTCAGGGCAATGTCGCGTATAGGAAATAAAACACTGTTTTTTAAATTTTGGACCAGGTCTGGAAGGAGGGGTTGCCCTAAGCCACGAGTGCAGCATCACAAACCATAAGAGTGAGATTTGGAGCTATAACACCATGGTCCGCGAACCATGGGATTATATCAATAAAGCAAAGCTCTAAGTGTAAAAGGAAGTGAAGTAGAAGGAAAAAGGAAGAGCGAAGCATAGAGAAAGTGTCTAAGTGTGTCTTGGGTCATATTAGTAGGAAGAGGCTCTGCGGCTGAGTGTGCAGAGGCCTAGTAGAGTCCACAACTGAAAGCGCGGACCCCTGCAGCTGAGTGCACAGGGTAGAATACATTCTGTAACTGAAGAAAATGAATAATGAAGAGAAGTTTTATCTGAATTACATGTATCTTTCTTGGGTTATTATCTATTGGATATGAATTGCAATTATAATGTTTATTTACTCCGCACACTTGTATGAATTGTGAATATTGTTAAGTATAACTGAAATCGTATAAATAAGCTAATCTAATCAACTCAGAAAGGATTACTAGTAAGGATTTGGGTAATAGCATTGTTCGGCCCCTGAGTAAGGCTACGCAAAGGTAGCATCTCAGGATGCGAGGTACAGGTAAGTGCGCGTAGCAACATGTGTGCAGGGTCGAACCGCAAACCACTTGAACACATCAGACATCTCCAGGGTGTGGAAACCTAGTTCTAGCACCCTCCCATACTACTTCGGGTGATACCTTAGTCCGTGCTCCATGGACTGTTTCCGAAAAGGCCACTAGTACCAGGATTTGTTTGGCTAAATCACCTCTGAACCTAGGTCAGTCCCCAATCAGCCAACAAATGGTTCCATTGCCAGGACTGGGATCTGCATGAGGGATGTCTGATGTCATGTCGTTGAAATTTGATGAAGAAAGAAATTTAATGGTGGTTGGAGAAATATTCACGAGTTCTCAGTGCAGGAAAATAGGAATTTGTGAGTATCAAAGGAATAGTGGTTGGAGCTGTTAGTTCCAGTCTTCACGGCCTGTCACCAGGGATCAACATGAGCTCTTACTATGTCTAGTTTTGTTAGATTTTTTGCACATGATGTTCAACACAAAACATGTCACAAGTGTGTCCATTAGAAGAAGCTTGGAAAAATCTTTCCAACGATATATCACACTCCCGTAACCAGTTCCTGGATTAGAAGATATGATCAAAATGAATGAGTGATTCTTGGTTATGCATGTTTTGAGGTCAGTTGTTGCACACAATGACAAGTTTAGTACAAAATCAGTTTGTGTTCATCACATATCAAATAACAAAAACCTCCTTCAGTTTATGCACAGGTGCTACTATGTGGGAGATATACAGTGATATTTGGAGCTTACATTAAAACAAAGCAAATTTTTCATATTTATTACTGTTTTAGTCATTTTAGTGCGGGGCCATTTTACAACAGATGAAAAGTAATTTTGGAAAAAAAAAGGAGTTTTTTTGTTAAGCACAAGCCATATAACAAAAACCTCTTTCAATTTATTCACAGGTTTCATGGATTGGGATATGTGACTAGATCGTTACAACTCATTTTCAAAGATTTAAATTTTTAATGATTTTCTGTTTTAGAGATGATTTTGTGGAACATATTGCGAGCTACTAGAAACAAATTTCCCAAATTTGAGAGAGGTTTTTCTCAAGCATGAACTTGTATACAAAAACCTCTTTCCGTTTTGTAATAGGTGCTATGGTTTAGGAGATACGAGTTAATATTCAACACCTATTTTCAGAAATTCGGCCCAAGTTTAATGTAACTAATTCTATTTTGAAGAAAATGGTTGAGCTCAATCCCTTAGTACAAGGATGAGAAAATGTATATATTTTATGAATTTCATAGTGTAGGGGTTAGATTTTGGTAGAAGGTTGGACTCTTGAGAAAGAATTGAGCTTCATTGTACACTCATCTTTTCATTTTGGCTAAGGAATTGAGACCAGGATTTGCAGCACTCTTTGGGATTCATGTGGAAATTTGTCTTGGTACAGTGCTTCTCTCTATAATTGTGAATTTGTTTATGTGATTACATGCCACTATCTATCTTATTTTCTTCTGAACTAAACAAACAAGATTGTAAGTAGAATCCATTGAAAGTGCAGTTCTCTACTTGAAGTTTGCTTTAGTTATTTGATGTTTTCAGCTGTTTAGGGAGGATTCATGATTGCTCTTGCCCTCTTCAACACTTCACCTATATATTCCTTCCATCCCACTCAAATTTAAGTGCCAAAACGATTGCATACCTTGCCCCATTGAGATCTTTGCAGAACTGAGCCTCAATCCCCGCACCCCAAAATGTGCCCTTCTCTCTGAGCCAACAAAACACTATTTTATTCAATCAAACTCTCTTGCACTCATACCTAGCCTAAGATCAGTAGATATTTCAGTCATCTCAAGCCCTCATCAATCATAATTCGCTGAGATTGACCTGGATAGAGCCCTCTCCTGACTTGGTAGGGCTAGCTACCAGGTTAAGCGTGGTTTGATGTTGGCCCTGGATCCTACCTTTTCAACCTGAGTCAAATCTAAGCCCTAACATAGTGGCGACCATATATGGAAATTTTTTTCAATTTGAATGATAGATCAAATTGTCTTTTACATAACCAGACTCGTTATGTGCATGTATGGCTGTCAGCATTTACATTTGTGTCCTGGTTGAAGCACTTTCAAGTAGCATCCTTGTCAGAGTTACTTGATTGGTTGATATGGCATTACAACATTACTTGATCTATCAATTTTGCAGCAAAGTTGGTTAGATGTGTACATAAATAAGCTACCCAAGGAACCATTTCAGTTTTTGGTATTTGTTTATGTACATGTTGCAATATGTATATGTTTTTGGATTGGTATGAGTTGTTTTGAGTTTGCATCTATTTGACTCCATTACCAAATGAATGAGGCACTTGGTATATGGTGTTCCTGACACCTCCACGAAGCTGCCATCCCCAATGGAGCCGATGTTAGTTCCAGTCTTCGCAGCCTGTCACCAGAGATCAACATGAGCTCTTACTATGTCTGGTTTTGTTAGATGTTTTGCACATGATGTTCAACACAAAACATGTCACAAGTGTTTCCATCAGAAGAAGCTCAGAAAATTCTTTCCAACGGTATATCACACTTCCATAACCAGTTTCTGGCTTAGAAGATATGATCGAAATGAATGAGTGATTCTTGGTTATGCATGTTTTGAGGTCAGTTGTTGTGCACAATGAAAAGTTTAGTACAAAATCAGTCTCTGAAATAATGGTAAGGAATTTTCCAAAAGTGAAAGAAATTTTTGTTCATCACATTCCAAATAACAAAAACCTCCTTCAGTTTATGCACAGGTGCTACTATGTGGGAGATATACAGTGATATTTGGAGCCTACATTTAAACAAAGCAAACTTTTCATATTTTTTATTCTTTTAGTCATTTTAGTGCGGGGCCATTTTACAACAGATGGAAAGTAATTTTGAGAAACCCAAAGAGGTTTTTGTTAAGAATGAGCCATAAACCAAAAACCTCTTTCTGTTTATTCACAGGTGTCATGGATTGGGATATGTGACTAGATCTTTAGAGTTCATTTTCACAGATTTAAATTTTTAATGATTTTCTGTTTTAGAGATGATTTTGTGGAACAGATTGCAAGCAACTGGAAACAAATTTCCCAAATTTGAGAGAGTTTTTTCTGCAGAATGACCTTATCTACACAAACCTCTTTCAATTTTGTAACAAGTGCTATGGTTTAGGATATACGAGTCATATTCAACACCTATTTTCAGAAATTCGGCCCAAGTTTAATGTAACTGATTCTATTTTGAAGAAAATGGTTGAGCTCAATCCCTTAGTACAAGGATGAGAAAATTTATATATTTTATGAATTTCATAGTGTAGGGGTTGGATTTTGGCAGAAGGTTGGACTTTTGAGAAAGCCTTGAGCTTCATTGTATACTCATATCAGTATTTTGGCTAAGGAATTGAGACCAGGATTTGCAGCACTCTTTGGGATCCATGTGGCAAATTGTCTTGGTACAATGTTTTCCTTTGTAATTGTGCATTTATTTATGTGATTGTATGCCATTATCTCTCTTATTTATTCTTATCTAAATCAAACAAGAGTGTAATTAGAATCCGTTGAAATTGCAGTGCTCTACATGATGTTTGCTTTAGTCTTTGATGTTTTCAGCTGTTTGGAGAGGATCCATGAGTTTTCTTGCCCTCTTCAGCTCCTCACCTATCTAATCCCTCTACCTCATTCGATTTGAAGTGCCAAAATCAGTTGCCTACCTTGCCCCATTTATATCTCTGCAAGACTGAGCCTCATTCCCCGCACCCAAAATCTACCTTTCCATCTGAGCCAACAAAAACTTCATTTTATTCAATCAAACTTTTTCACACATATACCTAGCCTAAGATCAGTATTTCTATCAATCATCTCAAGCCCTCATTGATTATAATTTTCTAAAATTGACCCGGAGAGATCCCTCTCCCGACCTGGTAGGGCTAGCTACCAGGTTAAGCATGGTTTGATGTTGGCCCTGGATCCTACCTTCCTCAACCTAAGGTAAATCTAGGCACTAACATAGTGGCGACCATATTGGGGAAGAAAAGTTTATTTGTTTGTTAGTGTTCTTTGTTTTATAGACTACAGACGGAGCCTGAATTCAGCTAGGTAGCCTTTGAAACGCTTTTGCTTTGCATTAGCGAAAGTAGATAAAAGCTGCTTCAGTCAATCTTCGGTCTAGTCTTATAAACAGAATATCTAACTTACAAATTGCCCCAGTAACATGTATCAAGTTCAAATCTGATTGTTGATGGTGGATAACGATTAGACACATATGAAGGATGAAATCATCTACCTGGCGACTCCACTGTTCGAAGTCCTGAGTTTCAAAGTATTGATGGTGGCTCCACTGGCTAAATGAAGGACGGAAATGTTGCTTCTATTTGTTCAAGGTATTCATGTATCGATTTTTCTAATCTTCCTGGTTTTCCTAATCAATTACCAAAGGATGCATACATTTTGAGTAATGGCCCTAAATTCAATGTGGAAGATCTGACTTTGACTCTAGAACATATAGAAAATTTTAAAACATTTGTGGAAATTCTTAGAGTTAAAAAGGAAGATGTCTTCATTACTTTGTTCTTTGATTCGTTTCAAGGCAAATGTAGAAAATGGATTGAAGGTTTTCCTATCAGATCTATTAAGTCCTTTGCAGATTTTTGGCATATCTTTCTTGAAACATGGATGGAGAAAGAGGAAGAATTCAAAATAGAGGTGCCCTCTATTCAAGGTTTTAGAGAATGGAAAGATATGTGCACGGATGATGAGGTAGATGAGAACTTTGCTTCATCTCTTTCTTATTATCTGAAATCCTGTCGATGCAGCTATGAAGTTAAGCTCAATTTTTTGCAAGAGTTTTCCATCAAAATTGAAGGAGATCTAATTGAATTGGAGACCCAAATACAGTCCCAGGATCTGGACTGTCGAGTCCCATTCTTTGGGGACCTTTTTCAGCAGAAGGAACAGAAGGTAAGGCTGCCCGTGGATATTTGCATTGATAGTTTGCAGCTGGAAGCATGCATTGAGGAGTTGGGGCAGCAAACAGAGTCTAGTTTTTTCGATCCTATTGCAACGTACATGGAAATTTTTTTCAGTTTAAATGATAGATCAAATTGTCTTTTACACAACTAGACTCGTTATGTGCATGTATGGCTGTCATCATTTAAATTTGTGTCATGGTTGAAGCACTTCCAAGCAGCATCCTTGTCACAGTTACTTGATTGGTTGATATTGCATTACATCATTACTTGATCTATCAATTTTGCATCAAAGTGGGTTAGATTTGTACATAAATAAGCTGCCCGAGGCAGCGTTTCAGTTTTCGGTATTTGTTTATGTACAAGTTGCAGTATGTATATGTTTTTGGATTGGTATGAGTTGTTTTGGGTTTGGAGTTGTTTGACCATCCATGCCCAATGGAAGAGGCATTTTTTACTTTCTAGAGATCTATAGTTCTTGGCACCTCCAAGGAGCTACCATCCCCATTGGAGCCGATGTTAGTTCCAGTCTTCGCAGCCTGTCACCAGGGATCAACCTGATCTCTTACTATGTCTGGTTTTGTTAGATGTTTTGCACATGATGTTTAGCACAAAACATGTCACAAGTGTGTCCATCAAAAGAATCTCGGAAAAATCTTTCCAACGGTATATCACACTCCCGTAATCGGTTCCTGGATTAAAAGATATGATCAAAATGAATGAGTGATTCTTGGTTATGCATGTTTTGAGGTCAATTGCTACACACAATGACAAGTTTAGTACAAAATCAGTTTCTAAAAGAATGGTAAGAAACTTTTTCAAAAGTTAAAGAGGTTTTTGTTCATCAAATATCAAATAACAAAGACCTCCTTCATTTTATGTACAGGTGCTACTATGTGGGAGATATACAGTGATATTTTGAGCTTACATTAAAACAAAGCAAATTTTTCATATTTTTTACTATTTTAGTCATTTTAGTGCGGGGCCATTTTACAACAGATGAAAAGTAATTTTGCAAAACCCAAGGAGGTTTCTGTTAAGCACAATCCATATAACAAAAAAATCTTTCAATTTATTCATAGGTTTCATGGATTGGGATATGTGACTAGATCTTTACAACTCATTTTCACAGATTTAAATTTTTAATGATTTTCTGTTTTAGAGATGATTTTGTGGAACATATTGCGAGCTACTGGAAACGAATTTCCCAAATTTGAGAGAGGTTTTTCTCTAGCATGAAATTATCTACAAACACCTCTTTCCGTTTTGTAACAGGTGCTATGTTTTAGGATATACGAGTTCATCTTCAACACCAATTTTTATAAATTTGGCCCAAGTTTAATGTAATTGATTCTATTTTGAAGAAAATGGTTGAGCTCAATCCCTTAGTACAAGGATGAGAAAATGTATATATTTTATCAATTTCATAGTGTAGGGGTTGGATTTTGGTATAAGGTTTGACTTTTGAGAAAGCTTTGAGCTTCATTGTACACTCATATCAGTATTTTGGCTAAGGAATTGAGACTAGGATTTGCAGCGCTCTTTGGGATCCATGTGGCAATTTGTCTTGGTACAGTTTTTTCCTTTGTAATTGTGCATTTATTTATGTGATTGTATGCCATTATTTCTCTTATTTCTTCTTAGCTAAATCAAACAAGAGTGTAAGTAGAATCCATTGAAATTGCAGTGCTCTACTTGAGGTTTGCTTTAGTCTTTGATGTTTTCAGCTGTTTGGAGAGGATCCATGAGTTTTTCTCCAACATGACCTTATCTACAAAAACCTATTTCAGTTTTGAGAGAGGTTTTTCTCCAAAATGACCTTATCTACAAAAACCTCTTTCAGTTTTGTAACAAGTACTATGGTTTAGGAGATACGAGTTCATCTTCAACACCTATTTTCAGAAATTAGGCCCAAGTTTAATGTAACTGATTCTATCTTGAAGAAAATGGTTGAGCTCAATCCCTTAGTACAAGGATGAGAAAATGTATATATTTTATGAATTTCATAGTGTAGCGGTTGGATTTTGGTAGAAGGTTGGAATTTTGAGAAAGCCTAGAGCTTCATTGTAGACTCATATCAGTATTTTGGCTAAGGAATTGAGACTAGGATTTGCAGCACTCTTTGGGATCCATGTGGCAATTTGTCTTGGTACAATGTTTTCCTTTGTAATTGTGCATTTATTTATGTGATTGTATGCCATTATCTCTCTTATTTATTCTTAACTAAATCAAACAAGAGTGTAAGTATAATCTATTGAAATTGCAGTGCTCTACTTGAAGTTTGCTTTAGTCTTTGATGTTTTCAGCTGTTTGGAGAGGATCCATGAGTTTTCTTGCCCTCTTCAACTCCTCACCTATCTAATCCCTCCACTTCATTCGATTTGAAGTGCCAAAATCAATTGCCTACCTTGCCCCATTGAGATCTCTGCAAGACTGAGCCTCATTCCCCACACCCAAAATCTACCTTTCCATCTGAGCCAACAAAAATTTCATTTTATTCAATCAAACTTTTTCACACATATACCTAGCCTAAGATCAGTATTTCTGTTAGTCATCTCAAGCCCTCATTGATTATAATTTGTTGAGATTGACCCGGAGAGAGCCCTCTCCCGACCTGGTAGGGCTATCTACCAGGTTAAGCGTGGTTTGATGTTGGCCCTGGATCCTACCTTCCTCAGCCTAAGGTAAATCTAGGCACTAACAAGAGCGTTATTTATATATAGAAATCCATGAAATTTTCTTTGCATTCTTCCCCTCTAAATTTTAAGAGTGGATCGCGAAGCTAGCAGACAGTCAGGGTAGGTGTAGGCTCGACAAACCTATTGTGTGGACTCCAGAACTAGTGCACAGACTAGAAGCATTGGAAGATAAGATCGCGGGCATTATGGACCATTGGCTCGATCAAATTATAGGAGGGTTTATAACCAAGTTCACGGTAGATACGACAGTCAGCTACAACGAGGTGGAACGACGCTTCCTCAAGGGACCGCGAGGTAAGTACATTAAATCATTGAACACTTGGATTAAAATGATGTTGTGTGAAAAGTGGGTTATGCGAATAAATTAATGTTTTGGACTATGCGAAGTGAGAGCATATATATAGAAACGAAGGTAGCGCAGAGATAGAAAATAGTCCCTTGATTTCACCGCGACAGGAAAGTGAAGAAGAGCTAGTGAAAGTTTCTCCAAGAATCACGATTAGTTTAATAAGGAAGCGAATTCCGTGCATACTACCCCCACCTACACCACCACAAATCTCACCACTGTCACCTCCATCTCCATCCACACCACCACAGTTCAATATGGTGAGCACGATTAAATTGCCGATATTTAGAGGAGTAGGGAACGAAGATCCAGACCAATTTTGGTTCATGGTAAAGGCCATATGGGAAGCACAAGGAGTTGTGGATGATAATATAAAGAAGGCAATGTTGGTAAGCGTGTTGCAGGATCGTGCACTAATGTGGCACATTAAGCGCTCTAATGACCATCCAAACGTAGGGATCGCAGATATCTAGACTACGCTGAACAGGGAATTTAACAAGCCAAATTCGGAGACACAATCGATTATCGGGTTTAAGGAAATTGCAATGCTTCCAGGCAAGACCCCATGGGATCTAGATCAGAGATTGAATATTATGATCCACAAAGCCAACATGACATTGACAGATGGATAGCACCGCGCATGGTTTGTAGCATCACTAATGCCACATTTGAGGACGACACTGTTACAGCAGAAGTTATCCACCCAGGCCGAGCCTTTAGAGATTGCAATGAGACTGTACGAGACTCCAATACAAGATCCTAGCCTGGGAGTTCAACAAATCCATGCACAACTACAAAATTTGTGTCTGGAAATGTAGATTTCGAAACAGGACAGGACAACTCGCCCAGAAGCACATGAGGAAGTATGGTGCATAAAATGCAAAGGCCAGGGGCATGACAAGGACCATTGTCTAGTTTTCGTGAACTACTTGGCAAGAAGAGGGCTAATGCCCTTAAGAACAGAGGCACAAACAGGATTAAGCATGGCGCCTGCATTATGGTGTGCAATTTACCAGATAGGAGGAAAACACACTACGGATAACTATCACCTATTACATAAGTATACGTAGACCCCCAGCAATTGTTCTATAATTTCTGCAGGTCAGTAGGCCATGATGAGCGCACCTTCAGAAGTTACGAGTTGATGATGGAGCAGACTCCTACCTACAAAGTGTAGACCAAAATGCGAGCCCTCGATCCAAATGTAGTGATGGCGCGCACTGGATTTCAGGGGTGCAGACAAGGTCAAGGTGGAATGGAACTAGGAAGAGGTCACGGTCAACTAATTTGTTACAATTGCGGAGGGCCAGGGTATTATGCCCGTGATTGTACAAATCCAAAGAGAGCATCATATTTATATTGTACTTAGTTTGATCATCAGATGGAGGACTACCCTACACTGATAGCTAGGCTCCGCAATAAAGGGACACTCCAGCCTCCCCAGACTAAGAATTTGAAAATGATGAGGTATGAGCCATGCGAAGAGGACCCAAATGTAAACATAGTGCTCCGAAGTGGTATCACGATAAGAGATGACAAAGGTAAGCAGCCTGAAGAAAGTGCATGGGTTTTCAAGGCTCCTACAAAGGAACTTGAATTTGATTCGGAGTGCGTGAAGGAGACATTCATGGAAGCTAAGAAGAGCTTCACAAAGGCCTCCACTTCAGGTAGTAAGGATCAACTAGAACCATGGAAGGATCCTTCAATGGTCACTACATTTATGTAGACATGCATGAAATTGCTGCACGACAGCAAAGTGGTGAAGGGACTATAGGAGCTTATCACTAGGTGTGCTGGGTTGGGAGAACCATGTGCAGTTCGAAAACTTGGAAAGCTTGCATTGCAAACAAGAAGGGAAATGAGATTGACTGCACAAATCGGGGAATATGAAATGGATCAAGTAATGATGGATCTAGGATCAGACGCAAATGTGCTACCAAAGCAAACATGGGAGCATATGGGTAGGCCCGTGTTATAATGGTCCCCTATTCAATTGCAAATTGCGAACCAGCGGAAGATCCTACTTATGGGAAGATTGCAGGGAATAATGGTAGATATCAAAGGTGCAAGCGTGCTTGCAAATTTCGAGGTGATATATATTGCAGATGACAACAATCCCTATCCCACACTACTAGGAATAGATTGAGCCACTGATACGAATGGAGTCATAAATCTGAAGAAGCGCAAAATGATCTTTGAGAAAAAGTCACTGAACGTAGTGGTACCTTGAGACCCTGCGAAAGTAAGTGCTACACAGAGCCAATGCGTGATAACGAAAGCGATGAAAAGCTAGACTTTATCTACAAGGTAATGCTTGGAAACAAGATTGGGTGAATCCAATAGCAGATGGTAGAATTTTTTGGAAGCGTGAAAGCTCTTTCACATTAGATTCGGATGAGGAAACAGAACGATGGCAGAACTGATTACACTAGGTAACCACACTCAATTGCAACATGATGGTACGATCACTGCGTTGCATGACAACCAAGGAAAGAAATGTACCTATGAATGATAGGCTAACAATGGTGAACGAATTCCTGGGAAAATTTGAAAGAGAAGTGCCAGAATAGCAGCATTTTAATGCTCTGAAATGAGCACTGTGTGCTACGCCTGCAAGGTGGTGGGGTACGCACCAGCAAAGTTTCGGGGACTAGCGTGAATGTCGAAAGATGATGCGTTTATGATTTGGGAAGCTTTAGAGGAGGATGGAAGCTAGGAAGGATGGATGAGACAACCTGCATACATACCTTTCCAGATGGGTACAAGCATATGGTATGAAACCTGCAAAAATACACGCCACTCTCACGATAGGAAACAGGAACAACAAGAAAAAGCAAGTAGGAGAAGTGTGCGAACAATGAAGTATGATACAATCTAGCATTCCAAAAATCATACACGGGGAAGCCTTTGACAAGGTGTGCGAATTGCTGAACAAGGTCCACCATGTGAGACGCACCGACTGGGACCTACGCGTACCAACAGTTGTATGGGCCTATAGGACCATGTGCAAAACTTTGACGGTGCAAGTGTGTCCGAAACTGAAATATGAAGTAGAGGATGTAGTCCCCGTGGAGCCTCCGAAGCCGAGTCCGTACGTAACAGCACCCATAGATATGACGGTCCGCGCAGATCGAAACAAAGAAATCACATAGCTATGCAAAACAGAGCAAATAATATTTGAGGAAGAAATCTGATGGGGAAACTTTAGACTTCGCGAACTTGAAAAAGACCGGGTACAACTAAGGGAGAAAATTGTCTTAAAGGACATAGAAGTCAAGAAGCTGGAAAACGAAATAAAGGAAGAATTTCTCATCGAAAAACCGCGGATGCCAAGGCAAAGTGCGTACAATCGTACTAACAAATTGGAGGACTATAGCCATGAACTGGTTAGTCTTCTACCATGGTTGGGACCACATATCGCCAAACAAGGTAGCACAATGCTAACAGGAGAGTGTGCGATGCTGTTATAGACAATTTTGTGCCTTACAGCAACAGACATGAATTGTCAATAATCCAAGGGATCCAAAGTTCCCTAAACATGATGTTCCTACCCCTAGAGGAACAAGGTCAGCAAACCAACAGCTCTCATATCAGTTCTCCACCTGAAAATACTCAAAAACAAGCAATCCTGAAATCAAAGCAGGTGCTCCACTAGGTTTCTGCGCTGAAACTCAGTTGCTCCATGGTGTACCTGCGTTGCAAAGCAAGTGGGACAAAGGCCACCTGCGCTGAGCGAGATGGGACAAGTGGCACACTGAGTCATTTCTCTGGAATCTTCCAAAAATGACACTTGGATCAGGTATTTCGCCTTGTGATGAGTCAGAGGCTCTGTTTCTCCAAGTGGAAGAAAGGTTCTCCAAGTGGACTCAAGAACTGAAGATCAACTAAAGATTAACTGAAGAGGGAGAGGACACAAGGCAGCTACACATCAGTTGCAAGCTGACTCATCCTTTCTCAATTCATCTCTATATTGAGCTCTCTCCTATGAGCTCAGGAGGCTGGAATTTGGTGCAAAGTAATGATATGCTGTTGGTTTCACTATAGAGCTGTTGGGTGATTGTTTGAGAGAGGTGAAGAGGAGAAATTCTTTCTGCTGGGAGGTGTTGCTGGATTGGAGCCTTCAATGGTTGTAATACTCTCAGAACCTTTACTTCTTCATTAATAAAAGCTATTGAGGTTCTTCTATGTGCTCTTGTTTCAATAATATATTGTGATAATTGCATGTTTGGTTTACACTAATCCTTGAACCAGTTATGATTGCATGCTTCTTGTAGTTTCCTTCTTTATTATTTTGCAGGATCTCATTGTAGCTGGGCCAGCAAAAGAGCAAAGAGCTGGGAGCAAGCAGCCAAAGAGAAGAGTTTGGATTCGACATTAAGCGCAAGGCAACGGTTAGTGCATTTCTCCATTCTCTTTTGCTTTCATAAAGAAGTAAACCTTAAGTAGTTTGTTTTACAGTTGTTGCTAAGGTACTATCACCCTTAGAGTGGGATAGGGTCATCCGAGTCGGATACTTTTCCCTACAACAGATGCCGATCATCACAGTGGAAGATCGGGATTCTTTGCGAACCATGCTAAAGGACGGGATGGATCCCCACAAGGGTGGTGCGACCACCTGACTAGCCATAGGGAGAACAGTCTTAGCACTCCAGGCAGCTGAAAGGGAGCGCATGACTATAAACTATTATGCCTGG
This sequence comes from Pinus tabuliformis, assembly GCA_031772625.1. Taxonomy (NCBI): domain Eukaryota; kingdom Viridiplantae; phylum Streptophyta; class Pinopsida; order Pinales; family Pinaceae; genus Pinus; species Pinus tabuliformis. The sequence continues at coordinate 1,883,520,306 of CM062816.1, read as the reverse complement.
GAAGAGCTCAGCTTGCAGCATGATGAATTGGTGTCATAGAATCAACAGTTGGTGTAGATAGTAGATGACGCTTGCCGACGCATTCCGGAGTTGGCCATCATAGAAGATCTACCGGTGGAAGTGTAGATCCAGAGTTTGGGAAGTGGAGTCCATGAAGCGAGAGAAGAGATGACGAAGGTTTAGTTGGAGCTGAATCTTCAGATCTCTAAGCAATGGTTGAAGGCGCAGCCTTCCACTCCCCCAGACGTCCGAGAATAGCGTGCCAAAGCTATTGCAGTAGGGTTGGAAGGAATTGGGGGTGCAGTGCACAACTGTACGAATATGTTGGAACAGGCACTTGAGGTCCTCATGACTTTGCAGGAGGACTGCAACATCCAGCGGCTGGAGACAGAGGCACGCGAACTCTAGCATCAGTTCGACAACATCATAAGAACTGCGCAGATAGTAGTCCTCACTCAACGACTTGCAAGGATGCAGCAAGCCAAGGCATTAAAGGAGCAGGTGGACGCAACGCGCCATAAGGAAGGAGTTCTCAAAGCACGCGTTGAACGATGGATTGACGAGGCCTTCACAATCATGGTGAATATTGAAGGGAATCTCATGCACATAGGGGATGCCTGCACAGATATAGGGCAGCACACCGAAAACAGACATCTTAGAAGAACGGATGTAGCAGGTTTAGTAAATAGTAGCTCAGTGTGTTGCTGACATCATACCATTCGAGAGCAGTTGGAGGGACTCCGTGCTAAGATTGTTGTTCTGACAGAGTGACTCGAGGGTGAGTCACGATGTTTGTGATGGGGCCCTGTTGGGCATGGAATCCCCCCCCCAAAGCATGTTTTCGGGCTTAGAGCCTAAGTTTTGAGTAATATTATTGTAAAGCTCTGCGAATTGCGGGTGCAGAATGTATGATAGAGTCATTGGGTTGTCCTCCCCAAGTTTTGAATGTAATGTTGGCCTACCCATGGTCCGTGGACCATGGGATTGTATAAATAGAGCAAAGCTCTAAGTGTAAAAGGAAGTGAAGTAGAAGGAAAAAGGAAGAGCGAAGCATAGAGCAAGTTTCTAAGTGTGTCTTGGGTTGTAGTAGTAGGAAGAGGCTCTGCAGCTGAGTGCGCAGAGGCCTAGTAGAGTCTGCAGCTGAGTGTGCAGACCCCTGCAGCTGAGTGTGCAGGGCAGAATAGAGGTTTTAATTGACGAGAAAGAATAATAAAGAGAAGTTTTATCTGAATTACGTCTATCTATCTTGGGTTATTATCTTTTGGATATGAATTGCAATTATACTGTGTATTTATTGTGCGCACTTGTATGAATTGTGAATATTGTTAAGTATAACTGAAAGCATATAAATAAGCTAAGCTAATCAACTCAGAAAGGATTACTAGTAAGGACTAGGGTAATGTTGTGGCCACCAACAACCCCCCTCCTTATATAGTATTAGCAATAACACTATATAAGTGGGGACCCTTAGTCAAAAAATTTAAAAAAATTAATTAGTGCTTATATTTCCTTTTGGATAAAGCTTACCATCATGGACTTAGGAAAATACCTTTGAAAAATCTAAAAACTTAAGTTTCATGATGAAGAAAGTAAAGTTACTCCTTAAAGAGATATCGCATCGCGCAAAGAATGATAAGGTACCTTCTTATGAGCCAAAATGATAAAAAATGCGAGATTGCGACGTGAACTCCATCGCATCACATGCATTAATGAGCACTCACGTTGGAAAACCTTAAAATCGCCGATATGCGATATCGCATATCGCATATCGCAAAATCGCATAAAATACACATAACGATTAAATGATTAAGCGATCTGCGATCTTGCGATATTGCAATCTTGCTCTAATAATAATGCGATACAGCGATATGCGATACTGCGATGCAAATCGCAGAAACATTCCATCGCAGATTTTCCTGGCTCAATATTCAAGAAAAAGTTTTTTTCATAAACCAAGAACTGGTTACGCGCTTTAATGATAATTAATGAGTTATATGCCAGTTGTTAATAAAATATGGTTTTGTGTTTATCGAAGAGCCAGTTCACATAAGGTGGCACGTTTTTGCATATCTTTGGCATTTAAACATTTCCTGTTATTATTTTTGTCATTACTTTCACCTCATTTGTGAACTGCAGGAACGAAGAACAAAAGTTATACAAAGCAATGTGCAAGAAACTATGGGGAAAATGGCAAGGCTCCAATGTCCAAAGATAGAGAAATGGCACCCTTATACACAGACACCGCATGCAACAGAGTCGGAGGTTCACAGAATTCTGCTGAGCCATCCATTACAGATCTCTCATATACATCCATGGTTAAATCGGTACTGAACGATGCCGATATCAGAAACAGACAGTTTAATGCTCAGGGTCAAGAGCTCACGAAATCATTATTTTTACAAATTTTGAGTTTTGTACCCGATAAGAGAAAGAGATGCAAAAGGCAAAAAACGCATCAAAGAAGCCCAAATCAAGGAATGGAGGCAGTTTCCGCTGAGAAAATTGCTCGAGAAGGAAAGCTTCTAGTTGCTCAGTCACTTGCAAGCCCCAAAAATTGCAAGAAAGCAACGATAAAAACAAACTGGAGACAGAAAGCTAAAGAAAAGGCAAAAGCAATCCAAGGGTTAACCAAGCTAAACTGGGATTATTACTGGGCATACACAGTAAAGCCACATAGTCAGTGGATGACTCTCAAGTATATCATCGATTTTGCTAAGAAGATGGTGCCATCTCTTGCCAATTCTATTTTCTTAGCTCAACTAAAAGCAGAAGATATCCAGCCGACTCTACTCAAGCAAATACTGAATTCTTGCAAGGTTAAGGAGCAAATGCAGAAATAGTTAGATATTGATTTAATTTTAGAAATAGTTTTGCTTTATTTTTTCTTAGAAAAAGGATGGTCATTTAAACCGCATCCTGAATTTTTGTAAATAAGTTATTTTTAGATTTAGTTAGTAGTATTTAAACCCTTCTCATGCATTTAGAGAAGGGTCCAGAAATTTGTCAAAAACTTGTCCTCAGAACATGCACTTTTTCACCCTCCGAGGAGGATTTGATGAATGAATGGAACAGGATTTGGTTATGTTTGCATTTAATATCTACTACTGATGTTGCACTTCTGTACTCTTAGTGGATATTAGATCAAGGAGAGATAAATCATTGTCGCTTGAAGCTCATGAGTAGGACTAGTTAGAAACGGTAATTTTGTCTCTTAACCATTTATGCTTATGTGTTAAAGTGATATACAGTTTTTAGTTATTTATATATTAATGTCTGAATGCCTGAGTTATCATTTGGCACTTTTTTACAGTGATAGCCATTTATGTATGCTTAATATATGAATAGCTCATTATGCGATATGTTTTCACAACTGTTTCGTCTAACTTTTTGTACGAAGTGGTTCATCTCTATTGAATTCTTTTCTCATAATATCTTAATGATCTTTATTACCAGTTGTTATTTGAAATCTTTTTAGATCGCATAATAGAAGAATTACACCCCGGGTTAGTATAGACTTAGATGTTGCTGCTTATTAGAATACGATAGCATAGCATTAAATTAAAGTTAGAATTAGAATATCTTAATTAGGAACTGTTACATCAGGAACATCAAATTCTACACACACACACTCATAAATTTGGAAACTGGTCCCATATCCCCAGTCAGACCCGCTATACCAAACGAATAAGGAGATGCCAACCAAGGTCCGGACCGGGTGGGTATCCCCCTTGTTGTAGACCCGATTTTCGGGGCTTCAACATATTTGGTGCTAGAAGGAGGGCCTGAACTATGAATGGCAAGCAAATCTAAATCTAAATACCATTCTAAGAGTAAATCACCCCCACCATCTCCCCCGACTTCTCCATTACACTTAAATCCAGAGTTAGAAGTCGCCGTAGCATCAACCGCTGCTACAAACCCTGACATCTCAGAACAATCTGCTATTGAACCTCCTGAAGTCGAATCTCTGATTCACAAACTTCTGCGATTTTCTATTTCTCCTCAAAGATCTGATAAATCTCAAGGCAGCGTGACTTCGCAATATAACCCTGCTCATCCCCTGACCAGATTAAAGAGTGAAAAGTTTGGCGTTCAACCAACCGAATTACCTCTTCCCAAAAGGAAAAGAGCAAGGAAATCACCTAAAGAGTCTGATAGTGAGACTCTTTCATCATAATCATCCATCTCAACCTCTTCACCATGAAGTCAACCATCCACTCCTCCACTTCATATCATTGTCCATCTGCCCAGTGGAAGCCCCACGACTCCTCCTCAATCATTTGCAATCGTAATATCCTCATCCTCCCAACCGCAGGGATCATCTTCTGCACTTTCCTCTATTAGTAGTTCAGCAATGGCCCAAACTCCATGGAATAACCCTGGGGCAGTCTTAATGCCTGCACCCTTGAGTCAAATACCGGCCCATCCTGAGAAATGGCTGCCTAAGTTTAATCCCGAGGCAAGCATGCTAGCAGAAGAGCATATAAACAACTTTATGCTATCCATTAATCTCAATGGGGTTACTAATGAAGATGTTGTTGTTCAACTTTTTCCTTATACTCTGCAAGGAATAGCCGGATCATGGTATCTTTCATTACCCTCTGGATCGATCACTAGTTGGGACATCTTCCAAGAGCAATTCCTAACCAATTTTGGTGATGATAGGTCTACGGAAACACTAATCAATGCCGTATCTAACCTTAGGGCCGAGTCAAGAGAGCCTATCAAATATTTCAATTTACGTTTCAATAAAATCCTAAAAAAAATTCCTACTGCTTCCCAGCCTAGCGAAGAAGTACAAAGTGAATGGTATATCACTGCTTTACCATCAAACATAGAAATCTTCATGCATAGGGCTAATAAAACAACCCTAGCCGAAAACATGAAAGAATCAATAGCAGTAGATAATGTATAATAGCCCTAGAGAAGAAATCCGTGATAGAGGAACGGAAATCCAAGAAAGTCACCTTCAAAGAAGATTCCAAGAAGAAACAAGCGAAAGATCCATTCGATTTGGAGGGATTGCAAAAAGTTCTGAAGACCATGTCCAATGAAATGGTCGACATCAAGAAGCAAGTAGCAGAAACTTCTTCAAAAAATCCCTACAGAGCTTTTAAAAGAGGCCCTTCAATGGATTCAAAGCCACCCAATGCTATTACAAATGCTGAATCCGAAGAAGAGGAAGAGGAAATTGCCACTGAAGGGCAAACCGATGAAGAAGAAGTTGTAGAGTTACAAGGAATGTGGGATTTCATCCTCCCACAAGAAGAAGATCAAGAAGTATTCCCAGTTAGCACACGAAGTAGAAATCAGCTTGATCCTCCCCAAACTATCCCTAAGCCAAAGAGCGCAAGCTCTGCAATAAAGGATAAAGTCGCAACAAAGAAAACGACATCTAAAGCGACTCAAACCAGCCCAGTCCAAACAGATTCATCAAATCCATCTAAAACGCTGATCGTTTCAGATGAAATGGAGTACAATATTATAGAAGATATGAAAAAGACTAGGGCCAACATCACTCTTTACGAATTGAGCAAGTTAAAGCATCAACAAAAGATAATGTTGAAAGAATTACATGTTGTGCCAGTTGCACCTTTGCCTGCCGCTGTACTTTCTCAAGCTTCCCATAACATGGGAAGACCTCCAACTAATGCGACCAATAAGATTGATCCAACTGACATCGCTTTAATTGGAGGAAGATCGAGATCTCATACTCCCCCGTTTCTCCTTACTTATGAAATTTTCAATAAAAATGTGCACAATTGCTTAGTGGATTCTAGTGCTTCATCGAATATTTTACCAAAATCCATATGTGCCAAATTAAATGTTCAACCACAGAAATCCGTTGTGTGCATAGTTCAGCTAGATTGATCTCAAGTCGAAGTGATTGGCGAACTAAATCAAGTAACCATAAGGCTATCATCCAACCCAAAGTTATGTCAAGTTATTGACATTTTAGTTGCTGATATTCCAGAATTTTATGGCTTAATTCTTAGCAGGGATTGGTCAGAAAAAATTCATGGATACTTCGCAACTGACTAGTCGCACATGTGGCTGCCCTACAATGGTAAACCAAATCAAATAAAATTTGAACGAGAACTACATCAGAAATGCATAGTAACAGAGCTAGAGGGGGAAAATGAACCAGTAGCATTATTGGCAATTACTCAGTAGATTCTTTCCTTGGAAATTTTAATGCTCATACGTCACCTTACTTAGAACATTCTGTTTTGTCCCAAGTCAAAAAAATTTCTCAAACAGATAGTTCAAAATGTATCAATTTTTTAGATAGTCTTGTAAATAAATTGTTTTTTTGGAAATTATTTTTTGATGGTTCTAAATCTAACAAAGGAGCAGGAGCAGGATACGTTCTAATCAGTCCAGAAGGAGATAAAATTATGCTAACATGCAGACTCGAATTTGATTGCACCGAAAATACAGCAGAATATGAGGCTTTAGTCCAAGGGTTGTACAACGTAATCGGGTTAGACGTCAAGTACCTTCAAGTTTTCGGAGACTCTGAAATTGTAGTCAAACAGGTACTTAATACTATACATTTCTTATCAGGTCATTTAAAACATTATCAATCTTTAGTTCAAGATCTAACTGAGCATTTTATAGCATTTAATATTTCTTCAATTCCCAGACTCCAGAATGCAAGTGCAGACCTTTTAGCTAACGTAGCTTCTAAGCTCATTCCTTCATAAGATTTTAGTCCAAATAGATTCTCAATAGAATTAATCTTTAGACCATCTATTCCTGATAACATCACAAATTGGAGAATATTCAACGACGATCCTGATATCGTAAATTTCCTCACATCTGAAGGATCCTACTCCAATCAAATAATTGACGAAGACCAACATGATCGACAATTGCAACAAGATAGCACTAACAATGCTATACCTAAGTCGGTAGTCAAGTTAGAAGACCTGTACGATTTGAAAGATCGGTTTAAAAGGTCTACCAATTCAAAACTCCAAAGTTCAACTTTGAACTACGAATTAGTAAACCTAGGAACCGATGCCAAACCACAAAACATTAATCTAGGTCTCGGCCTAGCCCCTGAAGAAAAATTAGCGTATATTCATCTTTTGAGACAATATAAAAATGTTTTTGCTTGGAACTATGATGAAGTCAAAACATACGACACTTCCATCATCCAACATACTATTCCAATGATCGATAATGAAAAACCTGTCCAACAAAAGTTGAGAAAGATCCATCCCAATTTAGAAAATCAGATAAAAACTGAACTCAATAAGTTATTGAAAGCCAAAATAATCTTTCCCATCAGACATTCTAAATGGGTCTCCAATATGGTACCTGTTAGAAAGAAAAATAGAGATATTAGAATTTGCATTGACTTTTGAAACCTTAACAAGCATGCCAAAAAGATAATTTTCCCTTACCACCTATGGAACAGATATTGCAGGCAGCGGCGGGTTCAGAATTAATGTCTTTCTTGGATGGATTTACAGGATACAATCAAGTGTTGGTACATCCTGATGATCAATTAAAAACCACATTTAGAACTAAATGGGGCACATACGCATATCGAAAGATGCCATTTGGTTTGATTAATGTTGGTGCCACATTTCAGAGAGCCATGGACATCGCATTCAAAGATTTAGTCAATAAATCTGTAGTAATTTATTTGGATGATATAACCATGTATTCCAAGAAACGAAGCGACCATATTAGAGATTTAAAACAAATCTTCCAACGGTGTTTAAGGTATGGAATTTCACTTAACCCGAAAAAATCCTTTTTGGAATTAAGTGAAAGGAAACTTCTAGGATTCATAGTGTCAAAATCTGGAATTCACATCGATTCCGACAGAATCAAAGAGATTTTTGAAATATCCCTACCTCACAACAAAAAAACCATGAAATCTTTCCTTGGTCAGATCAACTTTGTAAAGAGATTTGTTCCATATTTTTCACGAATTGTGTCTCCTTTACAAGCCATGATTAAAAAGAACTCAAATTTCAAATGGGGCCAAGAAGAACACGAAGCATTCAACCTGATGAAACAAGCTATTATTAATGCTCCATCTTTAGCAACTTCGAATTTTTCAGAGCCTTTTATTTTATATACATTTGCCTCAGATAGGTCATATGCTGCGATACTCACTCAAGCAAATCAAGAAAAAGCGGAAGCAACAATTGCTTTTTCAGTTCAAATTTACAGGGCACTGAATTAAATTATTCAGATGTGGAGAAACAGGCTTATGCTGTTTTCAAAGCAATCAAATATTTCAGGCCTTTTTTACTCAAAACCCATACTAAAATTATAGTACCATTTCCAACGGTAAGGAATCTTCTAGTACAGAAGGATGTGGGTGAGAAAAGGGCCAATTGGGTTACTGCCTTACAAGAATATGACATAGAAATTAAACCAGCAAACATTGTAAAAGGTCAAAGCTTTTGCAAAATGTTGGCTAGAGCATCGCAAATTTCTGAAAATCCATCTGCAGAGGTACGAATGTGCGAGGTAAGCCTAAACGATGCAGAATCATTATACCTTGATATCATTTATTATCTTAAGAATGGGTATGCTCCTTCACACCTCGATCATACTAAGAAAAGAGCACTAAGGTTGAAAGCCAAACAATATCAGCTCATAAATAATATTATTTTTAGAATAAATTATGATTCTGTTCTCCTTAGATGTCTTGAGAAATCTGAAGCTGAAAAAGTTTTTCAGGAACTCCACGATGGGCCAGTAGGTGGACACTATGCTGGAGATGCTACTACACATAAAATCTTGTGCGCAGGCTATTACTGGCCCACGTTATTCAAAGACTCACACAGTTACGTGAGTAAATGTCAAGTCTGCCAAACTACTGCTGGGAGACAAAAGAAACCATCCTTGCCACTACAGCCAGTTAACATTGAGCAACCTTTCAGTGAGTGGGGATTGGACATAATAGGTGAGATCGTTCCTCACTCTTCTAAGCAGCATAGATATATCCTTACAGCAACAGATTATTTTACTAAGTGGGTAGAAGCAGTTCCACTCAAGACGGCTAATGCTGAAAATATCATTGAGTTCATAGATCAATTTATAATCACCAGGTTTGGATTGCCTTCCGCTTTAATGTTTGATAATGCATCATACTTTTCTGGAAATGCAATGACTGAATTTGCACTTAAAAGAGGATTCAAACTTAAATATTCAGCCAATTATTACCCACAAGGCAATGGGTTAGCTGAGTCTACAAATAAAAACCTAATCAGGATTATCAAAAGAACAGTTGACCAAAATCATAAAAATTGGCATAAGTCTTTAATATATGCTTTATGGGCAGACCGAATAATGCAAAAAGCTTCTATCGGCACTTCTCCCTTTAATTTAGTTTATGGGAAAGAAGTGGTTCTTCCGACTCATTTAGCAATTCCCTCTTTGTCTCTAGTTCAATACATTGATGAAGTACCAACTTCCTCCTTACAGCTAAGACAAATGGAAATAATCAAATTAGAAGAACAACGAGAACAGGCTAAGAAAACCCATGCTCATCATCAAGCACTAGTAAAATCCTCTTTTGATTCAAACATAATGACCAGAAAATATTTTCAGATGGGAGACTTAGTTTTAAAATGGGACAAGGCTCATGAAGAGAAAGGGAAACATACAAAATTTCAAAGAATGTGGCTTGGTCCTTTTCAAATTGTAGAAGTCATAGGTCCATCAATGTTTGTGTTACAGGATTTAGCAGGTAAGAGAGACTCTTTGCCTGTTAATGGACAAATTCTCAAGAAATATTTTCCATAGAAGATTATTCTTCTATTTTGTAGAATAATTGTTTTTCTTTTCATAAAAAAACCAGTTGTGAGTGGTTACATTAGGCATTTACGAATAAGACACCAATTCTCTTTCAGATTTTGATTTTTCGCTTGTATAAATAGCAAATATTTTGGAAAATTGATCTTTATTATTGATAGATATAGGTAAAGACTCTAGCCTAGATATGATACTAGTTTCAACTTCATAAAGTTTGATGAAAACAACCTTTAGTGAAGAAATTGGTTTATGTCAGTACATTGAAAGGTATCAATAACAAAATAAAGATTCTCTGTAGAACAGCTATTTCCAAAAACTCTACTATTGTCTTCCAGAGCTATCTTAAGGAAAAAATGACTTCCTCCCCGCTAAGGAAATCACAACTTTCAGAGGAACAACCCAAGGATACACTTCATCTTGAAGAATAAGAGGTCTCATCACGATCCGACTTACCATAATCACAGATATTATAACTTGCTGACTTTTCCAAATACTGTACACCACAACAGGGCAATGACTCAAGATTGTTGCAATCAAAAGACAAGGGGTCTCATCACGAGCCAGCTTGTTCAGCAAAGTTATAAATCAAGTGAATCACTGTGTCATAAATTGGCTATCAAACCAAGACATTGTTCTTTAAGAGTAAAAAGAAAATCAAAGCAATAAGTGTGGATGTGGATTCTTATTTGAGAGTTGTATGTTGCTTTAAGTAGGATATAGGATCATTGCTGGGTAACAGGTAACCCTGTCGAGGCTATAAACGCCTACTGGCAGCAGAGGCTCTACCTACGACAAATGAGCATATTTAAAACTGGTTTACAGAGAAGACTTTGTTTTATCTTTACAGACCAAGTAATGACTGATGTAAATACAAGGACTAGCCTGAGGGAACAAATAATCAAATTTGAAAATAGTTGAAACAAAATGTCATTGACAGATTAGAGCATAATGTACTTTATCTTTCCATAATAAAGTTTAACTTTCTAAAAAAATTTCTGTTTTGGAAGTTTAGAAAATTCAATAGAAAAACAGAGATAACTAGTTCTTCCAAGTGAATCGCCAATTGTTGTGGCCACCAACAACCCCCCTCCTTATATAGTAGTAGCAATAACACTATATAAGTGGGGACCCTTAGTCAAAAAATTGAAAAAAATTAGTTAGTGCTTATATTTCCTTTTGGATAAAGCTTACCATCATGGACTTAGGAAAATACCTTTGAAAAATCTAAAAACTTAATTTTCATGATGAAGAAAGTAAAGTTACTCCTTAAATAGATATCGCATCGCATGCATTAATGAGCACTCACGTTGGAAAACCTTAAAATCACCGATATGCGATATCACATATCGCAAAATCACATAAAATACACATAAAAATTAAACGATTAAGTGATTCGCGATCTTGCGATACTGCAATCTTGCGATATTGCAATATTGCTCTAATAATAATGCAATACAGCGATATGCGATACTACGATGCAAATCACAGAAACATTCCATCACAGATTTTCCTGGCTCAATATTCAAGAAAATGTTTTTTTCCTAAACCAAGAACTGGTTATGCACTTTAATGATAATTAATGAGTTATATGCCAATTGTTAATAAAATATGGTTTTGTGTTTATCGAAGAGCCAGTTCACGTAAGGTGGCGTGTTTTTGCATATCTTTGGCATTTAAAGCTTTCTTGTCATTATTTTTGTCATTACTTTCACCTCATTTGTGAACTGCAGGAACGAAGAACAAAAGTTATACAAAGAAATGTGTAGGAAACTATGGGGAAAAAGGGCAAGGCTCCAATGTCCAAAGATAGAGAAATGGCACCCTTATACACAGACATCGCATGCAACAGAGCCGCAGGTTCACAGAATTCTGCTGAGCCATCCATTCCAGATCTCTCATATACGGCCATGGTTAAATGGGTACTGAACGATGCTGATATCAGAAACAGATAGTTTAATGCTCGGGGTTAAGAGCTCACGAAATCATTATTTTCACAAATTTTGAGTTTTATACCCGATAAGAGAAAGAGGCGCAAAAGGTGAAAAACGCATCAGAGAAGCCCGGATCAAGGAATGGAGGTAGTTTCCGCTGAGAAAATTGCTCAAGAAGAAAAGCTTCTAATTGCTCAGTCACCTGCAAGCCCTGAAAATTTCAAGAAAGCAACGATAAAAACAAACTGGAAACAGAAAGCTAAAGAAAAGGCAAAAGCAATCCAAGGGTTAACCAAGTTAAACTGGGATTATTACTGGGCATACATGGTAAAGCCACATAGTTAGTGGATGACTCTCAAGTATATCATCGATTTTACTAAGAAGATGGTGCCAGCTCTTGCCAATTTTGTTTGCTTAGCTCAACTAAAAGTGGAAGACAGTCAGCCGACTCTACTCAAGCAAACACTGAATGCTTGCAACGTTAAGGAGAAAATGCAGAAATAGTTAGATATTAGATTTAATTTTAGAAATAGTTTTGCTTTATTTTTGCTTAGAAAAAGGACGGTCATTTAAACCGCATCCTGAATTTTTGTAGATAAATTATTTTTAGATTTAGTTAGTAGTATTTAAACCCTTCTCATGCATTTAGAGAAGGGTCCAGAAATTTGTCAAAAACTTGTCCTCAGAACATGCACTTTTGCACCCTCTGAGGAGGTTTTGATGAATGAATGGAACAGGATTTATTGTTGTTTGCATTTAATATCTGCTACTGATGTTGCACTTCTGTACTCTTAGTGGATGTTAGATCAAGGAGAGATAAATCATTGTCACTTGAAGCTCATGAGTAGGACTAGTTATAAATGGTACTTTTATCTCTTAACCATTTTTGCTTGTGTTAAAGTGATATACAGTTTTTAGTTGTTTATATATTAATGTATGAATGCCTGAGTTAACATTTGGCACTTTTGTACGGTGATAGCTATTTATTTATGCTTAATATATGAATAGCTCATTATGCGATATGTTTTCACAACTGTTTCGTCTAACTTTTTATACGAAGTGGTTCATCTCTATTGAATTCTTTTCTCATAATAGCTGAATGATCTTTATTACCAGTTGTTGTTTGAAATCTTTTTAGATCGCATAATAGAAGAATTACACCCCGGGTTAGTATAGACTTAGATGTTGCTGCTTATTAGAATACAATAGCATAGCATTAGATTAAAGTTAGAATTAGAATATCTTAATTAGGAACTGTTAGATCAGGAACATCAAATTCTACACACACACACTCATAAATTGGGAAATTGGTCCCATATCTCCAGTCGGACCCACTATACCAAACGGATAAGGAGCTTCCAACCAAGGTCCAGACCGGGCGGGTATCCCCCTTGTTGTAGACCTGATTTTCGGGGCTTCAACAGGTAATAACATTGTTTGGCCCCGAGTAAGGTTGCGCAAAGGCAACATATCAAGCTGCAAGGTACGGTAAGTGCGCGTACTGACGTGTCTGCAGGGTCAAACTGTGGACCGCTTGAACACATCAAACATCTCCATGGTGCAGGAACCTGGTTCTAGCACCCTCCCATGCTACTTTGGGTGAGACCTTAGTCCGCGCTCTGCAAACTATTTCTGAAAGGGCCAGTAGTACCGAGATTTTTTTGGCTAAATCACCTCTGAACCTTGGCCAAGCCCCAACCAGCCAACAAAAACCATGTGTGAAAACCATGCACAAAACCATAGGTAGTTCCGCACAACCTAATATAGGGTCTAAAAAAACATTTCCCAGGGCGCTACCTCAAACCCCGTAGAGGGCAGCTACCAGCCCCCCTCAAACCCCCCGGACAGGGGGGGATTCCAGCTCCCCTGTGACCCCCCTTCTGTGTAATCAACACAACGAAGGGGAGGCTTTGCCCCTCCTCTAACCCCCCGATTAACTACCTTGACTAGTCGTGGAAAGAATATAACACAACCCAACATTCTCCCACTTGTTGTTTTCTTTCCACAAGAGAGATTAGTCATTTATCCAGCCTTGCAATGCCCATTGTTTCTCTGCACCAAGAGAACTTCTCAGAGCTCACAGGTTTTGTCAATGCATTTGCAGTATTCTTCAAAGTGTCCACCTTTACCAGTAACACCTTTTTGTCTTCTATCATATCCCTCAAAAAGTGATAATGAACATCAATGTGCTTTGTCTTTGAATGATAAGAAGGGTTCTTTGCCATGAAAATTACACTTTGGCTGTCACAGTCTATGCTTATAGTTCCCTGTACTAACACCATACTTGAACACAATCACTGCAACCAAACTGCGTCCTTTCTTGCATGAGTGATTGCCATGTATTCTGCCTCTATAGTTGATAGTGCCACTATAGATTCTTTCTCACTCATCCAACTGACTGCACCTCCAAATAGGTTAAACTCATACCCACTTGTAGATTTTCTCTAATCTAGATCTCTAGCCCAGTCTCCATCGAAAAAGCCATGAATATCCAACACTCTATCCAATCCTGGTCTTCCTTGATAGCACAAGCCATAATCACTAATGCCAGGAAAATACTTGAAAACCTGCTTCACTGTTGTCCAGTGCTCCTTCCCTGGTTTTGACATAAACATGCTCAATACTCCCTTACATTTGTAATGTTTGGTCTAGTACAGGCCATCACATAAATCAAGTTACCAACTGCACTTGCATATGGAACACGGGACATGTCCTCTTCCTCTTCTTGTGTCTTGGGACATTGTCCAACAGATAACCTTACACCTACAAGAATAGGAACTTTCATTGGTTTACTATCCTGCATATTTAACCTCTGTAATATTGTCTCAACATACTTCCTCTGACTTAACCAAAGCTTCCTCCTTGCCTAATCTCTTTTAATTTCCATGCCCAAAATATAGTTTGCAGCACTAAGATCTTTCATGTCGAATTTGGACGACAATTGGGTCTTCAAATCCTGGATAATTTCTTTGTCATTTCCAACCAGCAACATATCATCCACATACAAAACCAGATAAATAGTACGGTCACCAAATAATTTAAAATACACACAATGATCTACTTTGCTTCTAGTGAAGCCAAGTCCCCATATAAATGTATCAAATTTCTGATACCACATCCTTGGTGACTATTTTAACCCATATAGAGACTTCTTTAACTTTCATACCAGTTCTTTCTTACCCTTCACCGCAAAGACTTCAGGTTGCCTCATGTAGATCTCCTCTTCTAGATCCTCGTGAAGAAATGTTGTCTTCACATCCATCTGTTCTACCTCAAAATCAAAAGCAGCAGTAACAGATAAAAGTAATCTCATAGGAACTTTCACTGGTTTACTATCCTACATATTTAACCTCTGTAATATTGTCTCAACATACTTCCTCTAGCTTAACCAAAGCTTCCTCTTTGCTTGATCTCTTTTAATTTCCATGCCCAAAATATAGTTTGCAGCACTAAGATCTTTCATGCTGAATTTGGAGGACAATTGGGTCTTCAAATCCTGGATAATTTCTTTGTCATTTCCAACCAGCAACATATCATCCACATATAAGAGCAGATAAATAACACGGTCACCAATTAATTTAAAATACACACAGTGATCTGCTTTGCTTCTGGTGAAGCCAAGTCCCCGTATAAATGTATCAAACTTTTGATACCACATCCTTGGTGATTGTTTTAACCCATACAGAGACTTCTTTAACCTGCATTCCAGTTCTTTCTTACCCTTCACCGCAATGCCTTCAGGTTGCTTCATGTATATCTCCACTTCCAGATCCCCGTGAAGAAATGTTGTCTTCACATCCATTTGTTCTACCTCCAAAATCAAAAGTAGTAGCAACAGATAAAAGTAATCTAATAGAAGTTACCTTGGCAACAGGAGAAAAAATATCACCAAAATCAATTCCCAGCATCTGGGAATAACCTTTTGCTAACAACCGAGCTTTATATTTCTCCACTTTTACTTCTACATTTCTCTTCTTTTTGAACACCCATTTGCTACCAATGGGTTTCCTTCTAGTCGGTAACACCATCAGATCCCAAGCCTCATTTTTGTGCAAAGCTGCCATTTCATCAACCATGGCCTCTTTCAAGAGTTTTCGATCCTCTGAATCCACTACTTCCTTCACAGTTCTAGGATCATCATCAGTAACAGACAAAGCAAAATTTGAACAGAAAGCATATGGACTATACCTTTCTAGTTTCCTTCTTTCTCGAATTGATCTTCTCACAGCTAGAGCTTGTGGCTCTTCATCTTCTGATTCCTCCTCTACTGTAGAGTCTGATTCTTCCACCTTTAGCTCAAACTCTATCTTCTCAGGTTCCTTTGGTTGGACTTCATGTTTAATAAGATCTTTCACCTCTCTGAACACCACATCTTAGCTATACACAACCTTCCTTGTTACTGGGTTACAAAGCTTATAACCCTTTAAACCATCCTTATACCTAATAAAGATGCACTTTTCAGATTTACTATCCAACTTGGTTCAATTCTCCTTTGCAACATATACATATGCATCACATCCAAACACCCTTAGATGTGAAAGAGAGGATTTCTTACCAATCCATACCTCTTGTGGAGTCTTATCCTCCAACACTGACGATGGTGACCTGTTGACCAGGTAACATGCAGTATCCCCCGCCTCTGCCCAGAATTCCTGTCCTAACCTGACACCACTGAGCATGATTCTTGCCCTTTCCATCAATGTCTTGTTCATTCTTTCTGCAACTCCATTTCGCTGAGGTGTATATGGAGTAGTCTTCTGCCGTGATATACCACACTTCTTACAGAATTCTTCAAATTCCTTGCTGTAAAAATCTCCACCATTATCTGTCATCAGCACCTTTATCTTCTTCTCTGTCTGGTTTTCTACCAGAGCCTTAAATTCTTTAAACCTGTCAAAGACTTCAGATTTCTTCTTAAGGAAATATATCCATGTATTCCTTGAGAAGTCATCTATAAATGATACATAGTACACAGACTTACTCATTGATGGAACCTTCACAGGTCCAAACACATCACTATGCACAAGTTCTAATATCTGTTTCACCCTCTTACCACCAGAGGGGAAACTCACCCGATTCTGCTTCCCATATACACAATTTTCACAGAAATCAAAATACAGAGAGTTATTACTCATACTTTCTACCATACCTTTACCATGAAGTATTCGAAGGCCCTTCTCTCCAATATGTCCAAGCCTTTGATGCCACAACATGGTCTTCTCTCCAGAGACCACTAGATTTTCTACTCCACTTTTAGGAACCATAGAACTATTACACCCATCAATAACAGTGCTACCTTGTAGCTTGTATAGAGATCCAATCCAAACTCCCCGCATCAATACCAGTGCTCCCCGAACCATATTGCAGGTATCCTTCTAGAACACTATTTTTACACCTGCATCATCCAGCTTTCTTACAAAAATTAGATTTCTGGCCAATGCAAGAATATGTAGAACACCCGGAAGTGTTCTAACGCTTCCACCTTGCAACTTTAACTTTACTTTTCCATGACCAATGATTCTAGCCTTCCTATCATGCCCCAAGAAGACATCACCACCATCATATTTCTCATACTCACAGAACCACTCTCTATGGGGAGTGAACTGAAAGGATGCACCTGAGTCAATCAACCATGCCCCATGATCTACATGTGTACTTGAAGAAGCCAAGTACACATCCCCACCTTCATCTGAGGTGGTTTTCACCTCTGCAGAAGGAGCCTCATCAAATCCCTTTCCTTTGTCAAGAACTTTAGATTTACAGTCCCTTTTAAAGTGGCCTTCCTTTCCGCATTTCCAACACACCACCTTCATAGGTTTTCCTGGAGATTTATATCTCCCTCTAGATTTAGATCTCCCACTCGATAACTTATTTTTGTTTCTGTTCTTGGACCGTCCTCGTATAGACAAGGCATCACCATTCTGCCTCTCCATATTTTTCCATCTCATCTCCTCCGTCAGCAAAGATGAGACTATTTCATCAAACTGCAACGCAGTTGCATTGCTACCTATTGCAATAACCGGACTATCCCACGAATCTGGTAGAGAACAAAACAAATTGATGCACTTATCTTCATCTGAAATTTTAATATCAATAGATGCTAACTGACTTACCACAGTATTAAATGCGTTTAGATGCTCTGTCACCAAGTCTCCATCCTTCATCCTCAGGTTATATAGCTTTTTCCGCAGGAACAGTTTATTCACCGGAGACTTAGATTGGTACAAAGTCCCTAACTTGCCCCACAAAGCCTTCACCGTAGCTTCCCTTGATACATTCAACAATATTGAATCTGAGACACACAATCGTATTGTGCTCTTTGCCTTCCAAACCAACTTCTTCCATTCTTCATCGGACACTCATATTAGTTTAGTACTCGGATCTACCACGATCCACTGATCTTTATCCACCAATAGATCCTCCATCTTGAGTTTCCACAACTCAAAACTTTGACCATTAAATTTCTCGATCTCTATCTTTCCACTGCTCGTCATCTTCTTTCACCACCAGAATCGATCTCGCAGATCTCCCACTGCATAGGGTCTACCACAGGCTCGAGCGAAACCCCTCAACAACAAAGGCATCCCCTTGAAGCCAAAATTGCTCTGATACCAAATGTAGGTTTTAACCCCGTACAATAATTACTTGCATACGAATTCTGAAAACATAGAAAATAAACAATGCGAGAGCATAACACATAAAACACATATACATAGAGATTTTCTCCTGGATCCCAAAACCGGGACTACCAGCTTGATTTTTCATTATATTCCTTTCAATGTTATAATACATATTTATACATGCCGAAGCATCCAATACCATGGACCGAAAACCATCACGTCCAAAAAACATGTGCAAAAATAATGCACAAAACCATATGTGGGTCCACCCAACCTAACATAGGGTACAAAACCAAAATTTTCTGGGGCACTACCCCGGACCCCATAAAGTGGGGTTATGGGTGCCCTTCAAACCCCCTGTTAACTACGTGGAAATAATATAACACAACCCAACAATAATATTAAGCTATCCATGGGAGAATATGTATTGACTAGCCCAATGCTTTCCATTCCAATGGGAGGTGCTGATGTTGTACTAGGAGTCTAATGGCTACAATCCTTGGGGACAATAGCTTTTAATTTTCAAGAAATTTTCATGAAATTTTCTATGGAAGGAAAGGAAGTTGAATAAAGGGGTATTGCAGGGAAACTGGGAAAGATAATCAGCTCTAACGGTATGACAAAGCTTCTAAACAAGGAACAAAGAGGTGTAATTGCACAATTATGTTTACTAGATGTTTCCAAATCGAAATCATCTATTTCTCCAGATCTCCAAAAAGTCTTGGACAATCATTCCAAGGTATTTGAGACTCCCAAAGGTCTCCCACCTATTCGTGATCATGATCATGCTATTCATCTGATTCCAGGAAGTGTTCCTCCAAACATCAGGCCGTACAGATATCCCTATGCCCAAAAGAGTGAAATTGAACGTATGCTTGCAAAAATGCTAGAGGCTGGTATAATTCAACCTATTCAAAGTTCTTTCTTTGCTCTAGTAGTATTGGTGCACAAGAAGGATGGATCATGGCGCATGTGTCCAGATTATAGGGAGCTCAACAAGATTACTATTAAAGATAAGTTTCCCATTCCTGTCATTGATGAATTACTGGATGAATTGCATGGATCAATTTACTTCACCAAGTTGGATCTTCATTTAGGATATCATCAAATCAGAATGAAGACTGAAGACATTCCAAAAACAACATTTAGAACTCATGAGGATCATTATGAACTTTTGGTCATGCCTTTTGGCCTTACCAATGAACCTTCTACATTTCAAGGTTTGATGAATTCCATTTTCAAACCCTTCATTAGAAAATTTGTGTTAGTATTTTTTGATGATATACTAATCTACACCAAGTCTTGGAAGGATCATGTTGAACATGTTGACAGGGTGCTACAACTATTGGAGGAGAAACAATTATATGCAAAAATATCCAAATGTTTCTTTGGAGTACAAGAGGTGGAATATTTGGGTCTTATTGCATCTCATGAAGGAGTTAAGGTAGACCCTAGCAAAATTAAAGCCATTAAGGAATGGAAAATCCCCACATCCATAAAGAATTTGTGAGGATTTCTCGGGTTGACAAGATATTATCGCAAGTTTGTTAAGAATTATGCAAGAATAGCAGCACCTCTAACAACATTATTGAAGAAAGATGCATTTTCATGGACTCCAGAAGCAACAAAGGCCTTCGAACATCTTAAAGAGGCAATGTGCCAAGCACCGGTCTCAGCTACACCAGACTTCACAAAAACCTTTATTGTGGAATGTGATGCTTCAGGAAATGGAATTGGTGCTATTTTAATGCAAGATGAAAGACCCATTTCTTTTGAAAGTCATCCAATCAAGGGAAAGTTTTTACACAAAGCTATTTATGAGAAGGAAATGTGGGCAATACTACATGCACTTAAGAAATGGCGACCCTACCTAATGGGACGACACTTCAAGGTAAAAATGGATCATGATAGCCTTAAATACTTTTTAGAACAAAGATTATCCTTTGGAGAGCAACAAAAGTGGGTCACAAATATGTTGGGTTATGACTTTGAAATCATATACAAAAAAGGGAAGCAGAATGTGGTGGTAGATGCACTCTCAAGAAAGGATGAGGGGGTGGAAGCATTGTTGTGCGCCATTTCTATTATCCAACCAGATTGGATAAACAAAGCAAGGGAGGAATGGAAGAATGATGAAGAAGTGTGGGCACTTATTCGAAAGTTACAATAATATTCTAGTACATCTGATACATTTAGCTGGCAAAATTATTCGTTATGGTACAAAGATCGCTTATACCTCTGTAAGAATTCCCAACTCAAACAAAAAATTCTTATGGAATTGCACACTTCTCCCTTAGGAGGGCACTCAAGATTTTTAAAAACTTACCAGAAGGTTAAGATGAATTTTTTTTTAGATGGCCTTAAATTAGATATTCAAGAGTTTGTGGCAGAATGCTTGGTTTGCCAACAAAATAAAGTTGAAACAATTAAGACCCTGGGTCTATTACAACCTTTATCCATTCCAAGCCAATGTTGCGAGGAGGTTTCAATGGATTTTATCACAGGTTTAGCCAAGTCTGAGGGAAAGAGTGTCATCATCGTGGTAGTTGATAGACTTACCAAGTATGCACACTTTTGTGCATTATCACATCCATTTAAAGCCAGTACAGTTTCTACTGCATTTATGGAAACAATTCAAAAGCTACATGGAAACCCAAAGATTATTGTAAGTGACAGAGATCCCATTTTCACTGGAAATTTTTGGGTAGGATAATTTTTTTGTCTCAGTACTCAATTAGCTCATAGCTCATCTTATCATCCTCAATCTGATGGGCAAACTGAGATAGTAAACAAATGTTGGGAACGATATCTTCGTTGCTTTGTATTTGATAAACAGATATAATGGGTCAAATGGTTGCCTCTGGTTGAATGGTGGTATAACACTTCCTTCCATACAACAACAAAAATGACCCCGTTTATGGCACTTTAGGGATATTAGCCACCATCCGTCACATCATATTAAAGAGAAAATTCTAAGGTTCAAGCAGTGGAACATCACATCGAGCATCAACAACAAGTCCTCCAACTCTTAAAGGATAACCTCATATTGGCACAGAATAGAATGAAACAACAGGAAAATCAACATCGCAGTGAAAGAAGTTTTGTTGTAGGTGATTGGGTATTCCTACAGCTACAACCATATAAACAAATGTCCCTCAAGCAAGCTAAGAAGGATAGTAAATTATCACCAAAGTATTATGGTTCGTACAAGGTGTTGCAAAAGATTGGTACTATGGCATACAAATTGGAGCTCGGTGCAGCTTCTCGAGTGCACCCAGTTTTCCATGTTTCATGTTTAAACAAGGTTATAGGTGACAAGCTCCAAGTTCAAACAATATTGCCAGAACTTGATGAGGAAGGAAAAATTATACTGGAACCGGAAGCAGTCATAGAAAAAAGAACTTGACAGCTACGAAATCGATCAATTTCGGAGTATCTCATCAAGTGGAAGAACTTATCCGCTGAGGATTCCACATGGGAGGATGAGAATTTTATACAAAAGCATCCAAAACTACTCAAGCATTGAGGACAACACCTTTTTGAAGGAGAGGGGCATGTTAGGTCCCTATAATACTAGTGATTACCCCATTACTATTGTAGTTGTATCCCTTACTAATATTGTTGTGCCCCTATTGTCCGCATATTGTTATTATTGTGCCCCATAGAATCCCTCTATTGTTATTTTTGTGCCTTTATATTATTATTGTTAGGTCAGTTGGGTTATATTGTGACTCCTTAGACTCCTATATATAGAAAGGAGGTTTTGTCATTTGAATCATAAAAGAATCATTCATTTGTGTAATGTAAAGGAGGTTGCCCCCTTGAAGAGACTGAATTCTAAGGCATTGATCTATCTTTTCAATCTTTTTGTGAGATGGTTTCATAACACTCTGCCAGCCTATGGAGTGCATACTTGTAACTCCTGCAGCTCTTTCCAGAGAGCCCCCAATACCAACTGTTGTTGTTCTTCGAACTGTTGGAGGGGCTCTGCGGTGACATCCCTCATGGTTTCTTTAATATCATGCAAATCCCCCTTAGTGAGGATGATTGGGTCAAAGGACATCTTTGATGCCTTTGTTTTCCTTCGTGGCTTTGTCTTCTCTCATGGTCACTGACGCTTGAGTTGGGTGGATGTCTTTGTGGGTCCACGCCACCTTGTTCTATCTCTGTTTCTGCCTCAGTGTTGGGCGAAGGTGACTTCTATCCTTCGCGATCTTCAAATTTTTCTTTTTGTTGTTCCGCCAGTTTCGCGACATCGCGTGCTACCTGGGCCTTAGTATTATAGACAATTTTGGGCACTGCAACCCCAAGCATAAATGTCCATAAACCAAGGGCTCCTAAGTCCCTAAAGGTGTTGTTCCAACCCCTAGAAGAGCAAGGTCAACTAATTACAGCATCTCCCAGAAGTTCTCCATAAACTACTCAGAACTGGTAAAAAATGGACCATTTCACCTGCTCCATAGGCAAAGTGCATTGCATCCCACCTAAATACACACAGTAGGTGTGATGCATGTCAAAAATCCCTTCTATGGGGTGCGATGGGCGAGAAGGGACAAATGGCAGGCTCAATCCGCAAGGTGGAAAAGCATGGAATCTTCCAGAAACTTCTCTTGTGACACTTGCTTCTCTGAATTCGACCAGGGATGAGTAAGAGATCATCAATATCCAAGTGGAATCGAGAACTATCAGAGGGAGCACACTAATCAAATCTCAAAAGCTAACTCACCTCCCTTGCACACATCTATATATGGATCCCTCATCCCAGAGATCCAGAGGCTGGAATTTTGTATCTTGTAAGGAAGTGCTGTTGGTTTCTTGGTGCAATATCATAGTGTTGGGTGATCTAAGCTTTTCATGAGGTGAAGAAGGGCTTACTTGCTGAGAGGATGATGCTGGGTCAGAACAATCGGTTGTAATTCTCTTTGCTATTTCTTGATTATCAATAAAGCTATTCAAGTTTTCCTCCATATTCTTGTATGATTGATGATTTATGCATTTGTATGGTCAATGTACATCTGATCCTATATTGTTTATGATAATAGATCTATGTTCTTGGATAGTGTTATGCTGCTTTGATTCTACAGGTACTCTTTGAAGCTGGGTAGACAAGGAAGCGAGTGGCCAAGACATACCAGAAGAGAGAGGAACCGAGCAAGGAACCAAGCACAAGATAGAGGTTGGTCTCCTTATTCTTCTCTTATCTATTTCTCATAAAGGAAAAAGAAAGTAGTTTTTAGTGTGTTTGTTTCTAAGGTAGCTACCAGCCTTAGTGGGATTAGCAGCTCTGCATAGACACTATTCCCGATAACAAAATGGCGACTCCACTGGGGACTGAGTAGATTGTTTGTTCATCTACATTTGTTTACTTTATAAACTTACAGACAGAGCCTGAAGTCAAGCCAGCTAGCCTTCGAACTGCATTTGCTATGCAAGTGCAAAGTAGATCAACGCTGCTTCAGTCAATCTCCGGGTTTTTTTATGAATTAAATGATTGATTAACAAGCTTTCTAATTGCCCTTGTGGTGGCTCTAGTAACCTCCTTAGATCTACCCCTGTGATTGATTTACTGATTACCACTTGCTTGGCCTAAATCCCTGAACTGAACTGCAAACTATGACCCGGAATCCAATCAAAGTCTCGTCCCTGGTCCAGTGCACTGTCTGTTCTGTGAACTTCAAATGCAGCGCACTTCCCGAGTGTAGTAGGTGTGTTGCATTTCAGTTTCACTGTGTTACAGGTGCGCTGATCAGACAAGGCCTTCTTCCTAAATTTTGGTTTCTATGTTCACTCTTTTCAGCTCTATTCAGGAGTTTTGCTACCTATAGTCAGTACACCTCTGTTTGAAACCCCTTTCCTTGCTGTTATTCCGCCTCCATTGTGCAAAGAACTGTAAATGTTTTTATGTATTTTTGAGTCATTTTCAGTTCTCCTTTACAAAGAAGTAGCGTAATTGTACTGTCGTTTCTTGATTTGAAAGTGTCACAAGTGTCGTTTTCAGTCATAGAAGAGAATTTGATTGTTCTTGATAGTCGATTACACTGTTACTCTTGTATTTGATCTGAATTAGTAGTTTTTCCTAGTGTCAAAAGCAAGTTTTCAATTCCAAATCGCAAAGTGTTGTCATTGTCCTCATTTTGTTTTGAAAAGAAACTTGTTAGTAATTGTCACTTTGGAAAATAATTCAGATTTGCGCTTAGCTTTCTTTGTATCATTCACACATTAATAACGCTGAAAACAAATACATGCATGTGCATTTGCATTTAGACTGTTTGTTGGTTTGATTTAGGACAGTGCACGTAGTGTGTGCTCTATGCTCTTTGTTGAAAGAACGCCATCTCTCTTTCCTTAGTAGCTAGGATTTTCATTGCAGAAAGAAGATTAAACGATTGTTTATCATCTTAGATTGCATTTTAGGAATTGTACATCTACATCACGCGGTGAACCTGAAAGGCAAATTTCTTAAGCAAGATCAACTATAAAATAAATTTAATGAATCTAAAAATGCTTTGGAACCTAACGCACAACATCTAGAAGTCTAGGCTAGAGACATATTCCGACGTCGTAAAGCCTGGTAACTGTTGTTTTCACTGTTGGTTGGGTGATTCCTCCACTTTGGGATGATAAGTGCCAGTACAGATTTGTGCTCCAATGTACCGTCGAGTATATTTTGGGAGACCACAATAGGCTTTATCCTCTATCCATAGGAAGCCGTGTCTGTCACCCTATCGATCGCAATGCACTGAACACAGCATTCAGGAAGATTGACTGCCATACCGTAAAAAGTATTCTACAGTTTTGCGATTGGTTTGCTAATCCCTCTGTCTAGACTTCCAGAGCAGTCCCTTTCATTCCTTTTCAGACTCCTTAAAGGAAAAGGTCCATCTGAGCACTTGTCACTTCAGGCTCATTAAAAATCGAAGGCGACTAGAGTCATCTTTTGTTTTTTCTCGACTCTTAAAAATTGAAAAAACAAGTTGTGTCAAAGCGTCTAAAATTTATTTTAAATGGAATAATGATCACCTTTCCTACGTTGATCTTAAGTTGAGAAAAATGGAGTCCACCAACCAAGTAGTTCCCCTTGGAGGAAATCCTAGTCCCTTCTCCTCTTGGGGAGATGTTGGTGCACCCCATATGGCCACATTGTCTCTTCCAGGATTGACAATCGGCCTGCCCTTATGGCTCTTCTCGACTTCTATCATTCAGAACACCGTAATTCCTGAAAAATCAAGTCAGCAACTAAACGATATTAAAGTTACCCCCCAACCCTCTACTTCGTCCAATTCTTCCTCTCCTCCTTCCTCTTCACTTGATGAAGCTGGTAAAACCCAAAATCAAGTAACTGAGAAGAAGGAGAAGAAGAAGAAGGAGCCAAAGGCGAAAAGGGGCAACCAAGCATCGTCTAGCGAAAATCCACACACTGCACCGACCAGGCCTAAATCGCCATGTGTCATTTGCAAAGGAGAACACTACCATTGAGATTGTCCTTGCTTCCCTCCGATCCTAAGGGACTGGTCTCCTCGTTTGCGCAATCCGGTGTCATCAACCACTGACGATCATGTTGAGCATACACTGTCAACTAGTGAAAGTGAAGCCCCTGGACAAAAAGGAAAGTATAAATTTCCTTGTAAATTGTGTGAAGGTGATCATGCCATCCACTGTTGTCCCTTCTTAGACGAAGCTAAAAGAGTCTTGGACGACTGTCCGGTTTCACCGTTACGGCTTCCTCCTGGATATAAGAAACTCTTGTCGAGTCCGTCACTAGTTGAAAATCTGGCTGACACGCCCTTGTGGTCGGCCGAAGCGTCTATCATTGAAGATAAACCATCTGAATCCATACCAGACAAAAGTCAAAAGGTCGAGGCGGTAGTTGACCCGGTCGTGCCTTCAGAGGATCAATCTTCAGATGATACAGTCACCGAAGAGAACAAGAACGACACTGTTCAAATTCTCTTCGTAAACACAGACTCTGATGAACATGGGGGCAGTCTACCCATTCCTTTACCGCAGGAAGGAAGTTTGTCAAATTCATACCCGGGCGTCTATTTGGTCCCACCTCCAAGCAACCTGGTTGTCTCCTTTGACTGGAATCTACTAGGCAGACCCCGTTTACCGGCTAGTGTACCATTCCGAATCATCGCTCAAGTATATAGAATGGTTATGGCCGGTACCATCATAGATGAAGAGGCTTTTGTGAGTATCCTTTCCTCAACTGCTTGGAAAGCGCTTGGTTCGCCATCGCTTTTGCCTGAGATGAGAAATCTAACAGGCTTTGACAAAGGAACCAGTTGACCGTTAGGGATCCTTCCCGATGTGCCGATAACATTGAGAAGGAAAATTGTTCACATGAACGTAATGGTAGTCCAAGGACCCCTGGATTATAATCTACTTTTGGACGAGACTATATTTATTGCATAGGAGCCATTGTCTCCTCAATCTTTAGAGTAATGTGTTTTTCGCACGAAGGAAGAGTGGTCAAGCTCGTAGACCAACTTTCATTCCCCGGTTCACACATAGCAAATAGTCATATACCAACCCTGAATGGTCTTTTCATGCAAGGAATGTCTCATCAATCCCCAGTCCATCCTCCTGATGAGCGCAAGTGATTCGAAGGGCATGACTGAAACCCAGGGGGCATGCAGCCTGGTCTGTTTCGACAGGAAAACTTCAGTTATAGGGTAGGTTTTCGTGAAGTATATCTGACTAGTCTGACACACCCGTCCATTTAGGAAAAGGGGATTAGACTAGAATAAGATTCCCTCGTCAAAGTTATGTGAGTGGAGGCGTCTGCGCCACTCACCTTTGTCTATTTCGGTAGACATCGCCGAAGAAGTGTTTTGTTTGCGGCACAAATAGAACAATCTTTGGTAACCTGAAAAAGGTAGGCCTTTCACGATAAAACAAATGTTTTGTTTGCAAATTGAGGGGTAACCTGAAAAGGTAGGCCTTTCTTGATAAAACAAATGTTTTGTCTGCAAATTGAGGGGTAACCTTGAAACTCTATTTCACTATACCTGGGGGCATGCAAACCTTTTGGCATGCAAGCGAAGAGCGACCATCTATTTTTAAAATTTATAGGCCCTCTGACCCTTTAAACTCGTAGGATTGGTCATTTCCTAACTTACATAAAGAAAGGATGTGGGGCAAAGCTTTGAAATAATGTCGTTTTTTATATATGAGACATCCTTATTATGCGACTGGATTAATCGAGCAGTTTTAACACAGAATTCAAGCTCGTTAAAAAATAAACATAAGCAATGAGCAAGTGTTTCCCCCAACATTTAAGCTCATTAAAAAATGAACCAATTTCCGGTAAATAACCATCGTGAATGTATTACTTCAGCCTTTGAAGCCTTGGTCATGTTCTCATCATCACCTCCACTCTGTATTGGCCGATCATTCACCTCCACTTGATTGTTTACCCCTTTTGAGGAACAGCTGTGAAGAGTGATCTTGTTAGCCATCCTTGTGACACTACCATGATTGGAAAATTCCAAACCTTACCTGGAATCAGCTGCTACCCGAATCTATCACTCGTTCCTCAAAAAACGAGTCTCCTTTAAGCTCTTTTCAACTGACTCGTAAAATATGAAAAGATTGCCGAGTCATTAGCCTCTCCAGCTCGTTAAAGCGACCGGAAGTGCTATCCCTTCTTTAGATTTTATTCTTTTTGGACCTAATGGATTATTACACAAAAAGATTGAGCGCTTGTCTTGTTCAGCTCGTTAAAATTACTGAAAATTCATCCCTTTCGTATTATTTTATACTTTTTCGGACTTAAGGGATTAGATGACGAAAAAGGATTTTTGGAGTTTCCTTTACGTTCCTTTTCAGACTCTCTAAAATTGAAAAGAACCGAGTTATCTTTGTCGTTAAACTCGTTAAAACCTAATAGCGACAAACTTGTCCATAACAGACAAGAACGAGTTTCACTATTGCTAGGCTCGTTAAAACATAGCGATGGGTTTGCCCGAAGGGCAAATTATAGAACAAGCATATGTTATCCTCCTCAAGCTTGAAAAAAATAAAGAGGTACTGGTCAGCAATGACTGGGGAAAAATTGGGAAGAAAACTTGAAGAAACTTTGTTGGTAGCAAGTCACTCTTGAACATGACACTTTCACTCCGCATCCGAGTCGGGTTGGGTTGTTCCATTCACTGGTCACATCACCATGGTTCCATCACACCATCCACATTTGGGGTTAATGCTACCAATCCATCATGTCAGTGTCGCCGATATGTTCAAGAGAAGTCGCTCAGAGAATTCACCTATGTCTCACCCACTATAATACATTTTCGCTCCATTCTTTCATGACCGCCACCCTGAACCATATATCACCAGATTGTTTTCACCTCCATTAAAATCATTTGCTCTGTTCCGTGTCATTGATGTGGGATTCACTAAGGCCCTCCTATGACAGATCGCTTCTTGTCGACATCAGCTCATTATCCAAGAAGTCAATCTAGGAACAACCCTTTCAGTACTTTGAAGCTTGCATGCCTCAATGGCAAGTTTCTCACTTCCAGCGATAGGCTTACATCAATGGCCTTTGACCGAAAGATTTTACGTGGTGTTCAACGCCAAGTCCCTTATTCACACCACGTGAATTTTACTGCAGTACCTTGAGGATCATTATCATTATCAGTGATTCCTCTCGCGCCTATTAACAGCTTACATCATTGGCTGGTAATCAGACGATGTATTTCCATGTTCGACTCCAGAACATCTCTCACATGGATCGACTTGTACTTTGAGTGAAGATCGAATGAGATTGAAGACCCTGAATCTAGTTTCATCCATCCGGGCTGCGATATATATTCAGGAAAATAAAGACATTAAATGTACATCATTGCTGCACAGATCATCATCCAATCTAAGGGATGATGGCTCTACCAGAATCATTAGTCTACACTTAGACGATTGTCTGTCCTATGTACATGAAAATGAATTTATAAAGCTGAGCATGGGAATGCCCACCTCAGCTAGATCATGAAAATAAAATGAAGATAATGTATGGTATTGTATCTTATTACAGGTCACCTCCCAGCTTGAAAAAACTTCGGATCCTCATGATAAAGCATTTCACCCGACATCAAAAAGATTAACGACCTCATGCTTTAGGGGGCAACTGTTATAGACATTTTTGGACACTACAACCCCAAGCATAAATGTCCATAAACCAAGGGCTCCTAAGTCCCTAAAGGTGTTGTTCCAACCCCTAGAAGAACAAGGTCAACTAATTACAGCATCTCCCAAAATTTCTCCATAAACTACTTAGAACTGGTCAAAACGGGACGATTTCACCTGCTCCATAGGCAAAGTGCATTTCATCCCACCTAAATACACATAGTAGGTGCGATGCATGTAAAAACTCCCTTCTATGGGGTGCGATGGGTGAGAAGGGATAAATGGCAGGGTCAATCCGCAAGGTGGAAAAGCATGGAATCTTCCAGAAACTTCTCCTGTGACACTTGCCTCTCTGAATTCGACCAGGGATGAGTAAGAGATCATCAATCTCCAAGTGGAATCAAGAACTATTAGAGGGAGGACACTAATCAAATATCAAAAGCTGACTCACCTCCCTTGCAGACATCTATATATGGATCCCTCATCCCAGAGATCCAAAGGCTGGAATTTTGTATCTTGTAAGGAAGTGCTGTTGATTTCTTGGTGCAATATCATAGTGTTGGGTGATCTAAGATTTTCATGAGGTGAAGAAGGGCTTACTTGCTGAGAGGATGATGCTGGGTCAGAACAATCGATTGTAATTCTCTGTGCTCTTTCTTGGTTATCAATAAAGCTATTCAAGTTTCCTCCATATTCTTGTATGATTGATGATTTATGCGTTTGTATGGTCAATGTACATCTGATCCTATATTGTTTATGATAATAGATCTATGTTCTTGGATAGTGTTATGCTACTTTGATTCTACAGGTACTCTTTGAAGCTGGGTAGATAAGGAAGTGAGTGGCAAAGACCTACCAGAAGAGAGAGGAACCGAGCAAGGAACCAAGCGCAAGACAGAGGTTGGTCTCCTTATTCTTCTCTTATCTATTTATCATAAAGGAAAACGAAAGTAGTTTTTAGTGTGTTTGTTTCTAAGGTAGCTACCAGCCTTAGTGGGATTAGCAGCTCTGCACAGACACTATTCCCGATAACAGTTAGCCTCTGCTTCCTGTTTTTTGCACTTCTCTGCCAGTTGTGCCATTCGAAGCTTTGTCTCTTCCTTCTTGCACTACATGGTGGACTTGTCTGTTTCCACCGTGGAGCGAGCTGGAGCATGCCACTCCAGCAGCCAAGACTCAAGGACTATGAAAATTACATCATCAGTCACCAAGTACGGTAGGTTATGCCATGTCTTCATAGGGTCCTTCCGTGCCCTGATAAAAACATGGTGGAAATCTGCTTTGAACTCTGCAAAGCTCTATAGACTGGCGTATACTATGGGCGACAACTACGGCTTGCGATTGATCCCCATACGGATATTCATCTCCATTAATACCCAAAACATCTTGCTCTCTTTTATTCATTGCACATCCTTGGTCACCGATAGTGAAGCGTACTTTGCTGCCTCTGGAAGGTCCGACGTGATGGAAGGGAATTGGCTATCTTCGGGTAGATTTCATGCCACCAGTACTATCGAAAACAGGAGCCACGTGTAGTGAAATGTTTTGCCCTACTCCTGTGCCTCGCGAAAATTCACAAGGAACTCTCTGCATAGATAGTTCACCTAGTTGAACTAGACTCCTTTTGCACATTGGGCCGCTAGCACAACCACGGGCGCAGGTACCTCATCCGCATGGCACTTCCACATCACCTTCCCTGCTAGTATTTGTGTTGCGACCTTGACTGTAGGGTTGTTAATGCTGGAGATGGCATATCCTTGCTTCTTCTTCTCCAACTTGAACTCCTTCTTCATCGCTTCCACGAAGGCCAACTCCTCACCTTTTCCTTCAGAAGTATTGGCTGGATCCTCCCGTAAGTAAGGCAGCCATGTAATTCGATGAATCAAATGGTCTGTGATGGGAATTGGCTCCCCCAGCCACAAACACCCATCATGCACCAAGAAAAGTAGTTGCCTAATGATGAAGACAGTCATTGGGGCCTGATTGTAATGTAGCACCTAGAGCAGGTTTAGAAACCTGGAATTCTCTACACCCTTAAGCCATTTGCATGGCTCCAATTCAATCATTCCAGCCGTCATGTCAATCCGCTAGCGCATTAGCTACTCAGTCACTAAATGCGGGAATTTCTCATGATCTGCAAGGTCCCAATCCTCAAATTTTATTATAGGAACTCGTCCTAAGTGTGACCCCTCAAAAATAGTATTATCTGGGAGCAAAGGGGTTTGCAGAGAGCTCATGCTCTCATCTATATCCTTCGGCACCTTGGCTTTGCCCTTGCACAGAGGAACATATTCTGGTAGCCTGGTAATAGGGTCCACACCCTAGGTTTCAACTTCCATTTCTTCGCCCTCCTCATCCACTAGGATTTCTTTAGACTCCTCTTCATTGGCCTCCAGATTAATGGCCTTCCCCTTTTCTTGCAAGGTGAGCTTGGTCCTCTGTGGGTTTCTTGGTGAGACGCACACCGGTATCATAGCCTGCTTATCCTTCTTAGGTCTCGGTGTTCTGGGTGATTTAGGGACCTCAACTATTATTTTGATGCTCTCTGGGGCTTTGACTACCGCAATTTCCTACGCAGCTTCCTTGGGTGTCGACATCATTCTAGTCATGAGGTCCTCCATCTCCTTTGGCAATGTTTCAAACACTAAACTTGCTCTCAAAGCCTCAAAATTTGAAAGGTCCATACACACTTGATAGCGCAACAACTGAATTTTCAAAATGCCAGTTTTTTTCTCTTTGGATAGCTACTTATAATTTATAAGACCTTTTGAATTTGAATTTGACAGTTCCCCCCACATTCAGCCCATTAATGATAGATTAGCGACAGATTTTCAAGGATCTAGACCATAAATATTGCCTTAAATACCTATCGCCCGCTCCATTTGGCCTCAAACCGACCATCAAAACATGAATAGGGATTTTAACGGTCACTTTTCGGTGGACTTGCACACTAGCGCAGCTATCTTCATGATACCATGGACCCTGTGACACTTCGCTGCTTCGTACAGTCCTGGAATCGCGTAGCTCTCCAACTTGGGAAGTGTAGTTTATAGTCCCGTGCCTCCTTTTAGCTGCCTGGAGCACTAAGAGTGTGCTTCTGTCAAATAGTTAGATGGTTGGGCCACTTGTGTATGGCTTCAAATGACTACCATTCACTTTTCCTGGGAAGGGGTCTCCATTCAACTTAACAAACTAGACTGTGCCACCATCGGTAATCTCCTTAATATCATATGGCCCCAGCCAATGCATTCTAAGTTTCCGTGGAAATTTATCAAACTTACTATCATACAACAGCACCAAGTCATTCACCGTAAAGGTGCGCAGCTTAATATGTCGATCAGGCCATGATTTTTCACGTTGTTTTTGGACCTGCTGGTGAAATCCAGCGAAAAATATCTCTTCTTCTAGCTCATCCAACTGTGCGAGCCTCTCTTCCAAGGCTCCACGATCCGTCATACCTGTGAGCACTGCTATGTGTAGACTAGGCATGATCTATTCCATGGGCATCACTGCTTCAACACAATATACCAGCCTAAAGGGTTTCTATCCCATTAACTTCTTTCACATTGTCTGATAAGCCCACAATATTGCATGTATGTGTAGGTCCCAGTCATTTCGCTGAGTGTTACAAACCTTGGTCAGCGCGGTCTCTAGTACTCTGATGAATGCCTCCATTGTCACATTAGCTTGTGGGTGATAAGGTGTGTTCTTCTGGTGATACACCTAAAATTCCTTCATTAGTGCGTTGATCGTCTCATTCAAAAAGTGCATACCACAATCACTCATTGAGATTTTCGGACAACCAAATTTTGTCAGTACATGCTCAAATATTAACTTCATGGCAGTTGCGCCTGTGCAGTCCTTCACTGGTTGCGGTTCTACCCAACGAGTCAAGTACTATGTTGCAATGATAATGTACCTCACGGTTGTCTTTCCTTGGGGCTGAATAGGTCCTACAAAATCTATTTCCCACTTTTCAAAGGGTTGCAATGTCATTTGTGGATTCAAAGGCATTTCATCCCTCCATGATGACTTACTTGTTCTTAGACATATGTCACATGCCTTGCAATATGCTTTTGAATCCTGACGAGGGGTTGGCCACCATAACCTAACGCGTAGAATCTTCTGCGCAGTTTCTCTTCCTGCATAATGTCCTCCTATGGTGCCCCCATGAGTGTCCGCGAGGATGCTGCTTCGTTCAAACTCAGGTACATATCTTCGTAGTATTTCATCATTCCCCATCTTGTATATATGCCTAGAAATGATAGAGAAGTCTGACATGCGCATTACTAATTCCTTGTTTTTCTGGATAGAGTATCCTTCTAACACAATTCCAGTTGTTAGGAAGTGTATTATATCCTCAAAATGTCCATCCACAATGCACACAACAAAGAGCTATGCATCAGGTAATCCTTCCTCCAAATTAGTAGGTTCCTCCCCTATCTCGATGCGCAACAGGTGATCTGGTCCCACGTTCAACCATCCAGGCTTCACAACAACTTCAAAATCATATTCTTGGAACAATAAAATCCATCTGTAGATGCGCACCCCCAACACAAGCTTATTGACCAGGTACTTTAGGACGGAGTGATCAGTATACATCTTAAAGTGGCCTCCTAGCAAGTAGTGTTGGTACTTCTAGAGCACATACACCATAGCTAGCCCCCTGCGCTCAGTGGTGGAATAGTTCTTCTCTGCTTTGGATAATTTGTAGCTTGCAAACGTGATAGGGTGTTCCAAGCCTTCTCTGCCATCCTATGTTAGTACTACCCCCAACACTATACATGACACATCAACATGTACATGGAACTCTTTCTTCCATTTCGTGAAGATTAGAATTGGTGTGGTAACCATCTTTTCTTTTAATATATCCAAGTTTTTGTTGTAGTCATCGTTACAACAGAACGAGACATCCTTCTTCAACAATTTTTCCATTGGCATGGTGATCTGGGCATAGCCTTTGATAAAGTTTTGTAATATCCGGTATGTCCCAAAGTAGTGCGTAGATGTTTCACACTTCTTGGCACTTCCAAGTTCAGAATCATCGCGATCTTTGCGGGGTCTACCATCATCCCTTGTCTACAAACCACATTCCCTAATAGGTTCCAAAAAGGAACACAAAACAGACACTTGTTGAGGTAGAGCACAATTTGTTATCTTCAACAGGTATAGCTCTCTACATGGCACTTAACCATCCTAGATACAGTCCAGTCATCAAAATAGACCTCCAGCAACTTATGAATATATTTCTTGAGTGCTGCAACAACCACGCGTGAAAATATAGCAGGCGCATTCTTCAATCCAAACGGAATGACATTATATTGAAAGCAACCCCATTCAGTTGTGAAGGTTGTCTTGCTCCTATCCTCCGGCGTGATTTTGATTTGGTTGTATCCAGAGAACCCATCAGTGAAATAATATGCTTCCTAACCACCTACATTGTCCAACACTTTGTCAGTGAATGGAATTGGGAAAGGATCATGTACACAAGTGTCCTTCAGCTTCCTAAGATTCACGCATATCCTTATCTCATCCTTCTACTTCTTCTCTTGCACCACCATTGGACTTACCTAATCAGATTCTTCGATAGGCTCAATGATACCTGCTTTGAGCATTTTGTCTAGTTCTACGCAGACCTTATCCTTGTATTTCGGATTTAAGCAGTAAGGCCCCTGCTTAACTGGCTTCACGTCAGGTTTTAACGTGACCTTCATTACTCCTAGATCTCCTATTATTCCTTTCAAATCCGTAAACTTGGTCAGGAATAAGTCCTAATATTCGTGGAGTAATTTAGCAACCTTATACACTATCGCATTATCCCAATAGTCTCCGATCTTCATGAATTTGGGTTCTACCTTCGTACCAATGTTCACTTGTTTAGTTTTCATCGACATGATTATATCATGGTTCTCAATCTGTGGTCCTTGAACCTCACAATGGCGTTTTGTTTTTCGAATGTTAATTTTCTGCAGATCTTCATCCTCTTCTTCAGCAGTTACATTATAACATTCTAGCACGTGACTCAGCTGAGTAGCCCATTCAGGGTGCGTCAGGTCTAAAGGATCCTGCAGTATCCTGAAGATGGTTGCTTTCACCTCTTGTAGCATTTCATCAATGCTGTCAAACCTATCCTCAAAACTAAAGGTCATCATGAATCCTTTGTGTAGGATATCCCATTCACCTATCCTTTGGCAAAGCTCTTTTTCTATATATCAATTCATTGGGATAATATCTAGGGTATGACAGAATAGGTGAACCCACTCAGCTTATGGATTTTCTCCATAGGCTTGCGTCCATTTGGCCACATGCACGCACGGATCATTTTTTCCATCATACTTGTCTGTAAGTGGCATCCTAGGCTTCCCAAATCATGATGTCATCATTCTCCTACATTCGCACCTATCATCAAAATTTCCCTTGTGTGTACCCCACCATCTTGCGGGCATAGCGCACAGTGCCCAATCCAAGCCCTGGAAGCATTTCTTTTCTGGAACCTCCCTTTCAAATACATCCAAAAAGATATCTACCTCATTCAGTCCATCATAAGTAGGCAGATTCCTTACCTCTGTCGACACACAGCGCAGTGACTGAGTCATCATGTTGCAATTCAGCGTAGTTACTTCGTGTAACCAATTATGCTAGCTTTCTATTTCTTCTTCGGAGTCCTAAGTGCAGGAACTCTTGCGCTCCCATGTAATCTACCCATCCGTGGTTGGATTCACCTAGTCTTGGTCTCGCGTTGTTATCTTATAGATGCAGTCCAAATCATCATCACTCTCATAATCACAGACCGGTTGCGTATAGCGCGATCCTTCTGCAGGATCCAGGGGTATTATTACACACAATGATTTGTTCTCAAAGATCATCTTTCACTTCTTCAGATTGATTACCCCATTCATATCAGTAGCCCAGTCAATTACCAGTAGTGTAGGGTAGGGATTGTTGTCATCAACAATCTCTATTACTTCAAAATCTGCCAGCACGCTTGCTCCCTCAATATCCACGGTCACTCCCTGCAGCCGCCCCATGGGTATAATTTTCTGCTTATTCTCCATCCTTAGCTGAATCAGAGACCATTATAGTGTAGTTCTCCTCTTTCGCTCCCATGTCTATTTCGGTAAAACATTTGCATCTGATCCCAAATCTAGAATGAATTGATCCATATTGTATTCTTCGATCTACATGGTCAGTCTCATTTCATTCCTTGTCCTTGTTTTATGCTTTCTGATCTTTTGGACTACGTGCGGTTCTCTTGGTGCGGTCCTAGCACATCTGTTGATGAGTTCCTGTAGCCCTTTCACAACCTTACTGTCGCATAGTAACTTCATACAAGTTTCCAGGAGAGTTGTGAGCATGGAGGGGTCCATCTCTGGCTCAGGCTTATCTTTGCTTCTTGAAGTGGAGGCCTTAGTGAAGCTCTTCTTAGCTCCCATGAAGGTTTCCTGAGCATGCTCCAAATCAAATTCAGCTTATTTCACCGGGGCTTTATGAATTCAAGTACCATCTTCTGGTTATTTCCCCTTGTCATCTACTGTCGCAATTCCACTTCGGAGCACTATATTTACGTTCGGATCTTCCTCGCATGGCTTAGACCTAATCATCTGCAGGTTCTGAGTCGGGGGAGGTGGTAGCACTCCTTTGTTAGGTATCTAGCTATTAGTAGGAAAATCTTTTGTCTCATGATCAAACTGCATGCAATACTTGCACGACGGGTGCATTGGATTAGTGAAATCGTGAGCACAGTATCCTGGCCCTCCGCAATTGTAGCAAATCAACTATCTGTGACCTCTACCAGGTCCTCCTCTGCCTCAGCCTCGTCTGCGCCCTTGAAATCCTATCTGCGCCATCCCTAAATTCTGGTCAATGGGCCACGTGTTGACCTAAACCTTGTAGGCGGGAGTTCTATCCATCATCAATTCATAGCTCCTGCGAGTACGCTCATCATGTCCTACCGACCTGCAAAAGTTTCAAAATAATTTTTGCAACATTTGTGTGTACTTTTGTAATGTGGCAGTTATCCGTGGCATGTTTTTCAGATATTTGACAAATAGCGCACCACAAAGAAGGCGTCACGCTAGGTCGTACTTGAGCTTCCAGACTTAAAGGCATCGGTCCTCCTCCTACAAGGTAATTTGTAAAGATCGAGCAGTGGTCTTTGTCATGACCCTGACTCTCGCATTTCACCCACCATACCTCTTTGCGTACCTCTAGACGAACCGTCCTATCCTACTTCAATATTTGCATCTCAAGGCACAGATTCTTCAGCTACACATGGATTTGTTGAACTCCTAGATTAGGATCTTGCATCAGAGTATCATGTAGTCTCATGGAAATCTCCAAGGCCTCTGCCTGAGTTGTTATCTTTTGCTGCAAAAATGCACTCCTTCAGTGTGGTAGTAGCGAAGCCACAAACCACTCACGATGTTGTCCATCTGTCAAATTCATGTTGGCTTCACAGGTCATACATTTTGGCCTCTGATCTAGTTCCCAACGCGTCTCACCTGGTAGCATCATGATCTCTTTGAATCCCAAAATCGACTGCTCTTCAGATTTAGGCCTATTAAATTCCCTATTTAGTGCTGCTTGGATGTCCACTACTCTATCATTCGGGTTATCGTTGTAGTACTTAATATACCAGGTTAGCGCATGGTCTTGCAAAGCACTAACCAGTGTTTCCTTCTTTATGTTATCATCTGTAACACCTTGAGCTTCTCATACAACCCTCATAATGAACCAAAATTGGTATGGGTCCTCATTTCCCAAGCCTTTGAACAAAGGAAACTTCACTGTGTTTGCCATACTAAATCACGGTGGTGGCGGAGGTGGTACGGGCGAAGTTGGAGGTGATGATGGTGAAGATGGAGGTGGTGTGGGCAGAGGTGGTATCCCCAGAATTCCATGTCTTATCAATTGAATAGCACTTCATGGAGAGACCTTCGCTATCCCTTCTTCATCCCTTTGTGGTGGTGAAATCAAGGGGCTATACTTTGAACCCTTATTTCCTTCGTTTCTGTAACTTTTTCCACTTTGCGTAGTCCCAAACTTCAAGGTAACTACATAACCCACTTTTTGCACAACAACTTTTTAATCCAAGTATTCAAATATTTCATGTACTTACCTCGCGGTACTTTGGAAAAGTGTTGCTCTACCTCACTATAGCTGACTAAGGTGTCAACTGCGAAATCAGTAACAAATCCTCCTATAATGCAATCGAGCCAATGATCGACAGCGTGCATGATCTTATCCTCTGATGCTTCCAACCTTCGCACTAGCCCTGGGGTCCACATAATAAGACTGTCAAGTTTCAACCTTCCTTAGTTATTTGCTAGCTTCGCAATCCTGTTAAGTTATGGTATGTTCTATGCTTATAACAGTTTACTTCTTTTTCTTATTATATTCCACCGATTAGCAATCAAATGTACATAAAGTAAAGTGCAGATAGAACATTAAACGATTGACAGAAAACAAGCCAAGACAAGAGACACAAGATGTGGCGGCTAGCCAGGGACAAACCCCACAATGTGTGGGGAAACCCTTTGATCAAATCTTCTTTTATCTTCAATAATTCAGCAGAGAGAAATAGTACAATAAATCTGATTCATATCAGCAGTAGCAAACCCTAGATCAGTAGCATCAGCATTAGCGGCTTCATTATCAAACTAGGGCAGACCATATCTCACAAACCGACAGTCGGATTGACTTCATTCCACCACCAAAAGTTTCACCTTCTAGAGGAGGTTCAGATGAACCTACATCGTAGTTTGGATGAGGATATCTTCTAGGCCACGCAAGTCAATCTTTACTTCTATAGTTGCAGCTTCAGTTTCAGTAGTTTCCGGCTTCAAACTAGGGCAGTCGATATCTTGCAAACCGTTCGTCGGATTGACTTCATTCCACCACCAAAAGTTGCGGCTTTCGAAGGAGGTTCAGATGAACCTACAGCATAGTTCCAAAGAGGAGATCTTCTAGGCCACGCAAGTCAATCTTTACTTCTGCAGTTGCAGCTTCAAATTCAACAGTTTCCGGCTTCAAACTAGGGCAGTCGATATCTTGCAAACCGTTCGTCAGATTGACTTCATTCCACCACCAAAAGTTGCGGATTTCAAAGGAGGTTTAGATGAACCTACAACGCAGTTCCAAAGAGGAGATCTTCTAGGCCACGCAAGTCAATCTTTACTTATGCAGTTGCAACTTCAAATTCAATAGCTTCTGGCTTCACATGTGAGAGAGAGAGAGACCCATTTCAGTGCAGTAGAGAAGAGACTCATATCTGCGCAGTAGAGAGAGAGAGATGTGATGATATGAGTGAGTCCAAATCAGGAAAAGTCCTCTTATATTTATACACAACGTTGGTGGGTGAATAGATGCGACTGTTGGGCTTTTGAGCCTACATGAGTTGTAGGTCGGCTTGATAATAATTCCATAATCAAAATAAATTCATATCTCCATGAATACTTATCGGAATTGGATGATCTTTATATCAATCCTACAACCCTCGACGAGAGGAATCTAATAAAAATATTATTAGCCATGAATAAGATGACCCACATGAAGTTTTGCCCTGGTTGCCAATTTTAACAAATCCACTCGTATAGCTCACTAGGGAAAGAGCCGAAAAAGATTTCATGGATCTTCATATATAGGTATTGGTCCAACCACTATTCTTTTGATAGTCACGGGATTTGTTTCACTGGTGCTGTGAACTCGTGAATCCTTCTATCCAACTAGACTTTGATTTCTTTCTTAGTTGGATTCCAGTGATACAACAGCACACATCTCTATGCAGATTCCATTCCTAGAAATGGAACCATTTGTTGGCTTATGGGGCTTGACCCAGGTTCAGTGTTAGTTAGCCAAACAAATCCCTACACTACTGGCCCCTTCAGCATCATCCTGCGAAGCGTAGACTGAAGTCTCATCTGAAGCAGTATGGGGGGATGCTGGAACTAAGTTTCCACACCCTTGAGATGGATGTGATGTCGGTTTATTCCAGCTATACCTGCCTACGCGCAAGTTGCTTAACCCTTTTCTCTTCCTTCAGCACCTTCGCAAAATAGTACAATTAGCTTTTGCGCAGCCCTAACTTGGCTTCTGATATGCTTCCGCGCTGCTAGGGCAGTGAACTATGATATTTCCCAAACTACGCTAAGTATCTTACTTGATTTATTAACAGATCTTAGTTAGCTTTGCGTAAATGGATGTTCTTACTTGCGTTCACTTAACCAATACATTTACATACATTCGCACATCATATAAGCATTATAAGTGAAATTTATACCCAATATAATAGATGCATAAACAGGAAATAAAGATGCAAAAATTGTAGAATACTTTTCTTTATTGATAATTCTGGACTGTTACAGACTCAACGCACCCTACACACTCAGTTGCAGAGGTCCGTGCACTCAGTTGCGAACTACTAGGCCTCTGTGCACTCAGCCACAAAGCCTCTACCTATGCTATGACCCAAAACTTAGACTTCTACTTCAGAGCTATCTCTCATAGATGCTCCATCATTGATTCTATTCTTACTTATTATTGCCTCTAACTACTTAGAGCTTAGCTCTATTTATACAATCCATGGTCTGCAAACCATGGGTAGATCTTCTACAAGCCGAAATTACATTTCAAAATAAGGGCGGACAACCCTATGACTCTTTAACAACTACACGCTCCGTGACCAAAAAATACAGAGTCTTTACACTTGGATTACAAAATTAGACCAAAATGTGGGCTTTAAGCCTCAAAACTGCCCTTGGGGGATCTCGCGCCCAACATTATTCCTTCTCAAGCCACAGAAAATCAGTGTGTAATCTAATCATAAGGAGCTTAGTTGATCTCATGGCTTCACCTATGGTACTGAAGATGTAAAAATCATACAGTTTCAGTGGGGTGGACCTTTGCGACCCACGAAACTTAGGCTTAATTGTTGGTTTGTTTTTTATATTTGGGGCTGGAATGGAATACATGTAAACCTAAGAACTTAGGTCAAAAAAATCATTGTTGATCAGGGTATCTTTCACATACTTGCCCAAGACATCATTTGTAGGCACATTACGATCATTTAAAAAATCACATGGAACTACGGGAAATAACACGACCCATGGTAAATGGTCAATCTCTATAGAGAATTTGAATAGGGGGAAAATGATTAATGTGAGAAACAGGGTAAATAGACATAAAATCCATGGATAAAACTAGAAGGGATACATAAACACAATTGAGAGACAAAACTTTAATGTGTGACATTTATAGAAAAAGTTTTAACATAGAACATAATGACTCGACTGTTGGGGAGTAAATGAGACAACTTAAAAAAATTGGCCTTGATTTAGGTATTGATGAAAACTAGGACACAAATCCCTATGGCACGACATGAATGACCCGAAAAGGAAATTCCACGATGACAAATTAACAAGAAGTACTTTAATTCCTTAAGGTAGAAATCAAATCTTTCAAAAGTGGTTGTTACACGGAAAAACTAACTTAATGAATGAAAAGACTCATATTAATGACTAAATAAATGATAGAAGTGACACTTTATACCTTCCAGAATACAATGTGTTGTGGTGTACACGGTAAAACTAACTTAATGAATGAAAAGACTCATATTAATGACTAAATAAATGATAGAAGTAACACTTTATACCTCCCAGAATACAATGTGTTGTGGTGGGTCGCAACTAAGAAACAACATAATCACTGAAACAACTAAACTGACTGACTGATTGACTAATGTGACTGACTCAATCCTAAATCTAACTTATGCCCCATTACGGAGAGAGTAAATTCGAATGATGTTAATGACCATAGTAGGGCTTCAGGGGTGCGCCATTCACCTAATTAGGTAGAATAACTCCATCAAGTTGTGCGATATTAATAGCTCCATACTGTCTTATTTCTGCAACAAAGAAAGGACCCAACCAATTCATTTTAAATTTTCAAGGATGTTTGAGGTACTTACTGTCATAAAGTAGAACCTGGTCTCCCATAAAAAAATATTTTCTTTTAATATGCCAGTCATGCCAAGCTTTCTATCTCTCCTTCTCAACACTTTGATGAAAATATGCAAGAAAGCTGTGCTCATCCAACTCCCATAAATCCTATAATTGTTTTGGAACATATTCATCATTAGACATTTTGGTGGCTTGTTCTATGAATATATTTGGAACAATGAATTTTGCAGATAGCACTACTTATCTACCATATACAAGTTGAAATGGAGTATACTTATGCAACCATTTAATAGTAGGGTGATAGGCCCATAATGTAGCGGGAATTATCTCATCCCACTCATCTCTCTTAGCAATGCATACTTTAGTGAGCCCAATTTCCAAAATATTATTAAAATATTCAACATTCTCATTCACCAGTGGATGTTATGGCTACTTTTATGGTGTTGAATCATGAACTCTCGCAAAAATGTAGCAATAGTTTCATTAATAAAGTGTGATCCCTAATCATTGGTGACACTCCTTGGGAAGCCGAATTTTGTGATAATATTTTCAAATATGAACTTGGCAGCAGTATCAGTAGTGCAATCATTAATAGGAGCTACATCAACCCACTGCTTCAAGTAATTAGTTGCAGATATAATATAACAAGCATGTGAATGTCATGCGGGAGGATTTATGGGCCCTAGAAAAAAAAAACCCATTTCCCAAAGGCTTCAAGAGCTCTAACTAGATGGAATGGAAGTTCATCCCCATGGGAAGGTCTCCCTACCCTCTGACATACACCACATAATTTAGCATATTATTTAGCATCTTTGAAAATATTTTACCACCATAGTCCAGCTTGGAGCACCTTTCTTGATGTCACCTTTCCTTCAACATGTTGATGCAGGAGCATCCAAGCACCCTTAATCAAAAGTCAAAGTCATAGCTATGGAGAAGGAGATATAGACAATCATGTAAATCAGGAGCAATTTTCTGTAAAAAATGAGCTAATTTGATGGAATTGATAAGTCTCGATAAAACTTAATTTAATGTAATTATCTGCCATGTATGCAAATAGAGCGATTTAGGTGATTTGTTAGAGGAAAT
This sequence comes from Pinus tabuliformis, assembly GCA_031772625.1. Lineage (NCBI taxonomy): Eukaryota > Viridiplantae > Streptophyta > Pinopsida > Pinales > Pinaceae > Pinus > Pinus tabuliformis. The sequence continues at coordinate 1,883,476,800 of CM062816.1, read as the reverse complement.
TGTGGATCTGAGATGATCCATACTTATGTAATTTCCTATATGAAGAGAGTCTGTATTGTGAGATAGATAGAGCATAGACAGAGACATAGGATACAATGTAGTTGAAGGAGAATTTGTGACTAAGGCTGAAATGCCTTAGACTATAACCGATTCTGTATATAATTAAAATATATGTGTTATGTGGATTTCTGTGTGTCTGTGTACAATTTACATATATATTCTTTACTGTGACTTAAATTTCATGTTACGATATTGTTGATCGACCATCGATCACTATAAGGATTGATGGCAATCCAGTGTTAATACGATATACGTGTGTGAGGGCTTAAACAGAGAGTGGCAGAGTTAATTTGTGTTGTAAGGTAAATTCCATCATAAGCGAACAAGTACAGAGGGAGCCGTCAAATCATTTAGATCGACAAATATTAATGGCATAAGAAGAATGGCAGAGGAATAGATCTGGATTGTCAGATTGACAGATCCGAAAGATCGATGGTGATCAGCAACTGTGGGGGTAGGAGTGTACGGATTTCTTGATCGTGGCTGAAGCCCCGCACTCACTCCTAGCCGTCGATCTCATATTCAAACTCTTAGGTCACAGTCGATTGCGGGAGTTAAGTCATTTTTAATCTGTGTGCTAGTTGAAGTCCCACAAACCATAGATTTGATGGCCTCTTATATCTAACGATCATCACGCGCCAATCAGCTCATGCAATAGTCAAGGAAGAAAGGCGGTTTTATTAGCAAAGTTGTTTATTGGGTGGAGAAAAAGTGGTAAGTGGTAATTCAGGGTGGTCACCTGATTCCATTTATCAACTGACACGTAGAACACCACAGGAGAGAGAAAACCACTTTAACGGGCAGGTAAACCTCATGCAAGTGGCTTGTCCGATATCGTTGTTAACCGTTGGATCAAATGGGTTTTGATCAACGGTGGAGGATCACCGATTAGTTTTGTTGATCAGGGGAGCCAAAAACCATCAGATTAAATAGTGAGATCAATGACAGAGATTGAAGCTGATAAGGCTTGGGCCTGAGCGGACCTGAGAAGTTTATGGACGCGGGTTTATTTTATTTGGGCTCCGGTCTTGTGCATTCGAAGTGGGACCGGCATTCGTTGTCGGGTTTCATTGTATTCCTATGTTTGGTGGTTGGTCAGTTTTTTGTTCAAACCCACTAATGTAAAGGCTTCTAATTTGTATAGGTGGGCCATAACCCACAGGTTCACGTAAGGATTTATGAAATGAAAGGGAAATTGCCTCACCACAATTTTCCTTTTCAGCACATGTCCTCCTACAACACCATAATATAATTCCCATAAAACAACCTCACTTTCATGATCAAGAATAAATATACAAAGGATATGACTAAGTTCCATATTCTATAATTGGCCTACAATTAGATCATAAACTACAGCACGCACCATGAAATGCTTCTTCTAAGTTGTAGTATAGTCCTCTAGACACTTACAAGTCACTAAAAATAATGCGTTGTCTTCAAGATAATTTGGCACAACTTTAATTATAATAGATCAACATCAGAAAATTGATCATGAAGTGACCCTCCCGCTTCTCCCAACTCTAAGCAAGAAAGTTGGTCTAGTCCCATGTTAGCACGACGTGACTTTATAACAACTTCAAATGAAAACTCTTGAAATGAAAGAAACCATATACATATTCTTCCTTCAAAAACAAGATCGTTAACAAGATACTTCAATGCAGAATGTTCAGTCAAGAACTTGAAAGAACCTCCAAGCAGGTAATTCCTGAACTTTTGAAGTGAATATACCATGGTGAGAGCTTCCCGCTCAATTGTCATATAATTTCTTTCATCATTAAAAAGTGATTTTCTAGAAAAATAAATTGGGTGATCAAGATTGCCTTCACCAAGTTGCGCCAAGATAGCACCAATAGCAATACTAAATGCATCAATGTGTACATGAAATTTTTTGTTACAATTTGGATAAAACAAGAGTGGGGCAATGGCAAGCTTTTCTTTCAGAGTGTTGAAAGAAAAATCACATTCTTAGTTCCATACAAACTAATTGATCTTCTTCAACAACTTCTCCAATGATGAGGTAATCAAAGCATAATTGTGGATGAACCTATGATAATACATTGTATGTCCCAAAGTTGATCGTAACTATTTAATACTAGTGGGAGAAGACATACTTAGGATCATTGCAACTTTGGTAGTGTCTACACAAACACCATATTTGCAAACAATATGTCCTATTAAAGTCTCAAATGACCCCAGAAAGATACATTTTTGGAAACTATATCAGTACTAAAAGGGGAGGGATTGTATCAGTAACTGTCAGGCCAGGGTAACTCCAGCAATTGAACGAGAGAAAACACTGATTGATATATTATTCATTAGCTAGTACTTTATTTATACAAATACAAAACAGATCAGTTCATCTTCTAGATGACTGTCCGGCTTCACCTCATCCGTTTCGGATTAGGTGTCAACATTCCCCCCCTTAATCTGAAGGGATGTTGGTGAGTCCAAGCATCATTCTGAATCTTTCAAGCTTTTCTCTTCCAAGCGCTTTGGTGAAGATGTCTGCAATTTGCTCGTTTGTGGAACAATGATGGAGATGGATTGTTTTGGCCTCAACATGATGTCGGATCAGATGATATTTAGTATTGATGTGCTTAGTACGATCATGGAACTTTGGGTTATTGGCCAACTTTATTGCAGATGTGTTATCAATCATGAGTGGAGTAGATTGTATTTGTTTTACTTGCAAATCTTCAAGAATTTTCCTGAGCCACACAATTTCTTTCGTTGCTTCAGCTGCTGCCACGTATTCTGCTTCTGTTGTGGAATCTGCTGGTACTGATTTTTTGCGTGATCTCCAGGAGACAGCTCCTGATCCAAGACTCATAGCATATCCTGAAGTAGATACCCCAGTTTCTTTGTCTCCATCGAAGTCTGAATCAGAGTATCCAATCAAGTTGAAGTCGTCCACCTGTGTATACTTGATTCCAAGGTCTTGAGTTCCCTTCAAGTACCTTAGAACTCTTTTTGTAGTAGACCAATGTCCCTCACAAGGCTTTTGCATAAAACTGGAGAGGATTCCAACAACAAATGAAATGTTTGGTCTGGTAGTAGTGAGGTAGATGAGACTTCCTACAAGCTGTCTATACTTTGTTGCATCCTCAAATTCCTTTCCTTCAGTGGATGTGAGCTTCAAGTTTTGTTCCATTGGAGTAGAAAGGGGATTGCACTCTGTCATGCCAAATCTGTATAACAAATCTCCAATGTATTTCTTTTGAGAAAGAAATATGGACTTTGGATGTTGGGTTACTTCAATGCCAAGATAGTAATGAACATAGCCCAAATCAGTCATTTCAAAAAATTTTCCTAATTCTTTCTTTATGGATGCAATATAGCTTTCATTGTTCCCTGTCATTAAAAGATCATCTACATATACCACAAGATATACAACTGTTTTGCCAACTTTCTTGACAAATAAAGTTGCATCATCAAGATCAAAATGATTGAAGTTGAGTTTCAGAAGATGCTCAGTTAGTTTTTCATACCAGGCTCGTGGTGCTTGTTTGAGGCCATACAAGGACTTCACAAGTTTGCATACTTTGTGTTCATGTCCTTTCACAGCAAATCCTTCAGGCTGGGACATAAAAACATTCTCTTTTAGATCTCCATTCAAGAATGCAGTTTTTACATCCATTTGATGGACTTTCCAACCGTTCTGAGCAGCTAGTGCAAAGAGTGTCCGGATGGTGGCCCATTTTGCTGTGGGAGCAAAATTTTCCTCATAATCGACCCCTTCCTTCTGTGCAAAACCTTTTGCCACAAGCCTAGCTTTGTGCTTGTCAAGTGAGCCATCAGCTTTGTACTTGTTCTTGTAGACCCACTTGCAGCCAATTGGTTTGGTTCCAAATGGAGGATCAACCAGCTTCCAAGTGCCATTCTTTATGAGGGCATCATACTCCTTCTGCATCGCTTCTTTCCATTCATCATGAGAAGCAGCTTCTTTGAAGGAAGTTGGTTCAAAATCTGTAGACAAGTTCAATTCACAATCATAAGTAACATCCATATCAACAGGTGAATTAGAATTATCTACATCACCTCTATCTTGTCGGTTTGAATTTTTGGTTCCTGTTTTTCCAATTTCATCAGGATGAACACTTTCAAGTGTCTTTGTCAGCCACTTTGGGGGACCTTTCTGAGATGGTCCAGGCTGTTCTGTTGATGGAGTTGGGTCTGAATCAAGATTGAGTCTCCCGATTCTATCAATTACATCACTTAAAGCATCATCCGTTGTTGGAGTGTCATGCAGGGGAGATTGTTCTTCAGAAGAAGATTCCACATGTTGATCTAGTATAGGAATCCCCCCTTCAAGATGTGGAATCTGATTATCAAACTCTTGAAATGATTTTGGTTTTGTGAATCTATCCAAGCGATCAAGTTGCCGCTCAACAACACTGTCAGATTTGGATGATTCAAGAAAAATGACATCTCTAGATAAAACAAACTTTTTATTTACTTCATCATAAAGGCAGTATGCTTTAGATGTGTTTGAATACCCCAGGAAGATACACTTACGACTTCTAGCACCAAGTTTGTTTCTATGTACCTTTGGTATTAAAGCATAACAGGTGGAACCAAATATCCTAAGATGTTTTACCGAAGGAACATGTCCATACCACAATTCATAAGGAGTCTTGTTTCTTATAGCACTAGATGGACATCTATTCTTTATATATGCAGCACATAGAACAGCATCATCCCAAAACATTGTCTTTACATTTTTGAAGAAAAGCATGGATCGTACCATATTCAAAATTGTTCTGTTCATTCTTTCAGCTACACCATTCTGTTGAGGATTATAAGGCACAGTTGTTTGATGTTTAATCCCATGTTGGCGAAGATAGTGTTCAAATTCATTTGATGTATATTCTTTTCCATTATCAGTGCGAATAGACCCAATATGAGATTGTGCATCATTTTCAATCCATTTATGAAAATTCTTGAATGTTTGAAAAGCATTAGATTTGTTCTTCAAAAAATAAACCCAACACATTCTGGTGTAATCATCAATAAATGTCATGATATATTTATTTCCATTTGCAGAAGGAACAGGCATTGGACCACATAAATCTGAATGAATAAGTTCAAGCTTCCTATGTGCTCTTGAATGTGAATCATGAAAAGACTGTTTGCTATGCTTTCCTAGAATGCAAGCATCACATTGTTTATGTTTTCTAGGAATTGTAGGCAAACCAGCAACACCATTTTTCTTCAACAAGCGGAGACTATCATAGTTTAGATGTCCAAATCTAGCATGCCATAATAAACTTGATGGAAGTGCATCTTCTTCATGATGAGAAATATATGAGAAATGTTGTGCATGAGCAGAGGTTCCTTGCAGTTTAAGGAGTCTTTCTTCTTCTATACCCCTCATGACAAGTGAGTGGTCAGATGCCTTTCTTACCTCAAGCTTGCCATCAAACATGTGAATGGAGTGACCTTTCTGGCGGATGTGGACCAGGGACAGCAAGTTTCTCTTCAGCTGTGGGAGATATAGAACATGATCCAGAAGAAAGTCTGGAAGACCAGGCAGTTTAAGCCTGATTGTGCCAAGCCCTGATGGCTTGATTTTTGACTGATCTGCAAAGTATACTGCTCCATCAACATTTTCAGTGAAATCCTCAGAGAAATCTCTCCTATGAGTCATATGACAGGTTGCTCCTGAATCAAGCAACCAGTCATTTTTTGAAGAAGCAAGTGAAGCATTAAACAGATCTTCATTTACTCCAATGTTACATTGTGCCTCAATATAGTGAGCGGATTCAAATGCTTTACCTTTGTCTGTGTCATCAATTTTACCTTTCTGCTGATTTCTTCTCTGCTCAACTTTGTCCCATGGTAGCTTGCATGTAGAAGCATCATGTGATCCATTTCGTTTGCAGCGAATGCAATGCAGATCTGCCTTTTCTGCTTGAGCATGTCTGCCCCCCCTGCCTCTGAAGTATCTTCCTCTTCCTCTTCGTCCACCTCTTCCTCTTGTAGAATCTTGAGTAGGCTGCTTTTCTTTATGAGCAAGGAAAACAGTCTCTTCAGAAGATTCAGGGACTGTTTTCTTTCCAAAGGCTTTCTCTCTTTCAGCAAACTTTTTCACAAGAGTGTCAAAGGTTATATCTTTAAGATTTCCATTTTCTTGTAAAGACTCAAGATAATTAGAGTAGGTAGGATAGAGTGCTTTGAGAAAGGCAATAAGAGAGATATCCAGCTCAACCTTAGTGGATTTTATATCATGCATTATAGACTTTATTTCAGATGCAAGAGCAAGAGGATCATTATTTTTCAGTTCAAGAGTGAAGAGTTTAATCATGAGATGAACAACTTCAAGTGCAGAATGTGTATCATAGAGTTCTTTAAGCTTTTGTAAAGCTTCAAAGGCAGTGGAATAGCATGAAATATGACGACTTACTTCCTCATTTACAGATGCTGCGATCAATGCAAAGGCTTTGTTGTTCTTGTTTTCCCAAATGGCGAGTTCTTTGTCTGATGTGGGCTGCACAGGGTCTCTGTCTTCTTCTCCAACACACACTCCTTTCCACAGTTCATTGTAGATAAGGGTGTGTTTTACCATCCGGGACCATTCAGAATAGTTCTCCTTGCCAGTGAGAACTATTCCGACCATAGAAATGATTGAATGCATTCTGTAAAAAAAATCTCTGCCAAAAACTTCTATAAACAAAATCCTTCTGAAAAAATATCTCTGCCAAAAACTTCTGTAAAAATATCCTTATATCATAGCCTTATGCATTTTATTTTTCTTCCTATGTTTGCAATATTACTATGTTTGAATGCATTCACTTTAAAACACATAAAGGATATATTACTTCAATATATATTAAGCAATACTAAAGCATTCTGGAAACATAAAAGCAATGCTCTTCTGTTGATTGATATAAACATAACAGTGATGCTCTCATATAAACTGCTCTCATAAAACGCATTCCCATTATAAAAAACGCATCTCCATATAAACTGCTCATATAAAAAACTCAGGAAAATGCATCTCCATATAAACTTCTCATATAAACTTCTATTTTAAAAACTCAGGAAAACGCATTTCCATATAAACTTCTCATATAAACTTCTGTTTTAAAAACTCAGGAAAACGCATTCCCACTATAAAAACGCATCTCCATATAAACTGCTCATATAAAAATCTGTTTTAAAAACTCGGGAAAGCTGATATGGAAGACCAATACCACTGTTTTGAAAAGGAGGGCGCTCAGCATATCACATGAAAACGCTGTATTAGAAATGCACAGTCATCTAGAAGGCACGTGGAGGCACCATTAACGCACCAGAAACGTAGTCATGAAGAGGGCACTATTAACGCAGTGGTCAGTGGTCATTAAAATAAGGACGCAGCAGCCAGCATTAAAAAACGCAGCGATACCATTAACTACTCTCAACAGCAGATACCATGTATCAGTCTTCAAGAAAACGCAGTCACCATTAAAATACATCAACGCAGTCTTCCATATACGCACTCAACCATTAAAAAACGATACCATTAACTACTCTCAACAGTCTTTAAAAAAACGCAGGAGTCTTCAGCAACAAATTTCTGAGTGTTTTATCTTAGTGGATGAAGGACTCCGCACCATTAAAAAACGCAGTCACCATGAACAATAGCCCAAACGTTTTACATAAAAACGCAGTCCATCAAATAAACAACACAGTCCACAGCATTTAGCATACTCATACCTCCATTAACAAAACGATACCTCAGTTTCACCAACACGCAGTAATGAGAAGAGTCTTGCAGCTGGATTCAACGTAGACAGGTTCAATTCAATGTACTGGCAGCAACGTACATAATGGCAGAGGGCGCAGAGAGCATATGCAGCGCTGGTGTGTCAGATAAACGCTCAGGCAGCGTATTCAGGCTTAGAGGCGCAGAGACAGATATGTCAGAGGCAGCGCAGAGAGAAGAGGTGGCCAGCAGGAGTTACAGCTAATTTTAGGGACTGGGACCTGAGCTCTGATACCATGTCAGGCCAGGGTAACTCCAGCAATTGAACGAGAGAAAACACTGATTGATATATTATTCATTAGCTAGTACTTTATTTATACAAATACAAAACGGATCAGTTCATCTTCTAGATGACTGTCCGGCTTCACCTCATCCGTTTCGGATTAGGTGTCAACAGTAATGATGGCCTTTATATCAAATTTAAATATTTCTACCACAATATCGAATAGCCATGCACATTCCTAACATTAACTTAACTGAATATGAAAGAAGCATCCACAGACAATAACATGAGTATTTCTAGTGGAAACCCTTTCGAGAGAAAACCACCATGTTGATGTTGCACTTCTTAATTCTTGTATTAATTTGTTGAACAATATCTTACATGGATTAGCTTACAAATATAGGCCTAAAGACTTGGCTTCCTTCGTATTCTTCTAGCATCTATCAGTTTAGAAGTTTGTTTCTCTCACGTGTCTGTGGACTACCATCCGTTGATGACCACCATGATTAATGATCCTCGCCCAACTCTGATTGGACTATCCAACATAGATTGGATGGAGAAATATGTTCCCTCTACTAAATTTTCCAAATTAACCTCTATTTTGAAGCCTCCATGCGAACCACATTTCATATATTTTCAAACTAGGTTCTCACTTTTCTCAACATGAGAAACTGAATAGACCCATCATTCTGCACACAAAATTTGAAAAAAATTGACCCCAAGGAGGGAAAATCTTTCTTTTTCTCACAACAAACTCTACTCTAAAACACGCCGTAAGCTTCCAATTCTCTACCACAAGAAACTCATAAATTATGAATCTTATTCTCAACTCTATATTTGATTTCTACATACAATTATGTGATATATCTCTACAAAACTATGTGAGCAACTGCTGGAATCTCTATTCACTCTCAACTCCCTCACAATGGCATGCTATCACGCTCTCAAGAAAACCACCCAAATAGACTCAAAGCCTGGCTCTATTTATCATTCTTCTGTGATGATTAACTCAGTAAATGCTAAAGGTTATGGAGCTCTATTGATATGATTGTTTTGATCCAGATTCATCTTCTTGACTCAATCAGTTCACTAACTTCACTTAACTGATGGATATTTTCAAGTTTAACCAACTTCTAGAAGCACCTCTATCTTTTTTGACCATATATTGAAAAGTTATGAGCAATAACATTTCCATAATACCAAAATTAGTTGAAATGCTCGAGGAATCTAGAGAAATTCTAGCTAAGTTCTCAATCTCACCCACAAAACTAGCTAATCTAGGTTGCAACTACTCCCACAAGCTTGTCTACTAGTAGTTGGAGCATTTCAACCACTCTGACAGGATTGCATGAAAACAGTTGGGGAAAAAGATGGTCAAAACCCAATCAAATCCCTTCACAACTTTCTCAAACTTATTCCAAAGCTTGATAAGGATTTTTATGACCTCTGGAAGCCATTACCAGCTCCTCAATAATTTTCCAAACCACTTCCACATCACCATCATCATCGTAACTCAAACTAGGTTGAATTAGATTCTAACCAACAGATATATTAACTCTTGGACCATTGACCTACTCCACAATAACTTTAACATCAGTATGTAGCTCCACAACATGTCAGATATCCTCCAACACCTATATAACCAAAACAAGTGTTGGGCATGGAATATCCCCGAAGGCATGTTTTGGGGCTTAAATCCCAAGTTTTGACCAAATCTTGCTGTAAAGCTCTGCGAATTGCAGGCGCGGGGCACGAAAGTATGATAGAGTCACAGGGTTGTTCACCCTAGTTTTAAAATGTAATGTCAGCTGGATAGACCTACCCATGGTCCACGGACCATGGGATTTTATCAATAGAGTGAGGCTCTAAGTAAAATAGAGGAAGTAAGAGCATGAGATGTCTAAGTGATTGAGTCGCAGTGTGAAGTGTGCCTTTGGGTCGTAGAGAAGGAGAAGGCTCTGTAGATAAGTGCGTAAAGGCCTAGTAGTCCCAACTGAGTGCGCGGACCCCTGCGGCTGAGTGTACAGGGCGGAGTCAAGTCTGTAACCAAGGAAGGAATTAATAGAGAGAAGTTTTATCATAATTCTATGTATCTGTTCTTGGGTTAATATAATTTGCAAATATACTATTTATTTACTACGTGCACCTGTATGAATGGTTTATGTTGTTAAGTATAACTTAAAGCACTCAAGTAGGCTAAAATAATCAACTAACATTGGAATATCAACAAGGTCTTGGGTAATAATGCAAGAGCGTGATGTTTATCCCCTAGTTAGGGCTGTGTGAAGACAGTACATCAAGCTGCGAGGTACGGGAAAGTTCACAAAGCAACCTACACGTAGGGTCAAACCGCGGACCAATCAAACTCATCAGACATCTCCAGGGTGCAGAAACCTAGTTCTAGCACCCTCCCATACTACTTCAAATGAGACCTTAGTCCTCACTCCATGGACTGTTGCCGAAAGGGCCAGTAGTACTGGGATTTGTTTGGCTAATTAACTCAGAACCTAGGTCAGGCCCCAACAAGCCAACAAATGGTTCTCTTGCCAGGACCAGGATCTGCATAGAGATGTCTAATGCCACATCACTGTAATCTGACAAAGAAAGGAATTGGAGTGGTTGGACAAAAAGATTCATGAGTTCGCGGTGTAGGAAAACAAGAATTCGCGATTATCGAAGGAAGAGTGGTTAGATTTCTACTTATATATGGAAATCCATGAAATTTTCTTTACATCCTTCCTCACTGAGTTGTACGAGTGGATCATGAAGCTAGTAGACAATCAAGGAAGGTGTAGGCTCGACAAACCTATTATGTGGACTCGAAAGTTGGTGCGTAGATTGGAAGCATCGGAAGATAAGATCATGTGCGCTATCGATCATGGGCTGAATCAGATCATAAGAGGGTTCATCACCAAATTCATGGTAGATACTTCAGTCAACTATAGCGAGGTGGAACGACGCTTCCTCAAGGGACTGTGAGGTAAGTACATCAAATCTCTGAACACTTAGATTGAAATTCTACTATGTGAAAATCAGGTTATGCGAATAAATTGATATTTGGGGCTACGCAGAGTGGGAGGATCTATAGAAACGAAGGTAGCACAGAGCTCTAAACCATCCCCTTGATATCACCTCCATGAGGTGACAAAAGAGAGCTTGTAAGGGTTTCACCAAGAAGTGTGATCAATCTTATAAAGCAAAGAATTCCACGCATACCACCCCCCCCCACACCACCACCAGTTTCACCATCTTCACCCCCGACTTCACACGCAATACCTCCACCACTACCGCGAAGCAGTATGGCCAGTGCGATAAAGCTACCAGTGTTCAAGGGAGTAGGGAATGAAGATCCAGACCAATTTTGGTTCATGGTAAAAGCAATATGGAAAGCACAGGGTGTCACGAACGACAATATAAAGAATGCAACGTTGGTCAGTGCTCTACAGGATCGTGCGCTGACTTGGTACATTAAGCATTCCAATGACAATCTAAATGCGGGGATAGTGGATATCCAGACTGCGCTAAACAAAGAATTTAGCAGGCTGAAATTAGAGGCACAATTGATTATTGGATTCAAGGAAATCACCATGATACCAGGTAAAACCCCGTGGGACTTGGATCAAAGACTGTAGTGCACAATTCGCAAATTGAACACGACCTTAATAGATGAGAAACACCGCGAATGGTTTGTAGCCTCATTAATGCTACATCTACGGAACGTGTTGTCGTAACAAAGGATAACCACTCAGGTTGAAGCTTTGGAGGTCGCGATGAGATTACACGAGACTCTGATACAAGATCCAAACCTGGGAGTCCAACAAATTCACACACAATTAAAGAACTTGTGCCTTTAAATGCAGAGTTTGAAACCAGACGAGGCGGTTCGCCCAAAGGCACGTCAGGAGGTATGGTGCATAAAGTTTAAAAGCCAGGGACATGACAAGGACCATTGTCCAGTATGTGTAAAATACCTGGCGGGAGGAGGATCAATGCCTTTGAGACTGGAAGCACAAGTACGACCAAGCGCAATTCCTGCATTGTGGTGCATGATTTTTTAGATAGGAGGGAAGCACGCTACAGATAACTACCATCTATTATAGAAGTATACGCAGAATTCCCATCAATTGTTCTATAATTTCTGTAGGTGAGTAGGCCCTGATCAACGCACCTATAGAAGTTACGAACTAATGATGGATCGAACCCTTCCTATAAAGTTCAGGCCTAAACATGGCCCCTCAATCAAAATGTAGGAATGGGGAGCACTGGCTTTCAAGGGCGCGGACGAGGTTGAGGAGGAATGGGACTAGGAAGAGGTCGTGGCCAACTGACATGTTACAATTGCGGAGGACTGGGGCATTATGCCCACAATTCTACAAATCCAACAAGACCTTCATGCTTATATTGTACGTAGTTTGATCATGAGACAGAGGATTGTCCCACACTGATAGTGAGGTTGCACGATAAAGGAGCACTCCAACTTCCCTTGACTCAAAACCTACAAATGATGAGGTCTGAGCCACGCGAGGAAGACCCAAATATAAATATCGTGATCTGAAGTGGTATTATGATGGGGGATGACAAGGGAAAGAAGACTAAAGAAAGTACCTAGGTTCGAAACGCTCTGACGAAGGAACCTGAACTTGATCTGGAGTGTGCTAAAGAGACATTCATGGAAGCTAATAAGAGCTTTGCAGATGCCTCCACTTAAGGAATTAAAAACAGACTGGAACCAACAATGGACCCCCCGATGCTCACTACTTTCTTGAAGACATGCATGAAGCTACTACGCGATAGCAAGGCTATGAAGGGGCTGCAAGAACTCATAAGTAGATGTGTTGGGACTGTGCTAGGAGAACCGCGCATAGTCCAGAAGCTCGGGAAGCACACGACACAAACAGGAAGGGAGATGAGATTGACCATACAGATCGGGGAGTATGAAATGGATCAAGTGATTCTGGATCTAGGATTGGACGCGAAAGTCCTACAAAAGTAGACATGGGAGCGCATGGGCAAGCTTGCGCTGCAATGGTCTCCTATCCAACTGTGAATGGAAAACCAGCAAATGATCCTACCTATGGGGAGACTATATGGAATCATAGTAGATATTGAAGGAGCAAGCGCGCTAGCAGATTTCGAAGTGATAGAGATTGTTGAGGACAACAATCCCTATCCCATGCTACTGGGAATAGATTGGGCCACTGACATGAATGCAGTGGTAAATCTAAAGAATCGCAAGATGATTTTTGAGAAAACGTCACTGCGCATAGTGGTACCTTTAGACCCTACGAAAGGATCGTGCTACATAGAACCAGTGCGCAACAAACATAGTGATGATGATCTAGATTGTATCTACAAGATAACCACATGGGAGTAGAACTGGGTAAATCCAACAGCGGATGGTAGGATTTCGTGGGAGCGCAAAAGCTTCTGCACCTCAGATTCAGACGAGGAAATATAACGATGGAAGAACCGGTTACACGAGGTGACCACACTCAACTGTAACATGATGACAAGGTCATTACGCTGCGTGGCAGCAAAGGCAAGAGATCTACCTATGTATGATGGGTTGAGCAAGGTGGATGAATTCCTGAACAAATTTGAAAGAGAAGTACTGGAACAATAGTGTTTCGATGATCTGAAATGGGTACTCCACACTACGCCCGCAAGATGGTGGGGTACGCACTAGCACAATTTTGAGGACTGGCGTGAATACAGGAGGATGATGCGCCTACGATTTGGGAAGCCTCAGATGTGGATAAAATCCAAGCATGACAGACAAAACAACCCATGTACCCACCTTTCTAGATGGATACAAGCATATGGTGTGCAACCTCCACGAAGGCACACCATTCGCACAGTAGGAAACACGATCGGCAAGCAGTGGCGGGCAAGACAATGGTGTGAACAACCCCTCCGTTTGAGACTAGGAAGTATCATAAGACCATGTGCGCAAAAGCATGTTCACATAGAAGCTTTTGACAAAGTGTGTGAAGTACTGAACAGGGTCCACAATGTGAAACGGACTGACTGGGACCTGCATGTACCTACAGTACTATGGGCTCATAGAACAACGTGCAAGAAATTGACTAATTAACTCCAAACCTGGGTCAAGCCCAAACAAGCCAACAACAAGCATCCTCAAACACTTATAGTTCCTCCCCAAGCCCTATGTATCATATCATCAACATGAGGACCTAATACAGGATGTGGGTTCCTAATCAACAAGCCTTTTTAACTCTAACTCTTGTAGCAACATAATGAACAAGGAGATCATCATATCTTTACTCGGTGTTGGCCATGAAATACCTCTACACAACTGATCATCAAGGCAAGTGTAACACACCATCATCCAATCAAAAACAACAACATAATCGTGAGGATCGAGATATCCTCTAATCACATTCTCTATGAAACACTTGCAAATCATATCTCCAAGCTAGTAGACATGTCAAGGACCATCTACACATCATCCATGTATAAGCCACATACAACCAAACTTACAAGTGTTGAGAAACTCACCTACAACCCATGCTACCAGGTTGACATCAATGCCAACCAATAACACATCTACAACACTGAAACACACATCAATGACAACATACATTTATTCAAATTTAATGAAAGTTGCAAATATCTACAATGTTCAACCGACCCGCAACAAGCTATAATGCTTCTTCATGAGACTATAGACTATTAAATCATCCATATAAACTTCAAGAAACTTATGAATATACTCTCTAAAAGAAACAATAACTATCCTCAAGAACACAGCTGGAGCATTTTTTAGGCTGAACGACATGAAATGGTAAGCATATGAACACCATTTGGTTGTGAAAGTGGTTTTTCTCTTATCCTTCTCTGTAATACAAACTTGAAGATATATAGAAAACCCATATATAAAGGAATAAGCTTTATTGTTAGCAACATTTTCGAATACTTATTTACTAAATGGAGTAGGGAAAAGATCATGGACACAAGTGTTATTAAGGGTTCAGTAGTCTATGTAGACTCTTATGTCATCTAAATCCTTATTGTCCAAAACAATAATAGGAATGATCCACTTGGCTTCATCATCTAGAAATGTGAGACCTAAAACCAACATTTTATGCATCTCCCTCTTGGCCTTCCTTTTAACTCTCAGGTATAATCAATAAGTTCAATGTTTAATATGCCTTGCATAAGGTTTGAAAACAATTTTCATTTCTCCTAAGTCTCCCTTTATCCCTTTAAGCTATAAAATTGATGCAGGAAAAATATCTTAAAATTTCATACAATAAATCAAAAAATTATTTTGTATTCTACTTGTCCTAGTAGTCACGAGTAGAGGCGAACATGGGCTTCTCTTCAGTTCCAATAGTATGCTTCAACAACTTGAAGGGTTTCATATGTGGAATGTCTTTAACAGGGTCATCTTTGATGCTTCTTTCACCTTCATGCTATTTGAATGTTAAATTCCTTAACTCTGCGAAGTCTTCATGTTCAAGTTCCTTCTTAGTCTTACGACAAGCAATAGATTCATGGAATCTAGATTCATACAAATGTCCATGATCTCCATAACAAATACATTTAGTAACAAGTTTTACAGTGGGAAATAACACACTCTTTATTGCTTTCATAGCCTTAATTATCTTTGAATCCTCATATGAAAAGGAGAAATCACTGCAAAATTAAGCTATTAGCACCTCCAAATTAGTTGTCTTCCTCTTCATTTATTCTCTCAAGTACCACACTTGTGGAAATGTCCCCAATGTGTGAATGAAATGATATGCCCCTATTTCAGCAAGAAGTCCAATTTTTATCCATGCCACACTACAAGTATGAACATGCTTCTAAGGATTAGAATAACCCTCATATAGAAGAATAGCTTCTAAATTCTTCTCACGAATAGTAAACTAGCATACCATATTAGACCTAACTAATTCCCATCTTTGAAATTGGTCATGATGAGCTCCCCACCATCTCACAGGGGTTGCTTGCAAAGCAACATCCATTAAAGGAATATTTTTTGTTTCTTCAATATTTGAATCAACTTCTTTAATAAAATTGACAACATATCCTATACCATTGAAAGTAGGGTAATCCCTTACCTTAGTACTAATCTAGCGAGCACAACGAACAATTGCATAGTGTCTAGAGTGCATCTCATGGTCTCCTTGCTAGAAATCATCCAACACAAAATTTGAACCAACTTCTATTTGTTGAAAACTCCTATAGGTATGGCAACCATTTGTTGTAGGAATGATATAGTCCTCCCCATTTCCCATTGTAAGATGACATAGCTGATCCAAAATATTGGGCACTTCTACATCATTAACAAGATTTGTAAATATTGGACCTTGATAAGTATCCAATAGTTGTATGACTTTGATTCCATCTACTTCAAAAATCATGGTCTCTCACTTGAGGTTGATAACAACGTAGTTTTCAAAGGCCCAATCAATTCCCATCTAGGTTGGATACAAACCTTTGTCACCCATTATATCAATAAATTCAAAGTACGCATATATTTTCACTCCCACAATATCAACTTCAATATCTTCCATATGACAAACAGGGATAATATAATATTTTTTATCCCTACGTAGCTACATAGGGGAAAACACCAACTTCAATTTGCCCAACACCTCCAATGTTTTCCTTCGAAAAATGTTTACATATTATCCCAAATATAGCATAGAGTATTTAATATATAATCCCACAATTTGGTCATCAGTTCAGAACTCTCTTCCTGTACACCTCTTGTTATGACAGAAACGTTTGGGATGACATTGTAGGGCTGTAACAAGGGTCTCTTTCACCTCTAGTTATGCTACATTAATAAGTCAATCCGGGAACGCTTTGTTATTGCAAAGAGTAGCTCAATCCGAGGTTATTCGTCAGAGTAATGCTTCGTAGTACAGTGTCTAGAAAATACAAGAGTAAATGGATGCTAAGCTATAACTAATTTTCTTTTAAAAGAAAGGAATCACACCAGGCAATTTATCAGTCAATGGTGCGGAAGCGATAACCCATCCCTCTAGAAACTGATGGAAGGAAAAATAGAGTATGGACCAAAGATCTGGGAGCTAAGCAGCGACTTGCTGACTCACTACAGCTTTCGACCTCCTCTCACACCAAAACAGTAAATGCAAGAAAATGGAAGAGCAGAAAGTAAAATGGAACAACAAATCTGAAATGGAACAGTAGTAAATGGAACGACAATAAATGGAACAGCAACTCAGTAAACTAGATCTCGCGAGTTAGAACTGAACTCTCATTCCGCAATCAAATAACAATCGTCAAAAGCAATTCCAATGAACCTTACTTTATGAGGAGATATTCACAAATGAATTATGGAACAACATTTATCATATATACACAACACACTTATTATAGCAATCTGATGTTTCCAAAGAACATGACTTCTGCTTCCAGATGGAATAATATTACTTTCGGGTTCCCACGAATAAGAGTTCAAATGAATCCAATAGCAATATTTAATATGAAAGCTCTGTAACAGAAACAATTGGCTTAAATAGTGAACATGCAATCAACTCTGAAGAGATTCATTTACACGATACAGAGTTACTTACATAAATCTCCTGAATGAAACCATTAATGAAGTAGTCATAACAGAGCATGGAACAGCATATGACAAACACGTCAGATTACCAAACTATACAGACAATCCACACAGAAACCAAATTATAATGATACAAAAGCAAGTGTCCTTCGGAGCCGGGCCCTTAGCTTCCAAGGATACACTGCCTTAGATTACTCCAGACGCAGAGATGAAATAAAGCACCAAGTCTTTCGTATTAATGCATCAACAAAAGTACAGCAAAACAAGTCTTAACGAGACTCGATGATCAAAGTTCAAACTGAGACTTAAATTTACATATATGAGAAAAAAGGTCCCCGAGAATAACACTGCTGCCCCTTTTTATAAGAGAAATGGCGGAGGTATCTAGATAGCAAAAATAAGCAAGACAGCGATCCCTCAGGATCAAAGATCCTGAGGGATTCGCCAAGCCGTTACTCCTTGATTTTCCTTTCCCTGCTTCGCCGAATTGATAATTCTTCTTTCTTTCCCGGGTCGTTCTGCTTCGATCCGCTTGATCTTGTTCGCATCTGGTTTCCTCCCAAAGGGACAACAGTTACTCTTCCTTTGTCTTTTCCTCTTAAACAGTAATCCTTCGTTTCCACCCTTTTCTGCATAGAAAAATAGCAATTATCAGTGATTAAGCTTTTCATACTAATTCTCACATATTCTACTAAAAATGCTTTATCTCTTTAAATTCATTATGCCGAAAGGGTTACAATTTCTACCGAAAAGTCACTAAATTGTTGGTCAAAAACATACCTTTCCAGAGCTCCACACACCCCCCTGCTTACCCTGTTTCATGCCCTCATGAAAACATTATAGTTGATATGCAGAGCAGTAAGAGAGTAGGCCGGAGAGGGAATCTCATGTGGAGACCTACAACCGTGATGAGCAACCAAATCATCAAAAAACTAATTTGTTTGTCCTTTAGGTATTTCATACAAGGCCTGGTATCCGGGTGCAGGGTGCCAAATGATTGGACTACGAAATCGATACCCTAACTAGGATGGCCCTGCTTGCAAAATTCGCTCGCCATAAAGGTTCAAACGGCTGGCTACCAGCTCAAAATTTTCATATTTGAATGGTTCCCTGAGCTGGATGTTTGGTTTCGAAATCTGATATCGGAATTTTGCAGCATCGGTAGCAAGGTCTTTAATAGTCAGAAAATATTCCAAATTTTGTCTAATTAAATCCTCATGCATGGGTCCTAATGTCTCCATAACACCCGGGGTTCTCATAAGGTTCCTATGTGCTCTCCATAACCGTACTGGGTCTCTAGGCTCGGCTCTCACCCACAAGTCTAGGCTATTTTCCTGTCTCTAGAAAGTGGTATAATCCCTGAGCCATTTTAGCTGATTAACCCCGAAGGAAACAAAGGTTTGCAATTGTATGTCCCCAACGAAAGGGCCAGGATTTAAATCAGTTTCCTGGTCTAGCATGAGGTTATGCAAGTAAAATTCACATAATAATCTTTGGACCTTACTTCCATAATGCTTGCAACAATCTATGAAATCATTAAGGGTATTGATTTGTATAGGGGCACCTGCCCTGACAGCTTTTATCTTTAATCGTAAATATCGTTCAAGCAAAAATAAAGCATAGTTTTTAGCAGGGGCCCTACAGGCTAGAACGTCATTATACAAGGAACACACAGTGTCCATCTGCCTAACAACAATATCTAATCGACGAGTTACCTTTGCAACCTTTTCCTGCTCTTTTTGCCAGCCTTCGGAGGCTTGGCTCTCGGACTGACTAATATTCCGAAGTTGTTGCTGCAACTCTTCATATCTCTCCCGGGGGACTGTTTGTTCCTTCAATCTTTCAGTTTCCTATTGAACTTCCTTCATCATTTTATGCAAGGTCCTTGTTTTTGGATCCTTTTTCCATAAGGCCGTAGAGACCGGGAGTTTTACCTGAACCTTTTTGTTATGCTGCTTAGAGTTCCGAACCCGGATCACCCCTGAGGGCGGTGCCTCTGTTTGGATTTCCTTATTCTCCTTTTCTTTCTTGACATGAACAAAAGGTTGCTATGGTTCCTCTGCTAATGGAACGATAGTCTGTTCTTCAGTAGCAATTGGAACAGCAGTTTGTTCCTCATTATCAATTGGAACAGCAGTCTGTCCCTCAGTGGCCATTGGAACAGCAGTTTGTTCCTCAGCGTCATTTGGAACAGCTACAGGTCTTCTAATCAGGTTTCGACCAACAGTGCGAGTGTAAGTCCCTCGGCTTCTTCTTCGACGGGATTCTGTTGTAGCGGTCCTCTTCCTCTTCTATGTGGTCCTTTGTATCCTCAGACTAGCTTTCAAAATGCGAATTTTCTGTCGGAGTCGGGCTATAGTGCTCAGTAGCCTCTACTGTTTAGTCTTCAATTTCCTGATTTCCCTTGTCTCGGCAGAGGGTTTGGGCCTGGCCCTTAAATCTGCCCCTATGTCCAACATTTCTTCTGGTTCTTTGGGAACAGATTGTTCCTGGCTGG
Organism: Pinus tabuliformis; assembly: GCA_031772625.1. Classification (NCBI taxonomy): domain Eukaryota; kingdom Viridiplantae; phylum Streptophyta; class Pinopsida; order Pinales; family Pinaceae; genus Pinus; species Pinus tabuliformis. The sequence continues at coordinate 1,883,456,711 of CM062816.1, read as the reverse complement.
TATCCCTTATTTCTTCCTCATGAACAGGTGGATTTTCTTCTCCTTGTTTCTCTGCATGTGAATTCTCGGGTATCTCTTCCTCTGGCGGTCCATCGGGAGGACCTGCTGGGCTGGAGGGTTGGCCATATTCCCCCAAGCTGGCCAGGATTGCGGCCAATTCTTCTTCGCCCACAGGGTCTCGCAGCGGACTGCTTTCTGGCTGTCTTACTTCCTCCTCCCGATTGTCTTGTTCAGTGACTGCCTTGGGGTGTTCAGCTTCAGAGTGCATTTCTCCTTCCTTTCCTCCTTCTCCGGCTTGTTCAGCCTCGTCCCCAGATTGTCCAGCATTTTCATCAGAAGGTATTTCTTCTAGTTCTGGAGGTTCATCTGTAATCTCAATTGGTTGGCTGGTGTTCCGAATCTTTTCCAGCCTCCCTCGTATTCGAGCTAGGCGAACTGATTTCCTTGGTTTTTCTGGCTGTTCAGGTGTACAGGCAACAAGTTTTTCTGCTATCACTTCTCTGCGTTTTTCTGGTCGCTCCGGTGTATCTGAAGAATGCTTTCATTTCGAAGCGACACGTTTTCCAGCTGCCACTTCTCTGCGTTTCTCTGATTGTTCTGGCGTGCTGGAGGAGGTTTCAGGTTTTGGAGGTGGTGCAACCAATCCCCCCTCAATCACTGCAATGAGCTCCTCCCAGCTGCTCTGCTGTTGAGTGAGACTATGGCTCACTATCAATCGAATCAATCCATGGTGGCTAACAACTGCGTCTACGGGCTGGGCCATTTTCAGGCTTCGGGCCGCATCATGCAATAGTGAATTTAAAAGTGCAGGCATATTTACAGAACATTTTTCTTTTAAAACAGCTAACAGTTTAAGATGGCGAGGTCTTACCACGTCCTTCCTTCCTTCGCAAGTAATGTAGCTCTGTACTATCTTTGCTAGTTCGGTCCAGGGTTCTCCTAACGTAGCTGGCAGAACTCCCTTCCCTTTCACTGTCAGGCTTTGGCCTTCATCCTGAAAAATCTCTATAATCTTCTGCAGTCTTTCTTTCTTCAACGTCCATACAGGTCCGGTGGCTGGTAGGCCTAAAACTTCGGCAATTACATCGTCAGTGACCAGTATCCATCTTTCTCTTACTGTGGAGTAGTCTTCCTGCAAATTTTGCAGAAATTCCAACGCCACTGTCTCGTTTGGTTCTTGTAAGCGATTGAAATAATTCAGCCATCTAGCCTTTTCCAGGATCTCCCGAGCAGCAGCAGAGGCTGTCAATTCCTGGGGCTCGCTTCGGACTGCCTTACCTCCCATGGTTCTACTAAAAAAAATTTAATGGAACAGCAACTGTCTGAGCTGTTTTGGGATGTAGAGAAGATGATCGTTGCGAAAAAACAGAGCATGCAGCAAAAATGGATTGCGGATGGCAACTTTGCATAAAATAGAACTATCATACCGTTAAACCATGCCATTCCTTCGTACACTATCTACCCCGAATGGTGTGGTGACACGTACCCCGTGGAGTAATGAGATTACCTTCCCCCCCCACGATGTGATAGGCTGCCCCAGCCGTCAAATAGAGGAGCAGCAGCCATCGTGTTACCAGTCATAAAGAACAGCATATAAAATTACGCCATGTTTTGGATAGACAACTAAATACCGAAATCGAGGCAAAAAGGTGGATCGCGTTTTACATAAGAGCTTTCATAATATGATGCGAGGCCGGGGGATGGGACGTCTGTCACTCGTACGAAGTCCTGAGGGGTCATTGTCAGTTCCTTTGCCATGATTGGTAGTAATGAGTATTCATGCGATATGTTAATCAGGGAATAAAATATGAATTATTCATAAGATAGAAGAAATAAAGAGGTATTAATATTATCCCTGTTAGTGTAACCATTTATGACTTCGATACCATTAACAGAGCTCTGCTGCCAACAGGTGTCCATAACCTTGGCAGAGTTGTTTATTTCGCCCCCGGAACCATGATCCTGTATGTGTATAAAAATATTTTGTCAAAATACAGGCCATTATGCTGGCTTGGTAACCAGGTAACCATAATGCCATTCACCAGGAAGGCGCGAAACGTGGGCAGGCCGGCTCGTGATGAGACCCCCTGTTCCAAGGTCTGCTTAGTTAATATACCTTTGGACCATATCCCTGGTATGGTGGCCATGCTGGGAATGCCACTTTGCTTCCAACCTGATGATCATGGTAGGCTGGCTCTTGATGAGACCCCCTATCCTGCATTTGACAATAAATCACATTCATCATCATTTTTTCCTTTTTTCTTTTGTTTTTCCAGTACTTTTTCTTATATATTTACACATAAGGGTGGTTCAACACTCCTTAAGAGTGGGAATGGCGGAAGAAGTCTTATCATCCCAACAGGAAAATATAAATCCTCTGTTCTTATTCTTATGTAATAATCAGAATTTTTTTTTTTAAAGGAAATCGCCATGATAAAGATAACCAACCAGGGCAATGGGAATAGGTCAATGACAACGGGGATGAGAAGTAAATATGTCCCCCCTCTTGTCCTCTTATCAATACTAGGCTCTATAAAGATAGCGATTTTATGATATCCTGACTTCGGCATGTTGTAATTGATGTTCATTGCATAGGTGTATAGCTGAATCTTAGAGACTGGAAAGGTGATGGGTGAAAAAGCATCCTCAATATGAATCATGACTGAGACAAAGATATGACTATGGTGTTCCTTTTGAAAGAGAAGGATCCATGCAAGCAAATAGTTGGGATGTCGTTCTCCTAAGATCATGAGTGTTGTCTAAAAAAAATTGTCAACTGTTGTTCCTTTTGGAAAGGAACAGCAAAAACTCGCAAATGCTGTCCCTTTTTGAAAAGGAACAGCAAAAACCACACTGCTGTTCCTTTGAAAAGGAACAGCAAAACTCAAAACGTTGTTCCTTTAAAAAGGAACAGCAAAAACTCAAAACAGCAAACCCAAAATGTTGTTCCTTTTGAAAAAGGAACAGCAAAAACACGAAGTGCTGTTCCTTTTGAAAAAGGAACAGAAAAAACACGAAGTGTTGTTCCTTTTGAAAAAGGAACAGCAAAAACACGAAGTGTTGTTCCTTTTGAAAAAGGAACAACAAAAACACGAAGTGCTATTCCTTTTGAAAAAGGAATAGCAAAAAACACGAAGTGCTATTCCTTTTGAAAAAGGAACAGCAAAAACACGAAGTGCTCCTTTTGAAAAAGGAACAGCAAAAACACGAAGTGTTGTTCCTTTTGAAAAAGGAACAGCAAAAACACGAAGTGCTGTTCCTTTTGAAAAAGGAACAGCAAAAACACAACAATGCTAAAAACACGAAAACAAGCAACTGTTGTTCCTTTTGAAAAAGGAACAGCAGGACTTCGCAACTGTTGTTCCTTTTGAAAAGGAACAGCAAAAATCCAAAAATGTTGTTCCCTCTGAAAAGGAACAGCAAAAATTCACACCTGCTGTTCTTTTTGGAAAAAAAGGAACAGCAAAGACACAAAAACAAACCACTGTTGTTCCTTCTGGAAAAGGAACAGCAAAAACTCAAAAATGTTGTTCCGTCTGAAAAAAAGGAACAGCAAAAACACACTAACTGTAAAAAGCAATCTTAAGAAAGAGAGATCAAAGAAATATTAAAAAACGTATATACAAGAACTTATGTACAAGTCAAAAGAATGAGTTCCTCACTGAATTGTAGGTGAGGAAGATTTTACTTCCTCTCCTAAAATTTTCATGTCAGTATCTTGACGTAGCTGATCACAGAAGGATTCCCGAGTGAGTGGCCTGCGATAGAGACGAACTCGATGGCCATTTACCTTGAATGCATATCCAGAACCATCGATTGTAATGAGAGTAAGGGTCCCATTATCATGTACTTTCTGAATTTCATATGGCCCCAGCCATCGAGTCTGCAGTTTCCCCGGGAAATCCTGAAACCGAGAGTCATATAACAGAGCCCAGTCCCCTTCGTGAAAGTCTTTGTTCTTGATAAGTGCATCATGCCATTTAGCTCGCTGTTGTTGAATAAGTGTTGTATTCTGTAATGCGGAGAGCCTTATTTCGTCCAATTCATTAATCTGCTGTAGTTGATTGATTTGTGCCTCACTTAAATCTAGGCCAACTTCCTGTGCAGTTCGTAGGGTTTGGATTTCGAATTCTATGGGGAAAATAGGTTGTTTCCCAAACACTAATTGATAGGGCGAATAACCAGTGGTACTTCTCCAGGTGGTTCTATAGGCCCAGAGTGCTTCAGGTAGTCGGGCAGCCCAATCACGCCTATGTGAAGCAATGGTTTTTGTTAAAATTGATTCTATTACCTTATTGCTGCTCTCTACTTGCCCATTCGCCTGCGGGTGATATGGGGTAGTAATTTTGTGCTGGACGTGATAGTTGTTAAGTGTTGCAGCTAATTTGTTTCCGACAAATTGAGGTCCTCCATCTGTAATTATTTCTCTCGGAAGGCCATATCGTACAAACAAATGGAATAGGAACTGAACTACTGAATCTTTTGTAGCTCTAGGTAACGCTTCCGCTTCAACCCATTTAGTAACATATTCTATGGCTACCAAGATATATGTTCTCTGATTTGATGATGGGTTGATGGGTCCAACGAAGTCAAGAGCCCACCGTTCAAATGGTTCAATAACCAATTGTGGCCTCAGAGGCATCTCGTCGGCTTGACCAGGTCGACCTGCTCGCTGGCAACTGTCACAGGCTTGAACGAATTTCTTTGCATCCTTAAAAATTGTAGGCCAGTAGTATCCTGTATGCAGTACTTTATGTGCTGTTCTTTTTTCTGCAAAGTGTCCTCCGCAAGGTCCGTCATGACAGGCTTTTAAGATGTCAAAAAATTTTATCTTCTCGAATACATCTCCTGATTTGCATGTCTGCCCCTGTGTGGAACAAATAGCCCCCAATCCACGAAAATCGAGTGCTCTTCTGAACAATCTGCTTACGTTCATTAGGGGTTAAGTGCTTTGGTAGTTTACCTGCTGCAAGGTAATTGGCAACATCAGCATACCAGGGTGTTTGGGCAGCAACAGAAAACAGGTGTTCGTCCGGAAATTGGTCTTCTACTGCTGCTGCTTCAATTGGTTTTGGTATCCGTGAGAGAAAATTAGCTACAGGGTTCTCCTTGCCGGGTCTATCTTTGATTGTGATATCAAATTCCTACAATAAGATCAACCATCTTGTTACTCTGGCATTTGTAACAGGCTTATTTTCTAAATATTTAATAGCAGAATGATCTGTATATAAAACAACGGGATAGCCTGTGATATAATGTCTAAATTTATTGACAGCATGTATTACAGCAAGGAATTCTTTTTCGGTGACAGTGTAATTTAATTCAGCAAGGGTTAAATTTTTGCTGATGTAATAAATAGCATAAGGTTTTTTATCCTCCTCCTGTCCAAGGACTGCACTGATTGCTGTGTCTGAGGCATCAGATGAAATTTGGAATGGTAAATTCCAGTTTGGTCCTCGAAGGACTGGAGCTGTTGATACGAGTTTCTTTAAATCCTGGAAAGCGCGGTCACATTTTTCTGTCCACATGAAATCAACATTACCTGTTAGTGCATATAAAGGTGCAGCAATGTGTGAATAATGTTCTATAAATCGTCTGTAATACCCAGAAAATCCAAGAAAGTTGCGTACCTCCGTCTGAGTAGTGGGGGTGGGAATAAGCAAAAGAATCTGAATTTTAGCCGGATCTACCTGAATGCCGGCTGCTGAGACGTAGTGCCCTAGAATAAGCCCTTCTGTCATCATCATATAACACTTTTCGTGGCTTAAGCAAAGCCTGGTAGCAATGCAGCGCTGTAGGACTTTTTCTAGAGTGTCTAGAGCTGGATCAAAATCATCTCCATACGGTGTAAAGTCATCCATGTAGACTTCAAGCCCATCATTTATTAAGTCTGTAAAGATGCTAAGAATGGCCCTTTGGAATGTGGCAGGGGCATTACATAGGCCAAAGGGTAGAACTCTATAAGCGAACGTTCCCCAAGGACAAGTAAAGGTAGTTTTGTCTTGGTCTTCAGGGGCAATCTGAATCTGATTGTATCCACTGAAGCCATCTAGGAAAGAAAAGAATTTCTTTCCTGCTAATGTGTCCAGTACTTGGTCTATGAATGGGAGGGGAAAATGGTCTTTTTGTGTGGCTTTGTTTAGCTCCCTATAATCCACACAAATCCTCCATTTCCCATTCTTCTTGGGTACAACCACAAGTGGAGAGACCCACTTACTATCAGAAATAGGATAAATAAAATTAACATCTAAAAGCTTTTGAAGTTCTGCTTTCACAACATCTTTTAGATGGGGGTTGAGTCTTCTTTGCGGTTGACGGATAGGTCTTGCATCTTTTTCTATGTAAATATGGTGGGTGCACAATTGGGGATCAATCCCTTTCATATCAGGATAGTCCCATGCAAATGCTTCTTGATATTTGCGTAACAAATGGATGAGTTTGATTTCATGGTCCGGTGTAAGGTTGGCATTAATGTTTAGTGTTTTTCCCAGTTCAATTTCCACTACTTTACTATTAGCAACAGAAGTCACAGGTATCATTTGGTCATGTGTATCTTTCAAGGGGTCTTCTTCCAGTTCATTCTCGAATGCAACTTCTATCATAAAACGTTGTGCATGAGGTCTAGATTCCGTTTGACTAACGAAGTTATTGATGGCATCATCTTCTGTTAGATCTTTGAAGTCTAGAGCCTTCTGTATAGTCAATGGTGATCTGATATTGTCAGTAAGGTATGATACCGGGTGCTGGTTGGTTTTTATTGTTGTAAGACTTGGCTGTGCTGGAGGATATAGGACTAGATTTTTGATATTTGGTCCTCTGGTTATTGTCATATTCCCCTGCCGACAACCAATGTATGCATCGGCAGTGGCCAGCCAGGGTCTACCTAAAATTAGAGGGTGTCCATCCAGTCGGGTTTTTGGATTAATTACCAGGAAGTCAGTCGGGTATTCCCAAGAATCTACAGAGACCATGACATCGTATAGAATTCCTTCTGGTCGTACTACAGATCGGTCAGCCAATTCTAACAAAGTAGAAGTGGGTTCTACCGATGTAATCCCAAGCTTTTGGCACGTAGAAGTTGTCAAAATACTAATTGCAGCTCCTAAATCAACTAAAGCATTAGTCAGAGTCTGTCCATAGATTTGAACAGTTACTATTGGGTTTCCCGGATCTTCATATTTAATGGGTATTCCTGATAACAAGTCAGATAAAGTACCAACTACTTGGACTCTTGGGTTAGTGGTTGTATTCCTCCTTGATTTCTTTATGCACAATTCTTTTATAGTTTTTGCGTATATGGGGATGTCTTGAATGGCTTGGAGGAATGGAATTCTTATGTACAGATTTTGTAACTCCCCCAGAATGTCGAAGTTTGGTTGCTGTACAGGTCGTGGTAAGACTAATCATTCTGGGAAGGGAGGAGCAGGTTCATTTTTTTGATGAGGAGTTTGCTCCTTATTTACGCTCTCTTGTTGTAACGGTTGTTCTATTGGTAACTGATCTTCAATGTGCATTGTTTTATCTCCCTCTGTTTCTATTATTCGTCCAGATCTTAACTGAAGATCATTGCACTCCCTCAGTTCAGGTTCGATTTCTGTTGATTCTATGATTTGGAGAGACTGGACCGGCCTATTATTGGGATTAGGATTAGGTTGGGCTGGGAGTTGCGGTCTCAGATTAGACTGGGGATTTTGTTGCAAAGCTGGCAGAGTCGGTTGAGGGAGTGGAATAGTTCCTGTTGGCTGATATGTCGATCTTGGCCAATTTGTCTGCCAGGGTGAACTTTGTGAAGTAGGGGGGGTCCATTGCGGAGGGTATGAGTTATTTTGCCAATATGGTGGAGTATAAGGGAAATTTGGCCAACCAAATTGGCTTAGCTGATTCATCCATGGATTTGGAGAAGGAAATGGTTGTGATGACCAGTTCGGAAATGGGGGTTGAGATTGATTTTTCCACATACTATATTGTGGAGGCTAAAAAGAAGAAGTCGGGTCTGAAAACATACCTGATTGTCTTGGTTACCATTGGCGATGCTGGTTAACGAAGTATGCTGGTTCTGGTTCTTCTTCTGCTTCCTTATATACTGCTTTCAATCCAGGAAGTGAGGGGCAACTTTCAGTAAGGTGATCTTTTGTACAGATGGCACATGTTTGAACTGTATCCAGTGGACATTCCTTGTGGCTATGCTTCTTTCTACATCGGGGGCAGAAGATCGCCAAATTCTGTTCTGCCTCAATCTGCTTCTGTTTAGCCTGCACAATATCAAGTTGTGTAGTTAATGTCCCCAGAATATCAGTTTTAAATTTTTCTAATAAATTGCCAAGTTCTACATGTGTTACTCCTTCTGTTGGTGCTTTGTTATCTCTGACAAACCGATCATATTCTGCTGGTTTTATCCTTGTGCTGCCTCTCGAACTTCAGAAACATAGATCAATGATGTCAGCAAAATTTTCTTGATAAATATCCCCTTTTCCCATGATATTTAATGTTTCGATCCACTGCTCTTTCATGCCTCTGATTAATGCAGTTTTTAACACATTATCAGGCAGTGGTAATGATGCATAAGGCGACCTTTGTAAATTATATTGAAAACGTTCTACATATTCTTCTAATGTTTCATTCGGTCTAGCTATCATTTGGAATATTTCGTCTTTCAATTCTCTAGACCTACAATAGTCTTGATATTTCTTTAGAAAAGATTCCTTCATCTGCTCCCAGTTATTTATAACCCCACCACCTAAACCCATAAACCATCTTAAGGCTGCTCCTTTCAAAGTGGAGGGGAACAACTTTAATTTCTGGGGGTCAGTGGTGTAATAATATCCCCTGCATAAGACATCAAATTCGAATAAGAATGCGTCTGGGTCTTCTGATGTTAGTCCACGAAATGTAGGAATGTGTTGAAGGGGAATTGCTTTCATAGGAGCATTTGCTGCGGAATCCACTATAGGATATTGTAATGTAGAAGTTTGAGTATTGGGCTGATTCTGCGCCATCGGATCGAATATGTGCCAATAACCTTCAGGGATTTCTAAAAGGGTATTCTTAGGCTGAGAAGGTACGGTTTTGGTTGTCTTAATAGCACTTCCTTTGTCCGGAATAATGGAAGCTCCTGCTACTTGAGGAGATTGAATCCCTTCAATGATTTTTACAGTGCTCCCTTTATCTGGGCTTTCTAATGGATGGATTATCCTAGGAGATCTTGGTTCTTCAACTTCTCCTGTTTCCCCTTCTCCTTCACAAAGATTGCTTAGATTCCCTTCCTGCAGTCGTTCTGGAATAGAATTTTCAATTTCTTGAAAGTCCTGTTCATCAGTCTGACTATGCACCTCAGCGAAGGCTACAGATGGTGACCCTGTGGCCTGAAGGGAACCAGTAGGCTGCTTGGAATTGGTTTTTCTGAAACCTACTGATGGCTGAGATTCAGTTTTCTTATAGATTTCGTCTATGAAGGTCGTTTAGCCAAGGGTTACCGGCCCTTTGGCTTTTTCGGGTTTGATAATTTTTTCTGGCTTTTTCTGCTTAGTCATTCATTCTATAAACTACCAAATTCTCTTCAACCCACAATTCTGCCAGGAAAGCGGACGGTGGAGCAGGGCTTTTACATGCTCCGTACGCAGGTTCTTACCTTCCGTTTTTAAAATCCAACTCTCCCCTAGCAGATTCGTACACTACTCTGTAAAAGACAAATGGTTGTACTCTTTCCCCGGCAACGGCGCCAAAATGTAGGGCTGTAACAAGGGTATCTTTCACCTCTAGTTATGCTACATTAATAAGTCAATCGGGGAACGCTTTGTTATTGCAAAGAGTAGCTGAATCCGAGGCTATTCGTCAGAGTAATGCTTCGTAGTACAGTGTCTAGAAAATACAAGAGTAAATGGATGCTAAGCTATAACTAATTTGCTTTTAAAAGAAAGGAATCACACCAGGCAATTTATCAGTCAAGGGTGCGGAAGCGATAACCCATCCCTCTAGAAACTGATGGAAGGAAAAATAGAGTATGGACCAAAGATCTGGGAGCTAAGCAGCGACTTGCTGACTCACTACAGCTTTCGACCTCCTCTCACACCAAAATAGTAAATGCAAGAAAATGGAACAACAGAAAGTAAAATGGAACAGCAAATCTGAAATGGAACAGCAGTAAATGGAACAGCAATAAATGGAACAGCAACTCAGTAAACTAGATCTCGCGAGTTAGAACTGAACTCTCATTCCGCAATCAAATAACAATCGTCAAAAGCAATTCCAATGAACCTTACTTTATGAGGAGATATTCACAAATGAATTATGGAACAACATTTATCATATATACACAACACACTTATTATAGCAATCTGATGTTTCCAAAGAACATGACTTCTGCTTCCAGATGGAATAATATTACTTTCGGGTTCCCACGAATAAGAGTTCAAATGAATCCAATAGCAATATTTAATATGAAAGCTCTGTAACAAAAACAATTGGCTTAAATAGTGAACATGCAATCAACTCTGAAGAGATTCATTTACATGATACAGAGTTACTTACATAAATCTCCTGAATGAAACCATTAATGAAGTAGTCATAACAGAGCATGGAACAGCATATGACAAACACGTCAGATTACCAAACTATACAGACAATCCACACAGAAACCAAATTATAATGATACAAAAGCAAGTGTCCTTTGGAGCCGGGCCCTTAGCTTCCAAGGATACACTGCCTTAGATTACTCCAAACGCAGAGACGAAATAAAGCACCAAGTCTTTCGTATTAATGCATCAACAAAAGTACAACAAAACAAGTCTTAACGAGACTCGATGATCAAAGTTCAAACTGAGACTTAAATTTACATATATGAAAAAAGGTCCCCGAGCTTAACACTGCTGCCCCTTTTTATAAGAGAAATGGCGGAGGTATCTAGATAGCAAAAATAAGCAAGACAGCGATCCCTCAGGATCAAAGATCCTGAGGGATTCGCCAAGCCGTTACTCCTTGATTTTCCTTTCCCTGCTTCGCCGAATCGATAATTCTTCTTTCTTTCCCGGGTCGTTCTGCTTCGATCCACTTGATCTTGTTCGCATCCGGTTTCCTCCCAAAGGGAGAGCAGTTACTCTTCCTTTGTATTTTCCTCTTAAACAGTAATCCTTCGTTTCCACCCTTTTCTGCATAGAAAAATAGAAATTATCAGTGATTAAGCTTTTCATACTAATTCTCACATATTCTACTAAAAATGCTTTATCTCTTTAAATTCATTATGCCGAAAGGGTTACAATTGCTACCGAAAAGTCACTAAATTGTTGGTCAAAAACATACCTTTCCAAAGCTCCACAGACATTTAGGCAAGTTGTCAAACCGGACTTTCTAAAAGTTCTTCATCTTTGACAATAGTTTTAGGCTTCTTGTGAAACTATCGAGACAATTGTTCATCACTCATAATATGCATAAACAACTTGAGCCACTCCATGATAGGCTGAGATATTTCTTGCAAATACCAGGGGATGTTCAACCTCTTCTTTCCTTGATGATCTACTTGAGATATATAAGAAGAAACCGACTCTATAAAATTTGTTGTACTATCCTTGTAGTACTCCTTCTATTGTGTAGAGTCATAATACTTCTTTGGAGACACAAGATTTATTATCACAGGTTACTCTAGTACTTGCTTATACTATCCAGTCCACTTGCGTCTACGAGTGAGTGTATTAATGTTTGACTGATGAACTACTTATTTCTCTGTAGGTTTTTCATTGATTAAATTAGTTCTCATTCTCTCGTTACACTCTTCCTAATGATCAATAAACTTGGGAGAATATTCAATAGCATGTGTGTTTACCCTGGAATGTGAACACCCAAGCCTCCTTGGTAATAGATAGTCATGGGAGACATGACCCTCTTTGTCACAATTTTAGCATCAAATAGGACCTCTTCTCTAGATCTCCACCCTCTTAAGCCACCTCATCCTCGTCCTCAACGATATTCATAAACCAAAAATGAAATGTGGTCAAGAAAGTTAGCTAGAGTATCCATGGCTCTCCACTGGTTTGTATGGTGACTTAGAGACCCACAAACTCAGAAAACATATTTTTTGGAAAATTGGAGTACTTCTACACAATGGGAAAAATATGAGGTGCATGCTCATAAGTGCAACAAACAACACAATATTCATTAGAAGATGTACCTTGAAGGTTAGGAAATGCATGAAACTGAGTTTGTCCATGTTACATGGTGAGTGCCAGTATTGCAGCAAGAATGTTGCAAATCCTAGGCTACCAACTTTACTTTTATCAACCCGGTAGTTCGTAACAAACTTGGAAGCATCGGTGATATATGCACAAGTACTAGTTCTCACTGCAGGTTGTCACTTGGTCAACCGACGCAAGATCACTAGGACCTCAAGCCAACTTCTATAGATTTTAGAAGAAGATCTATGGGTGATGAAAGGAAAGAAAGATTACTCTACAGATGCTATTCTGACTACAGAAAGGAGAAAGACTGGAATGTAAAGCCAAACCTAGTAAACCCTAATTAACAAGCTAATTCTACTTTTGCCAAAAACACTATGAAAACCATGAAAGAAATGCCATTACCTACTAAAGGAAGTAAAGAGCATCTAACCATGCTATTTCTGGAAGTAAATAAGCAAAAAACATATTTTTGGATTTTTATGTGTTTTTATGTGAATTTAACATGCATCTAATTTATTGTGTGTGAGTGTGACAGCGAACAGGTGGTGTTAGAGGGTGGTTTTGGAGCTTGGGAGGATGTAGGATGGTGTGGATGGGTCCTAGGAGGTCTTAGGTGGCCTTCTGGAGTCTTTTCCCACACTTGGCCTTCAAAAGAAAGCCTACAGGAAAAACTACAAGAGGACATAGGAAAACTACAAGAGGAAAACAAGGAAACTACGGGAGGCCTACAGGAGGAGGCCGAGAGAAATTTTCACTATTTTGAGGGTGTGAGAGTGGGTGGAAAAGGTGGATGAAGGTTGGAATGAGGTGTTAGGGTGCCTAAGGTCTACCATGAATCACCAGGAGAGATAAAGATGATTTGTTATGCTCTTAACCTGCAAAAAGATACCCAAATACAGAATATGTGAAGAACGATACCCAGAACATAGAATAGTGAGAGACAACAGCAAATATTTTATTATTCAGAAAGCAATGTTCACTGGCCTCTTCAAGGGGGCAACCTCCAATAGAGCAGAGCTCGATTCAAAAATAAGACACGATGCTCCTCGCAGGGAGTCTCTATCCTTTATATATGACTCATACATGCAATACCATGGATCAATGCCATGGGTCTTATTAATACCATCTATCTAATACTATGGCCCATTTGCAACTAACTATGGTCCCATCATTAATTGTGGGTTAACCACTTAAAATTATTAATATGGGCTTTATTCACTCTTGACTATGACTCGATCCCATTACATAAATAAGGGGGTTAGGGTGGGACCCTAACATGCCCTCCCCCTTAAGACTAGCCTTGTCCTCAAGGCTGAAGCTGCGGAAACTACTAAAGAATAGTGGCTGGTTCTCAAGTTGCATCTTCCTGAGAGGTGTCTTTCCACTTGATGAGGACTTCCCTGATCATGCGGCCCCGTAGGTGCTTGTCTTGTGTGTCTAGGACCTGTTCAGGTTGGAGCTAGATTGACCCTTCTTCTTCCAATTCAGGTAGACTGGTTTGAATTCTGCTATTGTTCCCAATCACTTTCTTGAGGCATGAGACATGGAAAACTGGATGGATTTTTGCAGTAGGTGGCAAAGCCAACTTGTAAGCCACTTCTCCAATGCGATGAAGTACTTGATATGGTCCGTAGAATTTTGGAGATAGTTTCTGACAACCCTTGTCTTTGAGTGATGTTTTCTTATAAGGTTGCAGCCTCAAAACGACCTGATCCCCTTCTTGAAATTGGTGCTCTGAGCGATGCTGGTCTACCTATTACTTCATGCAATTTTGAGCTTGATGAAGATTCTCTCTAAGATGGGCTAGCATGGTTGCGCAGTGTTGTAAGAGTTGATCCACTGCTTGTACCTTTGAGCACCCCTTGATATAAGAAGTAGGGGAAGGAGGCAGTTGACCATATACTGCTTCATAGGGAGTCATTTTGGTGGTGGCATGATAGTTGGTGTTATACCACCATTCAGCCAGAGGTAACCACTATACCCAAAGATGTTGTTTTTCTGAAGTGAAACACCTAAGTTAGGTTTCCAGACATTTGTTGACGGCATCAGTTTGACCATCCGTTTGTGGATGATAGGAAGTACTGAGTTTTAGTTGAGTTCCTTGTAGCCTGAAGAGTTCCTGCCAAAAATTACTGGTGAAGATCAGGTCACGATTGGACACAATAGAAGTGGACATGCCATGCAATTTAAAGATCTGATCCATGAAAGATTGAGTGACCAAAGTCGGTGTAAACGGGTGGGGTAGGGCGCAGAAACGAGCATACTTCGAAGGTCTGTCCACAACCACCATGATGACTAACTTGTTGCCTAACTTTGGAAGACCTGTAATGAAATCCATAGAAACCTCCGTCCATATTGATGCCGGGATGGGCAACGGTTGTAATGTGCCTGGTGCGTTGACGGTCTCCCCTTTGTGGCATTGACAGACATCACATTCTACTACGAAAGTAAGGATGTCCTTTTTCATGCCTGTCCAAAAAAATGATCTTCTGGTGCGAGCATACGTCTTCTGAAAGCCTGAATGTCCTGCAATGGGGGATGAGTGCAATTCTGCCAAAATGCGACTTTTGAGGGTGGATCTTGGAGATATTATGACTCTGTCCCTGTAGCGAAGAATCTCCTCCTGCCACGAGTAGCCCTTGGTGGAATTTGGATCCGCCTGCAATTGAGAAATGAGTTGGGAGAGCCTGGGATGTGAAAACCATTCCCTGCGAGCCTCTTCAATCCATTCTGGAATGGGAAGGGAAATTGCTAGTAGGGTACTTTCCTCCTCAAATTTGTGAGATAATGCATCTGCTACACTATTGTCTTGCCCTTTCTTGTAAATGATCTCATAATCATATCCCAGCATTTTGGTGAGCCATTTATTTTGTTGTGGGGAGGATAGGCATTGCTCCAAAAAATATTTAAGACTGTGATGGTCTGTGTGGATTTAGAAACGTCGCCCCAATAAGTAAGGTCGCAAGGTTTCTATTGCATGTAAGATGGCCATCATTTCCTTCTCGTAGGTAGATTGGCCCAGATTCTTCCCACTTAATTGTTGGCTTGTGAAGGCCAAAGGTCATCCTTCCTGCATTAAGACCGCCCCAATACCCTGTCATGCGGAAAGAGTCGATAATGCGGACAAAACCGACCTCCCTAGAAGCAAAGGCTTTCTAGTGACAAACAAGACAAATAAACACTACCTTTCTCTAAACATGCATTGAGAATACAAGTAATCAGGTGATTTTAACATACCTTTAGTCCAACGCTTTGTAGTACTCCAGCCTCGCCGATCCGGATGAGCTCCTCCTTCTCTTCGAAACCTGCATTCACTAACAAGCCAAAAGATTAAATAACACCTGATAAACTCATAAAACAATATATATCCATCATACAGACCAAGGAGTATATGAAACAAATCATGAATAACAATCTGTTGAGAAAAATGAGTTCATTTGTATTAAGTGGAAACAAAAGAAACCATTACAACCTGAGCCTTGGTGTTGTGCAGGTTCCTCCTAGGGTCTAGCAAGAGTTTTCCTTTACTTTGATCAGCTCACCCACTTCCAAATAAGGCTAGGAAAGGATGGGAATCTCTCCTCTCAAGCTCTAAATGGGAGTCCTAATTCCAGCAGCATCTACCCTTAGGAATGTTCAGCTTTCAACCTCTCCTCCCTCTGGCCCAATGCCTGTATTTATAGTGCTCTAGAGGAAGTTATTCAGGTCCACCATCAATGGGATAAGCCCCTCTTTGGATGGGATAGCTCCCCTCTTGATGGGATAAGTTCCTCTTTGGTAGGGATACATGAACCATCTGGAGGTGCTCCATACACGTCAAACAAGCTTCTAGAATGCTCTAGAAATGACCACAAGTAACTTTTTTGGAGTGAAACTTGCACCTTTTGACCTTTACAGGAGTACACACCCTCTCCTTTACAGACAGAGCGTACAAGTACGCAGGTATTGTGAACTTGGGGTGTGTACACGCAGGTAAGGCTAAGAGAAACTGCGTAACCAGAGATATATAGATTTTTAAAGACTTTCTCTCTTTCTTGGAGTTTGACATGGAGAGCAGAGGTATGAGACTTGCCAAGGAGGATAGTATGACAGTTGATGGAGCCATACTAACTGCAAATTGTTATGGTGACAAATTTTAGTGTAACAGATTGCCCCCTAAAGTGCGAAGCCTATAGTAGATAAGGGTTTCATATCATCTAGGAAGGGTGAAGTACTTTATCATTTCAAGGATTATCTTGTGGAGAGCCCAGTCGGAACTTGCAAGTATTCAACACAAAATACATATATAAGATCATATCATCGCTGAGGTAGGCATTCCCATACTTAGATAGAAAACTTTAACTAACAAACTAACTACTGCTATGATACAGGAATGATTTTGCAGTACATCATAATCATAGACTTGTGTAGACATAGTATGGACACAGCCATCTGTTTATAGTTGGTCTACTTATACAATGAATACAAAACTCCTCGTAGCCTGGATGATGGAAACTAGATCTAGGGTCTTCATTTCTACTTCCCGAACAGGTACGATTCTATCCATGCGAATAAATGAGTTGATGTCGAACATGGTAGAAACCACTTGATTACTAGTCAATGATGTAAACTGTTAACAAGCGTGAGAGAGACCACCAGTGATGTCAATGGTTCTCAAAGTACCCAGTAGAATCCATGAGATGTGAATGAATGAGTTGATGTCGAACATTTCACGGAATCCTTCGATCGAAAGTCAATGATGTAAACCGTCGTCAAAGGCGAGAAACCTGCCATTGATGCATGCAGACTTCAAGGTACTGACGATTCCTAGGTCATCTTTCTAGATAATGTGCTGATGTCGATAAAAAGCGACCCGTTGCAGGCAAGCCGACAACACGAAATCACAGATCAAGTTGAAGAAATGTAGCTATAAGGACTGACTCAGGGATGGTCGAGATGGATGACGGGTATTTTGCAGATGAATGGTTTATTGCAGAGACCTCTTGAACACATAACGACACAACAGATGGCTTGGTGACATTTGACCCAAAGTTAATACCCGGCTGAAGACTTTCAATGTGGTTTGATCAACTGTGAGGTAAAGGATTTCCCAACCCAGGTGAATGAAAAGTGTCGTGTTCAAGAGTGGTAATAAGGCTTCTTCTGAGACAAAGGATAACAAATACGCTCATTTTTCTCTCTTTTCCCCCACCATTTCTAGCATGTACCTCTTTATTTTTTACAAGCTTGAGGAGGATAACATATGCTTGATTATAAGCTCATCCTTCGGATGAGTCCAACTTAGTTTTGATTCGAACCCTAAGAAGGAGTGGTCTGTTCCTGTTTGTAATCGAACAGGTCCTTTACTATGAAATTTTAACGAGTCCAGTATAGGAGAAACTTGGCGTTTTTCAATTTTAGAGAGTCTGAAAAATCTTAAGAAGACTCTAGGTTGAACTTTTTCGTAAAGTTGTGTCTCCCAAGCCCGAAAAAGTATAAAATAATGCTTGAGAGAACCGCTTGACCTTACGACCAAGGAGTAATTTCATGATTAGTGTCTTTGACCTGAAAAGTAAAAAGTGATCAAGGACACGTCGTTTTATTTCCAGTATCGAATTTGAAATGACAAAAATCCGGCAATCTTTTCCTGTTTTTATGGTCAGAAAAAGGGCTATAATGGGACCGTCTTTTAATTTTGTTTTAACGAGTGTAAAAGAAACGCTCGGAAATCTTTTCATGTTTTAGGAGTCAGAAAAGGGCTTAAAAGATGACTCTGATATTTTTGTTCGTGAAAAAATGACATTTTCCTTGAAAATCCTTTCATCCTGCGCAAAAACCAACACATTACTCATACCTGTTTAAAGATAGATAAAAATACTTGAAAAATACCTTTTCATGGTGGAAAATAAACAAATTTAACATTCATTTACTCAAAAAACCTATAAAAAGGGCTTTTACCATTTCATTTTTACCATTTTACTGTTGAGGAGAGAAAAAGGGCTTTTGGCAAGAAACTTCCCGTGGACATTGCGGAGAATCTGACCGTCGAAATCGAACGCCGTCTCATCAAGTATTCTACAACATCCTCCCTTGCATTTCCATCCGTTTAGAATTCATTTTTAGGCTTTAGTTTTATTTTTTGGAGACCTTGGGGGTTTCAAGGTCCGCTTTTCGGGGTACGCAGGTGTCCCATGGGTGACCTGCGTACCCGGACATTTTCTCCATTGGGAAAATGTCGGGCGTATGCAGCTTGCCTTAAGAGAAGGTGCGTACAGACGCTCTGTCTCTAAAGGCAGGCTGCGTACCCCGCGGAAAGCATTTTGAAACTTCCAGTGCTCCAAAATGAACCAAAAACTTTCAATTTTATGGACTCTAACAGATGTTTTATGGTGTGTAGATCGCCCACCATGCTTGATTGGCGCGAGAGGGAACACGAAGATGTTGATTTGGCTGCGATTAATCATTAACCTTCCATTGATGCTTTGAAGGCATGCGGTCTTTACAAATACTGGGCCATACCTGGCATGAGGGCCCAGGTACGCTTTCTAGAGTGGCTGGTCGAAAGGTGGAACGTTCAGGATCAGTGTTTCTACATCGGAGGGCAACAGCTCGAGATAGAGCCCTCTGATATTTACTTTCTCACTGGTTTGCCCAAAAGGGGTGAACAATTGACTCTGTCCGGGACTAGGCCAGGTGGCCAGTCCATTGCTAGCCTCCGGCTAGAGTGGTGTAACAACCAAAACCAGGATAAGGGGATAGAAATCAAAAAGATATCCCTACCTGAACTTATGGTAATTGCCTTTACAGTTACCAGACTTTGCGGCACTACCGCTTTGCACATTGCCACCAGGTCCCAAATGCAGATGGCGATTGATTGCTATCAGGGCACCATCTTCAACTGGTGCGATGCTGTGTTGGCTAACTTAAAGGGCCAACTGACTAGGACTAAAAACGGACAGCTGAAGACTTTTGGTTATGGGCCTTTAGTTGTGAGTTTTGCCCTAGAGAGGGTTCTGATGCTGATCCCACAGCATCTCACTGTTGAGGTTGGGCCTCCCCGAGAGCCTAAGTTGATGCGATGGGTTGCGGTGATGGCCCGTCATCCTGATGAGGGCACGGAGGTTGTCCGATTTAGACCGGAGTATTTTCACTGGTTAGAGAACCAGGTCTTCTCGATTCAGGATTTCCCGTATGCCAGAGTTGATTTTCGCGGAGACCCGGACATGATTCTTCCACCGGAAGAACAGTGGGACGACACAGGTACTTCATTTTCCACAAGTTTTTAAATTATTTACTTTTTTTTTTTTTATATCGTCTCAAAATTGACAGTGACAATTTTCAAAATGCAAATGTAGGTCCACAGCGTCCGGCCAATCTCCGGCCTTTCGAGAGGAGAGTACCAGTTGCACCAGCACCAGCCCCACAGGATGCGGCCGCAGAGACCTTAGCCGAGCTGGAACAAGACCTAGAGCGTCTTACGGCAGACATACCAGAGACGACTATAGATGACATTCCTATCAGACTTCAGCGCTATGTGGTCACAGTCCCAGGACCTTTTAGGAGGTTCTTGTGTAGGGTAGTGCGTGCAGTGGTCTCGTATAGAGAGCACCACCAGTGACTGGCTGGTCACTTTTGTAGACACATGTGACATTTTGGTTTTTTTACTTATCATTTTTGCCGATCATAAGGTGTTTTTCAACCTATGATCGAAGACGATGCATTTTTTGACACACTGCTATCTATATATATCATTATTACCGGCTTATCTTGTTAAACATGTGTGATGAAATGTTTTTTAAATTTACATGTATGATTATCGCAAATGTCTGTCTAACATTCGAGAAGCAATTGCATCTGCTAATGTATTTAATGACCTTGGAATATGCTGATATTCAATGTAATCAAATTCACGTTCCAAGAGGCGCACTCTCAAAAATAACCTTAATAACACTGGATTTATAATGGCATATACTCTATTAAGCTGTAATACAACGAGTTCAGAATCTAACCTCACTATCAAACTCCGAATCCCAAACGAAATAGATTCAGACAATAATTCAATCACTGCACTGTATTCTGCAATGTTGTTTGTTGTTTGACCGAGGCTCACCCCATGCATAGAGACTAACTCGTCAGAGGGCAAATAGATAACCCAAGCTGCGGAAGAGATATTCTGTGTACTACGACAAGCACCATTAGCAAATCCAATGTACGTTTGGAGAGGCGTCGACATCAGCAATATCAAGAGTAAAACCAAGATAAGCCAGAATAATGACGAAAAACACACTCTCTAAGCTAAGCACACTATCTATACTAATAAACACACTAGCTAGAAAGAAAAATCTAACCTAACTAAATCTCCATACCCATCATTTGAGCATAATACCTCTTTAGGTAAAGTCCATTTCTGGGTTTACCCAAAGAGTCCCCATCAAAATCTACCAGCTCCTAGGCCCCTTTTGCTAGCTTTCGCTTAACAATGTAGGGCCCATGCCACATAGGAACGAATTTTCCAGCACCTAATTTATCGTTAGCTTGATAATATAATAGCACTAGGTCTCCTTCCGAAAAATTTCGAGGGGTCACGTTATGATCATACTGAGCTTTCATCCATTTTGTGTGAGTCTCGATTGCCAAAGCAGCGTCACGTCGAGTCTCATCTAATTGAGCTAAGTATAATAGACGTTTCTCCTCTTCGGAAGTAGCTGGAAGTAATTCGACAGCCATTTGAAGTGACGGGATTTCGCATTCAATGGGCAACACTGCTTCCAAACCATAAACTAGTTGGAAAGGAGTGAACCCTGTTGATGTTTTCACTGAGGTTTGGTACGCCCAAAGCGCGGAAAATAACATGTTGTGCCAATTCGACCGATGAATACCAATGATTCCTCGGATCATGATAACTAAAACTTTGTTGATAGACTCAACCAGGCCATTGGCTTGTGGATAATAAGGAGTTGAGCTATCGTGACGCAAACCAAGCTGGCCTGTAAGTTCTGTCATCATAACGTTTCAAAAATGGCGCCCATGGTCAGTGATTATCGCTTGTGGGACACCAAACCTAGCAATAATGTGATTGAATACGAAAATCGCAGCTGTCTTGCCGTCTGCCTCGAATGTAGGCATCGCCTCGGCCCACTTAGAAAAATAATCAACCGCAAGGATGATATACGCATGCCCCCCGGCCGAGTGAGGGTTACATGTAATAAAATTGATACCCCATTTAGCAAAAGGACCAACGGAAATTATAGGGTGGAGAGGAGCAGGTGGTGCGCACATCTTGCGATCAAACACTTGACAGTTGTGGCATTTCCGGACCGCAATAATACAGTGTTTAAACAAGGACGGCCAGAAGTAGCCAGCGCGTAATATCTTTTGGGCTGTGGCATACCCAGACATATGACTGCCACACGCTCCAGAGTGATAGTCATTCAAAACCCTTTCAGCTTCCTCATGAGTTAAGCAACGACGAAAAACCAAGTCCGCCCCACGACGATAAAGAGTATCTCCAATAATTTTGTACTGTTGGGACTGGAATCGGATTTTCTGACGTTCCGACTTTGAAACTTTGGGCCGAAAGGATTGGGTTTGGAGATAGACAATTATATCCCCATACCACGGATCTAAATTGCTGATGAGAAACAAAGATTTGTCCGCAAGGGGTTCCTCTGCCACAGTTTCCGTGTCAGCACGCGGGAAATCACACATCAATTCCACAAAAACTAAAGATTTCTTAGACTTAGACTTTTCAAATTCCAAGTCGAACTCCTACAGGATAACGATCCATTTAGAGTACTTTCCCCCTAGCAATTGTTTAGTCAAAATGTAGATCATAGGGTTGCAATCCGAAATGACTGTAGTTTTACGGAGAATAATGTAGTGACGAAAACGTTGGATAGCTTGAACGGCTGCCAAGGCCAATTTCTCCACATGTGAATATTTGAGCTCAGTGGGATTTAACGTCCGACTAAGGTAATAGATCACATGTTCCATTCCGAATTCGTCTTCCTGGACTAATACCATTCCAATGGTGGAATGAGGGGCGGCGAGGTACAAAAAGTAATCCTGGTTGTAGTTGGGAGGATGCAGCAACGGTGCATGGGTCAACGCGTGCTTAAGCGCATCAAAAGATTTCTGAGCTATCTCATCCCAAGAGAATTGAGCATTTTGTTTCAACAACCTGGTAAAACCTTTGGTAATCTCGGCGTAGTTCGGAATGAATCGGCGTAAAAAGTTTGCTTTCCCCTGCAAACTTTGGAGTTGGCGCAGACTCGAAGGAGGAGGCAATTTGATGATAGCTTCTACCTTCGAGGGATCGATGCGAATGCTGGCTTTTGAAACTACAAATCCCAGCAATCGTCCCACTTCTATGCAGAAGACACATTTGTGTGGGTTCAACCGTATACGATAATGTCTACACCTCATACAAATTGCTCGTAAATGGACAAGGTGATCAGCTCGATGTAAGGAGTGAGCAGGCAAATCATCGAGATACGGTTGCACAATGTGCTTGATGTCATGAAATGCATAAGACATCGCCCTTTGAAAAGTGGCTCCGGCATTCTTAAGCCCAAAAGGTAATTTGCAATAAGAAAATGTCCCCCATGGAAAAATGAAAGCCATTTTTGGTTGATCGGCAGGTAGAATATTGATTTGGTTGTAACCGGAAAAATCGTCCATAAAGGAAAATATTTCACTGTCGGCACAATCATCAATTATTTGATCGATATAGGGTCTGGGATAGTTGTCCTTGGGACAAGCACGATCGATACATATTCTTATTGTTCCCTGCTTTTTATTAACCGGAACAATATTCGATACCCAATCCGTTAACGGGATCGGATAAATGAAACCTGCTTTCAACATCTTCTCAACTTCTGCTTTAATTGCAGCCGCTTTTCGTGGGTGAATCTGATGCAGACGTTCCCGGACAGGTTTAGTGTCCGGGTAAGTCTTGATTTCATGGACAACAATGGCGGGATCAATTCCTGGCATTTCCTCGTAAGACCAGGAAAACACGTCTTGGAATTCTTGAAATAGGGCCTTGTATGTTTGAATTTCGTCATCTGAACACGAGGCACCTATATGAATGTGTTCAACAATTCCGGGCTTGACTGAAATGTCAATGGGAATAGTACGAGAAATATTTCCCAAATTCAGCTCTGAATCAGGATGTTTCATTGGACTGTGAGCGTCTTTGACATATTCAGCTATAAATATTGATGAGAAATTGTTTTCAAAACGATCATCCTCAGGTAAAAACGAAGATCTATGATGGAGATCTTCCCATGGTAAATCGTCTACACACAGGACTTCACAAAGTTGTTCGTCAGATGACACAACTTCGGGAAACATTATTAACTCTGAGGTTGACGCGAAAAGGGATTCCTCACGGACCACATTCATTTGGTCGATTTTGGTTGAACTCGGGTCAGAAAGAGACTGCACGGCTTCATAGGCAATCTCATATGGACTCAAAGGCATTGCATCACTGAATGAGTCTATCTCAGATTTAGAGGGAACGATCCAAGGATCGTCGTAAATAATGGTGTCTGAAGTAATCATATGAATAGATGCAAATGAAGACACGACGTTGATTGGAGGAAAAGGAAAAGTTCCCAGTAAACCGGCATCTTTAACTAATCCTACGCCAACATCCTTGTAAGGGATAGTTGTTTTACCGACATGCTGGATACTCTCTGAAGAGGCTGGGTCGGATGAAAAATAGGCCAGCTGGTCTATGGTTACGATCTTGCCATTGTGTGGAAACTTTATTACTCTGAAGACCGATGAAACGACCGCTATCATAGCGTAAGACCAACTTTGACCCAAAAGAAGGTTGTAGTCTAGAGGGGCATCAACCACTTCCACATCTAGACTTACGTTTTTTCCTTCAACCCCTATAGGCAAATCCTGTAGAATGCCAAACGGATGGAACCCACGGCCATCAAAGGCCTTAAGAATTGTTGGGGATTGATTTAGTAAAGGAGAACCAAGTGATCTCCAACACTGTATCGACATAATACATGTGGAAGCTCCCTCATCAATTACAGTCCGATGAATAGGCCTGTTTTTGACTATCACTGGGATCTGGAAAGCCATCTGATGAGGCAACCGTGGTGTACTATTTTCTAGATCAAAGATTATTAGGTTCGGGTCCTGAACATCAACAGCTCCTATAGCCGACAAAAGTAATTTTCGTTGTGCTGGGCATGATTGCAGCACTTCTAAAGCCGACATTGTTGAGGGTGAAACAGCTAAATCCTCAACAATGTTGTAATTCTGGGTTGCTCTCGCATGTGGATTGAAAGTAGACCTTCGAAGTACTGATTACTAAGTCAGGGTTAGGTTTCTCGATCTGTAGTGGATCGGAACCGGGAGCTGAGGTTGATGGATTTGAATGAGAAGATTCTGCTTCTTTCAATCCATCAACAGGACTCTTACTACCATAATCTTGCGATCGAGTCGCAATCCTTACATGAGACATCATCAATATGGGTTCTGCAGTGGCACTCGAGGAAGAACCTATCATCTTACTCTCCTGCTTTGGAAATGGATCTTTCAAAACAGCAGGAGTTGAGGAACCTTTGACGATTTTCACAACCTCGGCCCGATGAGGGCAATCTCTTGTAAAATGATCCTCTTCACAAATAAGACAAGGATATCGAGGTTTGTGCTTTTCGTCATTGGTTTCCGACTTTTCTGTTTTCTCCTTTGGAGTCTTGTCTGCTTTACTCTTCTTCTTACCTTTCTTCTTTCCACTGTTTTTTTATTTAGCCGTAGATGACTCTACAGCATGAATATCAACAGAGATTTCAGGAGAAGATTCTCCTGTCGGGGAATATGGTAAGGTTATAATGGGCGAAGAATTCTTTGAAGAATTCTTCTTGCTTTTAGTATTTACTGTACCAATCATGCCATTAGCAGCATGAGATCCCGAAGGAGCAGCAGCGATTTGATTTGACTTTGGAAGATCTGGGATCTTTTCGTGTAACGTACCTGACTGAGTGTAAACTAAGTCAAGGTACTGCGCTTGAGCAATTACTTGCTCCTCAGTAACTACTCCGGCCTTAGCTACGTCTTCAGTAATCTTCGGTAATAATGATTTAACAAACCATTCAGCGAAGATTTGGTCCGGGATAAAAACTTTCACTAATCGTCGTCGATGTCTCCATTCATGTATATGATCGGAAATATAAGTGGACGTCGACTGTTTTAATGAAGTTAGTAGCTTCGTGCCATTATCATATCTGACCGGCAACTGAAAATGAGTTAGGAACGAGGTAGCTAACTGACTAAAATTGTAAAAAGAGGCCCGTGGTAACTCAATGTACCACTTGGCCGCGAGACCAATGAGCGTACGCTGGAAAAGACGTAAGCGGATCGAATCATCCGAGATGGAATTTGAAGCACACCAGAGGTGGTAAGTCATCACATGATTTGACAGATCCTCTCCAGACTTACCTTCGAACTTGGGTATATCACTGGGCAACTTATTTGGCATTGGCGGCCAGAACGGAAGATAATTTATTGGATCGTTCGTTAGGCACGACAAGTCTGGTAAATCCAAAGTTGCGATAAACGGTAATTGCCGATTAGGATCCCTAAAACTCTGGGTCACAAGATCAGTCCCAGGAGGAGGATATCCAGGATAACTTGGAATAGGAATCGCATTCGGGATATTATATCCTCCTGGAAAACCAGGATTAACCGGACCGTACTGGGGTTGCTGAGGTTGTTGATAAGTGTACCCAGGATACGATTGATACTGGTAAACCGGCTGTTGGACAGCAGGCCCGTATTGGTACTGTCCCTAGCACGGTTGATAAACGAATTGTGGTTGACTAGTGACAACCGTACTTAAACCATGCTGTCCTACAGGCATCTGAACCGTAGTTTGAATCGTAGATCCAGAGAATGGTAAAGATGTCTGAGGAGTAGTTGCAGAGACAGTAGAAACTGGAGCTGTCGATACTCCAGAAGCAAGTGTGGTGGAAGGAACAGATGTTGCGGTAGTTGCAGCAGTCGTTTGAGATGGAGTACTAGTTGCAATTGGCGACTGAGTAACTACCGAGGGTACAGAAGTTTGAACATTAGACTGGACTGGTTGCTGGGATGGACCAGCAACTAAGGGTTGTCCAGCTTGAGATGACAACTGTACGCTTGGCTGCAATACCTGTTGAACTTGCGATCGATCCCACACTATGTTCATTCTGGGGTATTGACCCATGACAGGTTGAGGATATTGAGATCCATAACCGGATTGAGGGTAGGATTGATAATTGAAAGGTACATTTCCCGTACCTTGAACATAAGGCTGACCTTGGGGTGGTTGATAACCTTGACTCGAATATTGACCTTGAGGTTGATACCCTTGAGGGAAATACTGATACTGGGGTTGACCTTGAGCTATAAATTGATACTGAGGTTGACCTTGGGGTACATATTGAGGCTGGGGTTGACCTTGAGGAATGTATTGTACTATGGGTACATACTGTCCTTGAGGTTGCCCCCCAGACGCAATTTGTGTACCTTGAGGTTTCCCCCCAGGCGTTAATTGAGGCTGCCCCCCAGGTGGTAATTGGCCACCTTGAGGTTGAGAACCGGGAACTGAGCCTGACATCATGTAAATGTCCCCTACACCCAACGGTTTATTACCATTGTTTCCAGCTAATAACCCATGTTCAATGGGTTGAGGAGATGCTCCCGCAAAAGTACCAGAAAGTGACTGATACCCGGAGGGAATAGAAGGACCACCATACAAGAAAGATTTAGGAGATTGAGTGAACACGGACGACTGACTAGACAAATTTACAGGAGTATATATACCTCCAGGTGGAAAAGGAGTATGAGGTGGAGAAAAACTTATCCCTGAGTTGCCTAAATAATTGGTTAGCGAAAGATACCAAGTAGTACTTTTAGGAGGACTGTAAAAGATGGATTCACGCTCCCTTAGATCAATAGTAGGTTGATCTTCAAGGATAGAAACACCAAACTCTTCCTCTGGAGCAAGTTCTTCAATAGCTATCAAACCAGCAGGAAGATTTTCAGTGATAACCCTTTCTACCCTAGGTGAATCAGGAGCACTAGAAGTTGGAGTAACAGGTTCAGATACTTCAGGTTCTTCGCCTATATCACTAGTAGATGAAAAACTACCAGCAAGCTCGGAAACTGCAACATCTTCCGGATTATAACCTGTTTCTAGACCTTGGTAATCTGGATGGACTACCAACGACGATTCTCCTTCTTCAGGTGAACCTACTTTACTGCCACTAGGAGTTACAAGGACTTTAAACCTTCGTAATGACCCGGAACCTCTTCAGGAGGTTCACCCCGAAGTCTACGGGACTTCCTCAATAAATCAACCATGGTAACAATCTCAGGAGACTTGCCCAAAAGTCTACGGGACTGTCTCGGTAATTCAGCCACAGTTAAAAACTTTTAACTACTACACACGCAAACAAAGAAAAATCTCAAAGCAAACCACCTAAAGTCTCTAAAGAACCAAACAAATTTGAATCACAAGAATCTAGGGCGTCAAACCATACACAAATAGTAGCCTTCCGGACCGAAAACACTAGTTGGAGATGAAACCCAACATTGCCGGATTCAGTACAGAAGTGGTGGGTGGAACAGTTACCCCGGCAACCTGCTTAATGAATATACTGGCACAAGTTCCTCCACTTTAACCGTCTCGAGTGAAGTGAACCGCCCAGAAAATCCAAGTGAGTCTAGCCGACGTCTGCTCCAGGTACAATGGGATCTTCCCTCCACCGTCACCTCGGTAGAATCCTAAAGATAATGGTCGCTAAGGTTACCAACAACAACAAATATACCTGGGGGAACAGTCTACGACCCGATAGCACGCAAGGGCAGAGTAACAAGCTCAATCCCCTTGCCGGCTCCTTGACAATAATCCAAGGTTTATCGACAAGTGACCCCAGGCTCCTCGACAATAATCTGAGGTTTACCGTTTGTAGTACGTGCGTATCTGGCGTCTTTCCCAATGAAGGAGGATTGATCCCCTCACTGGTTCGGACACGGTCTCGTGCTTCTCCTTTAAGAGGAGCTTTCCCAGAGTACAAATGAAATAGTTGGATTTATCCTACCACAAGATGAGCTACTTGTTTGGTTTTACTGTCTTGGAGAGTTAATTACTCTCCTACTCCAAGACACTAGCCTGATCTATATTGGTGTTTCAGAGACCTAGTAAATAAAAAGTTACTAAGTTGATTTTACTTTAAGTGTTAATTTTTATGGCTTTTCTTTAAGACAAAAGGTAGTGGAGATGAAATTGATGGTGTGTAGACTCGACTCAAATCCACTAAAAATATGCACTTAGGATGATTTATACTAACTTTTCTTTTTCAATGAATTCCCTAGCTAAGAGAGTTGGAGAATGCAAAATTGATATAAAGACAACTTTCTTGGCAATGAAAATCAAAGAAACAAACTCTTTATCTTTTCCAAAACATACAACACATGACCACCAATCACTTCACGAAAATTCCTTTTCCTTTCAAAGACTCAAATTCTACCAAAGCAAACTTTCCTTCAAAATATATTTTTTGTATTTTTTCCTAATTAATAAAGCATGTAAAACTTACTTTTAACAGAAATCAAAGTTCAAAAAGCTATGGCAATCAAATCAACTCAATTTCACACAAAAGCAAATCTAAGAGAAATAAATCTAAATGTAAATCTAATGAGGCAAAAGCCTACTAAAGATGATTCCTGGATGTTTTACTCAGTCAAAATGTAACTAAGGACTAATTAATGCAGAACCAAAAACCAGTCAAAAACAAAAATCAAAATCTTTTGTTCTTTTTCTCAAGAATAAAATTCAAAGTTCAATCAACAAACTTTTTCGAGATTCGCAAACAGAAAACACAAAGGTAGGTTTCTCACAAGGGTGGATTCTATGAAAGGCCCGACTTCTAAGAGGACTGAACAAAACCAGAGAGATCCAAAGTTTGACAACCTCTAATGCCAAAGTCACTACAGGACCAGTTAAAAATCAAACCCTAGGGCAAAATCTCTATGAATTTCACTAAAACTCTCGACACTGACGAAACAAGCTTAGGTGAAGATTTATGGCAGAAAACCAGTGGATCTGGGCAGAAAAAACAAATTAAAAACAAAATCTAAAAGGCAAAAAGGAGAAAATTGGAATTTTCTCAATTTTGACAGGGAACGCAGGCAACCTGTTTGCACAGGTGCGTGTACGCTCTGTGCACAAAGCTGCAGTGCATACAGGTACGCACTGTGCTCAACGCAGAGGCTGCGTACTTCTAGAAAAACTAAGAAAAACTAAAATCTAATTTAACCCTAAGCTAGCGCACCCAAAAACACAGTCAGACAGCCAAGAACCAGAAAACAAACAACTTTTCTCAGATCAAAATTTCATACAAAGGAAAAAACATTCACATCAATGGATTCCCCAGTGGATTCGCCATTTTGTCATGCGGAAAGAGTCGATAATGTGGACAAAACCGACCTCCCTAGAAGCAAAGGCTTTCTAGTGACAAACAAGACAAATAAACACTACCTTTCTCTAAGCATGCATTGAGAATACAAGTAATCAAGTGATTTTAACATACCTTTAGTCCAACGCTTTGTAGTAGTCCAGCCTCGCCGATCCGGATGAGCTCCTCCTTCTCTTCGAAACCTGCATTCACTAACAAGCCAAAAGATTAAATAGCACCTGATAAACTCATAAAACAATACATATCCATCATACAGACCAAGGAGTATATGAAACAAATCATGAATAACAATCTGTTGAGAAAAATGAGTTCATTTGTATTAAGTGGAAACAAAAGAAACCCTTACAACCTGAGCCTTGGTGTTGTGCAGGTTCCTCCTAGGGTCCAGCAAGAGTTTTCCTTTACTTTGATCAGCTCACCCACTTCCAAATAAGGCTAGGAAAGGATGGGAATCTCTCCTCTCAAGCTCTAAATGGGAGTCCTAATTCCAGCAGCATCTACCCTTAGGAATGTTCAGCTTTCAACCTCTCCTCCCTCTGGCCCAATGCCTGTATTTATAGTCCTCTAGAGGAAGTTACTCAGGTCCACCATTAATGGGATAAGCCCCTCTTTGGATGGGATAGCTCCCCTCTTGATGGGATAAGTTCCTCTTTGGTAGGGATACATGAACCATCTGGAGGCGCTCCATACACGTCAAACAAGCTTCTAGAATGCTCTAGAAATGACCACAAGTAACTTTTTTGGAGTGAAACTTGTGCCTTTTGACCTTTATAGGAGTACGCACCCTCTCCTTTACAGACAGAGCGTACAAGTACGCAAGTATTGTGAACTTGGGGTGCGTACACGCAGGTAAGGCTAAGAGAAACTGCGTACCCAAAGATATATAGATTTTTAAAGACTTTCTCTCTTTCTTGGAGTTTGACATGGAGAGCAGAGGTATGAGACTTGCCAAGGAGGATAGTATGATAGTTGATGGAGCCATACTAACTGCAAATAGTCATGGTGACAAATTTTAGTGTAACATACCCATACCCGAAGCATCACATTCAATGACAAAAGATTTGGTGAAATCAGGTAGTGCTAAGACTGGAGTGGAACACATGGCATTTTTGAGAGCTGTAAAGGCCTGTTGTGCGTCCTCATTCCAGAAGAATGAATTTTTCTTCAGGAGTTGAGTGAGGGGCTTCTCTATGCAACCATAATTGCGGACAAATTTGCAATAATAGCCTGTGAGACCCAAAAATCCTCTCAGGCTCTTCAAGGTCCTAGGTTGAGGCCAATCCTGCATTGCCTGGATCTTTTTGGGGTCCACCTTGACACCTTCACGCCCCACAATGTGGCCCAAATACTCAACTTCTTCCATGCCAAATGAACACTTGGACATCTTAACAAATAATTTATGCTTGCGGAGCAGTTGCAAGAGTAGATCTACATGCTGAAGATGTGCGGCCCAAGTGTAACTATAGATGAGGATGTCATCGAAGAAGACAAGGACAAATTTCCTGCGATATGTTTTGAGAAGGTGGTTCATAAGGCTCTGAAAAGTAGATGGGGCATTACAAAGACCGAATGGCATGACCAGGAACTCATAATGGCCTTCATGAGTTTGGAAAGCAGTCTTTGGAATGTGAACTTCCTTCATGCGAATTTGGTGGTAGCCTGAGCGCAGATCCAGCTTAGTGAAGAATTGAGCCCCATTGAGTTCATCCAGCAAATCATCAACCACCGGGATGGGAAATTTATCTTTGACTGTCAACTTATTGAGGGCCCTGAAGTCTGGACACATCCGCCACTCCCCATCTTTCTTGAGCACCATGACCACCGGTGATGAATAAGGACTAATGCTGGGACGAATGACACCTGCTTCCAAAAGTTCCTTGATTATTTTTTCTATTTCATTCTTTTGGGTGAACAGATATCTGTATAGGCGCACATTTGGGGGTTGGGCCCCTAGAACCAAGGTGATGCTATGATCATGTTCCCCTCTTGAGGGTGCAAGCTCATGAGGCTTGTCAAAGACCGGCAGATGGTTATTTAAAATTTGTTGCATCTTAGGATGAATCGGCAGAGACTTGGTTGCAACTTCCTGGATGGCATTAAATTGAGTTATAACTCCATGATGGCCGTTTTTTAGCAATTTTTCCATCCTGTGCAAGCTAATGATAGAGGGAGCTCCTGCCTGGAGTCCATGGAGGGTATGTGTGGAGTTGTTCTGCTTAAAACTCATATATAACTCCTGGAAATCCATTGTGATTAGCCCAAGAGTGCAGAGCCATTCAGCGCCGACGACAATGTCGCACCCTCCCATGTGTATGGCAAACATGTGGGTCTTCAACTGATAATCCCCCATTTGAAGTTTGACATTTTCATAGCGGCCTTCACATTTCATTATGCCCCCATCCGCAATTTGGACTTGGAAGTTAGAAACTACTCGTACAAAATAATGCACTGCTTCCATGACTTTTTGATGGATGAAATTATGTGTACTTCCACTATCAATCAAGACTACTATTGGGCGATGTTTAATAAAACCTCTCATTTTGAGAGTTTGAGGTGAAGAATTCCCTGCCAAATCATGCAGCGAAATAACTTGTTCATCAGGCACATTGTCCTTTTGGTTGTCCTCTTCTACTGCCTCATGTTCCTCAAGTGGTGGATCTTCCTCTGATGAGCTGTAGTCAGTGGCATCAATTTGAAAAAAATTGGGCTCCTTGCATTTATGACCTGGGGAGTATTTTTCATCACAGTAGTAACATAATCTTTGCTTTCTTCTTTCGTCCATTTCTGCAGGTGACACCTTTTGGACCTTAAGTGTTTGAGTCGTGTTGTGAGCCTGTGGGGGGCGACCCTTAGTGGAGAAATTTGGGCAACTGTACTAGGCTGCTAATGCACGTTCCATGTTACGAGCTACCTTGCAGGCCTCCGTCCATGTGGGATGGTGGTGCAGTAGGACTTGGGCTTTTATGGCTTCTTTAAGACCGCCGATAAAACATTCCGTGTAGAACACATCTAAGAAACCCCTAGTGCGGAAGACTAAGGCTTCAAAGGCTGTAATATATTCATCCACTGTGCCAGTTTGTCGGATCTTAGTAAGACGACCCAAAAAAGAAGATTCCTAGTCAAAGCAGTCTGCAAGAGCTTTTTTGAAGTTGGTCCAAGCCATGGAAGGTCCATTGCAACGTTGATGCCATTCCCACCATTCCACCTTTCATTGTCCAAGTACATTCTCCCCACCATAAGCTGAGTCTCATTATCTAAGATGTTATTCAGATTGAAATACTGCTCCATTTGTGCTATCCATGCTGCAGGGTGAGAACCGTCAAATTTATGCATATCCAACTTGGGAGGTCGCTGATGGGATTGTTGGTGGGTGCCCCAGACGCGAGGAGAGTGGCTAGACTCACCCTCACTGTGTCCATTGCCATTATATGCCTCCTCGTGGGCTTCCTCCTTGCCCTTTGAGATTAGGCTAGATAGTCTGTCAAGTTGACTTTGGATGGATTGCAAGGTGAGTTCAAGTTTTTCAATCCTCTCATTGGCCATAACTTGAGCTCTAGTTTCTACCATGCACCGAGCAGATGTTCTTGAGATTTGGGACCGCCCAAAAAATTGTTCAGTAAGAATTGAATGGTACCGCCCTGCTCAGCTCGTCGTCCTGATTCTGATGGGCTAGATCACCAATAAGCGCCCCATCCTTATGAATACTGCAATTGCCAAATCCCCAAAATGTCAATGCTGCCAAAAGTCCTGCGAAAATTATGCCCCAGTATAGGAACCCCACACAACTACTCAGATCTGGTGGATCTGAGAGATCTGAATGGTAGATTGGATAGCTCTGGGCAGTGGAACAAACTACTGCTGCGGATCTGATGGATCTAATAGATCGGAATGGTTGGTCTGCTAACTCGGAACTGTGGGACTGATGTCTACTGCTGCTACACCCCTTTGCACAAGCGGATCTGGCAGAGATGATGCGTGATTCCGAGATAGAAAAGGGAACTATTGTCTCGAGGAGTGTCAGGTGCTACAGATCGCAATATACATAAGGGTTTGATAGTAGTACTCGGCCCAATGTTTCAGGGCTCTAACTAAGGAGGATCAAACGTACCCTTTTCCGTACAACCAGACTACCCTATTGTACAGGCGAGTAATCTCTCCGAGTGTTATTCTCGGTGTACTGTAGCAGCAAGACAGCCGACGGTTTATCTATGGCGAGGTTGCGGAGGAGCTAAGGGGCTTCCGATATACCTAGAAGGTACTTGGAAGATAGTTCGTACGTGGTTCTGTCTAATGCGCTACTACTCGAAGGGGTACCCATAGGGGTTACAAGGGAGTCCAACAAGCGTGACCACCTCTTGTATTTCCTACGTGCATGCCTCCCCAAATCCGCAGGTTTATGCGCTCAACGACAAATCGTGTGGTTTAAAGACGCCATAACACGTCTGTAGCCAAAAAAAAAATTGCTAAGAAATGGAGATCCCACCGGCCCTGGAAAGTGCTCTAATACCACTTGTTATGCTCTTAACCAACAAAAAGATACCCAAATACAGAATATGTGAAGAAAGATACCCAGAACATAGAATAGTGAGAGACAACAGCAAATATTTTATTATTCAGAAAGCAATGTTCACTGGCCTGTTCGAGGGGGCAACCTCCAATAGAGCAGAGCTCGATTCAAAAATAAGACACGATGCTCCTCGCAGGGAGTCTCTATCCTTTATATGTGACTCATACATGCAATACCATGGATCAATACCGTGGGTCTTATTAATACCATCTATCTAATACTATGGCCCATTTGCAGCTAACTGTGGTCTCGTCATTAATTGCGGGTTAACCACTTACAATTATTGATATGGGCTTTATTGACTCTTGGCTATGAATCAATCCCATTACATAAATAAGGGGGTTAGGGTGGAACCCTAACATGATTATTTTTGCTCAAGGAGAGAGGAAGAAGTTCTATGAAAAATTAAGGAAACTAGGGCAGAATTGAGGTGAGGTTTGGGAGACCTATAGGGCATCGGGCAGATGGAGGGTGTGATAGCTGGTAAGTTGGACTACTACTGGAAGAGATCTGCTGCATAGAAATTGACAGTCAACCAAGAAAATCAAGCAGCAACGAAATGAGTGCATCCTAGGAAAAACATAGTTTTGCATTAAAATGGCCTAAACTATGATGTTAGAAAATTATATATTACGGAGCAATGGAACACATAAAATATTACAGAGATATAAACACAAAAAATGCATAAAACAAGTGAGACACAGATATACATGGTTGACCCAGTTTGGTCTACGTCCACCCCGAACATCCAGTTCTTCCTTTCTATTATCCAGCAAAATGAAGAGACACAACCTACAATAGATCCACTGTAATATCCTCTGTTTACTCTCATATTCTCACCTCTCTGCTTCTCGCTTGGAGAATACACATATAGTACACAGACTCAATACAATGCCCTCATACAAAGAGAAGGGTTTCCTTCTAGGGCAAAAAACCCTAAACTAAACATAAGTTCTACCATCAGATCATCTGCCTAATGAACGGCCTAGATTGACTAGAAATTACTATACTTTTACAAGGCAATTTTACATATGTTTTTAGCTTTGGGGGTGCTGCCCCCGAAACCCCCTGCCAGGGGGGGGCTCCCCAAAGGTTGCAACCACCTCCCCTAGACCCCCCCTGCAGCAAATATTTTATGGGCGGTGTTGCCGCCCCATTTCGCATTGGGGTCCAATGTGGCGATACCTTTGAATACAGAAGATAATCAGGCTCCACACCCAACAATGTATAGAAGGAAATTCTGGGAAATGTTGTAAGGAAGGAAAGCATTCAAAAGGACTATTTCAAATCAGGAAGTGAACATGATAAAGAAGATCTAAAGCAAAGCAAAACTGGACTATCAACCTACTAGAGAGCTGCAAACACTAGAAGTCCTAGGAATGAGGAAAATCTGTGTTTTTGGAGCAGCAAGAGAGTCTTTTCCTCAAATCATGGTCCCAGAGGGAGGAAGAGAGGCCAAGGCACTGTTGCTAGCCTTTTGAATCTTCTCTAATCACTGCATAACATGTTACAGAAAGCACAAATGGAAGAAAGCTACTAAATCATCAAAAGAAACCTATTCTTAACCATAAGAGAAATACATCTAATAGCAAACTAATCTACAAATTGAAGTAAAGAATACAAATATTAGTAAAGAGAAGCTTGGCTTCTTGGATGGGGCCCTAACCTAAGAGCTTCAGCCCTCTAAGGTAACTCAGTGCTAGCTCAAAAAGGATTCCATCTTCATTATCAAAAAATAGCAAGATTACATAAAATTGTCATAAAATAGTAAGCTCGAAATTTGAGCAGAGTTTACACAAGCAAAAAACCGTTGACCTTGGTGAGGCCCTAGGCCTCTCTACTTATACATCTGAAGCTGCCAACATCTTCCTTAAAATTAGGGAGGATTGGCTCCCAAAACTCGAGAAAACTATCAATCATCTTCCACTTGCTTGGCTGCCTTCTAGTGCATGATTCGGCTGCTTGTACTCCGAGCTGAATGAAGGGGAATTCAAAGTGAGGAGCAATAAATGAGGGGGGTTCCCTCTTATAATTCCTCTCCTCTGTCTACTTCGAGTTATTGCTATAGTTTGACCACTATATCCTTGACTTTGACCTCAAAATCCATCAATAATTTGCATTAAATACATGTTAGACCACATGGCATAATAACTAACTCAACTCACTCTATAAGCATAAATATAATCAGAAAATCATACAATAAGCTAAGAGAATGGTTGATTTGACTAGGTTAGGAGGTAAAATGAGCCCATATAATTACCCATTTATGAGGCTCATCATCACCCCCCTACTGAAGGTGTTGCTCATCCTATGAGCAACCTATTCAATATCTTGGTCTTTCATGGACCTGGTGGCCTCCCTAGCATTTTAGGCTTCCAATGTGGTCTACTCATGTTCTCCATAAAATCCTACATTTCTTTCTATGTCCTTCCACTGCTCCTCTTCTTCTTCTTTTCTTTTCTCCTTCCTCTCTTGCTTTGCTATGTCACCACGGGGCTTCATCTTCTCATCCTTGTTGTTCTCCCTCCTCACTGATAGCAGGACTGACATCATAGGTTAATGCCTTGATGTCATCCTCAGTTGTCATATTTCTGAAAACTTCCCATGCTATAGGGATTGTAAGGGTATGGAGGGCTTCTTCTACTAGGATCTTGATTAGGCCATGGTGAGCTAGATGCTATGAATTTCCTTCTTGTACCTTGGTGCTGGAGTCAATGAGGGACTGAAGGAGAAAGTAAGGGATACTGAGCTTTTGATGTGCTGGGGTATCCATGCCATATCTCAATTCTTGAAGGATTTTGAAATGATATCCATAAACAATGTTGTGCCTCCCCTCACAAGAAATGTATTTGATCACTTAATAGATAACCTCATCCCAGGGATATGGTACACTAGCCCTCCTAATTCCATTTTTGTCTTCAACAGGGGTTTCATTATCTTGGAAAATTTTCCTCTTGTCATCCTGGCCAATTATTTTCTCATCTTTACTCCAAGGCAGCCCAAGAGGAAGGGTAGTGACCCTACTGATGAATTCAAGGGTTATTTCAATGGAGATTGCTCTAATGATTATGGTAGCATGAGTTCTTGTGTGAGGGACCAAAGAGAGAGAAAATTCATGGGAAATTTCATCATCAAACCCTATAAACTTCTAAAAAGAATTCATCCAGTTTTCCCTTGTAAATATTTCCACCACTTGAGGATGTGCATGGAGTCTAGTGGAGTTAGTGGGCTCTTTTCTCATAAACCCCCCTGCCATACTACCTATACTTCTTTTGAAAAACCAGATATGGAGGTGAAGACAAAGAATTTTGAGTGAAATAGAAAAATAGAGGGGACTGTGTTTTTTTTTTTTTTTAACAATTTTTTTTTAACATTTTTTTATGTATTTCTACCCTCTTAAAGACTCATTTTATCTTCAATTTGAGAACAACTCTTTCAAATTTTGATATTAAACATAGGGAATTCATGAACCCTACCTCTTTAGACTGAAATTCATGCCAAAAATCACGTTTCCTCCCTAAAATGACTCACTGCCCCTCCTGTAGAAGCCCGTTGTCCCTCCTGTAGTTTTCCTATAGGTGCTCCTGTAGAAAACCTGTAGGGCTCCTGTAGAAGATCCCAAGAGAAAAAATATGGAGGAAATCAATGGAGTATGGTGGATACGAGGCTGTGGGGGCATAAGAAGATTGTTGTGTGGCTGAGTTACGAAGAGAAACTGAAGAAAAGGTGGTGAGAATGCGTGGGGAGGAGTGCTCATTACCTTTTATGGTTGTTTTCGGTTATGAGTGATGAGCTGGAAAGGTGTACGTTGCCTAGATTAGGACCATTGGTCCCCACCTACTTGGCCATCATGACCCCCCTTGTAGTCATCCCCTCATTATTGCATCGGAGTTAACTCTTCTTCCCACTACCTGTCCTTCGCATCTTTTGCTTGAGTTGATTGTGTGCACGTGTGGGTGATATCTTGGTTAAGTGGAGTCAACTAAATGAAAGTGGCCAAGTTAACTAGCCACCTTTCCCTCTTTCAGTTTCAGCCATCTTGTTGCCTTTGTATGATTCCTAATTACACAAATGCATATAGAGGAGTGACTTAGCTACTTACTTGTAATCCAAGTGTATTTGTTGCCATTGACTGTGAGGTATTGTGGCTTTCTCTGCTGCATGCCTTCATTTTCCTTCATGCATGTTGTCTCTGCTTGATGATGTGTTGTTGTGTGCTTTTCCAGGTTCTTCTTTTTTTGGAGCTAAGCTGCATGTGCCTTTTCAACCTTCAGATGTGTTGTCCCTTACTATTGGTGCTGGACTTTTATGGGATTAGCTGCTACAGGAATATCTACAGGAGCTCCTGTAGCTGCTTCTCCCCTTGAAACTTCAACTATTTCCCTATTCTTGGAGCTCAAGAATAATGCCAGAGGTGGATATGAATGATGGAGGCATAGTAGGTAAGCTTCAAGTAAAGTTAATGGTGCCTTTTCCTCCTTTTATTTTTGTTTTTTTTTTTAAACTGAAAAACTGTTTTTTTGTGTTTTTCTTGGAAAGGAATAATAATAATAATAATAATGATGCTTGGAGTGTGATTCAGGCTTGGAAATGATGACAAGGAGGTTTGAGGATGGTAAGAGGGATTATAGGTTCCTCATGAAGCTTTTCTTGTCCCTCAAACTACCTCCTGTAGATGCTTTTGGCTCTCTGTAATTCCTACAGCAGCCTCCTGTAGAAAAAACTGAGCCTCCTATAGGAAACATAGTTTTGGAAGAAGAGGTAGAGTGGGGTGAAATAGATGCCAAAAATGATGGAGGGAGGTGTGGAGAAGATGATATGGATGCTGGTATGAATGTCAGGGTCCCCTTGGCACCTTATTCTACTCCCTGTAGTCCTCCTGCAAACTTGCAATGCAATAAAAATTCATTTTTTCTCTTCTTCTTTTTTTGTTTGTTTGTTTTTTTGAAAAGAACTAGGGTGCCTCAGAGATGTTTTCACCTTTTTTGCTTGCCATGGGCACCTCCAAGGGAGGTTTTCACCCAGGGATCTTATTCTTTTACCTTTTTTTTTTAGATCACTTGGCTGCTTCAAAAGAGGTTTTCAACCCAATGACGGGACTCAAGCGCCTCATGGAGGTTTTCACTTGAGTCCTTATGTTTTCTCTTTTTTCTTCAGTGAGTGGGTGAAGTGGAAGCTAAGAAATGCTCCACTACCATCACTGTTTTATTCAAATCTTCAATAAACTCTCACTTGGAGAGGGGTTTCTACTAGAATTTCAACCGATGTCCATTGACAAGCATGGGGATGGCTTCATCATCAATGGTTCTAATCAGAACTAAACCATTGTCATTGCATTTCTCCATAGTGTAGGGTCCCAGCCATCTTGTCCTCATCTTGCCTTTGAAATCCTTGTATCTTGAATCATAGAGTAGTGCCCAATCTCCCTCTTGGAATTGCTTCTCCCTGATATTTCTGTCATGCCATATCTTTCTCTGAAGCTGAACTACCTCTATATGGAGAAGGGCTTGCAATCTATATTCATCCAATCCATTGAGCTGAAGTAATCTCTCCTTCTATGCATGGTTGAGGTCTAGGTCCAGCTGAGCTGCCATCCTTAGGGTATTGAATTAAAACTCTATTGACAGTAAAGCCTTCTTCCCATAGACCAATTCATAGGGTGTGAACCCGGTGGTGGTCTTCCATGTTGTGTTGTAGGCCCAAGTGGCCTCAACTAATCTATCCACCCAGTCTTTTCTACTGCTGCTCACTACCTTGGTTAGGATCCCTTCCAATGCTCTGTTAGTGACCTCCACTTGCCCATTGGCTTGTGGATGGTAAGGGGTGGAAGTCCTGTGCTTGATCTTATGATGTGTGAGTAGGTCTTCAATCAGGTTGGAAGTGAACTGACTGCCTTGGTCTGTGACCAACTCTCTCGAATACCCGAACTTGTAGAATATGTTTTCCCTCAAAAACTCAACTACTTTTTCCTCTGTCACTGCTTTGATTGCTTTTGTCTCCGCCCACATTGTCAGGTAGTCGGTGAACACAATGATGTATAGCTTCTACCTTGAAAGAGGGTTGATAGGCCCCACAAATTCCATGCCCCACTTCTCAAACGGTGCAAACGTCACTTGAGGTTGCATGGGCATTTCATGCTTTGTAGTGCATTTCCCCATCCTCTGACACCAATCACACTAGCTCTTTTATCTCCTCGCATCCTGATGAAGAGTGGGCCAGTAGTAGCCTTCTTGCAATATCTTGAAGGTGGTTCTTTTTGCTGCAAAATGACCTCCACGAGGCCCATCATGACAGGTCAAGAGGATGTCAAAGACTTCCTCCTCCCTGACATATCTTCTCAAGATCTGATCTGGGCCAAGTTTGAAGACATTGCCTCCAATCCAAGTGAAAGGGGTGCTTTTCCTTACCATCTTGCTCTTCTCTTTTGAGGATAGGTGTGGTGGGAACTGTGTTGAAACCAAGTAGTTTGCTATATCAGCAAACCATGGAGAGAGTACTGATATAGAAAATAGGTGTTCATCTGGCATTTGGTCATCCACCATTCCTTCTTCACCTGCAAGAAAATTTACTCTAGACAAAAATTTAACAACAACATTCTCTTTACCGGGCTTATCAATAATGGTCAGATCAAACTGCTACAGTAAAAGAAACCATCTAATAATGCGAGCATTTACATCTAGTTTGTTCATTAAATATCTAATTGCAACATGATCAGTGTGCACAAAGGTTTGATAGCCTGTGATATAATGTTTGAATTTGTTTAAGGAATGCACAACAGCTAGGAGTTCCTTCTTGGTCACTGTTTAGTTTAACTCTGCCTTTGACAAGTTTTTGCTTATAAAGTATATGGCATAAGGTAACTTTTCATCAATTTGTCTAAGGTTGCTCCTATTGCTTTATTCAAGGCATTTGTGTGAATGTGAAAGGGTAGGGCCCAGTTTGGGCCTCTGAGAATTGGGGTAGTCATTAGCTTGCTCTTCAAGGTATCTAGGGCTTCTTGACAGTTTTCCGACCATATGAACTCAACATCTTTGTCTTGGAGGCCAAACAAAGGAGAGGCTAACTTGGTGAAGTCTTTAATGAATCTCCTGTAATATCCAGCTAAGCCTAGGAAGCTTTTGACATCTCTCACCTTTTGAGGAGGTGGTACCCTTTGGATGATGGCAATTTTGTTGAGGTCCACCTACAGTCCTTGTTGAGATATTGCATGACCTAGCACGGTCCCTTTAGTCATCAAAAATTCACATTTTTCTGGACTGAGGGATATGTTCATCTCAATACACTTATCTAGAACATTTCCTAGGTTAGATAAAGCTTCCTGAAAGTCAGAGCCATAAGGAGTAAAACCATCCATGTATATTTCTACTGCATCATGAACCAGTTCAGAAAATATACTCAATACTGCCTCTTTGGAAAGTGGCTGGAATGTTGCACAAACCAAAAGGAAGGACCCGGTATGCAAAGTTACCCCAGGGACAAGTGAAAGTGGTCTTATCTTGGTCTTCCGGGCATATTTGAATTTGATTATACCCGTTAAACCCATCTAGGAAGGAGAAAAAAAATTTCCCTGCTAGACCGTCTAACACTTGATCTATGAAAGGTAAAGGAAAATGGTCATTTTTAGTAGATTTGTTCAATTCTAGATAGTGGACATAGATTCTCCACTTACCATTTTTCTTTCACACTAGCACCAGAGGAGATACCCATTCACTGTCAGAGATGGGATAGACGAAACCTGCATCAAGAAATTTCTGCTATTCTTCCTTAACAATATCTTTAAATGTTGGGTTCATCCTCCTTTGAGGCTACCTGACTGGCTTGCAATCTTCCTTGATGTATATATGATGAGTACATACTGAAGGGTGCACTCCCTTCACCTTCTTATAACTCCAGGCAAAGGCATCTAGATGTTTTCTCAGTATGCTGAATAACTCCTTCTCCTGGGAAGTAGATAGGGATGGATTGACTTTCAATGTTCTTTCTCGGCTAAACTCTATATTTTTAACATGGAGAGAAGTGGGTTCGGCCACACAGAGATCAGTTAAGGGGTTTTTTTGGGTTTCTCTTACTATGTCTTCTAATGGTGATACACTGGGAGGTGGATTCTAAATCAAATTTGCAATCATGTCATCCTCATCTTGCGGTTTTCCCCCCATGGTGATTTCTAATGTACAAAGTGGTGCAAAATAAACTTCATCCTCATCCTCCTCCCCCAACCAAAGTGGTAGATCATGTTCCAGCAAGGGTTGGGCAGGAGGATATAGGATTAACTACTTGGACATGTGTGCATTCTCTATGATCATGTTCCCAGCTTAGCAACTGATGTAGGCATCGGCTGTAGCCAACCAGGGTCTTCCCAGAATGAGAGGATACCCAGTGAGCTTTTCCTTTGGTTGGAGAACTAAGAAGTCAGCAGGGTACTCCCAAGAATCAATGGAAACCATCACATCTTCCACAATCCCTCAGGGGTCACTATGGAGTGGTCTGCTAACTGGAGCACTGTCGTGGTCTTCCTTAAGGAGCCTTGGAGGTTAAGTTTGAGCATTGTGTCCTTTGTCATCACATTAATTGTAGCTCTCAGATCAATTAAGGTATGTGGGACCATTGTGCCACTGATGTGTACATCAACTACTGGGCTTCTAAGGTCCATATATTTTGGACAGATTATCTGCCCCAACATCAGGTTGGATAGTTGTCCTATGACATTGATGGTTGGAGCATCTCTCTTGTGCCTTCCTGGATACCTAAAGCACTTCTCTTTGATCAACCTATTGTAGATAGGCACATCTTTTATGGCTTGGAGAAGTGGTATCTTCACACATAAATGTTTCAATTCTCCCTGGCGTTTAGTCTCTTCTGGGGTAGGTTGTATTGTCATGGACAATCTCTTAGGAAAGGGTGGATTTTCTTTAGGTTCACTTTCCTCTTTATCTTCCTCAACCTCCCTAGGTGGAGGCTGGCTATCTGGGAGAACTTTCGCTGATCGCAAGTTAATTTCTTGAATCTCCACAGCATAAGTTGGAAATGATGGTTCCCCACTATACACTTGTTGAGCCTGTCTATTGTTCGGGTTCGGATTTGGTTGGGCAGGCATTTGGGGTTGCCTTGGTGGAGCAAAAGGTAACAGTTGTGGTTGGGCAGGTGGTGGAGGCAGGCAGGAAGAGATTTGTATTAGGGCCTCCACCCTTGATGAGATGCATTCCACTGAGGTTGCGGCTGAGCATAGGATTGAAATGAATGGATGGCTATTTGGGCATGATATTGAGATGTGAAGGACCAAGGAGGAGGCGCGGACTAGGAAGGATGAGTAGGGGGGCCCCAAGAAGGTATGGAGGTGACTTGGTTGCAGTTGTAGTATCCCTGAGATGTCCCTTGCATCCCCTGCTGGTATGATCTAGGTCCATGCTGCCTCCTTTAGTTTATGTAATAGATTTTTTCTGTGACTCCTTCGGCCCCTTGGTATATACCTTTAAGTTTGGGCAAGGATGGACACCAATCTATAGAATGAACTTCTTCACAGACTGAACAAACCTCTATAGAGTTCAATGGGCATTCATTCCTAGGATGCCTCCCGGTGCATCTAGGGCAAAAAATGGCCAAAGCCCTCTCTGCTTCCTCTTGGTTTCTTTTGATATGTAAGGTATCCATTTGCATGGCAAGAGTTTGTAGCATCTCACTCTTGAAGTTTTCCAGTATATTTCCAATTTCACCTTTAATGGATGAATTGGAAGAAGAGGTACTAGCTATGGGTTGACTCCCCCTACCTTTCTTTCTACTTGCTCTAGAATTGTTTATAAAAATAGTCTTTATGTCCTCATAGGATAGTTGGTAGATGTCTCCCCTGACCAGTAGATGGAGGGTGTCTAGAACGTCTTCCCAAATTTCCCT
Source organism: Pinus tabuliformis (assembly GCA_031772625.1). Taxonomy (NCBI): domain Eukaryota; kingdom Viridiplantae; phylum Streptophyta; class Pinopsida; order Pinales; family Pinaceae; genus Pinus; species Pinus tabuliformis. The sequence continues at coordinate 1,883,412,624 of CM062816.1, read as the reverse complement.
GAGCAGGACCAACTTCAGAGACTCAAGGTCAAGTGTACACCTGGCCCTTTTGCAACTGAGCTGGAACCTCTCTTCATAGTCTTCCAGGGACTCATCACTTCCTATGGCCATTCAGAAGATTCCTTCTTTAGTATCTTTTAACCTACAATAGTCTCGATACTTGTTGTTAAAGGCTTGCTGCTTCTGAGCCCAAGTTGTGATGCTATTGCCAGGTAATGCCATGAACCAGTGCAGTGTTGTGTCCTTGAGAGTAGAAGGGAATAGTTTCAACTTTTGCTCGTCTTCTACATGTTGGAAATAATACTGAGAGGGGGGGGGTGAATCAGTATTATCATATCAGTAAAAGCTTTTCAATTTCATACTCAGAAACATATACGCTACTTCAATTAAGTGAACCCGCGTGTACACGCGACTGTGTCTAAAGCAACTAGCGTATATCTAGAGATATTATAATTCAGTTAGCTTAATCTTCAGTAAATGCATCAGACCATTATTAAGCATATTAACAGTAAACAGGTGCAGTATAACAGAACAGAACATCACACAAGAGCCACACACATGAACACCATGATATAAGGTGGAAACCCAATGTGGGTGAAAACCACCTACTGCAATTCGTCTCTTTCTTCTTTAATAAGAAACTTCTTTTACAATGTACTGGTGCAGTCCTTTACCAGTACGCAGGCTACAACCTGCAGAGGGCTACAACCCTCTCTCATTTTCCAACTACTTTTGGAAGGGAGCTACAACCCCCTCAGCTCTTGTACTAGCCGATCCATTTACTAGTACGTAGGTGCTGACCCTACAACCTTCTTTCCTTCAGGGACCACGTTTCATCAATTTTCAGACTGGATCCAAGAGTACAAAACAAACATTACTGCAATACAATCATCAACTTATACTTGCATCATAATTCATTAAACAACCCAATACTGAATCACTGAAACCCTGTCATCAAGAACACAGAACCCAAACCAGAGCCCAGAACTCTGCAACAACCACCAGAATCAATAGCAACCTGAAATATCAAATCTTATTATGCATACGCTACTTCACTGTACCAAATCCGCGTGTATACACGCTTTCTCCAAAGGCAACCCGCGTGCAGATCTAGAAATAATTACTTATGCCTTCGCTGTCAGATCCGACCCTTGCCAAGCGTCCCGAACAGATAAACAGAGATACCATATATTCTCACTTCATCAGACACACAACGCTTGCCTCCACTTGCCTAATGATCTTCTCCTTATATAGCCTTAGGCCCTTTACAATACCACGGTCCAAAACCATAGTAACCCAATACCATCAGCTTCAAAACTAGGGATCAACACGTTCGTCAAGACATCAAGGTCCAAAACCATAGGCACAACTTCCAAGGAATAACCGCTGTGGACCAAAGATAATTTTTCCACATACACGCGCTTTTACTGAAGCCAACCAGTGTGTACACGTGACTTGATATATAGAGAACCTGCGTATACGCGACTTGGTATATAGTGAACCTGCTTGTATACGCGACTTGGGCTTAACGAACCTGCATGTATGAACTTTCTTGGCATGTTGTACTAAGATTTGTCCTATGATTAAGTTGCCATCACCTGTACCAACCTCTGAGTGAGTTGCCATCAAGGACAACACTTGAATCATAATGCCAACAATCTCCCCCTTTGGACTTGATGGCAACCACCACACCAAGTCACTCTCCCCCTTTGACATCAAGGGCAAAGGGCGGACCAAGATATTCTCTTCTTTGGTATACCTTTTACTGTCCATACTGCTGTCCATACTCCCGCTGAGTACATGCTGAAGTTTATGATTTGGCTCCCCCTTTGTATATGCCAAGTTGTATCAATCCATCCATGCTCCCCCTGAGCAGATGTAGGATCTAAGACCAGCCATTCAGATCTGTACCATAAGCATTAGCCTGCAATACTATTCCTTTGATCAAACAACAAGATGTATCATTTAGTTTCATGCCAACAATGAATTATTTGAAGTATATGCTCCCCCTGAGTGTGAGCCAACCATGACTGAACCATTTCCTGAGTCTGTTCTGCTCCCCCTAAGCCTGAGCCAACCATGACTGAACCTGGGTCTGTTCTGCTGCCCTTTCTTCATATACGCGACTTTGCAGCCTGTAACTCGCGTATATACGCGACTTGTCTTCATTATATCAGCGTATGCAGGATGGAATACTGAATTTCATCACTTTCAGATTCCCCTATGTCTGTTATGTTAGCTATCTGAATTATGCCACACCTTTATGTCTCTGTCTTCTTCAGTTCCTGGAACTGTGATGATGTATGGTCCTCTTGTTTTGAATTTTGAAATCTAATCCTGCATTCCCTTGCTTTATGCCCATAGTTTTTGCATGTATAACACCTTACATTTTTCATGTTCCTTCTATCACAATCAATTGCTTTGTGTCCATATGCATTGCAGGAAAAGCAATATCCTCTGAAATACCTGGGATGCGATGATCTTTCTTGAACCATTCTACTTCTACATCTGGCTACAACATGTCCAAGATTATGACATACATAACATTCAACATTATTCAGTGGAGGAAATAATCATCTATCACGTCCATAGTTAGGAGTAAAGGATCTTCCTTGAGGAATTTCTTTCCTTGGTTGTGTTAACACCCAGGTTGTTCCCTATGACTCCCAAGGGAATACGGCCGGGGTAACCACTAACCAATCTTTGGGTTACAGTTCCTAGCCTAACTGCAACCAGAGAGGGCTCTCTCTTTATGATTTGTCTCTGTTATGATGGTGTTTTAGGCTAGCTATTATGCTCAGGTTTTGGTTTATGTTTTGGTTGAAGGATTCTCTTTCAAGTCTTATGATATAGTGTTTAGATAGTATAATACCATTGGGCAATGGAGTCTGGAGTTGTGAAGTGATCTGGTACGCTGGATTGGTGGTGTTCAAACTGCAGAGCCTATTGTGTATTTTAGACAGACAAAATTAGATCAAATGGTGATGTATGTCAACCAACAGAAAGCAATTAAGAATTTTCTATTAAGTTGGTGGGGTGAAGGTGAGCACACTGCACAGGAGCAAAACTTGAATTCCTGTGACAAAGGTCACTGTGAAAGATGTATTCTGAAAGTGCAGCAATTAAGAATTACACTTATCTAGATTACAGCTGAAGAAAACATTCATAAACAACATAGATTGAACTCAGGGTACTCAGTGAATAAATCCTGAAAGCTATTCTTTTTCCTTGTTGCTTAGTATTGAAATCAGATAACATATATGGATTTTAACAAAACAACTAATTAACAGAGAGAGATACAGAGACTTATTGTATGGTGAAATACACAGGGATCCAGCAGTTATCAAAAGACACCAAAACGCATCCAACACCTCAGTAATCCGAGAAATTCCATTGCTTTCTCTATTAACTTCTGAAAGGATTATAGCATAAGAACTTCTTCAGGAGAAATCAACAACAACCCTTGCAATCTTATGCGAAGGGGACTTTATAGGAATGCGTATACAAAATATCTCAGGCATTGAGTCATCCGAGAGAGAAAATATCTTCATTACTACGTTCAAAAAGTAGGCAAGGAGTTATTACAACTTTGAATGCAGCGTAAATGCTCTTTATGTCTGTCAGAGGATTGTTTTGACTTTTGAGAGTCACTGAGTCGGTTGCATTACTCTGTTTTAATTCTGGAAATACGCATTTACTTTTGGCTGCGCAGTGCATTCTCGGGTTTGCCAGCTGTGGTCTTCTATTTCTGCTTTGTTGGCCACTACATCCGCTGAGTTGGCTCAGCTTTGATTTATGCTGCATGCTGACTTTGCTGAACCGTGCTTTTTATAAAATTTGTAAAAAATAAAAATAAAAATTGGTGAATGCCTTACTGCTTACAAAATTCTCTGTATTGCATCTGTCCACCATTCCTGTGTAGGGAGCTGATGCCTGAGGATGGCCTCCATTGTCTCTTCTGCTTCTGTATATTTGAAAAAATTTGGGACCACATCAAACAAGTGATTAATTTCATTCATTATAAAAAATAGATTTTCTATCTTACTATAGAAAACCTGCCCTGTAATAGGCCCTGTGTCTTCTGAAGTGCTGGCCCTCTCATTGATCTGTGCTGAGGCAAAAACATTCACTCTTTTAGCATACTGTTCATGGGTGAATAATTTCCCTCCGCTGTTCAGTAAGCTAGGGAGTCCTCTACTCTGCAATACCTGAAATTTCTCCATGAACCTATTCACCTCTGTCTGCATATCCTGGGTTCTTCTGTCCAATGTCTGTACCAGATTTCTAAGAGTAAGAACCCTCTTGATCATTTGAATAGTCTCAGTTCTATTTGTGATTCCAATGGTGGCTAACTGAGAACTTGTTTTGTGGTTAAGCACATTGATCATTCTTGTAGCAACTTCAGGCATATTTCCTAATAAGGCTCTTGATGTTCGGATTTCCTTTTGTGCCTTTGGGATGAGCTCTAGTTGCTCATGGATTGTCTCAATATATGGCCATTGGTTGGTGATGGATTGGCCAATATTGGACCATATCATTGCTCTGATCTCAGATATGATTTTATCTAGCTTGAGCTCATTCTCAAGTTCCTTGATCCTATCTTTAAGGGCTTTGATTTCCTTGGCCTTTTCTCCCACCTCTCTTTTTGTCTTATCATGCCTTTCATTGACCTTGGCTAGCTTATCTCTGGTTTCATGCAGCTCTGTCATCTGAGCTTCCAAGATTTGTATTTCATTCTTTAATTTCTGCATGTCTAGGCTTTGTGCCTGTTCTGTACTTGTAGGTGCTGCTGAAGTGGATGTAGCTGTTTGTTCAGTTTGTTGAGGTGGAGGCACAGTGGTAGGAGCAGCGTCCTCAAGATTGATGACTTGAGGAGGGGGCTGAGAAGTCTGACCCTCTTGTCTTTGCTTTAGTGCTGCTTGTAAGGCCGCTTGAGTAGCCTCAGACTCTCCTAATTTCTCTTGTGTCTGCAGGAGCTGCTTATATATAGATATTAGCAGATCTGTGGCATCCTTTTCCATCCTTTGTTGGGCTACCTCATCTGTTTGGGGGTGAATGGTAGCTGGGAGCTTGAATTTCTTTCTTAATGCAGCCATGTCAGCATCCCTTAGTTTCAAGATCTCCTGTATCCCTTTGATGTCATTGGGGTTATGCCCAATTTCCACGATGATGTCCTCTAGGGATCTTATCCTGTTGTCTTTGGCCTGAGATGAAGCCCTCTCCAATTCTAGTTGAGAGGCTGTAGCATTGAGGCTGCTTGTTAATTTGTAATTCTCCAATGTTTTGTCTACCAAGGAGGCATACACCATTTCACCAGTTTGCTTGTGCAGCTCAATTTTATCCATTGGGTGGATGTCCTTGGCCAGGACCTCTAGATTAGTCCTGAGATAATCTGCAGTAGATTGTGGCTGGAGTGCAGTGGGTATGAAGTGACTCATAGTCAACTTGCCTTCGTCCACATCAAAGGCAGCCATTAATCTTTGTTGGTTGGAGGGAGCCAATTTCAACAAATGGTTATATAACTTGACCTTCATGGGTTCACTCCTTCTTTTGATGTCTATAAACTGCTGTTTGATGCCTATCTCTCCTTCCCTCTGCTGGCTGGAGGAAGTGACTTCCCCTCCCATGATTCTGTCTTGTTCTTGGTGGAAGGAACTGACCGAGGCTTCCCTGCTGGGTGGGCCCATACCCATTACTTGTCTAATTGCCGCATCGTCTTCTGAGAAGTCATTTAATCTCTGTCTCTTCTCCCCTTGGTTGATGGATGAAGTCATGGGTGTTTCTCTATCCCTTTTTCTACTTAGGTCCTCCTTCTGTGGAGTTTGAAGGACCGAGGCATCAGTAATGTTTTCAGGCCTTGAGTGTTCTACATTTTGGGCCTGCTGCTCAGTGGTAGGTGGGGTATCTACCACTCTTTCTTGCTGTAAGGGCTGCTGTGTTTCAGGTTGCCCTCCTCCTTGCTGCTGTTGTTGTTTTTGTTGTTGTTGCTACTGCTGCTCCTGCTCTGCCTCCATCTCCTGTTCTTTTCCCTTCTCTGATATCTTTCCAGCAACTCTTGTAGCTTGCTGTTGGGCGGTTGAAGAGGATGCTGCTGCTCTAATTTGTGTGCTCGGCAGTGAGCTGACCTGTGAATAAAACTCAAGGTCAGCCATTTTCTTTAGGTTTCTTAGAGCTCTTTGATTAAGCTCTTCTTGAGTAATAGCTTCTTCTAAAGTCCCTCTCCTCCATTTGCTTTGATTGGCATGTTTTTCTATGTGAGGAAGGCTGCAATGATCATAAGCAGACAATTTGTATTTAAGCCTCCTCATGGTAATGAAGTTGTTAGGGTCATAAGGTTTCCATAGGAAGCTGTATTTGAGACCAAGGCCCCCAAGTATTCTATCTGCTTCCTTCCACCCTTCCTCCCTTTCGTTATAGAGGAAATGGCCAAGTTGACTTTTGACCTTTAGCTGTGCCTTCTTACCTTTGCCTGAAAAGTGGAACATATCCACAAAGCCAAACTGCCTGAAGTATTCTAAGGCAAGTAGTCACATAGGCACAAATCTGGGTAGTCTAAATGGGGGCAACTCACACCCATATATTCTGATGACGGTGTGGTGTTGGTAGAAGTACCAATCCCCAATACTGTATGCTTTTGATAAATGCAGGAGTCTTTGCATCTCATCTGTCAATCTGGGAGGAGGTGAGCCCAAAAGTAGAGTCATGGCTGGATGAATGAGGTGATCAATGAACTCACAGTAGGTGTATGGAGAATAGCAAGTGAGGTGAAAAACAGAGGTCCAGTACACCACAGATCTCAGATTTCCCTGTGCATCTTCTCTCTTCATTGGGAAGGAGAACTTCTCATGCTGGAAGTATAGAAGCAAATGATATATGTAGGAAGTGTATTTAAATACCCTATCTCTTGATAGGTTCATCAACTGATCATGCATCTTGTCTGAGATGTATGTGGCATAGTCATAGCAGACTGGTTTTCTACCTGGAGCAAACATGAGCATTATGTGCATAACCATTTCATCCACATATTCCACTGAATCATATCCCAGGATGGGACTGATCATGTCAACAAGGTCCAGGCCCAATTGGTTGAGGTAGACAGAGTTGATGGGAGGAGTTTGTACAGTGTCAGCTTTGATGAATAACTGGTTAAGCTTTGTAATCTGGGCCTCTGTCATTCTGGCTCCCTCCATTATCAAATCAGCTAATGATAGAGGGACCAACTTCTTATCTGTTTTGAACTGCAGCATTTCCCTGATCGCTTCAGGGGTAATGAGAAACAGAATTGCACCTGAAGAATCAAGCACCACCCTCTGGGATGCATCATAATACTCAGCACATAGGTGGATGAGTTCTGGGAATTGGTTGACCTGAGGTAGCTTGAAGATTGGGAGAGAGGAATCCCAAATTCCCAAGATGTCTGTCCCATTCTGATGTTTGATTTTAATTTCATTTAGTATTTGGAGATGAAACCTGCTCCTGCTTAGCATTTATTCTGATATGTTATAATCTAAGTCAGCTAATGCTTTCCAGCCTAATGCTTTGTGAGGGGCATTCAGAGGAGCTACATTGAGGGCTATAGGAGCCACAGGGGGATCCATGGTTCTTCTTAGGATTATGTTTTTGAAGGACTGGTGTTACTATGCAGAGTAACACAAACAGCGCTTTTTTTGGGGAAAATGAGAATTTCTGAGGACAAAGAGTGAATGGGAAAGGTTGTAGCGATTGAAATGCTGCTTTTGAACCAATGGGTGAGTAGCAGAGTTGAATAACGTGTGTGTTATGGTAAATTTGGTTTTTGCAGGCAACTGGTTCACGATTGCGCGAACCAGTGAGAAAATTGCGTTCAGTTTGCCCAATGTGGCCTTGTAAACATGTAATGGCAGCACTGGTATGGTATTAGTGTTGGTTCAGTGGAGTTTAATGGTGATTTTAGCATTTCAAGGTCTGTTCATAGGCTTATAAGCGGAATTCAGCGAAAATGGACTTGCAGAGTGAAAATGAGTAATACCTGTGGAATCTGGTCGGTTAAAACTCGCTAATGCTTGAAGGATGGACACTCTCGCGGTCTGGAAGCCTTTTCAACGGGCTGGTGCAGGCTTGAACGTGAAATTACATGCAGAGCAATAATGCGGCTTTCTCCAAAAAATAGCAAAAACGCGACTTTTTGGCTCAAATATAGATTTTGGTGATTTTGGCGCGCTTTTGTGCTGACGTCAGCACGACGTCATAGGTGGGGTCAGGGTCGGATGACGTCAGCAGGACGTCATCCAGCCAGGTGGCGGGTTCTGGTTGGTCCACGGGGATGGTGAGGTGGTAGGACAGGTCGGCCAATGGATGAGCGGAGGGATGACGCGACGGCATGACTGGCGGTGAAGGGGCGATGACGTGGTGATGATGTAATGCAGGCGGTAATGAAAAACCGGAAACTGCGGCGGTTTCATATCGCACCGCCTATGGTACGGTGGCGGTAAGTGTCAGTGGTACCTCTAATGGGCCGTGGAGGCGACGCGTGGCTGCCGCGTGACGTAGCCAAAATACGGCCGTCGGAAGATATCGTCCGGACAGCAGATCTGCTCCGATGCAGCGATGGCCGTCGGATCTGGAGGGGCATGATCTAACGGCTGTCGGAACTTTGATGTGATTGGGGGATAGGACAGATAAGGATCGGACGTCGGAAAGGGTCCGATGTGTCCAGAGCCGTCGGATCTAGAGTCGTTTGATCGGACGGTCATCAGGAAGGTTAAGTGATAGATGGGTATGGGGAGCGGCGGAGTTTATTTTAATAATATTTCTGGGGATCTGTGCACGGGCGGGGAACTTCGGTAAAGTGGGTTTTTTGCGAATTTTAGTGAAATGAACCCGCCCTTTAGACTTAGGATAAAAAGGAAAAAAGGTTGGTTTTTCATGATTTTTTAGCCATTTTGAAGCGGGTAAGGGTAGAAACTAGGCTTTTAGGGGGGTTTGTCATGTGCAAATGGGGGTCAAAAAATGAGGAAATGAATTTGCAGAGGAAAAGGGAGATTTAGCTTAGGTTTATCAAGATGACCAGGTGTCATCTGATCCCTGACATGTAACTTATTGGCTATAGTACCAAAGGGGTGGGTATTTATATAAAATTTGGGGTTTATACACCATGGTGTTAGTAATATTAGGGAAAAGGTGATATAAGGGATCTATATAATAGAGTTAGTGTTAGCATGGATGATGGAAGTGAATGGTGGGAAAAACACTAAGTTCATTTGAAACTTACTTAGTTTAGGGAGTAGATCAAAATGAAGAGATTTTTAGACAAGAAATGTGGCTTTGGATGAACAAGAATCATTATGAAACCATGATCTTCCTCCCTGAATCTCAGCTCATAGAGGGATGTTAGCAAATGAAAAAAAAAGGGGGAAGGAGGGAGGTTAGTTATGGTCCTTGCTGTAACTTGATGAATATGCACACCTTGTCACTTGATAGACTTTGCCTTGGTAATCATAGTCAACATATCTGCAATGGTAAAGATAGCCTTTTTCTGCAACCACCACTACTTACCCAGCTATTTGCCTAGCATTTTTTATTTCTTCTTGGAGGGTGCACTTGGACTTGCAGACCCTTACTTGCCTTTTCTTTTCTTTGGCTTTTTCTTTTATTTTTTCTATCTACTTCTAACCTTATTGCTTCCAAGGTCCCAGATTGAGCAGTTGGGAGCCTTATTTTCTCTACCTATGCTATTTGTCTGCCAAGATTAAACAGTTTGGACAGACTTCTTTCTCTAGTCTACAACTGGAAATTGAAAGCAAGGCATGATCCAGATTAGACTGTTGGATCATCCATCCAAAATGGAAACAAGGCCATCAAAATTGAAACAAGGAGAAACTCTTTACATGCCTTGTGTTTCTAGGAAATATGGGATCTTTGCATAATCAAAGCAGAGCATATTTGGACTTTCCCTAGCCCATCATGAAATATGAAACCTATTGGTATAGGTATCCAACAGTGGCTCCACATGGGGATGGTTTTTCACTTGAAAGACCAAGAACAGCAGGACAGATTGCCTTGCTCCATTGCTGCCCATATCATCCTTAAAGTTTGCTGCTTTCAAGTACCAAATTTCGTGCTTCGCTTCTTGGTAGACTTCTGATTCTATTTACCTTTTGCTGGTTGGTGAATAACTTGGAAAACTGCATTTTTACAATCTAAACAGAAAATAATATGTACATCTGCATATATACAAGGGAACCTCAGGTTGCACTCATGGGAAATAGTCAAAATAATGCTTCAGCATCCTGCCATTGACAGGACCTTCATCCAGGTCAGCTTCAGTTAGACTTTTAAGGAAGTAAGTGTTGTTACCTTGTACTGCTTGGACAGCAAATGGTCCCCTCCATAAGGAATCAAATTTTCCATGCTTTCCCTTTTCTTCTCTTCTTGCATCCCACTTTAGGACTTTGTCTCCCACATTGAAATCTTCTGCTTTGGTTCTCCTGTCAAAGGCCTTCTTTAATTTTTCTTGTAACCCCTGAACTCTGCTGAACACCTGATCTCTAGTTTGCTGCAGACATATGATTTGATTTATCCTTCTTTGCATATCATTTGGTTCGACTTGGTTTTCTTGAAGAAGCTTCATAACAGGCACTCCTATTGATGAGGGAAATTTGGCTTCTAGTCCATAAACCAACTCATATGGGCTGGTCCCAATTGATCTTTTGGTTGTTAGTCTATCTGCCCATAAGGCATTGACTAGTTTCTTGTGCCAATTCTTTTTGTTTTCTTCCATCACCTTTTTTATGATGTTCACCAGGCTCTTGTTAGATGATTCAGCTAGGCCATTTCCTTGGGGATAGTATGCAGTAGAGTGACCCAAAGTAATATGATATTTGTGGCAGAAGTTTACCATTTTCTTGGATCTGAAAGCAGCAGCATTGTCTGTTATTATTTTGTCAGGACAGCCAAACCTAGCCAGTATGTTGTTTTCCAAAAACTGAATGATTAATGAGTCATTTGCTTGTCTGCATGGGGCAGCTTCAATCCATTTGGTGAAGTAGTCTGTGGCTGTCAAAATCCATCTATGTTGGCCTGAAGATGAGGGATGAATTTCCCCAATGAAATCCAAGCCCCATTGTTGAAAAGGTCTCTCTGTTGCAATGGGTCTTAGGGGGAGTGGCTGCAACTGTCTTTTGCCCTCAAACACTTGGCATTTGTGGCATGAGGTAGTGAATTTCTTGACATCAGAGAACATGGTGGGCCAGTAATAACCAGCCCTCAGTATTTTGTCCACAGTGGATTTCCAGTACAAATGTCCACCACAGTCTCCTGCATGAAAATCTTGCATGATATTGTTAGTTTCATTTTCCATTAAACAGTGCAGCAATATACCTTCATGGTTTTTCCAAAGTAAATTTCCATCCATCACACAAAATCTAGATGTTTTCATTTTTAAGAACCTACACTTAGTTCTGGACAGTCCTGGGGGAGCACACAGGTTTTGTAACACATAACAGATGTCAGAGTACCAAGGGGATTGTTCAAAGGCTACATTGATCTTTGGAGTCGCCAGCTCTGTTTCATTGTCCAGCTGATTGATATCTAGGGCTTGGAAATTTGCTTCTGTCATTAACTTGGCCAGACCTTGCCCTTTTATTAGCTTTGTAGGTTTTATTTCGATGTCAAATTCTAGTATGTTTGCAATCCATTTTCCTCTCCTGCCCTCTAGGTTCTCTTGAGTGAGTATGTCTTTTACAATAGGACTTGGCACATATGCTATGACATGGGAATAAAGGATATAAATCCTAAAATCCTTAATTGCTTTGACCAAAGCATAAGCTTGCTTTTCCATGATTTGGTATTTCAGAGGTGCGTCTCTAAGGGCTTTGCTAAAGAATGCAATTGGTTTCTCATTTCCTTGGTCATCTTTTTGCAGCAAAACAGCAGCAATAGTATGCTGGGAGGCGAAAGAGAAAATGATAAAGTCTCTGTCAAACTGAGGATTGGTTAACACTGGGGTTTGAGTCAAGGCCAATTTTATACCTTCAAAGGCTTGATTTGCTTCAACAGTCCACTTTACTTTTGAATCCTTTTTTAACATGTTGTTTAATAATCTGATTAGTTCTGCTAAGTTTGGGATAAACCTTCTTAAGAAGTTGATTTTTCCTAAGAATCCCTACAACTCCTTGACATTCCTTGGGTGGGGCATTTGTAGGATAGCTTGTATCCTATCTGGGTCAATTCTTATGCCATCTTTTGAGATAATGTGTCCTAAGAGTTTACCTTCTTCCAAGCCAAACAATGATTTCTTGGGATTTAAGGAAATGCCATATTTCCTGCATGTTAGGAAAATCTGTCTCAAATGTTTTAGATGTTCTTGGTCAGATTTTGAAAAGGGTGTAAGATCATCTAAGTAAATGACTAGGAAGTCATGAATCTCTTTTGCAAAAGCAATATCCATTGCTCTTTGAAATGTTGCCCCTGCATTTTTCAATCCAAAGGGCATTTTTACATATTTGAAAGTTCCCCATGGGGTTGTGAATGCAGTTTTGTCTTGGTCATCAGGGTGTACCAAGATTTGATTAAAGCCTGAGAATCCATCAAGCAATGACATCGTTGAAGCCCCCACCACTCTTTGGAGAATGTGATCCATTTTGGGTAAAGGGTAGTTATCTTTGAGTGATACTTGATTTAGATTCCTTAAGTCTACACAAAGTCTAATCTCACCAGTCTTTTTTCTTGTAGGGACTAAGTTGGAAATCCATTGAGAGAATCTGATTGGTGCTATGATGCCAGCTTTGAACATTTTTTGCAATTCCTTTTCAATGGAAGGAAGGAGTATAGGATTGATCCTTCTCAACTTCTGCTTGAATGGTTTTTGATTAGGCTTGAGGGGAATGGTATGCTGGATGACAGAAGTATCATAGGACTTTAGATCCTCATAACCCCATGCAAAGACATCTTGGAACTCTTTAAAGAGGTCAATGTACTTGGGTTTTTGATCAGGGGGCAAAGATGCAGACAGCTTTATTATTTTGGGCTTGTCAATGGTACCAATATTGCATTCTTCAATGGATGCATCTAATGGCTGCATTTTTGGCTTCCTAGGGATGTCATTTGAATCAAAAATGTCCTCTAGCGGGGTAAGGCCTGTTGGAAGGAAATTGTCTTTGAGTTCTATGATTTCAGCTTCAGCGCTGGTCACCTCTTCACAGTCAATTTGGTGAATTTCCTGAATGTTTTCGTTGTTGAAAATGGTTGGATTCAGTAATTGTCTTGCTGTTCTAGGTGATATTGGATGAACCATTTGTTGAAACAGTATTTGTGATTGACTTGCTGACTCAAGCATTTGTGATTGACTTGCTGACTCAAGTATTTGTGATTGACTTGCTCTGTCAGTGTCAATATTTAATCCCGCAAACTCTTGTTGTAAGGTTAGAAAATTGTTTATTTGCATATCATCCTCAAATACTTGCCATTCTTTGACATTGTTTGGAATGGAGGGTCTGTATTTGACCTCGGCTGTGAAGCAGTTGTTGGGTTCCAGTGGAAATTTGAAGGTGCTGGCAAATGTTGCCAAACTGTGTGCATGGAGATTGTGGCCCCTTGAAATTTTTGTGATAAGGAACTCAAAGAAAGTGTCCAATATTTCAATTACAGCAGACCTGTAAGACCTCAACCTTTTGTCATTGGTGACAAAACTTCCTTTCACTTGTTGAATCACTAGATCAGAATCTCCCATGATCGAAACCGTAGGAGCTTGTAATGCCTTTACTAGCTTGAGACCTAGTAACAGAGCTTCATACTCTGCCATGTTATTAGTGCATCTAAAGTTTAATCTACAAGCTCTGCCTTCTGCATGGGTTTTCTCTTTGTTATGTATCCAAACTCCAGCTCCTGCCCCTAACTTGTTGACTGAGCCATCAAATTCTAGGACCCACAGGATATCTTGCTTGACAGGAGATTTAAAGATCTGTTCATGGGATGGCAATGTAAGCAGGAGTTGGGGTTTCTTCTCTAGCTTGTCTTCTAAGACAGTTTTATCACTTGTTTGAAAATCTTTGACAACTAGAGGAGGGGCAGTGTCTAGTGCTTGACTGATTGATGTTTTATGGGTGGTACTTCCTTGATTAATGTTTTGTTCTTGCATGAGTGTTTTAGTCCCAATATCATTGTTTGAGAGGCTTGCGCTGTCATTGAAGAGAATAAGCGAATCTATGTCTGAATGGACAGCATATACAGGAAAATTTTGAGGCTTTTCCTCACTGTTGACCATGTATTTCATGAGTGTTTCTCTGTAGAGTCTTTTTGGTTGCCCAAAGACAGAGATGGTGGCATATGACATATCTAATTGCAGGGAGCCTTGGAGTTTAGCTCCCCATGATCTTGATAACAGCATCCCATATTTAGGTGGGATATCAGCGACTACAACATCCATTAGAATGGTTTTGTTAAGGTATTGAACCAGAGACACACATAAATCTTTTATTAGACCTAAACACTTGACTTGGCTGGAGTCAAAGGAAAACAGGTCCTTGTACGGTCTTGTTATATCCAAATTCAATCTTTCCATGACTGCTTTTGGCATGAGGTTATGAGAGGCACCTGAGTCAAACATCGCATTATGCAGTATTTTGTCATGAATATGCAAGCTGACATAAAAAGGTAATATCCCTGTGACTACTGTTTTCCCATCTACCTCTGGGCCAAACAGTAATTCCGGAGTGTCATCTAACACATTTACATCGTCTTTGCTATTAGTGAGTTGAAGGGATTTCTTAATCTGTTGCTTATAGATGTCATGCTTGGCTAGGTCTGAGAGGGGAATTGCTATCTTTAGCTTGCCAATCTCTGTGCCTAGGTCAAAAGGTTTATCAGCTTGGGTTTTGGAGTTATGGATAGCAGCCCTTTCTTTGCTCATTAAATCTTCTTGTTGGTTTTCATCTTGACTTTGAGACCTGCCCCTTTCACTCATGTCTTGAGGGGTAATATTTAAATCAGGGTGAGAGGACAACGTTGCCATAGGCTGATGTAGTGGTGACAATAGTTTGGTGACCTCTTCAACCACTACTTCTTCTGTAGGCAAGTTTGTTTTGTCATTAGGTTCCGTGACTATGGTTCCTTTAGACTGCTGTTTATCCTTTATCTTTTCAGGCTGATTTGCATTTACAGTCCTACTCCTTAGCTTGTACTGTTTATGGACTTCATAGACAGCGCTATCATATCCTTGTTTAAAATCAAAGGATTCTCCTGATTTAGTTTGGAATATTTTGATTTCATCATCCTCATGATCCTCTTGCATTAAGAAAACTTGGCTTTTACCATCTAGACCCATTAGATTGATCTCAGGATCTTCATTGAGTTCATTAGATGTGGAAGTTTCTGCATAATTTTCTTGGAAAGGGGGTCTAATGTCTTGGTCAGCACTTGTCTTACCCATGTTTTGGTTTTGAGTTCTCCTAAAATTCGGATTTCTAGGAGGGTTGTTTTGTGGTGCTTCCCATGATGACTTTCTTTCAACCGATTCCACTCTTTCACCCAATCTCTTCATGCTATTTAGTATTGCATCCAGCTTTTGATCAAAGCCCGAGGGTTCTTCTTTGAAGGCAGTCCTTTTTTCCAACTTTGCCCTGTTTCTTTTGGCAATTAGGTTGGCTTCCACTGTGACAGCAACCCTTTGAGCTTCTTCAAGGGTTGGAGGATCTCTTTCCTTCAACTGATAGGCCATATCAGGGTCAAAACCATCAGGGAATTTATATAGGGCTAAATCAGGAGGGGGCCTTAAGTTCTGTGGGATAGCATTATATACATTGTTAAACCTAGCACAATATTCCAACACTGTCTCTTGGGGACCTCTCTTAATAGTGTCATATTCACCAAGTACGTGGAGAGGATCTTTCTTCTTCTCCCATCTGTCAATAAAAGCTTCGTAAAGCTGATCAGGAGTTGTAATGGAGTTTGCATTCAGGGATCTGAACCAAGTTCTAACATCCCCAGTTAAGCTTTGAACAAAAATTCTCATTCTGACACTGTCATCATCTATTTCATAGGTCTCAAAGTGGTCTTGCATCTTCTTGGCATGCTGGATAGCTGTTAGAGAGCCATTGGAATCAAAATATGAGATTTTGCTTTGATAATCTTGAGGTAAAGCTGCAGCATTAGCTGGTATCTGCAGAGGTGCATACCTGTTAGCCATATTTATGGGATTTAGAGGGTTGATAGGAACAAACGGGACAACAGGGATCACTGGTATAACAGGGTTAATGGGATGAGTAGCTAGTGGGAGACTGGTTAAAGGAGTATGTGCAGTGGATGAAGATGTGAGAGGAGGACTTTGCGATGTTGATGGTGAACTAGGAGAACCTGGGACAGACCTAAAGAGGACTTTAAGTGGAGTAGAAAGGTTAGGAAAATCTTCAACTGAGGTCAAAATAGCAGGCTGGTCCTGCTTTTGTTGCTTCCTGATGTTTTTTCGGATGGTATTTGGATTATCAACAATGATGGGTGGATTAGGGTCAGGATTTGCCCTAGTATGCCGTGGATTTTTCTTAGGAGCCAGCTTCCAACCTGTTTTTTGGGATTTTGTAGGAAGTTTTTATATCTGCAAGGACTGGATGAAGATTTTGGAATGGCTATATATTCTCAGAGCTAAGATGAAGATTCCCTAATTAGCTCTTCCCTAAAGCTGTCACTGTGGTACAGAAACAGTTCTAAGGCCTCTTGGCTGGTTTCAGGCTTGATGGTAGCTTTGGAAGACAGATAGTAATTGAAAAATCCTAAGAAGTCCCCAGTGGAGTCACCAATTATGTTAACACCCAGGTTGTTCCCTATGACTCCCAAGGGAATACGGCCAGGGTAACCACTAACCAATCTTTGGGTTACAGTTCCTAGCCTAACTACAACCAGAGAGGGCTCTCTCTTTATGATTTGTCTCTGTTATGATGGTGTTTTAGGCTAGCTATTATGCTCAGGTTTTGGTTTATGTTTTGGTTGAAGGATTCTCTTTCAAGTCTTATGATATAGTGTTTAGATAGTATAATACCATTGGGCAATGGAGTCTGGAGTTGTGAAGTGATCTGGTACGCTGGATTGGTGGTGTTCAAACTGCAGGGCCTATTGTGTATTTTAGACAGACAAAATTAGATCAAATGGTGATGTATGTCAACCAACAGAAAGCAATTAAGAATTTTCTATTAAGTTGGTGGGGTGAAGGTGAGCACACTGCACAGGAGCAAAACTTGAATTCCTGTGACAAAGGTCACTGTGAAAGATGTATTCTGAAAGTGCAGAAATTAAGAATTACACTTATCTAGATTACAGCTGAAGAAAACATTCATAAACAACATAGATTGAACTCAGGGTACTCAGTGAATAAATCCTGAAAGCTATTCTTTTTCCTTGTTGCTTAGTATTGAAATCAGATAACATATATGGATTTTAACAAAACAACTAATTAACAGAGAGAGATACAGAGACTTATTGTATGGTGAAATACACAGGGATCCAGCAGTTATCAAAAGACACCAAAACGCATCCAACACCTCAGTAATCCGAGAAATTCCATTGCTTTCTCTATTAACTTCTGAAAGGATTACAGCATAAGAACTTCCTCAGGAGAAATCAACAACAACCCTTGCAATCTTATGCGAAGGTGACTTTATAGGAATGCGTATACAAAATATCTCAGGCATTGAGTCATCCGAGAGAGAAAATATCTTCATTACTACGTTCAGAAAGTAGGCAAGGAGTTATTACAACTTTGAATGCAGCGTAAATGCTCTTTATGTCTGTCAGAGGATTGTTTTGACTTTTGAGAGTCACTGAGTCGGTTGCATTACTCTGTTTTAATTCTGGAAATACGCATTTACTTTTGGCTGCGCAGTGCATTCTCGGGTTTGCCAGCTGTGGTCTTCTATTTCTGCTTTGTTGGCCGCTACATCCGCTGAGTTGGCTCAGCTTTGATTTATGCTGCATGCTGACTTTGCTGAACCGTGCTTTTTATAAAATTTGTAAAAAATAAAAATAAAAATTGGTGAATGCCTTACTGCTTACAAAATTATTTGTATTGCATCTGTCCACCATTCCTGTGTAGGGAGCTGATGCCTGAGGATGGCCTCCATTGTCTCTTCTGCTTCTGTATATTTGAAAAAATTTGGGACCACATCAAACAAGTGATTAATTTCATTCATTATAAAAAATAGATTTTCTATCTTACTATAGAAAACCTGCCCTGTAATAGGCCCTGTGTCTTCTGAAGTGCTGGCCCTCTCATTGATCTGTGCTGAGGCAAAAACATTTACTCTTTTAGCATACTGTTCATGGGTGAATAATTTCCCTCCACTGTTCAGTAAGCTAGGGAGTCCTCTACTCTGCAATACCTGAAATTTCTCCATGAACCTATTCACCTCTGTCTGCATATCCTGGGTTCTTCTGTCCAATGTCTGTACCAGATTTCTAAGAGTAAGAACCCTCTTGATCATTTGAATAGTCTCAGTTCTATTTGTGATTCCAATGGTGGCTAACTGAGAACTTGTTTTGTGGTTAAGCACATTGATCATTCTTGTAGCAACTTCAGGCATATTTCCTAATAAGGCTCTTGATGTTCGGATTTCCTTTTGTGCCTTTGGGATGAGCTCTAGTTGCTCATGGATTGTCTCAATATATGGCCATTGGTTGGTGATGGATTGGCCAATATTGGACCATATCATTGCTCTGATCTCAGATATGATTTTATCTAGCTTGAGCTCATTCTCAAGTTCCTTGATCCTATCTTTAAGGGCTTTGATTTCCTTGGCCTTTTCTCCCACCTCTCTTTTTGTCTTATCATGCCTTTCATTGACCTTGGCTAGCTTATCTCTGGTTTCATGCAGCTCTGTCATCTGAGCTTCCAAGATTTGTATTTCATTCTTTAATTTCTGCATGTCTAGGCTCTGTGCCTGTTCTGTACTTGTAGGTGCTGCTGAAGTGGATGTAGCTTTTTGTTCAGTTTGTTGAGGTGGAGGCACAGTGGTAGGAGCAGCGTCCTCAAGATTGATGACTTGAGGAGGGGGCTGAGAAGTCCGACCCTCTTGTCTTTGCTTTAGTGCTGCTTGTAAGGCCGCTTGAGTAGCCTCAGACTCTCCTAATTTCTCTTGTGTCTGCAGGAGCTGCTTATATATAGATATTAGCAGATCTGTGGCATCCTTTTCCATCCTTTGTTGGGCTAACTCATCTGTTTGGGGGTGAATGGTAGCTGGGAGCTTGACTTTCTTCCTTAATGCAGCCATGTCAGCATCCCTTAGTTTCAAGATCTCCTGTATCCCTTTGATGTCATTGGGGTTATGCCCAATTTCCACGATGATGTCCTCTAGGGATCTTATCCTGTTGTCTTTGGCCTGAGATGAAGCCCTCTCCAATTCTAGTTGAGAGGCTGTAGCATTGAGGCTGCTTGTTAATTTGTAATTCTCCAATGTTTTGTCTACCAAGGAGGCATACACCATTTCACCAGTTTGCTTGTGCAGCTCAATTTTATCCATTGGGTGGATGTCCTTGGCCAGGACCTCTAGATTAGTCCTGAGATAATCTGCAGTAGATTGTGGCTGGAGTGCGGTGGGTATGAAGTGACTCATAGTCAACTTGCCTTCATCCACATCAAAGGCAGCCATTAATCTTTGTTGGTTGGAGGGAGCCAATTTCAACAAATGGTTATATAACTTGACCTTCATGGGTTCACTCCTTCTTTTGATGTCTATAAACTGCTGTTTGATGCCTATCTCTCCTTCCCTCTGCTGGCTGGAGGAAGTGACTTCCCCTCCCATGATTCTGTCTTGTTCTTGGTGGAAGGAACTGACCGAGGCTTCCCTGCTGGGTGGGCCCATACCCATTGCTTGTCTAATTGCCGCATCGTCTTCTGAGAAGTCATTTAATCTCTGTCTCTTCTCCCCTTTGTTGATGGATGAAGTCATGGGTGTTTCTCTGTCCCTTTTTCTACTTAGGTCCTCCTTCTGTGGAGTTTGAAGGACCGAGGCATCAGTAATGTTTTCAGGCCTTGAGTGTTCTACATTTTGGGCCTGCTGCTCAGTGGTAGGTGGGGTATCTACCACTCTTTCTTGCTGTAAGGGCTGCTGTGTTTCAGGTTGCCCTCCTCCTTGCTGCTGTTGTTGTTTTTGTTGTTGCTGCTGCTACTGCTCCTGCTCTGCCTCCATCTCCTGTTCTTTTCCCTTCTCTGATATCTTTCCAACAACTCTTGTAGCTTGCTGTTGGGCGGTTGAAGAGGATGCTGCTGCTCCGTTTTGTGTGCTCGGCAGTGAGCTGACCTGTGAATAAAACTCAAGGTCAGCCATTTTCTTTAGGTTTCTTAGAGCTCTTTGATTAAGCTCTTCTTGAGTAACAGCTTCTTCTAAAGTCCCTCTCCTCCATTTGCTTTGATTGGCATGTTTTTCTATGTGAGGAAGGCTGCAATGATCATAAGCAGACAATTTGTATTTAAGCCTCCTCATGGTAATGAAGTTGTTAGGGTCATAAGGTTTCCATAGGAAGCTGTATTTGAGACCAAGGCCCCCAAGTATTCTATCTGCTTCCTTCCACCCTTCCTCCCTTTCATTATAGAGGAAATGGCCAAGTTGACTTTTGACCTTTAGCTGTGCCTTCTTACCTTTGCCTGAAAAGTGGAACATATCCACAAAGCCAAACTGCCTGAAGTATTCTAAGGCAAGTAGTCTCATAGGCACAAATCTGGGTAGTCTAAATGGGGGCAACTCACACCCATATATTCTGATGACGGTGTGGTGTTGGTAGAAGTACCAATCCCCAATACTGTATGCTTTTGATAAATGCAGGAGTCTTTGCATCTCATCTGTCAATCTGGGAGGAGGTGAGCCCAAAAGCATGGAAAATTTTAGGGGCTAATGTTCGCCCAGTGGGCTAATTTTCCATGATTTTTCCACAAAAAAGATTCGCCAATTTCCAATTTTATAAAAGACGATTCGCCCAAATTTTAGAATATAAAATTATTTTACCTTAAAAATCGCCAACATTATAGAGAGACTATATATAAAATAATTATAAATTTTATTAATTTTACAAATATATCAATAAACATTTATAATTTGCATATTAGGGATTAGTGAGATTCGCCAATGTTTTAAACTTCAAGAAAATTTTCCATCCTTAAAATTTTCCTTGCCCAAAAGTAGAGTCATGGCTGGATGAATGAAGTGATCAATGAACTCACAGTAGGTGTATGGAGAATAGCAAGTGAGGTGAAAAACAGAGGTCCAGTACACCACAGATCTCAGATTTCCCTGTGCATCTTCTCTCTTCATTGGGAAGGAGAACTTCTCATGTTGGAAGTATAGAAGCAAATGATATATGTAGGAAGTGTATTTAAATACCCTATCTCTTGATAGGTTCATCAACTGATCATGCATCTTGTCTGAGATGTATGTGGCATAGTCATAGCAGACTGGTTTTCTACCTGGAGCAAACATGAGCATTATGTGCATAACCGTTTCATCCACATATTCCACTGAATCATATCCCAGGATGGGACTGATCATGTCAACAAGGTCCAGGCCCAATTGGTTGAGGTAGACAGAGTTGATGGGAGGAGTTTGTACAGTGTCAGCTTTGATGAATAACTGGTTAAGCTTTGTAATCTGGGCCTCTGTCATTCTGGCTCCCTCCATTATCAAATCAGCTAATGATAGAGGGACCAACTTCTTATCTGTTTTGAACTGCAGCATTTCCCTGATGGCTTCAGGGGTAATGAGAAACAGAATTGCACCTGAAGAATCAAGCACCACCCTCTGGGATGCATCATAATACTCAGCACATAGGTGGATGAGTTCTGGGAATTGGTTGACCTGAGGTAGCTTGAAGATTGGGAGAGAGGAATCCCAAATTCCCAAGATGTCTGTCCCATTCTGATGTTTGATTTTAATTTCATTTAGTATTTGGAGATGAAACCTGCTCCTGCTTAGCATTTCTTCTGATATGTTATAATCTAAGTCAGCTAATGCTTTCCAGCCTAATGCTTTGTGAGGGGCATTCAGAGGAGCTACATTGAGGGCTATAGGAGCCACAGGGGGATCCATGGTTCTTCTTAGGATTCTGTTTTTGAAGGACTGGTGTTACTATGCAGAGTAACACAAACAGCGCTTTTTCTGGGGAAAATGAGAATTTCTGAGGACAAAGAGTGAATGGGAAAGGTTGTAGCGATTGAAATGCTACTTTTGAACCAGTGGGTGAGTAGCAGAGTTGAACAACGTGTGTGTTATGGTAAATTTGGTTTTTGCAGGCAACTAGTTCACGATTGCGCGAACCGGTGAGAAAATTGAGTTCAGTTTGCCCAATGTGGCCTTGTAAACATGTAATGGCAGCACTGGTATGGTATTAGTGTTGGTTCAGTGGAGTTTAATGGTGATTTTAGCATTTCAAGGTCTGTTCATAGGCTTATAAGCGGAATTCAGCGAAAATGGACTTGTAGAGTGAAAATGAGTAATACCTGTGGAATCTGGTCGGTTAAAACTCGCTAATGCTTGAAGGATGGACACTCTGGCGGTCTGGAAGCCTTTTCAACGGGCTGGTGCAGGCTTGAACGTGAAATTACATGCAGAGCAACAATGCGGCTTTCTCCAAAAAATAGCAAAAACGCGACTTTTTGGCTCAAATATAGATTTTGGTGATTTTGGCGCGCTTTTGTGCTGACGTCAGCACGACGTCATAGGTGGGGTCAGGGTCGGATGACGTCAGCAGGACGTCATCCAGCCAGGTGGCGGGTTCTGGTTGGTCCACGGGGATGGTGAGGTGGTAGGACAGGTCGGCCAATGGATGAGCGGAGGGATGACGCGACGGCATGACTGGCGGTGAAGGGGCGATGACGTGGTGATGATGTAATGCAGGAGGTAATGAAAAACCGGAAACCGCGGCGGTTTCATATCGCACCGCCTATGGTACGGTGGCGGTAAGTGTCAGTGGTACCTCCGATGGGCCATGGAGGCGACGCGTGGCTGCCGCGTGACGTAGCCAAAATACGGTCGTCGGAAGATATCATCCGGACAGCGGATCTGCTCCGATGCAGCGATGGTCGTCGGATCTGGAGGGGCATGATCTAACGGCTGTCGGAACTTTGATGTGATTGGGGGATAGAACAGATAAGGATCGGACGTCGGAAAGGGTCCGATGTGTCCAGAGCCGTCGGATCTAGAGTCGTTTGATCGGACGGTCATCAGGAAGGTTAAGTGATAGATGGGTACGGGGAGCGGCGGAGTTTATTTTAATAATATTTCTGGGGATCTGTGCACGGGCGGGGAACTTCGGTAAAGTGGGTTTTTTGCGAATTTTAGTGAAATGAACCCGCCCTTTAGACTTAGGATAAAAAGGAAAAAAGGTTGGTTTTTCATGATTTTTTAGCCATTTTGAAGTGGGTAAGGGTAGAAACTAGGCTTTTAGGGGGGTTTGTCATGTGCAAATGGGGGTCAAAAAATGAGGAAATGAATTTGCAGAGGAAAAGGGAGATTTAGCTTAGGTTCATCAAGATGACCAAGTGTCATCTGATCCCTAACATGTAACTTATTGGCTATAGTACCAAAGGGGTGGGTATTTATATAAAATTTGGGGTTTATACACCATGGTGTTAGTAATATTAGGGAAAAGGTGATATAAGGGATCTATATAATAGAGTTAGTGTTAGCATGGATGATGGAAGTGAATGGTGGGAAAAACACTAAGTTCATTTGAAACTTACTTAGTTTAGGGAGTAGATCAAAATGAAGAGATTTTTAGACAAGAAATGTGGCTTTGGATGAACAAGAATCATTATGAAACCATGATCTTCCTCCCTGAATCTCAGCTCATAGAGGGATGTTAGCAAATGAAAAAAAAAGGGGGAAGGAGGGAGGTTAGTTATGGTCCTTGCTGTAACTTGATGAATATGCACACCTTGTCACTTGATAGACTTTGCCTTGGTAATCATAGTCAACAAATCTGCAATGGTAAAGATAGCCTTTTTCTGCAACCACCACTACTTACCCAGCTATTTGCCTAGCATTTTTTATTTCTTCTTGGAGGGTGCACTTGGACTTGCAGACCCTTACTTGCCTTTTCTTTTCTTTGGCTTTTTCTTCTATTTCTTCTATCTACTTCTAACCTTATTGCTTCCAAGGTCCCAGATTGAGCAGTTGGGAGCCTTATTTTCTCTACCTATGCTATTTGTCTGCCAAGATTAAACAGTTTGGACAGACTTCTTTCTCTAGTCTACAACTGGAAATTGAAAGCAAGGCATGATCCAGATTAGACTGTTGGATCATCCATCCAAAATGGAAACAAGGCCATCAAAATTGAAACAAGGAGAAACTCTTTACATGCCATGTGTCTCTAGGAAATATGGGATCTTTGCATAATCAAAGCAGAGCATATTTGGACTTTCCCTAGCCCATCATGAAATATGAAACCTATTGGTATAGGTATCCAACAGGTTGTTCCTTGTTGATCATTTCAGATTTCTCATTAGAGTTTCTTGCCTCACCTTGTGAACTAGATTCACCTTCAACATATTCATCAAAACCAAGACCAGTTTTGATAGCAGGAGACCTTTGGCTATTAAGAATATCATCCAAGACTTTAGTACTATCTTGAAATCGTAAAAGCTTATCCTTTTCTTCTAGTTTACCTTTCAAGATATTTACCTCAACTTGATGTTGTTCTTCCTTTATCAGATACTGATTCCTTAGGTCTTCTTCAGCTTTTCTTCCTTCTTCCACTTGTCGCTTTAGTTTGATCACTTCATGTTCTTGATCTTCAAGAGCTTCTTTGTTCTGTTCTCTTGATTTTTTAAGATCTTCTTTTAGAGAGAGGATCTTTGATTCAAGCCTTTGAATAGTTATGCTCTGATCCTTTACTACATCCTGCAATTTCTCCCTTACCCTGGTTACTGTCTCCAATTGTTCATTTAATTTGGTAACTTCTTCAGTTTCTGCATTCTTCTTTTCATGTGCCATGAGACTTTTAATATCTTTGCTATTATTGGATGAAGCATTCTTCTTTTCATGTGCCATGAGACTTCTAATATCTTCACTATCATTGAATGGACTTGTAATATGGGTATAATAGCTTCTACCATCTTCTTCAAATATCCTTCTTTTGTTATGAGGGCATCTAGCAGCATAGTGACCAACTCTACCACATAGAAAACATTTGAAAGGTAGCTTACCTTTGAACCGTCCAGTTCCCCACTCAAGATTCTTGACAAAATTTACCTCATCTTCTTCCTCTGACACTTCGAATGCGGCTTCTGGTGGTACCTCTTGTCGCATTTCAAAAGCAGTTAAGATCCCGTGAAGCTGTGACATGGTGATTTTCTGCACATTCTCCTTTTCTTCTATGGCAAATACTTTAGAATCAAATTTAGCAGACAGAGATCTCAAAACCTTTTCAACTAAGACAACTTCCTCAAATTCTTCACCCAGATCCCTCATACAATTCACAATCTCATCCATACGCAGGAAATAATTAGCTATGCTTTCATTACTATGCATCTTAAGAGTTTCATACCGGATTCCGAGAGTTTGAAGCTTTGCTCTTTTTACCTGATCATCTCCTTCGTAGCTTGTGACGATTTTGTCCCATATTTCCTTAGCTGATTTGAAATGCATGATCTTCATAAATTCTGATTGTGTCAAACTACTCAATAGGACAGTAACAGCTTTAGCATTGAGCTCATATTGCTTTTTCTCTGTTGGATCTGTAGGAGTTGCTGATGGGAATTTGCATCCTCCTTCTACGATTCCCCAAATTTCTGCTCCAAGTGATTGTAGATATGCAGTGGTTCTTATCTTCCAGTGAGTAAAATTGTTCCCGTCAAAGACTGGTGGCCTGATGTGTGCCTCTCTTTCTGGATTAGCCATTCTGATGGATCTTTTCCTTCAAGCGATCAAGCTTCCTCTGAAGGACCTGCTCCGATACCAATTGTTGGAAATAATACTGAGAGGGCGGGGGGGTGAATTAGTATTATCAGATCAGTAAAACCTTTTCAATTTCATACTCAGAAACATATACGCTACTTCAATTAAGTGAACCCGCGTGTACACGCGACTGTGTCTAAAGCAACTAGCGTATATCTAGAGATATTATAATTCAGTTAGCTTAATCTTCAGTAAATGCATCAGACCATTATTAAGCATATTAACAGTAAACAGGTGCAGTATAACAGAACAGAACATCACACAAGAGCCACACACATGAACACCATGATATAAGGTGGAAACCCAATGTGGGTGAAAACCACCTGCTGCAATTCGTCTCCTTCTTCTTTAATAAGAAACTTCTTTTACAATGTACTGGTGCCGTCCTTTACCAGTACGCAGGCTACAACCTGCAGAGGGCTACAACCCTCTCTCGTTTTCCAACTACTTTTGGAAGGGAGCTACAGCCCCCTCAGCTCTTGTACTAGCCGATCCATTTACTAGTACGTAGGTGCTGACCCCACAACCTTCTTTCCTTCAGGGACCACGTTTCATCAATTTTCAGAATGGATCCAAGAGTACAAAACAAACATTACTGCAATACAATCATCAACTTATACTTGCATCATAATTCATTAAACAACCCAATACTGAATCACTGAAACCCTGTCATCAAGAACACAGAACCCAAATCAGAGCCCAGAACTCTGCAACAACCACCAAAATCAACAGCAACCTGAAATATCAAATCTTATTATGCATACGCTACTTCACTGTACCAAATCCCTGTGTATACGCGCTTTCTCCAAAGGCAACCCGCGTGTAGATCTAGAAATAATTACTTATGCCTTCGCTGTCAGATCCGACCCTTGCCAAGTGTCCCGAACAGATAAACATAGATACCAGATATTCTCACTTCATCAGACACACAATGCTTGCCTCCACTTGCCTAATGATCTTCTCCTTATATAGCCTTAGGCCCTTTACAATACCACGGTCCAAAACCATAGTAACCCAATACCATCAGCTTCAAAACTAGGGATCAACACGTTCGTCGAGACATCAAGGTCCAAAACCATAGGCACAACTTCCAAGGAATAACCGCCGTGGACCAAAGATAAGTTTTCCACATACACGCGCTTTTACTGAAGCCAACCAGCGTGTACACGTGACTTGATATATAGAGAACCTGCGTATACGCGACTTGGTATATAGTGAACCTGCTTGTATACGCGACTTGGGCTTAACGAACCTGCGTGTATGAACTTTCTTGGCATGTTGTACTAAGATCTGTCCTCTGATTAAGTTGCCATCACCTGTACCAACCTCTGAGCACCTGTACCAACCTCTGAGTGAGTTGCCATCAAGGAAAACACTTGAATCATAATG
Organism: Pinus tabuliformis; assembly: GCA_031772625.1. NCBI lineage: Eukaryota > Viridiplantae > Streptophyta > Pinopsida > Pinales > Pinaceae > Pinus > Pinus tabuliformis. The sequence goes on along the minus strand of CM062816.1, from coordinate 1,883,385,328 downwards.
CCAACACTACATAGTCATAAGTTCAATAGATGATAGAAAACTCGAACAAGAAGGTGTCAGGATCTTCTGTAGTTAGACCGTGGAAGTGAGGTAGGGCTGAAGGACTTATATTCTTCATTTTGGTGTCCCCATTGGTCTCCCAAATGGGGAAGGCACCCTCTATTCTCTCTCCATTTCCCCTAGCATTTCTGTTTTCAGCCATTGGCTCCAAAGGAATGTTTTCTTCTTCTTTTTACCCTATATGTTCTTCAAATATGTCTGTATGTTCACCTGAGGGTTCTTCTTGATTGAAGCCACCGAAGAAGAGAGAAGGTTGGCTATGTGAAGTAGTGGGGGTGTTGGGCAAAAATTCTCCTAAGTTATCTCTACTCCTACGGGACATGAAAGGAAATATTTTTGGTTGGTTTTTTGTTTCTTTTTCCCCACACTGAAAGTACCTGTAGAAAATAAAATTGTGATTGAACAAAACAAATTGCAACTAGCTGAAATGAGCTTGCTGAATGGAAATTTGCAAAATTGAAAAGGAAAACAAGGAAATGCAAAACTGAAAGAAAATAAATGACTAGTCTACTTTTGCCAAAATAAACTATTAGCAGAATGTTGCAATAGGAAATAGAAGAAAGCAATAATCGCAAAATACTTTAATGCTTCCCCGGAAACGACACCAAAAAGTGGTGAGTGCCAGTATTGCAGCAAGAATGTTGCAACTACTAGGCTACCAACTTTACTTTTATCAACTCGGTAGTTTGTAACAAATTTGGAAGTGTCGGTGCTATATGCACAAGTACTAGTTCTCACTGCAGGTTGTCACTTGGTCAGCCAGCGCGAGATCACTAGGAGCTCAAGCCAACTTCTATAGATTTCAGAAGAAGCTCTATGTGCGATGAAAGGAAAGAAATACTACTCTACAAATGCTATTGTGACTGCAGAAAGGAGAAAGACTGAAATGTAAAGCAAGACCTAGTAAACCCTAATTAACAAGCTAATTCTACTTTTGCCAAAAGCACTATGAAAACCATGAAAGAAATTCCATTACCTACTCAATGAAGTAAACAACATCTAACCATGCTATTTCTAGAAGTATGTTGGGTCCCTATAATACTAGTGATTACCCCATTACTATTGTAGTTATACCCCTTATTAATATTTTTGTGCCCCTATTTCCCCCATATTGTTATTACTGTGCCCCATAGAATCCCTCTATTGTTATTTTTGTGGCTTTATATTATTATTGTTAGGTCGACTGGGTTATATTGTGACTCCTTAGACTCCTATATATAGAAAGGAGGTTTTGTCATTTGTATCAGCGAATAATTGTTCATTTATGTAATGTAAAGGAGGTTGCCCCCTCAAAGAGGCTGAATTCTAAGGCGTTGATCTATCTTTTCTATCTTTTCTTGAGCTGGTTTCATAACATTTGGTATCAGAGCCTTGGATTCTAGGGTTTCGCTGCTCGCAACAGGTCATCATGGCATTTTCGCTATAACTTTTTTTTTGCGATGTTTCAGAAGCTAAAAAAAAACCATTTGATAATACATCGCACTGAATCTCGGATCTGATTTTCAGAACTTTTCGCACTATATTTGCAGAGATATGATCTGAGGAAGTTGGTCTTCTTGCAGACTCTTGAATTACATTCCAAACAGGTGACCTGGGGAAAATCGTCGTAACTTTCTTTCTGAGCATTAGATTGAAATTTTGTAAGAAGGTATAGAAAGAGGACGGACTTTAGTTTCTTGTATATATTTTTTTAAAGCCAAAGGTTGAAACAGTGATTCGTGGCATGTCGTACAAGTTGGCTCTACTGAACTAGTCTATAAGCAGGTCACTGTGGGAGATTTTGCATAACTCTTCCTTGGAGAATCCAATTTGGATCAGACTGGTGGCATTGGAAAGAGGACACAGAAGGATACTACAAGTCACAATTTTAGAACTAGATGATCCGAAATTACAGAGATACATCAGATTCAATATCAGGCTTCTACGAAGTGAAAAAAGGTGTGTAGTTTTTTTTTAAATTTTTGCGTAAGCTTGGTTTGAAGGAATTCAAAGGGCATAGTAAAGCATTATTATCGGTAACTGATGCCTCGAGGAAAGAAAATGCAAACACCTAGTAAGGAACCTGAAAGCTCTAGCATGGCTCATGAAGAAGAGGAAGAAATGCTACATGATATATCAAAATTACAAGAACAAGTGCAACAAATGTCACGCTCATAAAAGCTAACAGAAGCTAAGATAAATGGCGTGGAATCTAAGATAAATGGCATGGAATCTAAGATAAAGGGCATGGAAGCTAAGATGGATGATTCGAAGATAGATTTGAAGAGAGACATGGCAGATTTGAAGACAGACATGACAAATTTGACAAATTTGACAAATTTTCTACAAGAAATACTTACTAATGGTGAAAAGGTTGTAAAGGAAACTCATGATGCGAACAAAAGAAATGTTAATCATGATTCCATAGATGCTAATGTTGGATCGAATACCCACCATATTCCAAAAATCGATATGAGGAAGTTTGATGGCAAGGATCCCGCAACATGGATATTACAGATGGAGAAATTTTTTGATCTCAATAATGTGCAAAACACACAAAAGGTACGTATGGCAACTTTATATTTGGAACCAAATCAGTTTGTATGGTATCAATGGCTTTGCTCTCTTAAGCAATTTATCACTTGGGCAATTTTTATGGAAGAATTGATAGCACATTATGAGGATACAAAAGGCAACACTTTTTTTAGCCAATTGATAAGTCTCAAACAAAAGGGTTCAATAATGGAGCACATTGAGGAGTTCCAAAAATTGAACATAAGGGTAAAAGATATTCCAGAGGAGCATAGGATTGATGTGTTCATAGGGTCTTTAAAGGATAATGTCCAACATGATGTTCGCCTTTGGGAACCTGATTCATTAGAGAAGGCATTCAAGTTAGCAAGAAAAATGGAAAGCAAAATTATGGCAACCAGGAAGCATACCACTCACAACTATAAAGACAGAAGTATTGGCGGGAATTACCACTCCTCAAACATCAAGATAGAAGGAAAAATCAAGAAGAAAAAGGTAATAGTGTTGATTGATTCAAGAAGCACCCACAATTTTATTCATTGTAAGGTAGCAAAAGAATTGAATTTCTTTCTATATCCAGCACCAGAGTGTCAAGTGATAATTGCAAATGGAGGAACAATAAATTGCTTTGGAAAGTGCCATAATATCAAGCTATCCATGGGAGAATATGTATTGACTAGCCCAATGCTTTCCATTCCAATGGGAGGTGCTGATGTTGTACTAGGAGTCCAATGGGTACAATCCTTGGGTACAATAGCTTTTAATTTTCAAGAACTTTTCATCAAATTTTCTACGGAAGGAAAGGAAGTTGAATTAAGGGATATTGTAGGGAAACCAGGAAAGATAATCAGCTCTAATGGTATGACAAAGCTTCTAAAAAAGGAACAAAGAGGTGTAATTGCACAATTATGTTCGCTAGATGTTTCCACATCGAAATCATCTATTTCTCTAGATCTCCAAAAAGTCCTGGCCAATCATTCCAAGGTATTTGAGACTCCCAAAGGTCTCCCACCTATGCATGATCATGATCATGCTATTCATCTGATTCCAGGAAGTGTTCCTCCAAACATCAGGCCGTACAGATATCCCTATGTCCAAAAGAGTGAAATTGAACGTATGGTTGCAGAAATGCTAGAGGCTGGTATAATTCAACCGAGTCAAAGTTCTTTCTCTGCTCTAGTAGTATTGTTGCACAAGAAGGATGGATCATGGCGCATGTGTCCGAATTATAGGGAGCTCAACAAGATCACTGTTAAAGATAAGTTCCCCATTCCTATCATTGATGAATTACTGCATGAATTGCATGGATCAATTTACTTCACCAAGTTGGATCTTCATTCATGATATCATCAAATCAGAATGAAGACTGAAGACATTCCGAAAACAGCATTTAGAACTCATGAGGGTCATTATGAATTTTTGGTCATTCCTTTTGGCCTTACCAATGCACCTTCAACATTTCAAGTTTTGATGAATTCAATTTTCAAACCATTCCTTAGAAAATTTGTGTTAGTATTTTTTGATGATATACTAATCTACAGCAAGTCTTGGAAGGATCATGTTGAACATGTTGACAGGGTGCTACAACTATTGGAGGAGAAACAATTATATGCAAAAAGATCCAAATGTTTCTTTGGAGTCCAGGAGGTGGAATACCTGGGTCATATTATATCTCATGAAGGAGTTAAGGTAGACCCTAGAAAAATTAAAGCCATTAAGGAATGGAAAGTTCCCACATCCATAAAGCATCTGCGAGGATTTCTCAGGTTGACAGGGTATTATCGCAAGTTTGTTAAGAATTATGGGAGAATAGCAGCACCTCTAACAACATTATTGAAGAAAGATGCATTTTCATGGACTTCAGAAGCAACAAAGGCCTTTGAACATATTAAAGAGGCAATGTGCCAAGCAACGGTCTTAGCTACACCGGACTTCACAAAGACCTTTATTGTGGAATGTGATGCTTCAGGAAATGGAATTGGTGTTGTTCTAATGCAAGATGAAAGAACCATTGCTTTTGAAAGTCGTCCAATCAAGGGAAAGTTTTTAAGAAAAGCTATTTATGAGAAGGAAATGTTGGCAATACTCCATGCACTTAAGAAATGATGACCCTACCTAATGGGAAGACACTTCAAGGTAAAAATGGATCATGATAGCCTTAAATACTTTTTAGAACAAAGATTATCCTCTGAAGAGCAACAAAAGTGGGTCACAAAGATGTTGGGTTATGACTTTGAAATCATCTACAACAAAGGGAAGCAAAATGTGGTGGCAGATGCACTCTCAAGAAAGGATGAGGATGTGGAAGCATTGTTGTGCGCCATTTCTATTATCCAACTAGATTGGATAAACGAAGCAAGGGAGGAATGGAAGAATGACGAAGAAGTGTGGGCACTTATTCGAAAGTTACAACAAGATTCCAGTACGTCTGATACATTTAGCTGGCAAAATGATTCGTTATGGTACAAAGATCGCTTATACCTCTGTAAGAATTCCCAGCTAATACAAAATATTCTTATGGAATTGCACACTTCTCCCTTAGGAGGGCACTCAGGATTTTTAAAAACTTACCACAGGGTTAAGAAGGAATTTTTTTGGATGGCCTTAAATCAGATATTCAAAAGTTTGTGGCGGAATGTTTGGTTTGCCAACAAAATAAAGTTGAAACAATTAAGACACCGGGTCTATTACAACCTTTATCCATTCCAAGCCAACGTTGGGAGGAGGTTTCAATGGATTTTATCACAGGTTTACCCAAGTCTGAGGGAAAGAGTGTCATCATGGTGGTAGTTGACAAACTTACCAAGTATGCACACTTTTGTGCATTATCACATCCATTTAAAGCCAATACAATTTCTACTTCATTTATGGAAACAACTCAAAAGCTACATGGAAACCCAAAGATTATTGTAAGTGACAGAGATCCCATTTTCACTGGAAATTTTTGGACAGAATTATTTTCTTGTCTTGGTACTCAGTTAGCTCATAGCTCATATTATCATCCTCAATCTGATGGGCAAACTGAGATAGTAAACAAATGTTTGGAAGGATATCTTCGTTGCTTTGTATCTGATAAACAGACACAATGGGTCAAATGGTTTCCTCTGGCTGAATGGTGGTATAACACTTCCTTCCATACAGCAACAAAAATGACCCCATTTATGGCACTTTATGGGTATCAACCACCATCCATCACATCATATTTAAGAGAAAATTCGAAGGTTCAAGCAGTGGAACATCACATTGAACATCAACAACAAGTCCTCCAACTCTTAAAGGATAACCTCGTGTTGGCACAGAATAGAATGAAACAACAGGCAGATCAACATCGCAGTGAAATAAGTTTTGATGTAGGTGATTGGGTATTCCTACGGCTACAACCATATAAGCAAATGTCCCTCAAGCAAGCTAAGAAGGATAATAAATTATCACCAAAGTATTATGGTCCGTACAAGGTGTTGCAAAAGATTGGTACTATGGCATACAAATTGGAGCTTCCTGTAGCTTCTCGATTGCACCCAGTTTTCCATGTTTCATGTTTAAAGAAGGTTATAGGCGACAAGCTCCCAGTTCAAACAATATTGCCAAAACTTGATGAGGAAGGAAAAATTATATTGGAACCGGAAGCATTCACAGAAACAAGAACTCGATAGCTATGAAATCGATCAATTTTGGAGTATCTTATCAAGTGGGAGAACTTATCTGCTAAAGATTCCACATGGGAGGATGAGAATTTTATACAGAAGTATCCAAAACTACTCTAGCGTTGAGGACAACACTTTTTTGAAGGAGAGGGGCATGTTGGGTCCCTATAATACTAGTGATTACCCCATTACTATTGTAGTTATACACCTTATTAATATTGTTGTGCCCCTATTGCCCCCATATTGTTATTACTGTGCCCCATAGAATCCCTCTATTGTTATTTTTGTGGCTTTATATTATTATTGTTAGGTCAGCTGGGTTATATTGTGACTCCTTAGACGCCTATATATAGAAAGGAGGTTTTGTCATTTGTATCATCGAAGAATTGTTCATTTATGTAATGTAAAGGAGGTTGCCCCCTCAAAGAGGCTGAATTCTAAGGCGTTGATCTATCTTTTATATCTTTTATTGAGCTGGTTTCATAACAACGTAAATAAGCGGAAAACATATTTTTGGATTTTTATGTGTTTTTATGTGAATTTAACATGCATCTAATTTATTGTGTGTGAGTGTGGCAGTGAACAGGTGGCGTTAGAGGGCGGTTTTGGAGATTCGGAGGATGTAGGATGGTGTGGATGGGTCCTAGGAGGTCTTAGGTGGCCCTCTAGAGGTTTTTCCCACACTCGGCCTTCAAAAGAAAGCCTACAGGAAAAACTACAGGAGGACAGAAGAAAGCTACAGGAGGAAAACAAGGAAACTACAAGAGGCCTACAGGAGGAGGCCGAGAGAAATTTTCATTGTTTTGAGTGTGTGAAAGTGGATGGAAAAGGTGGATGAAGGTTGGAATGAGGTGCTAGGGTGCTTAAGGTCTACCATGAACTACCAGTAGAGAGAAAGATGATTGGGTTTGCTTAAGGAGAGAGGAAGAAGTTCTATGAAAAATGAAGGAAACTAGGGTAGAATTGAGGTGAGGTTTGGGAGACCTATAGGGCATGGATCAGATGGAGGGTGTGATTTCTAGTAATTTGGCCTACTACTGGAAGAGATATGTTGCATAGAAACTAACAGTCAACCAAGAAAATCAAGCAACCAATGAAATGAGTGCATCCTAAGAAAAACAAAGTTTTGCATTAAAATGGCCTAAACTATAATGTATAGAAGGAAATGCTGGTAAATGTTCTAAGAAACGAAAGCATGCAAAAGGAATATTTCAAATTAGGAAGTGAACATGATAAAGAAGATCTAAAGCAAAGCAAAACTGGACTATCAACCTACTAGAGAGCTGCAAACACTAGAAGTCCTAGGAATGACGAAAATCTGTGTTTTTGGGGCAACAAGAGACTCTTTGCCTCAAATCATGGTCCTAGAGGGAGGAAGAGAGGCCAAGGCAATATTGCTAGCTTTTTGAATCTTCTCTGATCACTGTTAACCTACTACAGAAAGCACAAATGGAAGCAAGCTACTAAATCATCAAAAGCAACCTATTCTTAACCATAAGAGAAATACATCTAACAGCAAACTAATCAACAACTGAAGTAAAACATACAAATACAAGTAAAGAGAAGCTTGGCTACTTGGATTAGGCCATAACCCAAAAGCTTCAGCCATCTGAGGTAACTCAATGCTAGCTCAAAAAGGATTCCATCTTCATTATCAAAAAATAGCAAGATTACATAAAACTGTCATAAAATAGTAAGCTCAAAATTTGAGCAGAGTTTACACAAGCATAAAAAAGTCGACCCTAGTGATGCCCTAGGTCTCTCTAGTTATATATCTGAAGCTATCAACAACTTCCTTAAAATCAGGAAGGCTTGGCTCCCAAAAATTGAGATAAATATCAATAATCTTCCACTTGCTCGGCTGCCTTCTAGTGCATGATTCGGCTGCTTGTACTCCAAGCTGAATGTGAGGAGAAATAAATGAGGGGGGTTCCCTCCTATAAGTCCTCTCCTCTGTCTACTTCGAGTTATTGTTGCAGTTTGACCACTAGATCCTTGACTTTGACCTCGAAATCCATCAATAATCTGCATTAAATACATGTTAGACCACATGGCATAATAACTAACTCAACTCACCCTATAAGCATAAATATAATCAGAAAATCATACAATAAGCTAAGAGAACGGTTGATTTGACTAGGTTACGAGGTAAAATGAGCCAATATAATTACCCAGTTATGAGGCTCATCAATACGAAACATTTGTGGAAACTTGTGCAATGTTAGGGTCCCACCCTAACCCCCTTATTTATGTAATGGGATCACGTCATAGTCAAGAGTCAATAAAGCCCATATTAATAATTTTAAGTGGTTAATCCGCAATTAATGACGGGACCACAGTTAGTTGCAAATGGGCCGTAGTATTAGATAGATGGTATTAATAAAACCCACGGTATTGGTCCGTGGTATTGCATGTATGAGTCATATATAAAGGATAGAGATTCCCTGCGAGGAGCATCGTGTCTTATTTTGTAATCGAGCTTTGCTCTATTGGAGGTTTCCCCCTTGAAGAGGCAAGTGAACATTACTCTTTGAATAATAAAATCATTGCTATTCTGTTTTCTGGGTATCTTTTCTTCGCATATTCTATATTTGGGTATCATTTTGCAGGTTAAGAGCATAACAAGTGGTATCAGAGCACTTTCCAGGGCCGGTGGGATCTCCATTTCTTAGCAATTTTTTTTTTGGCTAGAGACGTGTTCCGACGTCTTTAAACCACGGGATCTATCGTTGAGCGCATAAACCTGCGGATTTGGGGAGGCATGCACGCAGGAAATACAAGAGGTGGTCACGTCTGTTGGACTCCCTTGTAACCCCTGTGGGTACCCCTTCGAGTAGTAGCGCATTAGACAGAATTGTGCACGGACTGTCTTCCACGTACCCTCTGGGTATATCGGAAGCCCCCTAGGCTCCCTTGAAACCTCACCATAGATAAACTGTCGGTCGTCTTGCGGCTACAGTACACCGAGAACAGAACTCGGAGAGATTACTCGCCCGTATGATAGGGTAGTCGGGTTGTACAGCTAAGGGTACAGTCGATCCTTCTTAGTTAGAGCCCTGAAACATTGGGCCGAGTACTACTCCCAGACCCTTATGTATATTGCTATCTATAGCACCTGACACTCCTCAAGACCATAGTTCCCTTTTCTATTGGGGGATCACACATCATCTCTTCCAGATCCGCTTGTGCAAAGGGGTGCAGCAGCAGCAGACATCAGTCCCGCAGTCTCGAGTTCGCAGATCAGCCATTCCAATCTATTAGATCCATCAGATCCGCAAAAGCAGTCTGTTTCGCCGCCCAGAGCTATCAGATCCGCCTTTCAGATCTCTCAGATCCACCAGATCGGAGTCGTTGTGAAGGGTTCCTATACCGGGGTATAATTTTCGCAGGACTTTTGGCCACATTGACATTTTGAGGATTTGGCGACTGCGGTATTGATAAGGAAGGAGTAAAACTCTGTTCGGGGCGCTTATTGGTGATCTAGCCCATCAGAATTAGGATGACGAGCTGAGCACGGTGGTACCATTCACTTCTTAGTGAAAAAAAAATTTAGGCGGTCCCAATTTTCAAAAAATCAGGTTGGTGTATGGTAGAAACTAGAGCTCAAGTGATGGCCGATGAAAGGATGGACAAACTTGAAGAATCAGTGCAAACCCTCCACATTCAGCTTAGCAGACTATGTAGCATGGTCGAGAAAATAATCCCGAAGGGCAAGGAGCAAGCCCACGAGGAGGTGTATAATGGCAATGGACACAATGAGGGTGAGTCTAGCCACTCTCCTCACGTCTGGCACACCCACCAACAACCCAGTCAGTGACCTCCCAAGTTGGATATGCATAAATTTGACAGTTCTCACCCATCGGCATGGATAGCACAAATGGAGCAGTATTTCAAACTGAATCACATCTTAGATGATGAGACTAAGCTTATGTTGGGGAGCATGTACTTGGAAAATGAAAGGTGGCAATGGTGGGAATGGCATCAACATTGCACTGGACCTTTTAGGACTTGGACCAAATTCACCAAAGCTCTTCAAGACCGCTTTGACTAGGAATCATCTTTTTTGGGTCGTCTTACTAAGCTCCGACAGACTGGTACAGTGGATGAATATATTTCAGCTTTTGAAGCCTTAGCCTTCCGCACTTGGGGTCTCTCAGATGTGTTCTACACGGAATGTTTTATCAGCGGTCTTAAAGAAGCCATCAAAGCTCAAGTCCTACTGCACCACCCTCCCACATGGATGGAGGCTTGCAAGGTAGCTCGTAACGTGGAACATGCATTAGCAGCCCAATACAGTCGCCCAAATTTCTCCGCTAAAGGTTGCCCCCCATAGGCTCACAACACGACTCAAACACTTAAGGTCCAAAAGGTGTCACCTGTGGAAATGGTCGACAGAAGAAAGCATGGACTATGTTACTACTGTGATGAAAAATACTCCCCAGGTCATAAATGCAAGGAGCCCAAATTTTTTCAAATAGATGCCACTGACTACAGCTCAACAGAGGAAGATCCACCACTTGAGGAACATGAGGTGCTAGAAGATGACAACCAAAAGGACAATGTCTCTGACGAACCAGTTATTTCGCTGCATGCGTTGGCAGGGATTTCTTCCCCTCAAACTCTCAAAATCAGAGGTTTTCTTAAACATCGCCCAATAGTAGTCTTGATTGATAGTGAAAGTACACATAATTTCATCCATCAAAAATTCGCAGAAGCAGTGCATTGTTTTGTATGAGCAGTTCTAACTTCCAAGTTCAAATTGTCGATGGAGGCACAATGAAATGTGAAGGCCGCTGTGAAAATGTCAAACTTCAAATGGGGGATTATCAGTTGAAAACCCACTTGTTTGCCATACACATGGGGGGTTGCGACATTGTCCTCGGCGTTGAATGCCTCCGCACTCTTGGGCCAATCACAATGGATTTCCAGGAGTTATATATGAGTTTTAAGCAAAACAACTACACACATACCCTCTGTGGACTCCAGGCGGGAGCCCCCTCTATCATCAGCTCGCATAGGATGGAAAAATTGTTAAAAAAGGGCAATCATGGAGTTGTAGCTCAATTTAATGCCATCCAGGCAGTCGAAACCAAGCCTCTGCCAATTCATCCTAAGATGCAACAGATTTTAAATAACCATCTGCCGGTTTTTGACAAGCCTCATGAGCTTCCACCCTCGCGAGGGGAACATGATCATAGCATCACCTTGGTTCCAGGGGCCCAACCCCCAAGTGTGCGCTCATACAGATATCCGTTCACCCAAAAGAATGAAATAGAAAAAATAATCAAGGAACTTTTGGAAGCAGGTGTCATTCGTCCCAGCATTAGTCCTTATTCATCCCCAGTGGTCATGGTGCTCAAGAAAGATGGGGAGTGGCAGATATGTCCCGACTTCAGGGCCCTCAATAAGTTGACAGTCAAAGATAAATTTCCCATCCCGGTGGTTGACGATTTGCTGGATGAACTCAATGGGGCTCAATTCTTCACTAAGCTGGATCTTCGCTCAGGCTACCACCAAATTCGCATGAAGGAAGTCGACATTCCCAAGACTACTTTCAGAACTCATGAAGGCAATTATGAATTCCTGGTCATGCCATTTGGTCTTTGTAATGCCCCCTCTACTTTTCAGAGCCTTATGAACCACATTCTCAAACCATATCTCAGGAAATTTGTCCTTGTCTTCTTCGATGACATCCTCATCTATAGTTGCACTTGGGCCGCACATCTTCAGCATGTAGATCTACTCTTGCAACTGCTCCGCAAGCATAAATTATTTGTCAAGATGTCCAAGTGTTCGTTTGGCGTGGCAGAAGTAGAGTATTTGGGCCACATTGTGGGGCATGAAGGTGTCAAGGTGGACCCCAAAAAGATCCAGGCAATGCAGGAATGGCCTCAACCTAAGACCTTGAAGAGCTTGAGAGGATTTTTGGGTCTCACAAGCTATTATCGTAAATTTGTCCGCAACTATGGTCGCATAGCGAAGCCCCTCACCCAACTCCTAAAGAAAAATTTATTCTTCTGGAATGAGGAAGCACAACAGGCCTTTACAGCTCTAAAAAATGCCATGTGTTCCACTCGAGTCTTAGAACTACCTGACTTCACCAAATCTTTTGTCATTGAATGTGATGCTTTGGGTAAAGGTATTGAAGCGGTCTTAATGCAGGAAGGGCGACCTTTGGCCTTCACAAGCCAACAACTAAGTGGGAGGAATCTGGGCCAATCTACCTACGAGAAGGAAATAATGGCCATCTTACATGCAGTCGAGACCTGGTGACCTTACTTATTGGGGCGACATTTCCAAATCCGCACAGATCATCACAGTCTTAAATATTTTTTGGAGCAACGCCTATCCTCCCCACAACAAAATAAATGGCTAGCCAAAATGCTGGGATATGATTATGAGATCATTTACAAGAAAGGGAAAGACAATAGTGTAGCAGATGCATTATCTCACCAATTTGAGGAGGAAAGTACTCTGCTATCAATTTCCCTCCCCATTCCAGAATGGATTGAAGAGGCTCGCAGGGAATGGTTTTCACACCCCGGGCTCTCCCAACTCATTTCTCAATTGCAGGTAGATCCAAATTCCACCAAGGGCTACTCGTGGCAGGATGACATTCTTCGCTACAAGGACAGAGTTGTAATATCACCAACATCCACCCTCAAAAGTCGCATTTTGGCAGAATTGCACTCATCTCCCATTGCAGGACATTCGGGCTTTCAAAAGACGTATGCTCGCACCAGAAGATCATTTTTTTGGATAGGCATGAAAAAGGACATCCTTACTTTCATAGCAGAATGCAATGTTTGTCAACGCCACAAAGGGGAAACTGTCAACACACAAGGAACATTACAACAATTGCCCATTCTGGCATCAATTTGGACAGAGGTTTCTATGGATTTCATTACAGGTCTTCCAAAGTCAGGGAACAAGTTAGTCATCATGGTGGTTGTGGACCGACTGTCAAAGTATGCTCATTTCTGCGCCCTACCCCACCCGTTTACACCAACTTTGGTCGCTCAATCTTTCATGGATCAGATCTTCAAATTGCATGGCATGCCCACTTCTATTGTGTCTGACCACGACCCGATCTTCACCAGTAATTTTTGGCAGGAACTCTTCAGGATACAAGGCACTCAACTAAAACTCAGTACTTCCTATCATCTACAAACATATGGTCAAACCGAAGCCGTCAACAAATGTCTAGAAACCTACCTTAGGTGTTTCACTTCAGAAAAGCAACACCTTTGGGTACAGTGGTTACCTCTGGCTGAATGGTGGTATAACACCAACTATCATGCCACCACCAAAATGACTCCCTATGAAGCAGTATATGGTCAACTCCCGCCTTCACCTACTTCGTATCTCAAGGGGTGCTCAAAAGTACAAGCAGTGAATCAACTCCTACAACAACACGCAACCATGCTCGCCCATCTTCCAGAGAATCTTCATCAAGCTCAAAACCGCATGAAGCAACAGGTAGACCAGCATCGCTCAGAGTGCCAATTTCAAGAAGGGGATCAGGTCTTTTTACGGCTACAACCATATAAGCAAACATCACTCAAAGACAAGGGGTGTCAGAAACTATCTCCCAAATTCTACGGACCATATCAAGTACTTCAGCGCATTGGAGAAGTGGCTTACAAGTTGGCCTTGCCACCTACTGCAAAAATCCATCCAGTTTTCAATGTCTCATGCCTCAAGAAAGTGATTGGGAACAATTGCAGAATTCAGACCAGTCTACCTGAATTGGACGAAGAAGGGTCCATCTAGCTTCAACCCGAGCAGGTCCTAGACACACGAGACAAGCAACTGTGCGGCCGCATGATTAAGGAAGTCCTCTTCAAATGGAAAGACACCTCTCTGGAAGATGCAACTTGGGAACCAGCCACTATTCTTCAGCAGTTTCTGCAGCTTCAGCCTTGAGGACAAGGCTAGTCTTAAGGGGGAGGGCATGTTAGGGTCCCACCCTAACCCCCTTATTTATGTAATGGGATCACGTCATAGTCAAGAGTCAATAAAGCCCATATTAATAATTGTAAGTGGTTAATACGCAATAACGACGGGACCACAGTTAGTTGCAAATGGGTCGTAGTATTAGATAGATGGTATTAATAAAACCCACGGTATTGGTCCGTGGTATTGCATGTATGAGTCATATATAAAGGATAGAGACTCCCTGCGAGGAGCATCGTGTCTTATTTTGTAATCGAGATCTGCTCTATTGGAGGTTGCCCCCTCGAAGAGGCAAGTGAACATTACTCTCTGAATAATAAAATCATTGCTATTATGTGTTCTGGGTATCTTTTCTTCGCATATTCTGTATTTGGGTATCATTTTGTAGGTTAAGAGCATAACGTGCAACTCCAAGAATAGGTCATGGTGGTGGTGAAGGTGTCCCCATAGGAATAATATGCAAATCCACACTCCACAGCCTTAGACACTTAGTAGGTTGATTTCCCTCAACATGATAATTAGTACACCATACTTGTGGACATAGAGTTCATGCAATATGCATATCCTTCAATTTGTGTATGAAATCAACAATCTAATGTTGTAAACCATGATAGTAGGATAAAGGGAAGAAGTACCTAGCCTATACTCATGTGGGTATCCTGTCATTACATCAATCTTCATAGGCTTTTCTAGTGCATCTTGGAAATTATTGATCTTTTGTTGCATCAATGGTGTTCTTGTTAATAGCAACAAATATTTAATGAACCAAACTCCTTGACGATTAGGGTTAATCAGATAAGTGAGTTCCCAATTGCATCTTTAAATCACTGCATGCAATCCCATTTCATATCACTCTTGTGTTGCTTAATATCCCATAACTCTGTGAAACCATATTGGTTTGTATGAAAAATCTTGAATTCTTTAATAAACTCTCGTTTAATCACATCAAGAGTTGGATTTGGATTCAAATCATGCCACTTAATAAACCATTTGGGTGCTCGATCTCACAAATTCATTTGAAACTAAATAATATTAGTAGCATTCGAGGTCTTTCTCACCCTCCAGATAGCTTTACATAGATACCGATGTTTCTCAACGTCTTCATCTCCTTGACATGAAAAATTTGGGTACTAAGTGAATGAACCCATGACATTCACTTCCATAAGTTTATGACTGAGTGGAACTAATAGAAATCCTTCTAAACCAAGCTATGAATAAACTAAAAAATTCTTTTAAATACT
Organism: Pinus tabuliformis; assembly: GCA_031772625.1. NCBI lineage: Eukaryota > Viridiplantae > Streptophyta > Pinopsida > Pinales > Pinaceae > Pinus > Pinus tabuliformis. The sequence continues at coordinate 1,883,369,916 of CM062816.1, read as the reverse complement.
TCTACCAGAACTACCAACTCCATTAGAGCTACCAACTGTGTATATACTATAAACTTTCTGAAATTTTAAAGTTTTGACTAGTTTGGAAAGAAAATTAACAAGATTCTGATACAGTTACAAGCGGATGTTAAGGAGAGAGCTAGTTGCATTACTCTATGTGGATTGCTTCTTGTAGGGACCAAATCATCTTCAAATAATGACTGACGCATTATGAAATGCCTTTCTACATCTACATGAGTATTTTGGTCACTCGTGAAAATTATTTGTTTAGGTGTTTCAAGCATCTCGATTTCTCCGACTCCTAGTGGGATCCACTTCTTCTATTTTGGTCTTTTATCACACCTCCTCTCGATTTTCCTATTTTTCCATAATAAGATCCATATTCTACTTTACTATTCGAAAACTTTAGGCTAGCCATCCCTCTTATTTGCAACATCAAACTACTCAAATCTTCACCTACCCTCTATAACTCTCTTCTCCTCCTAATCTCTATCAACTTCTTTTCCTACCACTCATCAGCTATTTGTTTCTTTCTAAGTGGCTTAAAACCTTGTTCCTTGTGAAACTTGTATGCATCCATCACAACTTTCCCTCATATTTTTCATCTAAGCAATATATCTCCCTTAAATCCAACCTCCATTACTTAGGGTTTTAAGCTACCATACTAGTCTCCTAGAATGGCAGTAGGTTTTTTTCTACCATGAGGATATTGATCCAAAGAGGGATTTCTTTCAACAACCTACCTTGCAACCTATACTTAAGTATTTTTTTGGCTTTGGATATGGACTGAGGATTCTCTGTACAAAATTCAATAATATAACACTCTAGAGTTGCTTGAACCCAAAAGTCAATAACTCTGGTCAATTTAGTATCAAGTCAGTGCGAAGAAGCTAAATCGAAAATAGTCCAAGTTCTACAAATTCAAAGGATTTTTCCAGTTCCCATCTTGATCTGCAGTATTCTCAACCAATTATATAACTCCTTAGGAAATTTTCATTACAAAATTTCATACCAGACACCTATAAGTTCGACAAATAATATTTCCTCCTTAGCCCACTCTTTCTTTTGTATTAACTAAGCTTGTTGTAGGATAAAAAAATGAAGCTTCTCATACCAGTTGTCTTGAATATCACCTTTTAGAATCCTAGACACCATGATCTAGTTCCCCTCAGAATACTCAAGTCCGGAAAATGGAAACATTTGTTTCAGAAAGTTCTACTTTACAGACCCTAGGTTTGACCTCAGGTTCCCAACAAATATCTCGTCGTAGTATAGCACAATGTCAACATTTTATTTCCTCCATGAGGGAGAAACGTCTCAGCCAAGGTGTGCCAAGACGTCTAAAGATAATGGGGAATGCTAGATAGTTTCTAGGTTCAAATTACAACATACATTATCCATTATTAATTTATATATGAAAAGAATTGAAAAGTTTATCCATAGTAAACAAAACAAGAATAGATGTAGAATAGAGAAATGCAATTTTTTTTTAAACAGATAACTTAATATATCAATATAAATTACATGAAACTCATAATAATACCCACAACACCTTATTTATGTTATCGAAGTTGGACAATTACATTAGTGATGTGAAAAAATGTGTGAGATGTTGGGAACGGTTCCCCCAAGAGAAATTGTGGGGGTAAAAGCCCATGTTTTTGGATAATTTTGTAATAAAGTTATAAAGTCTCTGCATTTTGTGGTCGTAGAGTGAGAAGGTGTCAAGAGTCATAAAGGGTTGTCGGCCCTTATTTTGTAAAGTGTCAAGTCTGCTGTAAAGATCCACCCATGGTCCGCAGACCATGGGATTGTATAAAAAGGAGCTAAGTAAGTAAGCTCTAAGTAGTTAAAAAGTAAGGAAGAAGGTAGTGAAGTAGAGTGGAGAAGTCTAAGTGTTCTCAAGCCTTAGCATGGTAGATGCTCTGCAACTGAGTGTGCAGAGGCCTAGGGTGGAAGTCCGCAGCTAAGTGCGTGGACCCTTGCAGCTGTGTGCAGAGGGCAGATGGAGTTTGTATTAAACTAGAAGATATCAATAAAGAAAAGTATTCTTCAATTACTGTGTATTTAGTTTGTGTTAATGCATCTGATTATATTACATTTTGGGTTTAATTTACAATGTTTATTTGAGGCACAAATATATGTGATTGTATCGGTTAATTGAACACAAGTAAGGATATCAGTTTACCCAGCGCTAACTATGATTGATTAGTAAGATAAGTAAAACACTTGAGATAACTTGGGAACCTATATAATACATTATCAGAGCTACGAGAAAGTACCTGGACCATGGGTTATGGCTGCGTGAAGGTCAATCATACACCTTTGTCGAGGTAATGAAGGGAAGAATAAGAGGTAGACTGACAGAGCCCTAAGGCTTAGAGACTTGCGTGAAAGTAGGGGAAGAGGGTACAAAACGACATCATGACCATCTCAGGGTGCGAAAACTTGGTTCCAACATCCCCCCATACTGCTTCAAGTGAGACTTTGGTCTGTGCTCCATGGGTTGATGCCGAAAGGGCCAGCAGTGTAGGGATTTGTTTGGCTAACTAACGTTGACGCTAGGTTAAGGCCCACAAAGCCAACAAATGGTTTCATTGCTAGGACTGGAATCTACATGAGAGATGTGCAATGCCATATCACTAGAATCCAACTAAGAAAGATATCGAGGACTATTTGGATAGAAAGATCCACGAATTCATGGCACGAGAGAACAGAAACCGTGGTTGACAAAGGAATAGTGGCTAGATAGGTAGCTGTATACAGAAATCCACAAGATCTTTCTCTGTTCCTTTCCAGTTGAGTTATGCAAGTGGATCGCAAATCTAGTGGATAGCCAAGGAAGTTGGAGGCTTGACGGTCCTATTGTCTGGACCCCCAGAGCTAGTACAGAGACTAGAAGCTTCTGAGGATAAGATCAGTCGTGTTCTCGATCATTGGCTCAATTGTATCATAGGAGGATTTGTGACTGAATTCATGGTCGATACCTCAGTCAGGTGTAGCGAAGCGGAGCGGGGCATTTTCAAAGGTCCACGAGGTAAGTACTTGAAGCCTTTAAATACTTGGATTAAGATGTTATTGTGTGAAAAATGGGTTATGCAGCTACCTTGATGTTTGGAGCTACGCGAAGTGGAAAGACTTATAGGAACGAAGGAAGAAAGGGCCCTGAATATAGCCCACTGATTTCACCTCCTTTAAGTAATGAAGAGGGAGTAGCAGGCTTCTCTGTGAAGTGCAGTTCAGTTGATAAAACAAGGATTCCTGCGACTGCTACCTCCACCTACGCCACCTCCAACTTCACCATCGTCAAATACAACTTCGCCCACACTACCACCACCTCCACCACAGTTCAACATGGCGAATTTACTGAAGATACCTTTATTTAAGGGCTTGGGAAATGAGGACCCGGACCAGTTCTTGTTCATCGTAAAAGTTGTATGAGAAGCTCCAAGTGTCATAGATGATCACGTGAAGAAGGAAATGTTGGTTATTGCTTTACAGAATCATGTGCTAACTTGGTACATCAAGTACTCTAATGATAACCCAAATGCTGGGTTGGCAGAGATCCAAATCGTACTGAATAAAGAGTTCAGTAGGCCTAAATATGAGGCGCACTTGATTGTGGGGTTCAAGGAAAACGTAATGAAACCAGGTGAGACACCTTGGGAATTGGACCAGAGATTGAAGTGTAAAATCCCCGAAGCTAATATGAACTTAATAGATGAACAGCACCGCGAGTGTTTCATGCCTTCCCTCCTGCCTCACCTAAGGGCTACACTGTCACAATAGAAGATTAAGACTCAGAGGCCTTGGAGATTGCAATAAGACTGCATGAAACACTAATGCAAGATCTGAATCTGGGGGTTTAGTAGATCCATGCACAGTTACAAAATCATTGGCTCAAAATGCAAAGCTTGAAGCAGGACCGAATAGTTCTATCAGAGGCGCATGAAGAGATATGGTGCCTGAAATGTAAGGGCTAGGGGCATGACAAAGACCACTGCCCGGTCTTTCTGAACTATATTGCAGGAGGAGGACTGATGCCTTTGGGGTCAGAAGCCGAAGCAAGATTGAGTGCAGGGCTTGCATTGTGGTGCGCTATATGTCAGGTAGTAGGGAAACATACGACTGATAACTGTCATTTTCTATAGAAGTTTGTATAAACACTGCAGCACCTTTTCTAGAACTTCTACAGGTTGGTAGGGCATGATGAGCACAACTACCAAAGTTATGAATTGATGATGGATAGAAAACATACCTATAGATTTTAGGTAGAAATGCAACCCCCTGACCAGAGTGCTGGGATGGCGCAAACAGGCTTTTAGGGGCACAAGCGAGGCCGAGGCCAAGGAGGACCTGAGAGAGGTCGGGGACAACTAATTTGTTACAATTGTGGAGGACCAGGACACTATACCCATGAATTCACTAACCCAATGCACTCGTCATGCAAATATTGTACTCAATTTGATCATGAGATGGAGGACTGTCCTACACTGATAGCGAGGATACACGACAAAGGGGTGTTACCACTGCAGTCAACTCAGAACCTACAAATGATGAGGGCTGAGCCTCGCGAAGAGGATGCGAATGTGAATATAGTGCTCCAAAGTGGAATTGCAATGGATGATGATAAGGGGAATAACCCGAAGACAACACATGGGTTCGTAAAGCTCTGGCAAATGAGGTTGAATTTGATTTGGAGCACGCACGCAAAATGTTCATGGAAGCAAAAAGGAGCTTTGTTGAGGCCTCTACCGTAGGGAGATGGGATAATCCTATTCAGGAAATGGACCATTCTATGCTTACAACCTTTCCAGATACCTGCATGAAGTTGTTGCACGATAACAAGGCTATGAAGGGGTTATAGGAACTAATAAATAGATGCGTCAGAAATGCTCTGGGTGAAGCGTGCGTGATATGAAATATTGGTAAGCATAAGGCAAGGACACAGCATGAGATGAGACTCACCATGCAGATAGGAGAATATGAAATGGATCAGGTTATTTTGGATCTAGGGTCAAACGTGAACGTTTTTCCGAAGCAAATTTGGGAGCGGATGGGAGACCCGCGCTACAGTGGTCTCCGATTCAGTTGAGGATGGAAAATCAACAGAAAATCATCCCCATGGGACGGCTGCAAGGAGTAACTGTAGACATTGAAGGTGCAAGCGCATTGGCTGACTTTGAAGTGATAGAAATTGTGGATGACAACAACCCTTACCCTGCACTCCTTGGCATTGATTGGACTACTGACATGAATGAGGTAATCAACCTAAAGAAGTGAAAGATGATATTTGAAAATAAATCTCTTTGTGTAGTAGTACCCCTAGATCCTTTTGAAGGGTCTCACTATACTGAATCAGTCTGCGACTACGAAAGCAATGACAATTTGGACTGTATGCATAAAATAACAGCGTGAGACCAAGGTTGGGTGAATCTGACAGTGGATGGCCGAATTACATGGGATCGCAAGAGTTCCTGCACCTCAGGCTCAGATAAAGAATTAGAGCACTGGCAAAATCAACTACATGAAGTAACTACACTGAGCTGTAGCATGATGACCTAGTCACTGCGTTGTGCGTCGTCAGAGGTACGAAATCTACCCTCTCATAATGGCTTGAATGATGTGGATGTGTTTTTGGATGCATTTGAGAGGGAACTACCAGAGAAGCAGCGCTTCCAGGCTTTGGACTGGGCACTGCACGCTACACCCGCGAGATGGTGGGGTACACACAAGGGTAGTTTTGAAGACTAGCCCAAGTGTAGGAGGATGATGAGAACATGCTTTGGGAAGCCAAAGGTACGAGTGACAGACAAGTATGATGGGAAGGACGATCAGCACGCACATTTGGCCAAATGGGCTAAGGCCTATGGCGCGGAGCGTAAACTTGAATGGGTGCACTTGTTTTATCACACATTGGATGTCGTCCTAATGAACTGGTGCTTAGAGACAGAGCTCCACCATGGTACAGGTGAATGGGATATTCTACGCGAAGGGTTCATAATGACATTCAGCTTTGAAGATGGGTTTGACTATATTGACGAGGCGCTACAAGAAATTAAAGCAGCAATCTTTAGGATAATGCATGATCCTTTGGATCTGATTCAACCTTATTGGACTACTCAACTGCGCCACGTGATGGAATGCTATAAAGTGACAGTCGAAGAAGAAGACAAGGACCCTCAAAAGATTGATATCCTTGAAACTGAGGGTCACCTTGAGGTCAACGAACCGTAGATCGAGAATCCTGATATAACCGCACCACTGAAAACGAAACAAGTAAATAATGGTATAGAAGTGGAGCCCAAATTTGCGAATATTGGAGATTACTGGGATAATGCAATGGTAGATAAGGTCACTGAATTGCTCCGCGAATACTAGGATTTGTTCCCTACCAAGTTTATGGAGTTAAAGGGGATAATAGGAGACCTGGGCATTATGAAGATCATGTTAAAACTCGAAGAGAATCTGGTTAAGCAAAGACTTTGCTGTCTTAATCGGAAGTATAAGGAGAAGGTTCTCTTAGAGTTAGATAAGATGCTCACGGCAAGCATCATTGAGCCCATAGAAGAATTTGATTGGGTGAGCCCAATGGTGGTACAAGAAAAGAAGGAGAAGGATGAAATAAGAATATGCATAGATCTCAGGAAGTTGAATGACGCTTTCGTGCATGATCCTTTCCCGACTCCGTTCACTCATGAGGTATTGGATAATGTAGGTGGCCAGGAAGTGTACTCCTTCACTGATGGGTTTTATGAGTACCATCAGATAAAAATCACGCCTAAAGATAGAATCAAGATGACCTTCGCAATCGAATGGGGATATTTTCAGTACACTGTAATGCCTTTTAGATTGAAGAATGAACCTGCGATTTTTTCACGCGTAGTCATTGCTACATTCAAAGACTTCATTCATAAGTTTTTGGAGGTGTACTTTGATGACTGGACTGTATTTGGGTTGGTAAAACGTCATGTGGCTAGTTTGCGCTTAATGCTAGATACTTGTTGAAGGTACCCGATTATGCTCAATCTGAAGAAATGTTTGTTTTGTGTTCAGCGTGTATATGGTGTTGAAGCAGTGATGCCCAAGGAATACATTGTGCCTAGTCTGCGCATATCAGCACTCACAGGTATGATGGATAGTGGAGCCCTAGAAGAGAGGCTCACACAGCTTGCTGAGCTTGAGGAAGAAAGATTTCTGGTTGGATTTCACCAACAGGTCCAAAAGTAGCGTGAAAAAGCATGACATGATCGGCACTTTAAACTGCACACCTTTAAGGTAAATGATATGGTTTTGTTATATGAAAACAAGTTTGATAAATTTCCAGGGAAATTTAGAATGCACTAGCTAGGGCCCTATGTGATTAAGGAGATTACAGATGGTGGAGTAGTTCAGTTGGTTAAATTGAATAGAGATCCCTTCCTAAGAAACGTGAATGGCAGCTGATTGAAGCCATACACCAGTGATCCAATCTGATGACTATATGAAGGTAGCATACTCTTAGTGCTCCAGGCAGCTAAAAGGAGGCGCGGAACTATAAAGTACACTACTCAGGTTGGGTAATTGCATGATTAGAGGATTGTGTGGAATGACACAATGTCACATGGTTTGTGATAGTGCGAAGAGAGCTGTGCTACTTGGGGAAACACTGTGCAGGTCAGCCAGAAAGTTTGAGGTTGCAGGTGCAAATCAAATTCATATCATACATCAATTGAGATGGGACACTATGTGACTAATTTCCCATCGACGAAGTCCATGAAGGGATCCTCAGATGGATCGGAAGGTGAGGCACTAGCATCTCAGTTTGAATGGAATTTACCCTCATCGCATGCATGGTTTCATCAGTGATGGGTTGTATTTGGTATCTTGACAGTGGAGCCTCATTCCACATGATCGGTGATAAAAGTTTATTCAGTACCTTGGAGGAGAAAGACCTCAAGATGCACATAGATATGGGTGATGACGAAAGGTATAGTGTTTCAAGAGTGGGCACGGTTGCTTTTTAGAGGGAGCATAGAGCTCCTATCACCTTGACAGATGTGAAGTGTGTGCTTGGATTGAAGAAGAACCTGGTATCGGTCACGATGTTGGAGGACAAAGGCTACGATGTTGTCTTCAGTAAAGGAAAGGTGTTCCTTAGACACATCACCATGAGACAGGTGGAACAGATCAGTTCAAGAGTTAAGAACCTATATGCTCTTGAGGTTCAAGATGCATGAAAAGCCTTGAGGATCAAGGAAAATGTTAGAGACTTGGTGGTTGAGAGGGAGAGTAAATTACCTCTCAAAATGCAGTCCCAGAAGAAGTCTCAGACAATTGTGGAGAAGCCACAATTGGAGATGTTGATAGGAGACCGAGTGGAGGCATCCACTCATGCAGAGACCTCCAATAGGGAGAAATTTCGAGCCAAGTGGGAAGTGGGAGCACATGTAGCCATACCTCCAAGTGTGAGGTGGAGCGATGTGAAGTGATAGTCCCAAGAAGGCTAAAATTGGGCAGGGTCCATTGAGAGGTTTTATCTCATATATCGTACCTTGCTACAAGAGCCAAAAGTACATAATAGCCGGAGGAATCAATGGGATTGATGCAGTCAGAGATCAAAGTGACAGAGGCTAGAGCAGTCAGATACTGAAGAGTGTAGAGAAGGACTAATAATAGTGCAGAAAGGCAGAGTCAACAGAAGCACAAAGCTTTCAGTTGACAGAGGCAATAGTAGTCAGAAACTTTGATGATAGAGGCATCATTCTAATTTAGGTTGGATGGTTTTTTTGCTTTTGGGGTTGCTAGAGAAACAACACTAGAAAGAAGTGTTGCATGCAAAACATTCCAAAGGTTTAGGATTGTGATCAAGTTGAATTCCTTTCTTGTTGAGAGGGAGTGTTGAAAATAGAAACAGGAAATGATAAAAATAGAATCCAGAATATTCCAATTTTAATTTGTCCTTGAATTAAAATTGTGAATTAAATTTGAATTTAGTCTCACCAGCTGCTTGAAAAATAATTAATTAATTCATTATGGATTAATTAGTTGGAGACGTTCAAGTTAGAAGTCTTTGTGAAGTCATGCAATAGTTATCCCTTAAATTAAGGAGATTATCCCTTAATTAATGAGATAAGATTGAGTTATAATTAGTTAGCTCAGTTTACTAAGTTAAGTCCAATTAAATTAGTTCCAAATTGTTTGAGGAACTAATTGTGAGTTCAGTCAATTAATGCATGCATGCATCCAACTAGTGTACTCTAGATAACTGAAGATTCTCTCATCAGTAACTCATGCATGTCTATTCTGAGAAAGAACCAGTTACGATTAAAGAGAGGGACAGTGTACTATTAGTTGCATGTTTTCTCCTATAAAGGAAACTCATGCATGCAGAAGGAACAAGGTTCCTTGAGGATTGTGCAGTTCTGACAGTGTGTTAGAGAAGTGTGTGAGAGCGTTGTTACACTGGGTAAAGGTGATCATCCCATAGGTAACTAAGCAAGGAAATAGGAGCTTGGAGGGCAGGGGAGAAGGTTTGTGAGAATCCTTGTTTGCCTGTGAGCATCTAGGAGGATTGTAGTGAGAGCTGGCTAGCTGTTAGAGATAAGGCTTTGTATAATTTCAATGCATTTGCACCTTGTATGATAATACAGATAGTGGGATTTTTAGCTGAGGCTTTCCCCTCAGTATTTTCATGTGTATTGTGCATTGATTCTTCTTCTTCTGTTTATATGTGTTCAGCTTGATCTTGCTCAATCTTGAAGCTTCCACAAAGCAAATTGATAGTAGAAGTAGATAACAGTATTTTGCTTTAGTTATATTGCATTATCAGGTTAATTTACAGTCAGATTTTCTACATAGGTCTCAGAGGTAGATTTGTAGAGAATTTGCAGGAATCTCTACAAAAGTCACCATTCATGATTTGATGATGAGAATGCAGCCAAATGGAGCGGGCGGCCGACATTTAAGACAAAATTTAAGGGTGAGATCCTTGGAAATCTGCCACCAATCCGGCATTAATGAACCGAATGTTGGGGGAATGGTCGGATTTTTATTCAAAATGGCTTATAAATTACAAGTGAAGGCCCAATGAAAAACACTTGGCATTTTGAACATTGAGTTGGTGAGCTCTCAAACATGCATGATCTATGCATTTTTCGAAGAATTTCTTGACTCCCCAGTGTTTGATCGATTTCTAGAGTCCAACCACAATTCATCTGTGATTTTATCCCAAGATCCGAAGTTATGGACGTCGAAGTAGTGAAAACCAATGGGGCTGTGATGGAGGTTGTTATGGAGGCAGAGGGAGCTGCTCGAGAGGTTTTAGAGGTACTAGCTGAAGTCCCCAACTCACCACAGATGCCTAGAACAAAGTCTACCTTGACCAAAGAGAGTGCGAAGGATAAGAAGGGCAAGCAGGCTACAATACCAGTGCACACGTCGCCTAGAAGAAACCCACAAAAGGACAAGCCCACTGCACAGGAAAAGGGCAAAACCATTAACTTGGAGCCGGAGGAGGAAGAAATTGAGGACATCTCGATGGATGATGAGGATTTGGGGATGGAAGTGGAGGATGTTGAAGTTGAGGGTTCTGACCCTATCACTAAGTTGCCCAAATACGTCCCTCTATGCAAAGGCAAGACCAAAGTATCGAAGGACATCGACGAAAGCAAGGTTGCCTTGCACATGCCTCTGCTGCTGGACAACATTATCTTTGAAGGACAGTATTTGGGGTAGGTTCCTCTATTGAAACTAGAAGATTGGGACTTAGCTGACAATGAGAAGTTCCCGCACTTGATGACAGAACAGCTAATACACCGTGTTGTTCACACAACCACCAGGATGACTGCATTGAAACCGTGGAAGTGGCTCAGGGGTGTAGATAAAGCAGGTATGCTCAACCTGCTATGGGTGTCACACTAAAACTACACACTCATTACAATATTGGTCATCAAGCAGTTGCTATGCTTGGTGCACAATGGGTTTCTATGTTTGGAGGAGCCGATACCCATCACTGACAGGCTAATCCATAGGATCATGCAGCTACCCTATACAGCGGAGAATCTGGCCATGATGTTTGGTGGAAAAGGTGGCAAGCAGGCCCTCACGGAGGCCATGAAGGAGAAATTCAAGCTCGTGAAGAAGTCGCGCAGCTATATGATCTCAACTATCTGTGACCCTGTGGTCAAGGTGGTCACGTAGATCCTGGTAGGAAACGTTATGTGGAAGTGTCACGCGAATGAAGTGTCAACACTCATTATTTCTCTAGTAGCCCAATGCATCGAAGGAGTCCAGTTTAATTGGGCGCACTGTCTCTGTAGTGATTTCCTTGCTCTTGATGTCCATTGTGCCGGTAGCCTGGGAACTATCAGTAGACAGTCAATTCACCTCGGTCACACCAACCTGCCAAAAGCAGCAAAGTATGCTTCGCTGTGGGCTACCAAGGATGCTTAGTGCATCAAGGATAGCAAGATCTTCTAGATCTTGATGGAAATGAATATATGCATGGCTATCAATCGTAAACCATGATTTTCGCCTACTATGTTTGCCAAACTGCAGGATTACGTGGAGTTCAAGGTAGACTTTTAGCACGTCATGATCAGAGCATGGAAGGACCCTGAGTAGAAGTGGAATGACTTGCCTTACTTGGCAACGGACGACGCGATTGATGCAGTTCTTGATCACTGACTGGTGGAGTGGTGCACTGCCTCAGACTCGGCAGTGGGGTCGAGTAAGACCGTCGCGCATCACAAAAAGGAGGAGGCCAAGCTCAAGATGACACAGCTGGCCAAGAAGAGGAAGAAGGATGCCGCTGACAAGGCCCAAGCAGAGCACGATGCTGCCCAGCGGGCGGAAAAGAAGATAGGAGAAAGAGATCATGGCTTTAAAAAAGGTGTGAGGTCGCTTTCGCCTGAAACAGAGGAAGAAATGGGCAAGCAAACAAAGCAGCATGGATCGAACCCATAGACAGTGTCGTACTGTATCAAACGTCCAAGAGAACAAGAAAAAGTGAGGCCACGGAAGAAATCCAAGGCTAGTAAGATGTCGCTAGACCTAGTCACCCTAACAGAGGGAGATTTGAATGACATTGGAGACACGGTGTGGGATGTCACTGCGGAGGTACTGAAGTAGTTCGAGTAGTAGCAACAACAACTATTGGGCACCATCTAGATGGGTTTGCATAAGCTAGAGATCCATGCATCAAAGGTAGGCACGGTGTCCACCAGCCATGCTATGAGTACTTCAGAAGTTGACGAGATGTTGCGTGTGAAGGACTCCCGAGCGATAGTGCTTCCAGATGGAGCACTGACCACAGAAAATGAAGCTAACAGGCCTGCTGTCAATGCCCTAAAGGGAGTGGTATTAAACTTGGCAGCGCTTCCTGGCAAGGCGCTCCACCTACTGTAGGATGGGGTGATTGCAGAGCTGAGAGCCCATGAACATCGTGCTTTGTAGGTAATCAGTGAGTAGAATATTAATAATGTACAGATGGCCCTACAGTGAGACACTACCCTAACACAAATATGCACATGATTAAGGTTGTGAGGGAAGCCTGCTGAATGGTCCCAGAATTGGCCATTCCTGAGGATGTGGAGGCAAATAAAAAAGTCTACAAGCTTGCTACAGGGGTGCGTGACGCTTTCACAGAGTTGGCTAAGGTTCAGCTGTAGCTGAACCTAGAGTTTGCAGATTTACAGTTGAAGGCCCAACCTTCAACTCTGCCGAAAGTAAAGGAGCATCGCGCAACCGCTGTCACAGAGGCAATAGAGGTGGTAGACAATGCAGTAGTAGACTGTACTCAGCTATTTGAATAGTCGTTTGAGGTCCTGACGAGTCTGCAGAAGGATTCTAATGTACAACGGCTGGAGATAGAGGCGTAAGAACTACAACAATGCTATGACGAAGTAAAAGGTACAGCGCACACTGTGAAGCTGCAGGAGGCCAAAACATTGAAGGAATAGGTAGATGCAGCATAGCACAAAGAGGCATCGTTGAAGGTGCACTTGCAGCCCTGGTTGGAAAAAGCTTATTCAGTCATGGCATCCATTGAAGGCAAGTTTGTTAATCTACAAGCGATTCAGCAAAAGCTTCATGTTGATAGTTCAAGACCAGTGACAGAGCAATTGATTGAGGAAGTGAAGCAGGCGGTTGTGCAATGCACCACTAAAGTGGTAGTCATACAGGTCAAGATGGGAGGTCTTCGCACCAAGATCTCCATGCTCAGAGAGTGACTCGAGGATGAGTCACCATGTTTTTGTTGGGGGCCTGTTGGGAACGGGTTCCCCCAAGAGTAGTTTTGGGGCTAAAAGCCCATGTTTTGGGATAATTTTCTAATAAAATTTTAAAGTCTGCACATTTTGTGGTCGCGGAGCGAGAAGGTGTCAAGAGTCATGAAGGGTTTTCCACCCTTATTTTGTAAAGTGTCAAGTCGGCTGTAAATATCCACCCATGGTCCACGAACCATGGGATTGTATAAAAAGGAGCTCAATAAGTAAGCTCTAAGTACTTAAAAAGTAAGGAAGAAAGTAGCGAAGTAGAGTGGAGAAGTCTAAGTTTTCTAGGGCCTTAATGTAGATAGAGGCTCTGTAGCTAAGTGTACAGAGGCCTAGGGTGGAAGTCCGCAGCTGAGTGTGTGGACCCCTGCAGCTGTGTGCGCAGGGCAGATAGAGTTTGTATTAAACTAGAAGATATCAATAAAGACAATTATTCTACAATTACTGTGTATTTAGTTCCTGTTAATGCATCTGATTATATTGCGTTTTTGGTTTAATTTACAATGTTTATTTGAGGCATGAATTTATGTGATTGTATAAGTGAATTGAACGCAAGTAAGGATATCAGTTTACGCGGCACTGACTATGATTGATTAGTAAGATAAGTAAAACACTTGAGATAACTTGGGAACCTATACAATACATTTTCATAGTTGCACGAAAGTACCTGGACCACGCGTTAAGGTTATGAAAAGGTTAATCATACACCTTTGCGGAGGTACTGAAGGGCAGAATAAGGGGTAGACTGACAGAGCCCTAAGGCTTAGCGACCTGCGCGAAAGTGTGGGAAGAGGGTATAAACTGACATCACAACCATCTGAGGGTGTGGAAAATTGGTTCCTGCATCCCCCCATATTGCTTTGGGTGAGACTTCAGTCCGCACTCCGTGGGATGATGCCGAAAGGGCCAGTAGTGTAGGGATTTGTTTGCTTAACTGATGCTGAACCTGGGTCAGGGCCCATAAAACCAACATGAGATATTTTAGAAGAATATAAAATTGAACCATGACAAGACCATATTACAAGCAAACTCAAGCATAAGACTTGAGGTTTCATTCCAACAGATTTTTGGCATAATATTGATCCATCTCTCCCTCAACTTGTTCCCTATGGCCTTATATAGGTTTCCTTATTCGTTCTGATCCACGTTGACTTGATTAGTCCACTTTGATCCCTTTCACGGAATCTGGGTACTTTGGTCTATATCCTTTTAATCCTTTCAAAACTAGCACTTAGATCCTTCTTCCATGACTTTAGCAAGTCCTAGGATAAAACTTTTGATCTCCACCTACCACTTTCTTTTTTTGTTCTCAACTTTCAACTTGTTATACCTTTTTCCTTTACTTCTTATGTCGATCACTTTTGCAAGTATTTTCTAGCCAAAATTTATCCACATTGCCCAAAAGATGAAGGACCCAACATCCATCTTAAGATAGGTGCCTCAACAATTTGTTGTTTTCAATATCTCAAAATATTTTTGATAGTCAAAATCCCAATGAAATTCACAATATTTGGTGAGTAATGTTGCTTGTGGAGCCTGATTATCTTCTTTGTTCAGAAGTATCACCGCATTGGATGCTAGTTCATAATGTGGTGGCAACACTGCCTGTAATATTTATGCTGCAAGGGGGTCCAAGGGGGGGCGGCTGCGACCTTTGGGAGCCCCCCCCCCTGGTGGGGGGATCGGGGGCAGCACCCCCAAAGCTAAAAATAGATGTAAAATTTCCTTGCAGAATGTTGTAATTTCGTAGTCAATCTGAGCCGTTCATTAGGCGGAGATCTAACAATAGAATTTATGTTTAATTTAGGGTTTTTTGCCCTAGAAGGAAACCCCTCACTATATATGAGGGAATTGTATTGCATCTTTGTAGGATTTTGAGTGAGAAGAGAGAGGAGATTGAGCGAGATAAAAGAAGGAATTATAGAGGATCTGATGTAGGTTATATCTCTTGAGTTTGCTAGATAATATAAAAGGAAGGATTGGCTGTTTCTCCATGGACGTAGCCCAAATTGGGTAAACCACGTATATCTATGTCTCTCTTGTTTTATGTGTTTTCTGTGTTTGTATTTCTACAATATATTTTATGTGTTCCATTGCTCTGTAATATATAATTTTCTAACAACGGGTATCAGAGCCGAAGGTCTATTTGGCTGATAAACTCGCAGGAGAGAAGGGTTCCTAGTTCGAGTGGGAGCAATGGCGGAAGATGGTAGGTTTAGGGTAAAAACACTCAACGGCCAAAACTACCAGCTGTGGAAGATGCAGATGGAAGATTATTTGTACCAAAAAGGTCTATACCAACTATTGAGTGGAAAGGCAAAGAAGTCGACGAGTATGATAGACACAGAATGGGATATTCTCGACAGAAAGGCACTTGGAACAATACGGTTGTGCCTAGCGATGTCAGAAACCTTTAATATTTCAATGGAAATGACAACAGAGGGTTTAATGTCGAGATTGGCCAAACTATATGAAAAACACTCGGCCTCAAATAAGGTATTTCTTATGAAGCGTTTATTTAATATGAAGATGTCAGAAGGTGGATCTGTTGCTGATCATTTAAATGAATTTAACATAGTTACCATTTAGTTAAGTTCTATAGGGGTAACTTTTGATGATGAAGTTAGGGCTCTGTTATTTCTATGCTCATTGCCAGAAAGTTGGAATGGTTTAGTTTTGGCCATTTGTAACTCTATCTATGTATCTAGTACTTTAAAGTTTGATGATGTTGTCGGTGCAATCCTTAGCAAGGAAATGCGACGGAAAAGCTCCGATGAGACATCAGGTAATGCTTTGACTGCAGAGACTAGGGGAAGAAAAATGGAAACAGGAAAGAGCCCAAGATATCGCAGCAAGTCAAGGAACGGTAGATCCAAGTCTATATCGGGAATAGTGTGCTAGAAATGCGGGAAGAAAGGACACTTAAATAAATACTGCAAGTCTTGGAAGGGAAAAGAAGGAGACACAGAACAAGAAAACAATCATGAAGCGAATGTGACAGGTGATGTGTTGCAAGATGCTTTTATTCTTTCATTAGAAAATATTATTTATGCCTGGGTGGTAGACTCAGGGGCCTCATTCCATGCCACACCTGATAGGAAACATTTTCATGATTATGTTCAAGGAGATTTTGGACAGGTTCAATTGGGTGATGATAAACCCTGTAAAATCATTGGAATGGGTACATTTTGCATAAAACAACAAAATGGAAATCAATGGCTATTGAAGGAGGTAAGGCATGTTCTAGATCTGAAGAAAAATCTAATTTCAACAGGCAAGTTGGGAGGTGAAGGTTGTGTAACTACTTTTGTAGATAAAACTTGGAAGTTCACTAAAGGATCCCTAGTAATAGAAAAAGGAGAAAGGGTTGGTACATTGTATTTATGCAATGGTATTTCTAATTGTGTTAATGCTTTAACCTCTATAGGAGAAGATACAGCATTATGGCATCACAGGCTTTGGCACATGAGTGAGAAGGGAATGCATATGCTTCACTCAAGAAATTTGTTTCCAAGTTTGAAGCATGTTGATTTAAAATTCTGTGAGAATTGTGTTTATGGAAAATAGAAGACAGTTAGATTCCCCAGAGTTGGGAAAGAAAAGAAGAGCGGAAAATTAGAGCTTGTGCATACACATGTATCAGGACCTGCTCAGGTATCATCTCTTGGTGGCTCTCAGTATTATGTTACTTTTATTGATGATGCAACCAAAAAGACCTGGATTTATTGTATTTGAAATAAATCTGATGTATTTGATACTTTCAAGAAATGGAAAGAGTTGGTTGAAAATAAGACAGGAAAAAGGTTGAAGTGTCTCAGATCAGACAATGGAGGTGAATATTGCAGCAAAGAGTTTGATATGTACTATTCAGTGAATGGAATTCATAGAGAGAACATAGTTCGCGGAACACCACAAGAAAATGGTGTGTCAGAAAGGATGAACAGGACAATCATGGAGCGTGCAAGGAGCATGAGATTGCATGCAGGATTTCCTTTACAATTTTTGGTTGATGTTGTAGATACTATTGTTTATCTAATAAACAGAGGGCCTTCAAGTTCCTTGGATGGTGGTATTCTAGAGGAGGCATGGACAGGTAAAAAGGAAAACTACTCTTTTTAAAAAAAAATTGGTTGTGAAGCCTTTGTCCACATTAATAAAGAAAATAGAACAAAGCTTGAGGAAAAATCAAAGAAATGTACCTTTATTGGATATGGTGTTAATGATTTTGGTTATCACTTTTATGATTATGAAAAATAGAAAATAATTAGGAGAAGAGATGTAATATTCAATGAAAAGGTATTTTATAAGGATCAGCTGCAGGAAAAGAAACAGGAAAAAGAAAATAGAGAATACACAATGTTTGATGAGATCATAGAAAAAGTGATGGTGCCTGAAAATCATAATGATCAACAGCCAGAACAACAACCACAATAGCAACAAGCACCTCAAACACCTGAAAGTGGTGTTAGCAGATCTTCCAGGATAGGTAGACCCCCTGAACGATAGTCTCCTTCATTATATTATGTATTGTTGACTAATTCTGGTGAACTACAATGTTATGAAGAAGCATTGTAGGGAAAAACTAGGAAGAAGTGGGAGCAAGCCATGAAAGAAGAGATGGACTCCTTAGCACATAACTAGACTTGGGACTTAGTCAGGTTGCCTGTAGGTAAAACAACATTGCAAAATAAATGGGTTTATAGGCTGAAGGAAGAAGATGTAGGTAGAAAAAGGTATAAAGCTAGACTTGTGGTCAAGGGGTTTGCACAAAAAAGGGGTATAGACTTTGATGAGATATTTTCCCCTGTTGTTAAAATGACTTCAATCAAAACTATTTTAAGTCTAGTAGTAGTTGAAGATTTGCATCTTGAGTAGTTAGATGTAAACACGACCTTTCTCCATGGTGATTTGGAGGAAGAGATATATATGCAGAAGCCACAAGGATATGAGGTAAAAGGGAAGGAGAAACTAGTGTGCAGGTTGAAGAAGAGCTTGTATGGTTTAAAACAGGCTCCAAGGCAGCGGTATCTAAAATTTGACAAGTTTATGTCTGAACAAGGTTATATTAGATGTCACTCTGATCATTGTGTTTATCTCAAAAGGAAAAATGATGGCAACTATATTATATTGTTATTGTATGTAGATGACATGCTTCTTGCAGGTTCTAACATGCAGGGAATAAATGTGCTCAAAAGAAAATTGGCGAACTCATTTGCAATGAAGGATTTGGGTGCTGCAAAACAAATCCTTGGTATGAGAATAAATAGAAATAGGAAGGATCACAAATTAACATTGTCTCAATGTGAGTACATAGAAAAGCTGTTGAAAAGGTTTAATATGTAGAATGCAAAACCAGTTAGTATACCTTTGGCTAGCCATTTCAAATTAAGTAAGGAGGAGTGTCCCAAGACTCAGGAAGAAATGGCTCATATGTCTAAAGTTTCATATGCATCAGTGACTGGAAGCTTCATGTATGCAACGGTCTGCACAAGGCCTAATATTGCACATGCAGTGGGAGTTGTAAGCAGGTACATGAACAATCCAGGAAAAGAACATTGGATGGCGATGAAGTGGATTGTCAGGTATTTGAGAGGTACCACAAATCAATCATTATGCTTTGGTGGTTCAAACATTGCTCTACAGGGATATGTTGATGTAGATATGGTAGGTAATAGAGATAAAAGGAGGGGCACAATAGGGTATGTGTTTACTGTAGGTGGAACAGCTGTTAGCTGGGTCTCAAAACTGCAAAGTGTTGTTGCACTCTCAACAACGGAAGCAGAGTATGTTGCTGCTACAGAGGCTAGTAAAGAAATGATTTGGTTGCAAAGGTTTCTAGATGAATTGGGTAAGAAGCAAGAGTTTGACAGGTTATACAGTGATAGCTAGAGTGCCATACATCTTGCAAAGAACTCTACATTTCATTCCAAGACTAAACATATATAGCTCAAGTACCATTTCATGTGGTCAGCATTGGAAGATGGATAGTTGAAGATGGAAAAGATACAGACTAGCCAGAATCCTCCAGATATGTTAACAAAAGTTGTAACCAGGGTGAAACTAAGAATCTGCTCAGTTTCAATTGATCTTCAAGTATGATGAAGAAGATGAGAAACAGCCGGGTCCAAAGTGGAGTCGTTGTCCAGCAAATGAATCAACGGTGGAGTTTCTATAATCAGTCTCCAAGTGGAAGATTATTGGGTGTGGAGCTTGATTATCTTCTTTGTTCAGAGGTATCACCACACTGGACCCCAGTTCATAATGTGGCTGAAACGTTGCCCATAATATTTACACTGCAGGGGGGGTCCAAGGGGGGGCAGCTGCGATCTTTGGGAGCCCCCCGCCCCCCCCCCCGACAGGGGGATTGGGGGCAATGCCCCTGAAGCTAAAAATAGATGTTAAATTGCCTTGTATAATGTTGTAATTTCGTAGTCAATCTAAGTCATTCACTAGGTGGAGATCTAACGGTAAAAGTTATGTTTAATTTAGGGCTTTCTGCGTTAGAAGGCAACCCCTCACTATATTTGAGGGAATTGTATTGCATCTATGTAGATCTGGATTCTGAGTGAGAAGAGAGAGGAGATTGAGCGAGAGAGAAGAGGGAATTACAGCGGATCTACTATAGGTTGTATCTCTTCAGTTTGTTAGATAATATAAAGGGAAGGACTAGTTGTTTCTCCATGGACGTAGCCCAAATTGGGTGAACCACATATATTTGTGTCTCTCTTGTTTTATGTGTTTTATGTGTTTGTATTTTTGCAATATATTTTATGTGTTTCGTTGCTCTGTAATATATAATTTTCTAACAAGTAATTTGAAAATTGGTGAAGCATGTTTTGTGAATTTTTCTATAAACCTTCTATAATAATATTTGAATCCTAGAAAACTTCTTACATCCTTTTGACATTTAGGTACCAAAATTTTGGAAATTACTTCAACCTTTGTTGAATCCACCTTAATACTAGAACCTAAAACATAATGTCCCAAAATAATCCTTTATTAAATGTCATAAAACATTTTTCATTGCTTAATGAATGATTAGTTTCTTGACACCTAATAAGGAATTTTTCTATTCTTTTTAAATATTCTTCAAAAGTGTTTCCACGAACAATATAATCAACCATATATAACTCTACACAATCATGGATGATGTGAGAAAATATACCTAATACAACCCTTTCAAATATAGTAGGTGCATTACACAATCCAAAAGGAAGTAGTCTATAAGCATACATACCTGATGGACATGTGAAACTTTTCTTATCTTGATGTTTAGGTGTTATTTGAATCTGATTATATTTTTTTAATCCATTAAGAAAAGAAAAATATGTTTTCCCTGCTAATGTATATAGAACTTGATCAATTAAAGGTAATGGGAAATGATCTTTTAAAGTTTATTTTTTCAATTCTTTGTAATCAATACAAACTCTCCACTTTCCATTTTTCTTTGGCATAATAATTAATGCTGAAACTGACTAGATATCGCTAATTGGATAAATAAATTTTACATTGAACAATTTTTTTAGTTCTTTAATAATTTCCGTCATATTAGGATTTGTACTATTCTAAGATTGTCTTACAAGTTTAACATTCTCTTGTATATAAATATGATGCATTCAAGTATTTGGATTAGTTCCTTTCATGTCTGTATATTCCCATGCAAACATAGAGGAATGTTTTTTCAACATCTTAATCAATTGTTCTTTTTGAAATTCCTCCAGGTAATTATTAATATTTAATGTTTTTCTAAGACTAATTTCTATAAGAGTATTGCCAAATTTCTCCATTGAATTTAATGATAACTTGGATTGACATGATGAAAAGCTTTCAATACTACAATTTTCCTGAAAAAATTAATCTAACATATGCACACAATAATTTTGTTTAGAATATTGATAAAAAAATCACAATTATTCATAAGATTCATTAATTGAGTTTCCCCATAATTTTGTGAGATAGTTAAAACTGGTTGAATAGCTTCGCAATATTCATCATTATCTTCAATCTTTTTTTCATTTTCTAATTCATCTACTGCTCTTATTGGTGGATATAATGTAAACATTTTCATTACATTTCCACTTGAAATAATCATGTCACCATATCTATAGCTAATAAATGCATCGACCATGGCTAACCATATCCTTCCTAGTATCAATGGATGACCTCCTAGATTGGGCTTTGGAGTTAATATCATGAAATCAACTAGATGGTCTCGTGAATCTAGGGATACAAGTACATATTCTAATATAAACTCTTGCTTAATAGTAGACCTATGTGATAAATTTAAGATAGTTGGAGTATATTGAATATTAGTCAATCTTAATTCATCCATAGTACTTTTTGTCATCACATTTGTTATTGCACCAAAGTCAATTAATGTGTTTGGGATTTCAATATTATTGATGTGATTTTTATAATGGGGCTCTCAAGATTTAATTATTTTTTATTGTAGATTTTCCCATCATAAGTTCTGCATTTTTTCCAATGAGTTGCACTTTTTGTATTTCATTTTTTTTCTACGAGGCTTTTTAATACAAAACTACCTTATTGTTTTTGCAAGAATTGGAATATCCTTTATTTCTTAAAGTAAAGAGATTTTAATGCAAACATTATTTAAATAATCTAGCATATCATAATTAGGAAAATTTAATTGTTATTTACACCTTTATCTATTTGTAATCTCTTCAAAAAAGGAGGGTGTTGTAAGGATATAGAGGACTGCTCAAATAGAGGAGTAGTAAGAGTTGGTCTTATTTCATTGTCATCTATTTGGTTAGGAATTTCTTCCTTTTGAGGAGTCTCCTCCTTTTCAGGATTTGCATCCTCTTTATGTTCTTTAATGACAACAAGAGGATTTTTATTTTGTAAAACTCTCCCAAATATAAGATGGATATCATTCAAATCTATGGGAGATATCATGTAACTTTGGAAAATTTGTACTCCAACACTATAAATGGGTTGATGAGGTACTTTACTATTGGGTTTTGGGAACATTTTTGTAAGTAATTGATTTTATCTTTGAGGTAATCAAGTGGGTAGTAATGCAAGAGGTTCACTTGTAGTCAATTGTGGGTGAAATTGAGGTTATGGATGTTGTGGTGGTGGAGAGTAACATTGATACTGATATTGAATGTATTGAGGGAATTATTGAGGATATTGTGGATTTCTACCATTGGGTCCTTGCAAATCTTATTATTTACAAAGGAACGGGTGTGTTCCAACAATTTTGAAGTCGTTGTGCATAATATTGAAATTGTGAATTGGTATATTGTATCCTACTTGGTTGGTGAGGTTGCTAAGGCCTTTTAGGAGGAACAAAGAATTTTTTTTTTGGTATTTGGATTTCTCCACTGTCTTCTTGGTAAATAGATTTCAACTCATGGAGTGATGGGCAGTCCTTTGTAGCATGTGATTATGCACAAATAACACAAATTTCAATATTTTCAAGTGGGCATTCTATTAATGCATGCTCTGTTCTACATCTAGGACAAGATATAGACAAGATTCTCAACCTTTTTCTTGTTTGTTGTTCTTAACATATCAATTTTTTCACTAATATTACCAAGACCTTTTTTTTTTAAATTATCAAGCAAATTGCCAAGTTTAGCACAACTTACCAATCTTTATGCAGATTTACTTACTCATGCAATGAATGGATCCTTGAGAAATATTCCATACTTTTTTTTTCCTCTTCATAAGCATTTGAAAAACTCACAAATTTCTTCAAATGATAATTGAGTCACATTTACCTTACCCATTAGGTTAAGGAGCTCAATAAATGCATACCTTCATGATCTAAGTAAGATATTTTTTAGTGTATCAAATCCTAAATTATGTATTTTTTCTATGTTAAGATTATATGAAAATAACTTTACCAAATCCTCAAGACTCCCATAGTCTCTTTGAGTTGTTTTAAATATTTCATCTTTAAGGTCATGATGTATACAATAGTGTTTATTCTAAATGAAATATTCTCATTTCATCCCATGATCTTATCAGGTTAGTATCTAGACCCACAAACCATTCAAGAGCTCCATCTTTAAGTATGGATGGAAACAATTTTATCTTTTGAGTGACAAGTAAATAACCATAAGATCTACATCATACTTCAAATTCAAAGAGAAAATTTTTCAGGTATTCTATTCTCATATCATGGAAGTTAGGAAGTATTGATGGTCAAATGTTCTTCATACGAACATTAGTGTCGGTATCTTGAATGGGGAACACATAAGGATCCTCTTCATGGTAATAATGTCTAGCATTACCTCTTCCTCTACCTCTACCACCTCTTCCACCATAAAGAGGGTGTCTCCTTCCTCCCCTGCCACCTCTAGGTGGTGGTTATTATCCTCCTCATCCTCCTATTATTGTTTCATTTCCATTTCAAGGAAACATTTTTCCTTCATCTTCTACCATGGTGTTGTAACCTATTTGTATCCCGTACATTTTCATTTTTATTATATATATCTATATATATATACAGAGAGAGAGAGAGAGAGAGAGAGAGAGAGAGAGAGAGAGAGAGAGAGAGAGAGAGAGAGAGAGAGAGAGAGAGAGAGAGAGAGAGAGAGAGAGAGAGAGAGAGAGAGAGAGAGAGAGAGAGAGAGAGAGAGAGAGAGAGAGAGAGAGAGAGAGAGAGAGAGAGAGAGAGAGAGAGAGAGAGAGAGAGAGAGAGAGAGAGAGAGAGAGAGAGAGAGAGAGAGAGAGAGAGAGAGAGAGAGAGAGAGAGAGAGAGAGAGAGAGAGAGAGAGAGAGAGAGAGAGAGAGAGAGAGAGAGAGAGAGAGAGAGAGAGAGAGAGAGAGAGAGAGAGAGAGAGAGAGAGAGAGAGAGAGAGAGAGAGAGAGAGAATAAAGAAAAATAAAGGGATATAAAAATATAAAATAAAATTAAAATGGAAATAAATCCCAAATACCGTGAAAATGACACACTAGTCTAAATTCCTCCGTGGATGTTATTATTTGTTAATTCATTATTTAAACATTGATTAGCAATTAATTAGCTATTAATAAAGTGTGATTTGATGTTTTGTCAGATTTCATACTCATCATGCAACAATAAACCACTGGGATTTCCCCCGCTCGAATCAACGGCTGAGAGACATTTTGGACCCCCCACACTACCAATGTTTAACAAAGGGTGGGAATATCCTAAAATTGGATAAATAAAGTTTACATTGAGAAATTTTGGGATTTATTTAACAATTTCCCTCATATTAGGATTTGTACTTCTCTAAGGTTGTCTTACAAGTTTGACATTGTCTTGTATATGAATATGATGCATTCAAGTATTTGGATTGGTTCCTTTCATGTCTATATATTCCCATGCAAATGTAGATGAATATTTCTGCAACATCTTAATCAATTTTTGTTTTTTAAATTCCTCCAGGTAATTATTAATATTTAATGTTTTTCTGAGACTAATTTCTATAAGAGTATTGCCAAATTTCTCAATTAAATTTAATGATACCTTGGATTGACATGATGAAAAGCCTTCAATACTACAATTTTCTTGAAAACTTTGATATAACATATGCACACAATAATTTTGTTTAAAATATTAATAAAAAATCACAATTATTCATAAGATTCATTAATTGATTTTCCCCATAATTTTGTGAGATAGTTAAAACTGGTTGAATATCTTCGTAATCTTCATCACTATCTTCAATCCTTTTTTTCATTTTCTAATTCAGCTATTGCTCTTGTTGGTGGATATAATGCAAACATTTTCATTGAATTTCCACTTGAAACAATCACTTCACCATATCTATAGCTAGTAAATGCATCGACCATAGCTAACCATATCCTTCCTAGTATCAATGGATGACCTCCTAGATTGGGCTTTGGAGTTAATATCATGAAATCAACTAGATAGTCTCGTGAATCTAGGGATACAAGTACATATTCTAATATAACCTCTTTCTTCATAGTAAACCTATGTGATAAATTTAAGATAGTAGGAATATATTGAATATTAGTCAATCTTAATTCATTCATAGTACTTTTTGTCATCACATTTGTTGTTGCACCGAAGTCAATTAATGTGTTTTGGATTTCAATATTATTGCTGTGGTTTTTTATAATGGGACTCTCAAGATTTAATTATTTTTTAATTGTAGTTTTTCCCATCATAAGTTCTTTATTTTTTCCAATGAGTTTCACTTTTTCTCTTTCATTTTTTTTCTACGAGGCTTTTTAATACACAACTTCTTTATTGTTTTTGCAAGAATTGGAATATCCTTTATGCTTAAAGTAAAGGGATTTTAATGTAAACACTCTTTAAATAATCTAGCATATCATAATTAGGAAACGTTAATTGTTTCTTTACACCTTTATCTATTTGTAATCTCTTTAAAAAAGGAGGGTGTTGTAAGGATATAAAGGATTGCTCAAATAGAGGAGTAGTAAAAGTTGGTATTATTTCATTTTCATCTATTTGGTTAGGAATTTATTCCTTTTGAGGAGTCTCCTCGTTTTTAGGATTTTCATCCTCTTTACCTTCTTTAATGACAACAAGACGTTTTTTATTTTGTAATACTCTCCTAGATCTAAGATGGATATCATTCAAATCTATGGGAGCTATCACATAACTTTGGAAAATTATGGGAGCTATCATGTAGGTAATTGATTTGGTCTTTGAGGTAATCAAGTGGGTGGTAATGCAAGAGGTTGACTCGTAGTCAATTATGAGTGAAATTGAGGTTATGGATGTTGTGGTGGTGGAGAGTAATATTGAGGCTGATATTGAGGGTATTGAGGGAATGATTGAGGATATTTTGGATTTCTACCACAAGATCCTTGCAAATCTTATGATTTATTAAGGAATGGGTGTGTTCCAACTATTTTGAGGTTGTTGTTCATAATATCAAAATTGTGAATTGGTATCTTGCATCCTACTTGGTTGGCAAGGCTGTTAAGGCCTTTTAGGAGGAACAAAGCTAAGTTGTTTTGGTATTTGGCTTGCTCCACTATCTTCTTGGTAAATAGATTTCAACTAAGGGAGTGATGGGCAGTCCTTTGTAGCATGTGATTATGCACAAATAACACAAATTTAAATATTTTCAAGTGGGAATTCTATTAATGCATGCTCCTCTCTACATCTAGGACAAGATATAGACAAGGAAACATTCTCATCATTTTTCTTGTTTTTCATTCTTAACATATAGAGCTTTTCACCAATATTACCAAGAATGTTTGTTTTAAAATTATCAAGCAAATTTCCAAGTTTAGCACAATTTACCAATCTTTATGCAGATTTACTTACTCGTGCAATGGATGGATCCTTGAGATATCTTCCATACTTTTTTTCCTCTTCATAAGCATTTGAACAACTCAAAAAATTCTTCAAATGATAATTGAGTCACATTTCCCTTACCCATTAGGTTAAGGAGATCAATAAACTCATCCCTTATAGATCTAAGTAAGATATTTTTCAATGTATCAAATCCTAAATTATGTAGTTTTTCTATGTTAAAATTATATGAAAATCTCTTTACCAAATCCTAAAGACTCCCATATTCTCTTTGAGTTGTTTTAAATATTTCATCTTTAAGGTCATGATGTATACAATAGTATTTATTCTAAAAGAAATATTCTCATTTCATCCCATGATCTTATCGAGTTAATATATAGACCCATAAACCAATTAAGAGATACATCTTTAAGTGTGGATGGAAACAATTTTATCTTTTGAGTGACAAGTAAATAACCATAAGATCTACATAATACTTCAAATTCATAGAGAAATTTTTCAAGTATTCTATTCTCATATTGTGGATGTTAGGAAGTACTGATGGTGAGATTTTCTTCATACGAACATTAGTGTCGGGATCCTCTTCATGGTAATCATGTCTATCATTGCCTCTTCCTCTACCTCTACCACCTCTTCCACCATAAAGAGGGGTTCTTGTTCGTCCTCTGCCACCTCTAGGTGGTGGTCATTCTCCTCCTCATCCTCCTCCTATTATTGTTTCATTTCCATTTGGAGGAAATATTTATCCTTCACCTTCTACCATGGTGTTGTAACCTATTTGTATCATTTACATTTTAATTTTTGTTAAAGAATAAATAAATAAATAAATAAATATATATATATATATAGATAGATATAGATATATATAGATATATATATATATATATATATATATATATATATATATATATATAGATATATATATATATCTATATATATATATATATATATATATATATATATATATATATATATATATAAAGAAAAGTAAATATAGAAAAAGAAAGGGATATAAAAATATAAAATAAAAAAGGGAAATAAATCCCATTGAAAATGGCGCGCTATTCTAAATGTCTCCATGGATGTTATTAGTTGTTAATTCATTATTTAAACATTGATTAGAAATTAATTAACTATTCATAAAGTGTGATTTGATGGTTTCTCTGATATCATACTCACCACGCAACAATAAACCACTGGGATTTCTGCCACCCGGATCAACGGCTTGGGAGACATTTCAGACCCCCCCCCCCCCACGCTATCGATGTTTAACAAAGGGGGCACGGGGGAAAGGGGGTTCGAAAAGATGATTTACAAATCCCTCTTATGTTGATGTGTCACCCTCACAAACATCTTAGACACCCCTCCCCCCTCCCACCCAAAAATTATCGCTCATTCACTCCGTTACCGCCAATGATCGATCGCCACTCCACTCCCACCATATGTGAATTCTTCATTCGTTTGAAATAATTTAACCATTATACCACCTTTAGACTGTTGTGTCTAAAGCCTCGCTCCCATCAAATTCTATTGCAGACATGCTCTTGCCTCAAATGGTTAAATACCTACATAATATAAATTAAATACAGTGTGTTGTTTTTCATTATTTTCATTCATTCACCTTGCAGCTGCACAACTTCCTTATGAGTAGTATCAGTGTACATCATCTATCACTACACCAACCAGTCAATTTTCCGGTAAAATGATGTTTTATTATCAAAGTTCATCTTTTAGCATATTTTCTTTTAAAGGAATATCAAAGATCGTTGCAGAAAACCCATTGCTACACCCCGTTATAGATTTAGATAAACTACCCTTACTTGACTAGAAATATAAGATGTCTGAAACCCAATGTGAGTTTGACCTCTATGAAATTCAAAATTGGGAAAAACATAAATTCTTAGATGCTAGCGATGAATTGAGTATATGGGACTCTTTCCTTCCTCAATTCATTTTCCGTCAGACTCATTCCTTCCCTGAATTTGTAACCTAGTCATTTTTGGTATATCTTGAGTCAAAGAGCCATCACTGCCTAAAATAATGATATCTTATTTACAATTTCCCTTGAGTCAATATGATAAATTCTTCAAATCAAACCCTCAGCACCTCTGCATCCTTTTTTCTATAGATTCTCACATGGAAATCTATTAGAAACTTACTTTACCCCAGAGGGTCAAAATCCTTGAAATTTTTTTACCTGAAAATGCAGAATTTCCAAGAACAAATCCACCATACCCTTCCTCAATGTTTCCAAAAATAACTAGATAGGTTATTTCAATGGTTTCATGTCTATTAGGTTATCCAACCAATCAATGGGTCGATAAACTAATTTTGGGTTTTTTATCATTGTTTTCAGCAAGTGATAAAGCATCACTTATATTTAATTACAGTCAGTTTTTGGCAGAATCTATTCATGATCATTTTCTGAAGTTTTCTACTCAAGGAACCTTCAAATATAAATAATTCCTTGTGTACTTGTTCTTGTTTTATCAAGCAGACAAATTTCGATTTCCATTACAAAGGCTATATGAATAGGGGAATCCTCAGTCTATAATTCATTAGACTTCCTTGGTGAGAATAAATTATTGAATTTTCTTTCAGTGATTATGTAAATCAGTTTCTACATATGGCTTTGTGCTTGCTCATTACTTATATTATTCCTAGGATTTCACCTGAAATCAAAAGAACCCTTCACCTTAGTGAGAATACGGGAAGTGGAAATTAGTATTTATATTATAATTACACAGAAATCAAAATATATGGATGTGATCTTCCTCCATACAGACTGCCAAATTTTGTGCCAATCAGAATCTTTGCATTAGAATATATCAGACAGATGATGAACATGGATGAGCTGCATTTTGTATCAGGTAAAAGGAAGTCTCAATTAAAGTTGAGAACACATATTAGCCCATTCATTTGTAACTAAAGAGCAATAGCGAAGGAGGCATACCTTCTCTTGAAATAGATGAAGTTTAAATTAAGATTTACCTGGTCTTATGATCCCTTAGGCATTATTTCTAAGTTAAGGGTAGAACAAAAAACTACACCTTATGCACACAAACCCAGACCAGAAATAGAAAAATACATGAATCAAGAAGAGTGGCAAGAAAATACATTGTAGGAAGCAGAAGAAAAGGTTTTCATTTCAATAAGATCACAAACTCTAGCTCCACAAGAGAAGCAGACTCAGAGAGTAAGGGAAACGGTTTCTCCTTCCGTCTCAGAAGTTCACGAGATAGATTTCATAATGTTTAAAAAGGAAAGAAAACTAATCCTCTTGAAGAACTTTTTTAGGAATAAATTTCATATGAAAAAACAACATTGGTACTGACAGGTCCTCGTGCTACAACTTTTCAAATAATTGGGGAGAATTTCTCAAGTTCTCTTGTATCTTCCATGTCTCAAGGCACATTAGCAACATCTCAGATAGGAGATCCAACACTGAGTGCACCAGAACCAAGTATTTTTGCCAGATATAGGGATATTAAAAGGAAAAATGAAGCAATAAAGGCCACTATATATTTTGAATTTTGGAAATAGATTTCGTCTTCTCAGCACATACTTCTTTCTACACTTGATACTGAGAAAGGACAGTTTCACATGGCCTTCTTGGAACCTAAAGTTCCATTCCCTAAGACTACATAAGGTTATAGGAAATATAATTTTCTTTTTGATACTAAACAAATTCATGTTATTGACCATATTGACTTACACAAGCAATCTGGAGAAATGATTTAATCCACTCTGACTATCTCAGCTATGGCTGCATCCAAGCTGCAAGTTTCATTAAATAATATTCATTCACAGTTAAAGTTGGAAAAAATATCATCTCTAGCTAAGGATACTAAGATTAAATCTTTAGAAGATCTGGTGATTAAGTTAGGATATGATCCTAGTGATGTGAAAGTAGCTGAAGAAATGATCAAAAGAAAAAATGTTGATATCTTAGCATTAAGGAAGCATCTTAAACTCCCTACTATAGAGAATCCACAAACTAAAGAAGTTGGAGAATTGGAAAAGGAGAAAGAAAACATGTTCAAGATCATAGTTAAATAGAATCTTCAAATACAAAAGATGGACACTGAGTTGGAGACATTATTAAAATAAAAAGAACAACAAGCTAATGTATCATCATCAATTCCCATAGTAATGACATCCATTACAGGTACTTCAACTAGAGGAACTTCTATAGCAACAACCATTACAGCAGAAACATAGTCAACTCATATAGCAGCTGATTTAGCTAAATCTATGGGAGATTTATCATTAAAGGGACAAGCGATTGAAAAGTTAAAAGCTCAACTTAACAATCTTTACAAGAAAAAAATAAAAACCGACAATGCCTACTTGGCAGAAATACATAAGTGTTATATGTTGACTCAGAGAATAGCGGCCCTTGAAAATGAGTCTATCATTGCTCAAACTATTACACAAGTTAAAGAAAATATTTGGCTCGATATCAATGAATCCATAACTCAGTTATGGCCTTCAATAGAAATCATTTTCGAACAAGAACAATTATTGGAGAAATCAAAAGAAGCAGTAGCAGAAGTGAAGAAGGAGTTGGGTCACAAACCAGGAGATGCAACAACAATAATCAAGATTTTAAATTAAAAAACAAAGGAAGATCTTGAAGATTATGAGATTGAAGATAGGAGTGAAACCATTTTGGAAGTCAACAGGATACTTACTAAGAGGAATTTAATGTTGCAATTATAAAACAAGTGTCATAATCTAGAAATACAAATCAATAAGTTTCATAAAACATTTAATGTACTACATCAAAAAGGACTTTGAGGTTTGTGAGGGATAAGGGACAGGTTGGTTACTCTCACATAATACTAGCATAGATCGCATTCTATAGTTGTAGATAAATCATAATTTGCTAAGCTCAAAGGAACCATTACAGGAAAATCTTTTATTGAAGGATTAAGTTTTGATTTACTAATTCAGCATGAGATTAAACACTTGTTAATAGTAAATCCCACCTTTCAGAAATACACTAAAGTGGATGACACTTACAGTAAATTGATAAATTTTCCCATTCCTGATGAAGACAGATGGGAAAAAATATGTTAATCCAGCAACAAGCAACAAACTTTCAAAAATAGGATACAAGTTTGTAGGAGCAAAGGGACAAATAACTAGGAAAAACAACAAAATAACAACTTTACAACCTCAGTCATTAGCATAAGCCTCAAATTTTGTGCAAGATGTCCAAGTAGTTCAAAATTCCTATTTTCTAGTTCTATTTTTGTAATTAGTTTCAAAAGATATTTTGTAAATAAATCTTGATTTTTAAATCAAGATATTTTGAAGAAAACTCTATAAATACTTTGTAGCTCAAAGTATGAAGGGTTGAACCCTTGTGATAAACTAGTAAGCAAAATTGTAATTCTCTGAGTTTTTCTGAGATTAATACAAGGATTCTGGATTCATCTTGAAGCAGCTTGTGTTCCTGTGAGTATTTATGTTTTCTATTATGTCTCCATTTTGTTTATCTCTGCATATGTTTGAAATTAATGGGAAAATATGGGTAAGATAAGATTGAATATCAATCTATCTAAAAACCCCTATGAAGTTATGATCAATTACAGAGATTAGTTAATTGAAACTTTTTGTTTTAATTAATTCCTCTACATCTTTTAATTGTCACTTCCCTTTAGTTTTAAATATATTTTGTTTGGCTATAAAAGGATTTTACACGCATCATTTGTATATGATTAGTTGAATACTTAGTTTGAAGATTTAATGAATCATATATTTTCTTAAGTTCAACCTTACATATCATTTCAAAGCTAAATTATGTTAAAGGTGAAGAATCAACCCTTTTAGTATATCATAAATAATTAAGAGTCTACATTTGTTTAACAGTTTAAAGAATTGGTCATCCAAAAATCCAAATTTAAAAAAAAATTTAGATGCTCTGGCACAATTCCTTAACCTAGAATTGTCTACAAAGGAACAACATCAGATTAGTGCCATTGCGAGGGAATGAACAAAATTGAACTGTATTTTCCCTGGGACAACAATTAGGATTTCATTTTAATGGTGAATAAAAGGTTAGTGGGTTAAAATATTTCACCTGGCAATTCCAAAAAATAAATTTGGCTTCACGCAAGCACACCAGATCTCACTCAGATCCTCATATTTATTCTCCATTTTCATATCTAGATAGGTTGGTGAGATTTGCCTCTTTAAGACAAATATTGGAAGCTTCCACTTCTGTTTTGTTTCACTTCCACCTGAAATTGTTTCAGAAACTGATCCTTTTAGACCTGTTTCAATTCCCCCTTAACTGTCAGATTTTCCACCTAAAGTGTTAGAGCTTTTATCCAAAGGGGTTTATCATCAGTTAGCTCTTCTTGTTCATTAGTTATAATCTTATCAAATTCCTGAAACTGTTTCAGAATCTTCCAAATCAGAAGAAAAATTAGGGTTAGAATTACCTTAATTAAAACTTGGTGATTTCATCTCTTCTGTCATTCATACCTTTCCATCTACTCCTCCAAAACCTGAAGATAATTTTTCTACTTATACAAATCCTTTATTTGAAAGTGAAGAAAAATTTGGCCCAAAAGTGAAAAAGTTGATTATTCCATCACCATTTATAAAAACTTCCACAAATTCTACGCAATCATTTTCCTCTTCATCCCCCCAAAGTTCATTTTCATCTTCACTCTCTTCACCTAATCAAATGGTCGGTTTTCAACCTATTATTCAAGCTCATTATGTAGCACTAGTCCTTCATGTTCATCTTAATAATTTTCCAGATGGATATCTAAAGGACTTTCCTAGGTTTAATGGGGAAACTGGTTTGTCTGTTGAGGATCATTTAGCTGCCTTTTTGGATTTTGCTGATAATATGAACATAGAGCATGAACATGTGTACATGAGATTATTTGTTCAATCTCTTGAGGGAAATTTTAGGATCTGGTTCAGACAATTGCAGCCTCGTTCTATTCCTACATGGAATTAATTAATCAATATCTTTAAAAACGAATGGGGACTAAAAAGGATCATGTTTATTATCATACAAATTTCGATGATTTGAAAAGAAACCCTGGTCAACTTGTTTCTGATTTCATAAAAATATTCAATAAAATTTAAAACAAAATTCCACGAGACTATAAACCACTAGTGGTTGCAGCTAAGTTTATATTTTCTAAAGGTTTTGATGATGATTTTTTTGTCATGCTTAGAGAAAGGAGATCTATCACCCTAGAAGACATGTAAACCAATTCCATTGAAGTCGAAGCTAATAGATCAACATCAAATAAACTTAAGGAAAAAGCAGAAAAATATGAGAGAAAGATGAAAGCTAGGGAAGAAAGTACTTCTTCTTCGAAAAATAAGGATGAAGATCATAAAATAGATGAAATTACTTCTCTACTAAGAAATATTTCAAATAGAATTTCAAAAATGGAAGCACAACCTAGAGTAGTTCAACTAATGTCAAATAGACCTCAAATTCAATATAAGAGACCTTTTCAGCCTCAAATCTTGCAAAGACCTAATACTGATCAACAAATCCAACCCCCATTGATGATTGATGATCAGGAACCTAAAGAAACTGGTCCTTTAGTTACAAATGATATCAATTATTTTGATGATCCATCATCACAAAATGTTATTATTCCAATTTCTCATGATCAACCTTCAGTCCAAAACCAAGAGGCTTCTCAAGTTTCAAAATATCAGGCCTTCTCTAAATTTCTTATTGCTGAATTAAATAGAAGATATGATTTGAGACCAAGACTAGGACCTGGTAGACCAGCTAAAAATTTTACTATTAATGAACCTTAGGTCAAAACAGTTGAAACACAAACAACATTGATTCAACCACTAAATCATCCAAATGAACAGAATACATCTAAAAAAATTGTTCTAACAATTTTTAATGTGGAGAAATAATTAGAGAGAGTTAATATTCCAACTCCATTATCGAACTCTCTAAAAATCCAGGTTATAAGAATCAAGTATCAAGATGGATTCAATCTTCAAGTATTGATTCTGAAGGAGATATAATTAGTTTACAGGACGAAGAAACTTCAGTGCTTTTTGGTCATAGTTCTGATATGATAGATGAAAATGTCCCTCCTTTTTATGTTACTTTGAAGGTTCATCATTATCTCTGATATAATTGTATGTTAGATTCTGGGGCCTCTCATAATCTAATGCCTAGAGTAATTATGGACCAACTTCAATTGAAAATCACAATACCCTATCATGATCTATATATCTTTAATTCAAAGAAGGTACCTTGTCTTGGATTAATCAAAGATTTAATCTTAAAACTTGCTCACATCCCTGTTAAGAGTGTAGTTTTATATATTGTTGTTATAGATATTCCCCCAAAATTTGGGATGTTATTATCCAGATCTTGTTGTGCCAAGTTAGGGGGAAGTCTGAAAATGGATATGTCTTTTGCTACAACTCTTGTTTATGGGAGGGCATTTGAGATTATACAGAGAGATGAGATTTATAAATATTGTTTGCAAAGTTGATTAGGCAATAAACCATCCTATTTATGCAGTTGATTAGGATTTTGGATGCTTTAATGTAATAAGTAATAATTTCCAAAATTCTCAAATTTGTATTAAACATACTATAAATAAACCCCAATGTATAAATACTGATGTTTGGAAGTTGTACTTTGATGGAGCCTTTTCCAAAGATGGAGTTGGAGCTAGAATTGTACTTATTTCTCTAGAAAAATAAAATATAACTCAATCTTTCAAGTTAGACTTTGATGTTACAAACAATGTATCAGAGTATGAAGCCTTACTTTTAGGATTAGAGTTAGCTAGAAGTTTAAAAGTACAAAACTTAAATGTATTTGGTGACTCAGAGATAATTGTGAAACAAATTAAAAATCTATGCCAAGCAAAACACCCTAGGCTTAGATCTTATCAGAATGAAGTATGGGATTCTATGGACGACTTCTTTCAAGCTTTTAATATTACATCAATCCCTAAAGATGAAAACATTTATGCAGATTCTTTAGCAGTCTCTACTAGCTCTTTCAAAATTCCTGATCCTATGCAATTGCAATATCAAATTCAATTAAACTATAGGCCTTCAATCTCTGACAACCTTAAACATTGGCAAGTTTTCGAAGATGATGACCAATTAAAAAAAATCTTACAAGCAATTGATGAATTTTCAGCTCTAGAAATTGAATAAGAACAAATCAATGAAAGTAATTCAAATGATGAAAATGAAAGTTCACAGTTAAATCATAAAATATTTGATCATAGTATCATTTAGTTGCCTAATAATTACATTCCAAAAGGATTAATTCCTCCTAAAAAAATCTTTGATAATAATGATGTCTAAAAAACTTCATTATCAAGTTCACAACAAGAGGATGTGGAGGATTGTAATATTGGAACCAATGAAGAAATCAGAAATGTAAAAATTTCAGCATCATTACCTCAAGAAACAAAAGACAAATATGTTAATCTTCTTAAACATTATAAATATGTCTTTGCATGGTCATATGAAGAACTTAAAACCTATGACACAACTCTTATTGAACATAAAATTCCTCTCAAGCTAGAAGCTAAACCTTTCAAACAAAAATTGAGGAGAATAAATCCAATTTTTCTTCCAACTATTGAAAAAGAGCTTAAGAAATTATTGGATGCAAAAATTATTGTTCCCCTAAGATACTTTGATTGGATAACAAATCTAGTTCCTGTCAAGAAGAAAAATGGTGAAATAAGATTGTGTATACACTTCAAAAACCTAAACAAAATATCTCTAAAGGATAATTATCCATTTCCCAAGATGGATCAATTGCTCCAAAAAATTTTAGGCTCAAACAAAATTTCAATGTTGGATGGATTTTCTAGATATAATAAGATCCTTGTAAGTCTAGAAGATAGGGAAAAAACAACATTCACAACTAGGGTACATTTATGTATGTTAAAATGTCATTTCAACTAACTAATCCAAGAGCTAGCTTTCAAAGAGCAATGGACCTAGTATTTGTTGGTAAGGTTAACAAATTTTTTGTTATTTATCTTGATGATTTGACTGTATTTTCAAGTTTTGATGAGAAACATTTAAAACACTTGAGAAAGGTTTTTGACAGATGCAGGAAATATGGAATTTCTCTTAATCCCGATAAATCTTTGTTTGCTATAAAATCAAGAAAACTACTTGGACACATCATTTCAAAGGAAGGAGTAGTGATTAACCCAAAAAGAGTCTCGGCCATTGAGGTAATTATCTTACCTAGAAATAAAAAGGAAATTCAAACTTTTCTAGGAAAAAATAATTTTTTGAGAAGATTCATACCAAATTATGTTGATATAGTCAAGGATATTACTCATATGCTTAGAAAATATCATGAAGTCAAATGGAAAGTGCATGCAAGGTATTCTTTTACACAGATCAAGAAAGCTATTTCTGAAGCCCCAATACTAACCAGTCCTAACTATTCAAAACCTTTTAGCATTTTCTCTTTTTCCTATGATACTGCCTTAGTTCTTGTCTTATTACAAAAGAATGATAATGAAGATGACCAAACTATTGCCTTTTTCAGCAAAGTAATGAGAGATGTTGAGTTGAGATATGATATCATAGAGAATCAAGCCTATGCTCTTATACAAGAATTAAAAGTCTTCAAAATCTATGTCCTTCATTCTCCCATTATTGCTTATGTTCCAAATAATGTTGTAAAGACTGTCTTAACACAACCTGATACAGATGGTAGGAGAGGAAGATGGATTGCAAAAATATTAGAATTTGACTTAGATATCAAATCTACCAAATTAGTGAAAGGTCAAGGTTTAGCCAAACTGTTGGTTGAATCAAATTGTAAAGTTCTAGGTATCAACACTATCATGCAAGTTTCAGTAGAGAAGAACACACAAGAACCTTCTCAGAGTTCAAAAGAGAAGAATACATAAGAACCTTCTTCTACTGCAAATTCAATTCCTCTCCTGTTTCATATTGATGAAAAGTTCCTACTATCTAAATGGTATGTTGATATTATACATTTCCTTCGTGGATTTAAGTATCCTCCTGGATTCACGTGGAATCAATGTAGAACTATCATAATAAAGCTATGAAATATTGCATCATCAATTCTAATTTGTATTTGAAAGATCCATTGAATATCCTTCTTTTATGTCTAACTGAAACTGAGATAGAAGGTGTTATAGAACAATTTCATGAAGGTATATGTGGAGGACACTATGCTTGGAGAGAAACATCATATAAAATTCTGAGAGTAGGATTTTATTAGGTGAAATTGTTTTCACAAGTGGGAGAAAAGGTTAGAAGTTGTATTCCTTATCAAATATTTGCTAGGAACTGGAGGTTAGAAGCACTTCCACTTGTTCCAGTATTGATTGAACCACCCTTTTTATAGTTTGGATTAGATTTCATAGGAGAAATAATTCCAACATCTAGTAATTAGCACAGATGGATCCTAACTATTACAGACTACTTCACCAAATGGGTAGAAGCCATCCCTGTCAAGAATACAACAAACATTGTCGTCATCAAATTAATTGAAGAAAACATATTATCCATATTTGGTTGTCGACAAAAAATAGTCACTATTGATCCACAAGCATTCAGTAACATCAAAATGATAGAGTTTTGCCAAAACTATTAGATTGTATTTCATCATTCTACCCCATATTACGCTCAAGGAAATAGATTGGCAGAATCATCAAAAGGGAGTTTGGTCAAAGTTATCAAGAAGGTACTAACATATCATAAAAGGAGTTGGGATAGTCATCTCAAATATGTAGTTTGGGCTAACAGAGTATCACCAAAGAGATGTACTGGTAAATCCCCTTTCCAACTAGCTTATGGAACTGAGGCAATCGTATGAGGAACCAGATGATTTCTCAAGAAGAATCAATCATATCATCGAGTTAAACAAATATAGAGATGGAGTCTAGCACAAGCTTCGTCAATGTTATAAAAAGATGAAGAGCTTGTTTGAGAGAAAGGCTAGGGAAAGAGACTTCACGCAAGGAGATTTAGTTTCAAGATGGGATGCAAGAAGAGAGGAAACATGAAAACATGGTAAATTTGATAATCTCTAGAAGGAATATATTATTAATTTCCTGTCAATGGACAATATCTTAAACATTACATTCAATATTAAAATTTCTCACAATCATAATTCATTATACATCACCAGTTTTCTTTAAATTCTGATGTCAAGTGTGATTTTCACAACAAAGACTCCATAGCCCGAAGAGAAGGCACATGGATCTGCATGTTCTCTGCATCTCGGAGGGGGAAGAAGTCCCTAGATGGAGCTAATGTTCCAACCTATTTGTATATTGTACATTTTAATTTATGTTAGAAAAAATAAAATAAAAAAGAAAAAGAAAAATTAATATAGAAAAATAAAGGGATATAAAAATACATATATATGTAAAGGAAATAAATCCCATTGAAAATGACACGCTAGTCTAAATGCCTCTGTGGATGTTATTAGTTGTCAATCCATTATTTATAAATTAATTAGCAATTAATTAACTATTCATAAAGTATGATTTGATGTTTTATCGGATATCATACTCATCATGTAACAATAAAACACTCGGATTTCCCCCACCCAAATCAACGCCTGGGGAGATATTTTAGACCCCCCCCACCCTACTGATGTCTAACAATGGGGGGGGGCTCTAAAAATTTTATTTTCAAATCCCGCCTACGCCTATGTGTCACCCTCACAAACATTTCAAGCCTCACCTCTCCAAAACCGTAAACCACCTACCCCCTCCCCCCCCTTAAAATTATCGCTCATTCACTCCACTCCAGCCAGTGATCGATCACCATTCCACTCCTGCCGTATGTCAATTCTTCATTCCTTCGAAATCATTTAACCGTTACACTACAATTCGGCCATTGTGGATAAATCCCTGCTCCCATCAATGCCTATTGTAGATATACCCTTGCCTCAAATGATTAAATCCCCACAAAATATAAATTAAATACAATGTGTTATTTTTCATTCTTTTCATTCATTCATCTTGCAGCCGCAGAGGTTCATTATGAGTAGTATCATCGTATAGCATTTGTCACTACAACAACCAGTCAATTTCCCTAATGATATTTTATTATCAAAATTCCTTTTTTAGCATGTCATCTTCTAAAAGAAAATCAAAGGTAGTTGTAGAAAACCCATTGCTACCCCCCATTATAGATTTAGATAAACTACACTTAGTTGGCCACCAATATAAGATGTCTGAAACCCAATGTGAGTTTGACCTCTATGAACTTCATAATTGGGAAAAACAAAAATTCTTATATGCTAGCGATGAATTGAGTATATGGGACCCCTTCCTTCCTCAATTCATTTTCCCTCACACTCATTCCTTCCCTAATTTTTTAACCTGGTGTCACTTTAGGCATATCCTGAGTTAGAGAGACATCATTGCCCAAAATAATGATATCTTGTTTACAATCCCCCCTGAGTCAATATGCCAAATTCTTCAACTCAAACCCTCAGCCCCTCTACATTATTTTTATGTAGATTCTCTCATGGAAATCTATTAGAAACTTACTTTACCCCAGAGAGTCAAAATGTTTGAAATATTTTTACCTGAAAATGCAGAATTTCCAAGAACAAATCCACCATACCCTTCCTCCATGTTTATAGAAATGACTAGATAGGATATTTCAATGGTTTCATGTCTGTTATGTTATCCAACTGATTAGTGGGTTGATGAAGTAATTCTGGGATTTTTATTAGTGTTTTCAGTAGATGATAAACCATCACTTATATTTAATTACAATCAATTTTTGGAAAAATATTTCATCATCAGTTTCTGAAGTTTTCTACTCAAGGAGCCCTCAAATATAAATCACTTCGTATGTACTTGTTCCTATTTGATTATGTTATGAAACCAGCTCACAAAAATATAGAAAAGATAGATCAACGCCTTAGAAATAAGCCTCCTCGAGGGGGAAACCTCCTTTACATTATGCAAATGAAAAATTATTGGATGATTCAAATGAAAAAACCTCCTTTCTATATATAGGAGTCTACGGGGTCACAATATAACCAAGCCGACCTAACAATAATAATATAAAGGCACAAAAATAACAATAGAGGGATTCTATGGGGCACAATAATAATAATATGGGGACAACAGGGGCAAAATAATAAAAATAATGGATACAACGACAATAGTAATGGGGGGATCACTAATGTTATAGGGACCTAACATGCCCCTCTCCTTCAAAAAAGTGTTTTCCTCAACGCTTGAGTAGTTATGGATGCTTCTGTATAAAATTCTCATCCTCCCATGTGGAATCTTCAACGGGTAAGTTCTTCCACTTGATGAGATACTTTGAAATTGATCTATTTCGTAGCTGTCGAGTTATTATTTCTTTGACTGCTTCAGGTTCGAATATGATTTTTCCTTCCTCATCAAGTTTTGGCAATATTGTTTGAACTGGAAGCTTGTAACCTATAACCTTCTTTAAGCATGAAATATGGAAAACTCGGTGCACTCAAGAAGCTGCAGGAAGCTCCAATTTGTATGCTATAGTACCTATCTTTTGCAACACCTTGTATGGACCATAATACTTTGGTGATAATTTGTTATCCTTCTTATCTTGCTTGATGGACATTTGTTTATATGGTTGTAGCTGTAGGAATACCCAATCACCTACATCAAAACTTCTTTCACTGTGATGTTCATTTGCCTGCTGTTTCATTCTATTATGTGCCAAGGTTAGGTTATTCTTTAAGAGTTGGAGAGCTTGTTGCTGGTGCTCGATGTGATCTTCCACTGCTTCAACCTTAGAATTTTCTCTTAAATATGATGTGATGGATGGTGGATGATATCCACGAAGTGCCATAAATGGGGTCATTTTTGGTTCAATATGGAAAGAAGTGTTATACCACCATCTAGACAGAGGAAACCATTTGACCCATTGTGTCTATTTATCAGATACAAAGCAACGAAGATATCCTTCCAAACATTTGTTTACTATCTTAGTTTGCCCATCAGATTGAGGATGATAAGATGAGCTATGAGCTAACTGAGTACCAAGACAAGAAAATAATTCTGTCCAAAAATTCCTAGTGAAAATGGGATCGCTATCATTTACAATAATCTTTGGATTTCCATGTATCTTTTGAATTGTTTCCATAAATGCAATAGAAACTGTACTCACTTTAAATGGATGAGATAATGCACAAAAGTGTGCATACTTGGTAAGTCTATCCACTACCACCATGATAATACTCTTTCCTTCGGACTTGCGTAATCCAGTGATAAAATCCATTGAAACATCCTCCCAACGTTGGCTTGGAATGGATAAAGGTTGTAATAGTCTTGGAGTATTAATTGTTTCAACTTTATTTTGTTGGAAAACCAAACATTTCGCCACAAACTTTTCAATATCTGATTTAAGCCCATCCCAAAAAAAATCCTTCTTAACCCTGTGCTAGGTTTTTAGAAATCCTGAGTGCCCTCCTAAGGGAGAGGTGTGCAATTCCCTAAGAATCTTTTGTTTGAGTTGGGAATTCTTACATAGGTATACCCGATCCTTGTACCATAATGAATCATTTTTCCAGATAAATGTATCAGATGTACTAGGATCTTGTTGTATCTTTTGAATGAGTGCCCACACTTCCTCGTCATTCTTTCATTCATCCCTTGCTTCATTTATCCAATTTGGTTGGATAATAGAAATAGCACAAAGAAATGCTTCCACATCCTCATCCTTTCTTGAGAGTGCATTTGCCACAACATTTTGCTTCCCTTTTTTGTAGATGATTTCAAAGTCATAACCCAACATATTTGTGACCCATTTTTACTACTCTTCTGAAGATAATATTTGTTTTAAAAAATATTTAAGACTATCATGATCTGTTTTTACCTTGAAGTGTCTTCTCATTAGGTAGGGTTGCCATTTCTTAAGTGCATGTAGTATTGCCAACATTTCCTTCTCATAAATAGCTTTGTGTAAATACTTTCCTTTGATTGGATGACTTTCGAAAGAAATGGGTCTTTCTTCTTGCATTAAAACAACACCGATTCAATTTCCTGAGGCATCACATTCCACAATAAAGGTTTTTGTGAAGTCTGGTGTACCTAAGACTGGTGCTTGGCACATTTCCTCTTTAAGATGTTCAAAGGCCTTCGCTGCTTCTAGAGTCCGTGAAAATGCATCTTTATTCAATAATGTTGTTAGAGGTGGTCTTTTCTCCCATAATTCTTAACAAACTTGCGATAACACCCTGTCAACCTGAGAAATCCTCGTAAATGCTTTATGGATGTGGGGGTTTTCCATTCCTTAATGGTTTTAATTTTCCTAGGGTCTACCTTAACACCTTCATGAGATACAATATGACCCATATATTCCACCTCTTGTACTCCAAAGAAACATTTGGAGATTTTTGCATATAATTGTTTCTCCTCCAATAATTTGAGCACCATGTCAACATGTTGGACATGGTCCTTCCAAGAATTTCTATAGATTAATATATCATCAAAAATTACTAACACAAATTTTCTAAGGAAGGGTTTGAAAATGGAATTCATCAAACCTTGAAATGTAGAAGGTGCATTAGTAAGGCTGAAAGGCATGACCAAAAATTCATAATGACCCTCATGAGTTCTAAATGTTGTTTTCGTAATGTCTTCAGTCTTCATTCTAATTTGATGATATCCTGAACGAAGATCCAACTTGGTGAAGTAAATTGATCCATGCAATTCATCCAATAATTCATCAATGACAGGAATGGGAAATTTATCTCTATAGTGAGCTTGTTGAGCTCCTCATAATCTAGACACATGCATCATGATCCATCCTTCTTGTGAACTAATACTACTAGAGCAGAGAAAGAACTTTGACTAGGTTGAATTATACCTACCTCTAGCATTTCTGCAACCATACGTTCAATTTCACTCTTTTGGGCATAGGGATATCTGTACGGCCTAATGTTTGGAGGAACACTTCCTGGAATGAAATGAATAGCATAATCATGATCATGAATAGGTGGGAGACCTTTGGGAGTCTCAAATACCTTGGAATGATTGTCCAATACTTTTTGGACATCTGGTGAAATAAACGATTTCGATGTGGGAACTTCTAGCAAACATAATTGTGCAATTACACCTCGTTGTTCCTTATTTAGAAGCTTTGTCATACCGTTGGAGCTGATTATCTTTCTCAGTTTCCCTGCAATACCCCTTAATTCAACTTCCTTTCCTTCTGTAGAAAATTTCATGAAAAGTTTTTGAAAATTAAAAGCTATTATACCTAAGGATTATAGCCATTGGACTCCTAGTACAACATCAACACCGCCCATTGGAATGGAAAGCATTGGGCTATTCAATACATATTCTCCCATGGATAACTTGATATTATGGCACATTCCAAAGCAATTTATGGTTCCTCCACTTGCAACCATCACTTGACACTCTGGTGCTGGATATAGGAAGCAATTCAATTCCTTTGCTATCTTAAAATGAATAAAATTATGGGTACTTCATGCATCAATCAACACTATTAACTTTTTCTTCTTGATATGTCCTTCTATCTTGATAATTTGAGGAGTGGTAATTCCAGCCAATGCATTACAATATATGGTTAAATTCATTTCTTCTTTATCTAGGGTTTGTTCTTGGAGTATATCCTCTTCTTTTGACATTTCTTGTTCCTTTTCTTCCTCCTCTTCACAATCTATGTAGAATAATTTCTTCTCAGCACACTTATGACCTTTAGTGTATTTGCTATCACAACTGTAACAAAGCCCTCTTGCTCTTTTTTCTTCCAATTGTTGTGGTGTCAACCTTGTAGGTTGTGGAAGGCTAGGGGAAGCAACACTTCCATCTTTATAGTTGTGAGTGGTAGGCTTCCTGGTTGCCATAATTTTTCTTTCAATTTTTCTTGCTAACTTGAATGCCTTCTCCAATGAATCAGGTTCCCAAAGGCGAACCTCATGTTGGATATTATCCTTTAAAGTCCCTATGAACACATCAATCCTATGCTCCTTTGGAATATCTTTTACCCTTATGTTCAATTTTTTGGAAGTCCTCAATGTGCTCCATCATTGAACCCTTTTGTTTGAGATTTATCAATTGGCTAAAAAAGGTGTTGCTTTTTGTATCCTCATAATGTGCTATCATTTCTTCCATAAAAATTGCCCAAGTGACAATTTGTTTACGAGAGCAAAGCCATCGATACCACACAAACTGA
This sequence comes from Pinus tabuliformis, assembly GCA_031772625.1. Classification (NCBI taxonomy): domain Eukaryota; kingdom Viridiplantae; phylum Streptophyta; class Pinopsida; order Pinales; family Pinaceae; genus Pinus; species Pinus tabuliformis. Next base: position 1,883,325,210 of record CM062816.1, on the reverse strand, counting down.
TTTGGTTCCAAATATAAATTTGCAATACGTACCTTTTGTGTGTTTTTCACATTATGGAGATCGAAAAATTGCTCCATCTGTAGTATCCATGTTCTCATCATGAGTTTCCTTTACTACCCTTTCACCATTAGTGACCATTTCTTGTAGCAACTTATTCAAATTTATCTTCAATTCTTCCATCTTATCGTCCATGCCATTCATCTTAGCTTCCATCTTAGCGTCCATGCCATCCATCTTAGCTTCCATGCCATCCATCGTAGTTTCCACGTCGTCAATCTTAGCTTCCAAGTCATTCATCTTAGCTTCTATGCCTTTCTTTAAACCATCCATCTTAGTTTCTACGTCTTTCTTTAAACCATCCATCTTATTTTCTGTTACCTTTTGTGCGAGTGAAATTTGTTGCACTTGGTTTCAGAATATTGATATATCATGTTGCATTTCTTCCTCTTCTTCATGAGTCATGCTAGAGCTTTCAGATTACTTACTAGGTGTTTCCATTTTCTTTCTTCGGGCCATCAATTACTGATAATAATGCTTCACTATGCCCTTTGAATTCCTTCAAACTAATTTTTCAAACCAAGTTTATGCAAAAATTTAAAAAATACACACCTTTTTCACTTGTAGGAGCTTGATATTGAATCTGATGTACCTCTGTAATTTTGGATCTCCCAATTCTAAAATCATGATCTCCAATAGCCCTCTGCATCCTCTTTCCAATGCCACTAGTCTGATCAAAATTGGATTCTACAAGGAAGAGTTATGCCAAATCTCCCACGGTGACCTGATTATAGACTAGTTCAATAGAGCGAACTTGTATGATGTGCCACATGTCAGTGTTTCAAACTTAGTATCTAAAACTAATACAGAGAAAACTAGAGACCGTCCTCTTTCTGAAACTTCTTATGAGATTTCAATCTAATGGTCAAAACAAAAGTTATGATGATTTTCCCCAGGTCACCTGTTTGGAATGTAATTCGAGAGTCTGCAAAAACTCCAACTTCCTCAGATCATATCTCCACAAATATAGCAAGAAAAGCTCTACAATTTGGATCCAAAGTTTAGATTTGTTTCGTTCGAAATGGGTTTTTTTTTTAGCTTCTGAAACGTCACAGAAAAAAAGTTATAGCAATAAATGGCACAATGAGCTGTTTGGAGTAGCAAAACCCTAGAATCCAAAGCTCTGATACCAAATGTTATGAAACCAACTCACAAAAAGATAGAAAATATAGATCAACGCCTTAGAAATAAGTCTCTTCGAGGGGGAAACCTCCTTTACATTACACAAATGAACAATTCTTAGATGATTCAAATGACAAAACCTCATTTCCATATATAGGAGTCTATGGGGTCATAATATAACCAAGCCAACCTAACAATAATAATATAAAGGCACAAAAATAACAATAGAGGAATTCTATGGGGCACGATAATAACAATAAGGGATACAATGAAAATAGTAATAGGGGAATCACTAATATTATAGGGACCTAACAGATTAAGAAGACATATTTCAATTTCCATTACGAAAGCTAGATGAACAATGAAATTCTTAGTTTGTAGATCATTGGACTTCCTTGGTGAGGAGGAACACTAATGACTTTTCTTTTAGTGATTATGGAAATCAGTTTCTACATATGGCTTTTTGCTTGCTCAGTAGTGATATTATTCCTAGGATTTCACCTAAAATCAAAAAAAGCATTCACATTAGTGAACAAACAAGAAGTGGAGATTGGTCTTTATATCAAAATTACACAGAAATTAGAATATATGGATGTGATCTTCCTCCATACAGGCTGCCAAAGTTTGTGACAATAAGAATTTTTCCATTAGAATATATCATACATATGATGAACATGGATGAGCTACACTTTGTATCAGGTAAAAATAAGTCTCAATTTGAGTTTAAAGCACATATTGGACCATTCATTTGTAACACTAGAGCAGCAGTGGAGGAGGCATGTTGGGTGTGTGTTATATTCCTTCCACGATTACCCCACGTGCGGGGGGCTCACAAGGGAGTGGAAGCCCCCTCTCCCCCCCTCTCAGAGTGTTTGCAGGGGGGCAATAGCCCCCCTGCATGGGGTCTAGGGCAGCGCCCCAGGAACAAAAAATTGGACCCTATATTAGGCGAGAAGACCTACCTATGGTTTTGTGCATGGATTTGGCACATTGTTTTGGGCATGATGGTTTTTTGTCCATGGTATTATGTAGAATGGTTAAGGTAACTAAGATTATGTTCTAATCCAGAGTTAATGGATTGGGGTTTAAGGATGCTTCAACATGTATATATATGTATTGTAAGATTGGAAGGAATTTAATGAAAAATCAATATGGTAGTCTCGGTTTTGGGTTCCAGGGGAAATCTCTGTGTATATATTTTTTATGTTTTATTCTCTCGGCATTGTTTTTTTCCTGGTTTTTCTAGAATTCGTATGTAGGTAATTTCTCTATGGCATTAAAACCTACATTTGGTATCAAATTTGTTATGGCTTCAAGGGGACACCTTTGCTACTGAGGGGTTTTTCTCAGGCCTAAGGTAGACCATGTTTAGTGGTAGATCTGTGGGATCGATTCTTGTCATGAAAGAAGATGGCGAGAAGTGGAAAGATAGAGATCGAGAAATCCAATGGTTAGAGTTTTGAATTGTGGAAGCTCAAGACCGACGATCTGCTAATGGATAAAGATTAGTGGATCATGGTAGATCCAAGTACTAAACCAATAGCAATGCATTATGGAACCATCTCACAAAATAGAAGAAAAGATAGATCAACAACTTCAAAATTAGCCTCTTCGAGGGGGCAACCTCCTTCACATTACACAAATGAACAATTCTTGGATGATACAGATGACAAGACCTCCTTTATATAAATAGGAGTCTAAGGGGTCCCAATACAATTAGAGCCTACATAACAATAATATTGTAGGGGCACAACAACAACAATAGTGGGCTTTTATGGAGCACAATAATAACAACATGGGGACTACATGGGCACAATAATACAATAAGGGGGTTGCACTAATAACAATAAGGGGTTACACTAGTAGTATAGGGACCTACAATTCCCCTCTCCTTCAAAAATTATTTTCCTCAACGCTTGAGTCGTTTTGCATCCTTCTGTATAAAATTCTCATCCTCCCATGTGGAATCTTTAGTAGGTAAGTTCTTCCACTTGATGAGATGCTCAGGAATTGATCGATTTCATAGCTGTTGATTTCTTGTTTCTGCGACTGCTTCAGGTTCCAATCTGATTTTTCCTTCCTCGTCAAGTTTTGGAAATATTGTTTGAAGTGGGATCTTCTCACCTATAACCTTCTTTAAGCATGAAACCTAGAAAACTGGATGTGCTCATGAAGATGCAGGAAGCTCCAAATTGTATGCCATAGTACAAATATTTTGTAACACCTTATATGAACCATAACAATTTGGTGATAATTTATTATCCTTCTTATCTTTCTTGAGGGATATTTGTTTGTATGGTTGTAGTCGTAGAAATATGCAGTCACCTACATCAAAACTTCTTTCATTGTGTTGTTGATATGTCTATTGTTTCATTCTATTCTACGCCAAAGTGAGGTTATCCTTCAAGAGTTTGAGAACTTGTTGTTCATGCTCGATGTGATCTTCCAATACTTGAACCTTAGAATTATCTTTTAAATATGATGTTATAGATGGTGGATGATATCCATAAAGTGCCATAAATGGGGCCATTTTTGCTATAGTATAGAAGGAAGTGTTATACCACCATTTAGCCAGAGGCAACCACTTGACCCATTGTGTATGTTTATCAGATACAAAGCAACAAAGATATCCTTCCAAACATTTGTTCACTATCTAATTTTTCCCATCAGATTGAGGATAATAAGATGAGCTATGAGCTAATTGAGTACCCAAACAAGACAATAATTCTATCCAAAATTTCCAGTGAAAATGGGATATTTTTCGTTTACAATAATCTTTGGGTTTCCATGTAGCCTATCATTTGTTTCCATACATGTAATAGCAGTTGTATTGGCTTTAAATAGATGAGATAATGCACAAAAGTGTGCATATTTGGTAAGTCTATCAACTACCACCATGATTACACTCTTTCCTTCAGACTTGGGTAAACCTATGATAAAATCCATTGAAAAATCCTCCCAACATTGACTTGGAATGGATAAAGGTTGTAACAGACTTGGTGTCTTAATTGTCTCAACTTTATTTTGTTGGAAAACCAAAAATTCTTCCAGAAGCTTTTGAATATGAGATTTAAGGACATCCCAAAAAAATTATTTCTTAACCCTGTGGTAAGTTTTTAAAAATCCCGAGTGCCCTCATAAGGGAGAGGCGTGCAATTCCAGAAGAATCTTTTGTTTGAGTTGGGAATTCTTACAAAGGTATAAGTGATCTTTGTACCATAACAAATCATTTTTCTAGCTAAATGTATTAGATGTATTGGGATCTTGTTGCAACTTTTGAATGAGTGCCCACACTTCTTTGTCATTCTTCCATTCATCCCTTACTTTGTTTGTCCAATGTGGTTGGATAATATAAATGGCACAAAACAATGCTTCCACATCCTCATCCTTTCTTAAGAGTGCACCTGCAACAACATTTTTCTTCCATTTTTTGTAGATGATTTCAAAGTCATAACCCAACATATTTGTGACCCATTTTTTCTGCTCTTCAAAAGATAATATTTGTTCTAAAAATTATTTAAGACTATCATGATCTGTTTTTACCTTGAAGTGTCTTCCCATCAGGTAATTTCGTCATTTCTTAAGTGCATGTAGTATTGCCAACATTTCCTTCTTATAAATAGTTATGTGTTAATACTTTCCTTTGATTGGATGAATTTCGAAAGCAATGGGTCTTTCTTCTTGCATTAAAACAACACCAATTCCATTTCCTGAGGCATCACATTCAACAATAATTTTTTTGTGAAGTTTGGACGTAGCTAAGTCCGGTGCTTCGCACATTGCCTCTTGAAGATGTTCAAAGACCTTCGTTGCTTATGGAGTCCAAGAAAATGCATCTTTCTTTAGTAATGTTGTTAGAAGTGTTGTTATTCTCCCATAATTCCTAAACAAACTTGCGATAATACCCTATCAGCCCGATAAATCCTCATAGATGCTTTATGAATGTGGGGATTTTCCATTCCTTAATGGATTTAATTTTTATAGGGTCTACCTTAACACCTTCATGAGATACAATATGACCTAGATATTCCACCTCTTGTACTCCAAAGAAACATTTGGAGGTTTTTGCATATAATTGTTTCTCCTCCAATAGTTTGAGCACCCTATCAACATGTTCAACATGATCCTTACAAGACTTGTTATAGATTAGTATATCATCAAAAACTACTAACAAAAATTTTCTAAGGAATGGTTTGAAAATGGAATTCATCAAACCTTGTAATGCAGAAGGTGCCTTGGTAAGGCCAAAAGGCATGACCAAAAATTCATAATGACCCTCATGAGTTCTAAATGTTATTTTTCGAATGACTTCAGTCTTCATTCTGATTTGATGATATCTTTAACAAAGATCCAACTTGGTGAAGTAAATTTCTCCATGTAATTCATCAATGACAGGAATGGGAAATTTATCTTTAATAGTTAGCTTGTTGAGCTCCCTATAATCTGGACACATGTGCCATGATCCATCCTTCTTGTGTACCAATACCACTAGAGCAGAGAAAGAACTTTGACTAGGTTGAATTATGCCAACCTCTATCCGTTCTGCAACCCATTTAATTAAATGCATCTACAATGTAATGATGTAGGTGCTAAAAGACATCCTCTATATGTGTAAAAGGAACACCCATAGTAAGGTCCTCGAGGATCTATTGCACCTACCTCAACTCACCAAGTTCGTCCTTCTTGTTAAAATCCTCCTCCTACTCAACCACACGATTTCCTTATCTTGTTATTCCCTAACGAATGTTGAATAATTTCCCTATTGTCTCATAGAAGCAACATTTGTGTCAAGAAATATTTAATGCTTAGTACATTGTACCACCCAAAACATCTAGATGACTAAAAATACATAAAAATAATCAAAACATTAAGACATAACATATTTGTTAAGTATTTCGGAAAGAGAATTATGTAGAAGATTTAATCCATCCAAGACATAATACGCTTACCCACAACACTCCATCCATCACTGAGGATTAGCACTATCTTGAGATCTTAGTGGAAATGAAACCCTACATGCGCATGATCATATATAATGTTCACTTGCACATCAAAGTAGTTAAAGTATTATAATTTTTCATATTTTGTCTACACTCTACCTCACAACATTGCCATTAGGTTTATGGATTTGTTCATCCATGGATCAAGAAACCCTATACATGGTGTTTTTTTTGGGGGTTGTAGTAGTGGTGCTCACTCAAAAATAATGATACGAGGATAATTTCATACCTGGAATGTTTGTGCATCCTCATCCTACATTTGTCAATTGATATTTCAAGTTAGATAAAATATCCTAACACCATTTGAATACACATGGGGGCATACAAATGCACTACAGTGTCAACTTGGCTTTTGGAAGCCAAGTGTGGACTAGTATAACCCACCACATGGGTCATAGTGGAAGGAATCATTCATAGGAGGAGGTCCATGATGTCATTTATTGGGATCTTCCCACCTACTTTTCATGTGTCGAGAACATAATAATTGGCTATAAATTCATCTGCAAATATCTCCTTATCCAATACCCTTCTAGATATGACAATAGCCCCTCTTCCTTCCTGTATAGGCCTATGAGGAGATATATATCCTCTACATGTATACTGAATATTAATTTCTTCACATTAAATCATTTCTCTATGTGCTCCTACTATTTGATTATCCTCTCCAATAACATAAGTTGTCACTTCATATTTTGTTTATTGAAAGACTTTAAGAGGCCATAATTGCACAAAACATCGAGTGTCCAACGTAATCGCTACATAATTATCCTCTTGTTCTCACTCATGCAACTCAATTATGATGATGAATTTTCACAATAATAATGTATATATTAGTCACACATCATACACAAAATTTATGGCGAAATTTCTTGCATCTTGGGGTTTTCTTTTAGATGCTTCAACACTTTTCCTTAACCTACATATAGAGATGAAATATTTTTCCCCTCATTATGGGGAGTATTGAAAACTCTTTCAATGCCCTGGAAGCTCTATGACAATGTGTTAGGTCCACTCAAACAACAGGAAGGTCTCCCCTAAGATCAATTCCAAGCAAAAAGGACTAAAAAAATAATTAAATGAAAGAGAAGGAAAATACATGAAACCTAGTGGTGACAAAGTCATGGTAAGTGGCCTAATACTCCAAGGACCTAAATAATGAATTATGGTGAGTGGGTTTTCCATTGTTTTTCTCCTTTTGTGTAAATAATGCACATGATGACCACTCTTTTCTCCTTTTCTCGTGTAGAAGAGAACACAACTATATAAAATATTTTTATTATTGAATGAAAACTAAATTGATGATTACATGCCTTCGTGATGGTGTGCCTAAAAAAGAATTTTTCGGTCATGAACGTTTGAATGATCATGTCTGATGACTTCTCCCTTCATAACTAATAGTTTATTATTAATGTTTATTAATTAATTAATTAATTAATTAATTTTTTATTATTGTTTATTAATTATTTATTGTTTATTTTATTCATTTATGTATTTGTAACATTGGCCTTCCCTTAAAGATGCTTTGTCCTCAGAGGGCAGGTAATGATGGGTATTGTTGACATAATTTTTCTATTTAACATGAACAATATTATTCTAGAATTTTTTAAAATTTAATGAGGTATTGTTGAGGGCCCTGAAATTGGGTCAACAACAAGGGGGATACCCACCCGGTCGGGAACCTGGTTGGCGGCTCCGTGCCCGTTTGGTGTAGCGGGTCCGACTGGGGATAACGGGACTAGCTTCCCGATCTAAGGGGTGTGTGTGTGTAGAGTTTGGTGATGTGTGTGTGTGTAGAATATGATAATGAAAATATGGAATTATTTCTAAGCTAATTTAATTCTAAACTCTGAGACTGAATTTTATACTACTTTAATCTATCAAGAACAGCACATCTAATCTACGCTAACCCGGGATAGAACTTTTTCCATTATGCGATCTAGAAAGATTTCACACAATAACTAGTAATGAAGATTATTCATCTATTATGAGAATATAAATCAATTAAGATGAACCATCCTGCATAAAAAGTTAAGCAAAACGGTTGTGAACAGCATATCGCATAATCAGTTATTCATGTATTAAGCACAAATCAATGACTCCGCCGTACAAAAGTGCCAAATGGTAGCCACTCATTCATACATTAACATATAAACAACATCAGTTGTATATTACTCTAAGAATGTGAGCAGAAATTCGTCAAGAGATAAAAGTACCATTTATGACTGATTTTATACTCACAGACCTTAAGCAATAACGATCTATTTCTACTTACTTCTAATGCCTACTAATAGTACAGAAGTGCAACATCAGTAGCAGGTATTAAAATGCAAACATAAATAAATCTCGATCCGTCCATTCATCAAAAACCCCCTCCGAGGGTGCAAAAGTGCATGTTCTGAGGACAAGTTTTTTGACAAATTTCCGGACCCTTCTCCAATGCAACGAGAAGGGTTAAATACTACTAACCGGCTAATTTTAATTACACAAATTTAGGGAACGGCTTCAAATGACCACCCTTTTACTAAAACAAATTTATTTCTAAAAACTGAATCTAATTTCTAACCATTTATGTATCTGCTCCTTAGTGCTGTAAGCGATGCGCTGTTCGCCGTGAAAGAGTCGGCTGCTTGTCCTTTCCTTTTGTTCAAGCTTGAAAATTAGAAATAACAAGAGCTGGCACCTCTTTCTAACGAACTAGAAGATATTTTTGAAAGTGTTCTTCTGGAGGAGTGTCTTCACAGCGTGTATACTTAGTACAACTCAGATTTCTTTCAAACTGATTGTGCTATTGCTATTTCGGTTTCCGGCCGTGCGAATGACTCAATGAGCTGGGGATTTTGTTGCCTGAATGATTTTCTCAATTGAAACTTGTTTCCATTCTTTGTTCCAGGCTTTTCTGAGACGTCTTTCCCCTTAAGCGTTTTTCTTTTTGCTTTACCCAATTTGGGACTCAGGATCTTTCATAAACGCTTTGCTTTTGTGCGCCTTTGACTCTGAGTCCTAGATAGCCTATTCCCATCAGCATTTGTTGAGTGATACTCTGGAAGCCGCGGCCCTGCTGTATGCGGTATCCATCTGTGAAGTCATCTCCTCTCTGTTCTTCTAGCTCTGGCGCTTTTCCTTAGATGTTTCTTGCATATAGATTTATATTAGTTGCTGACTTATAGTTCACGTAAATGAAAAGAGACAGAAGAAAAGATTGACATGAAAGCAATTAAGTTCATAATGAATGCATAATCATGTCACCCATTATGACTTGACTCTTCAAGAAATGCAACACAATCATCTTTGGATACACAGGCATACAATCATTAATTTCCCGTAAGGTGCGCACCTAATTTTGGGCTCACAGATCATGCCGAGGAATGCCTGCGACGAATGGCTTCTGTGATTTGCATCGCAACATCGAAGATTGCGATGTAAATAAGTGGTATCGCAGCAATTGATGGTCTCATTCGTCGCAAACCATAGATCGCAGGTCGCAGCTTTGCATGGTCGCAAATCGCATATCGCAAGGTCGCAAGGTTGCAAGGTTTTCGCTTTGTCACTTTGTGTTGCTTATGTGACATTGCGACGTGCGACGTCGCATATCGGCCGTCGGCGGTTCTTTAGGTTTTCCCCTTTTGAGCGCTTTTAATGCACGCGGTGCAATGAGTTCTCGCGTCGCTCCCTTTTAGTGTATTTATGTGCTTTGGGAGAGCGCCTCTTTTTCCTTTGCGACGCGATATAGCTCTTAGGGAGTTAATACAAAAGATTTTTCAAACAAAAATATTTTTTGGATTTTTTGGTTAAGGGTCCCCCTTTGCTTGATGTTATTACTAATATCAAACAAAGAGGGGGGTTGTTGGTGACCACAACAATGGCGATTCACTGTGAAGAACCAGTTATCTCTGCATTTCTATTGACCTTTCACTTCCGAAACAGCAAAATTTTTTATATGTCTAAATTTTGTTATGGACAGATAGAGTAGATTACCCCTCACCTTGTCAACGATATTTTGTCTCAACCCTTTTTATATCCCAATTGCTTGCTTCCTCAGGCTTTTTCTTGCACTTGCATCAGTCATTACTTGGTCTTGATTAAAGATAAAATAAGGTCTTCTCTGCGTACTGGCTTAAAAGTATGCTCATTTGTCGTAGGTAGAGCCTCTGCTGCCCACAAGTGTCCATAGCCTTGACAGTGTTACCATGTTATCCAGCAATGATCCTTTTTCCCGTTTGAGGTTACTCGCAACATTCCAGAGAAAAATCCTTTTTGACACACTTTTCCTTTTTTAAATTCTCTAAAGAACAATTTCTTGGTTTGGTGGCCAAATTATGACACAGTCATTCACTTGATTTACACTTTTGCTGAACAAGCCGGCTCGTGATGAGGCCTCTTGTCTTTTGATTGCAACAATCTTAAGTCGTTGCCCTGTTTTGGTAGACAGTATGGCAAAGTCAGCAAGTTATAATATCTGTGATCATGATAAGCCGGCTCGTGATGAGACCTCTTATTCTTTGAGATATAGTGTTTTCCTTGGATTGTTTCTCTGAATGCTGTAATTTCCTTTTAGCAGGGAGAAAGTCATTGTTTTTCCTTAAGAAAGCTCTGGACGACAATAATAGAGTTTTTGAAAACAACATTTTTGCAGAGAATGCTTATTTTATTATTGATGATATCTTTCATGGTGCTGATACAAAACAATTCTTTTACCAAAGGTTGCTTTTGTCAAAGTTTTTTAGAGGTCGAAACGAGTATTGTAATCAAAGTGAAGTTAACTCTATTTGTCAATAATAAAATTCAGATTTCAAAGAAATTTGCTATTTGTACAAGCGAAATCAAAATCTGATAGAGAATTGGCGTGCTCTTTCATGAATCCTTTTTAAATGATCATTTACAACGGGTTTTATTCATAAAAACAGAAAAACAAAATAAAATAAAAACTAAAAACTAAATCTATCCTACAAAAATTAGAAGAATTCTCTTCTATGGAAAGTATAATTTAAGAATCAGTCCATTGACAGGTAAAGAATCTCTCCTTCCTGCCAGATCCTGCAACACGAATGTAGACGGGCCTACGACTTCTACAATCTGAAAAGGGCCAAGCCACAGCTTTTGAAATTTCGTATGTTTGCCCTTCTCTTCATGAGCCTTATCCCATTTCAAAACTAAATCACCCATCTGAAAGTTTTTTCTAGTTATGATGCTTGAGTCAAAAGAAGATTTTATTAGCGCTTGGTGATGAGCATGGGTTTTCCTAGTGTTTTCTCTTTGTTCTTCTAGTTTGATTATTTCCATTTGTCTTAATTGTAAAGAGGAAGTAGATACTTCATCGATATATTGCACTAAAGACAAAGAGGGAATGACTAGGTGAGTCGGAAGAACCACTTCTCTCCCATAAACTAAATTAAAGGGAGAAGTGCCGATTGAAGCTTTCTTTGTGATTCTATCAGCCCATAAAGCATTTACCAGTGCTTTGTGCCAATTCTTTTGGTTTTGGTCGACTGTTCTTTTGATAATTCTGATTAGGTTCTTATTTGTTGACTCAGCCAATCCATTACCTTGCGGATAGTAGTTTGCAGAATATTTCAGTTTGAACCCTCTTTTAAGCGCAAACTCAGTCATAGTATTTCTAGAAAAATATGAAGCGTTATCAAACATTAATGCTGTTGGAAATCCAAACCTAGTGATGATAAATTGATCTATGAATTCAATAATATTTTCAGAATGAATTGTCTTGAGAGGAACTGCTTCTACCCATTTGGTAAAATAATCAGTTGCCGTAAGGATATACTTATGCTACTTAGATGAGTGAGGAACGATCTCACCTATTATGTCCAAGCCCCATTGACTGAATGGTTGGTCGATGATGACTGGTTGTGGCGGCATAGATGGTTTCCTTTGTTTTCCTACAGTAGTCTGGCAGACTTGGCATTTCCTTACGTGATTGTATGAGTCTTTGAACAGCGTGGGCCAATAATATCCTGCACGCAAGATTTTATGTGCAGTCGCATCTCCGGCATAGTGTCCACCTGCTGGTCCATCGTGGAGTTCCTGCAAAACCTTTTCGGCTTCAGTTTTCTCAAGACACCTAAGAAGCACAGAATCGTAATTCCTTTTAAACAAGACATCATTTATGAGCTGGTATTGTTTAGCTTTTAATCTCAAAGCTCTTTTCTTGGTATGATCCAGACGTGATGGAGCATACCCGTTCTTAAGAAAATAAATGGTGTCAGCATATGATGATTCTGCATCGTTTAGGCTTACCTCATATGCTTGTACCTCTTCAGATGAGTTCTCCGGGATTTGCGATGCTCCGGCTAACATCTTGCAGAAGCCTTGACCTCTTACGATGTTTGCTGGTTTGATCTCAAGATCATATTCTTGTAAAGCGGTAATCCAATTAGCTCTCTTTTCGCCCACGTCTTTCTGCACCAAAAGGTTTCTTACCGCCGGAAAAGGTACTACGACTTTAGTGTGGGCTTTAAGAAAGAAAGGTCTGAAATATTTGATCGCTTTGAAAACAGCATATGCTTGTTTCTCTACGTCTGAGTAACTAATTTCAGCACCTTGTAAGTTCGAGCTAAAGAATGCGATTGGAGCTTCCGCTTTCTCTTGATTTTCTTGGGTCAAAATCGCGGCATAGGATTTCTCTGAGGCAAAAGTGTACAAGATAAAAGATTCCGAAAAATTTGGGGTGGCCAAAGATGGAGCATTGATGATAGCTTGTTTGATTAAGTTGAACGCTTCATGCTCATCTAGACCCCATTTGAAATTTGAATTCTTTTTTATCATAGTTTGTAAGGGAGAAATAATACGTGAAAAATCCGGGACAAATCTTTTGACAAAATTGACCTGTCCAAGGAAGGATTGCATGGCTTTCTTGTTATGGGGTATGGATATTTCGGAAATTTCCTTGATTCTGTCGGGTTCTATGTGAATACCAGATTTCGACACTATGAATCCGAGCAATTTCCCTTCGCTTAATGCAAAGAAAGATTTCTTTGGGTTGAGCGAAATCCCATACCTCAAGCATCTTTGAAAGATTTGCTTCAAATCTTTGAGATGGTTGTTTCGTTTTTTGGAGTACACTGTTATATCATCCAGGTAAATCACTACTGATTTATTGACTAACCCTTTAAACATGATGTCCATGGCTCTCTGAAAGGTAGCTCCAGCATTGATCAGACCAAATGGCATCTTCCGATATGCATAAGTGCCCCATTTGGTTCGGAACGTAGTCTTTAACTGATCATCGAGATGCACCAGTACTTGATTGTATCCTAAAAATCCATCCAGGAATGACATTAATTCTGAGCCTGCTACTGCCTGTAATATTTGCTCCATAGGTGGGAGGGGAAAGTTATCTTTCTGACAGGCTCTGTTGAGATTTCTGAAATCGATACAGATTCTAATGTCTCCGTTTTTCTTCCTAACGGGCACCATATTGGATACCCATTTAGAATGCCTTACAGGGAAGATTATTCTGGCTCTCAACAACTTATTAAGCTCAGTTTTTATCTGATTTTCTAGGTTAGGGTGTATTTTTCTGAGCTTCTGCTGGACAGGTTTTTCATTGTCAATCATAGGGATAACATGTTGAATGATAAAAGTGTTGTATGTCTTTAGCTCATCGTAATTCCAGGCAAAAACGTTTTTGTATTGTCTCAGAAGACGGATATATGCTGATTTCTCTTCAGGGGCTAGGTCGTGACCTAGGTTAACGTTTTGTGGCTTCTGATCGGTCCCTAGGTTTACTAATTCATAGTTCAGGGTAGAACTGCAAAGTTTAGCATTGGCGAACCTTTTAAACCGACTTTTCAAATCATATAAATCTTCTAACTTGACCACTGATTTCGGTATAGCATTGTCAGAGCCATTTTGTTGTATTTGGTGATCATGATGGTCTTCGTCGATTATCTGATTTGAGTAGGATCCTTCAGAAGTAAGGAAATTTACGATGTCAGGATCGTCGTTGAACACTCTCCAATTGGTGATATTGTCAGGGATGGATGGTCTAAAGATTAATTCTATTGAAAACCTATCAGGACTAAAATCTTCAGAAGGGATAAGTCTAGAGGCTACGTTAGCTAACAGGTCTGCGCTCGCGTTTTGAATTCTTGGAATTGACGAGATGTTGAATGCTACGAAATGTGCAGTGAGATCTTGAACTAATGATTGATAATGCTTTAAATGACTTGACAGGCAATGTATGGTGTTACGTACCTGTTTTACGACGATCTCCGAATCTCCAAAGACTTGAAGATACTTAACGTTTAATCTGATTGCTTTGTATAGGCCTTGAACCAAGGCTTCGTACTCCGCTGTGTTGTTCGTGCAATCGAACTCAAGTCTGCATGTGAGCATAATCTTGTTCCCGTCTGGGTTAATCAGAACGCATTCTGCTCCTGCTCCCTCATTGGATTTAGATCCGTCAAAATATAATTTCCAAAATAAAGATGTATTTACAGAATTATCTAAAAAACTAAAACAATTTGAGTCATCAGTTTGGGAGAAATTTTCAACTTGGGATAAAACTGAATTCTCTAAGTATGGCGAAATATGAGCATTGAAATTACCTAGGAAAGAATCTATTGCGTAATTGCCTACAATGCTGCTATTGTATGTTATGGTTTCATTTTCTCCTTCCAGTTCTGTCACTATGTATTTTTGGTGCAACTCTCGTTCAACCTTTATCTGATTTGGTTTACCATTGTATGGTAACCACATGTGCGACCAATCGGTTGAAAAATATCCGTGGAGTTTCTCCGACCAATCCCTGCTAAGAATCAAACCATAGAACTCAGGGATATCAGCTACTAGAATGTCGATAACCTGACACACTTTTGGGTTAGACGACAATCTTATGGTCACCTGATTGAGTTCACCAATCACTTCGACTTGGGATCGATCAAGTTGAACTATACGTACCGCGGATTTTTGAGGTTTCACATTCAATTTGGCACATATTGACCTGGGTAAAATATTCGTTGAAGCACCAGAATCGACCAAGCAATTGTGCACGTTTTTATTGAAGATTTAATATGTGAGAAGAAAAGGAGGAATATGGGATCTCGATCTTCCTCCAATCAAGGCGATGTCATTTGGATCAATTTTATTGATCGTGTTGGTTGGAGGTCTTCCCAGATTGTGGGAAGCTACAGCTGTAGGTAAAGATGTAGTAGGCACAGCATGTAATTCTTTCATCATTATTTTCTGCTGGTGTTTCAATTTACTCAATTCATACAGAGTGATATTAGCTCTAGTCTTCTTCATGTCATCAATGATGTTATATTCCATTTCATCCGACACTATTAGTGTTCTTGATGGAGGCGTTTGATCATATTGGACTGGGCTAAGCTGGGTCGCTTTAGCAGTTGTCTTTTTTGTTGCGACCTTTTCTTTTGTTGCAGGGTTTGCGCCCTTTTGTTTTGGGGTAGTTAGGGGAGGATCAAGTTGATTTTTGCTTCTCGTGCTAACAGGAAATGCTTCTTGATCCTCTTCTTATGGGAGGATGAAGTCCCACATTCCTTGTAGTTCTACGACCTCTTCCTCGTCGGTCTACCCTTCAGTGGTATTCTCTTCTTCTTCGTCTTCTTCAGATTCAACGTTTGAGGTGGTTTTACCTCCATGGGAGGATTTCTTTTAAAAGTCCTAAAGGGCTTTTTCGAAGAAGTCTCTGCTACTTGTTTCTTAATATCAATCATCTCACTGGACATGGCTTTCAACACTTTTTGTAATCCTTCCAAATCGAAAGGGTCTTTCGTTTGCTTCTTCTTGGTGTCTTCTTTGAAAGAGATCTTCTTAGATTTGTGTTCTTCTATAGCAGATCTCTTTTCTAGGGCTACCACGTGTTTTTCCACTGCTAACGCTTCTGTCAAGTTGTCGAATAAGGTGGTCTTGTTTGCCCTATCTACGAAGATAGCCAAGTTTGGAGGTAAAGCCGTGATGTACCATTCACATCTTACTTCCTCGCTGGGTTGTGAAGCAGCGGGGATTTTGTTGAGGATCTTATTGAATCGTAAGTTAAAATCTTTAATGGGTTCTCTAGCCTCAGCCTTAAGATTAGATAGGTCATTGATCAATGTCACCATGGATCTGTCATCACCAAACTTGGTGAGGAACTGACTTTGAAAAATGTCCCAGCTTGTGATGGATCCGGAAGGTAACGAAAAGTACCATGACCCGGCTGTTCCTTGCATTGTATAAGGGAAAAGCCAGACAACAGCGTCTTCGTTAGTGACTCCGTTGAGATTAACAGAAAGCATGAAATTATTGATATGTTCCTCGGCTAGCATGCCTGCTTCCGGATTGAATTTAGGCAGCCATTTCTCAGGATGGGCCGGTATAGGGCTCACGGGTGGAGGCATTAAAACCGCCCCAGGATTGTTCCATGGAGACTGGGCCATCGTTGAGCTGCTAGTTAATGGAAGTGCAGAAGATGATCCCTGATGGTGAGAAGATGAAGATATTAAGATCTTTGATGCTTGAAGAGGAAGGTTTGTATAAGATGGGTGAGTGAGTTGGAATGAAAGAGTGGGTGGTTGACTTCGCGGTGAGGGAGTTGACATGGACGAAGTGGATGAAGGAGTCTTACTGTCAGACTCTCGTGGTGTTTTCCTTGCTCTTTTCCTGGTAGGGAGAGGGAGTTCACTTGGTTGTATGCCAAATTTTTCACTCTTTAATCTGGTAAGGGGATGAGCAGGATTGTACTGCGAAGTCATGTTGCTTTTGGATTTATCAGACTTCTGGTTAAAAATAGAGAATCCCTGGAGTTTATGAATCAAAGTTTGAATTTCAGGGGGTTCAATGATAGATTGGTCTGATATATTCGAATATGTAGCAGTGGTAGATACTCGAGCGACTTCAAATTTCGGGTTTAACCGTGTTGGAGAAGTCGAGGGAGTTGATGAGGGTGTATTACTCTCAGAATGGTATTTAGATATTGCTTTAGGTGCCATTCATAGTTCGTGCCCTCCTTCTAGCGCCAAATATGTTGAGGGCCCTAAAATCAGGTCAACAACAAGGAGGATACCCACCCGGTCGGGAACCTGGTTGGCGGCTCCGTGCCCGTTTGGTGTAGCGGGTCCGACTGGGGATAACGGGACCAGCTTCCCGATCTAAGGGGTGTGTGTGTGTAGAGTTTGGTGATGTGTGTGTGTGTGTAGAATATGATAATGAAAATCTGGAATTATTTCTAAGCTAATTTAATTCTAAACTCTGAGACTGAATTTTATACTACTTTAATCTATCAAGAACAACACATCTAATCTACGCTAACCCGGGATAGAAATTTTTCCATTATGCGATCTAGAAAGATTTCACACAATAACTGGTAATGAAGATTATTCAGCTATTATGAGAATATAAATCAATTAAGATGAACCATCCTGCATAAAAAGTTAAGCAAAACTGTTGTGAACAGCATATCGCATAATAAGTTATTCATGTATTAAGCACAAATCAATGACTCCACCGTACAAAAGTGCCAAATGGTAGTCCACTCATTCATACATTAACATATAAACAACATCAGCTGTATATTACTCTAAGAATGTGAGCAGAAATTCGTCAAGAGATAAAAGTACCATTTATGACTGATTTTATACTCACAGACCTTAAGCAATAACGATCTATTTCTACTTACTTCTAATGCCTACTAAGAGTACAGAAGTGCAACATCAGTAGCAGGTATTAAAATGCAAACATAAATAAATCTCGATCCGTCCATTCATCAAAAACCCCCTCCGAGGGTGCAAAAGTGCATGTTCTGAGGACAAGTTTTTTGACAAAATTCCGGACCCTTCTCCAATGCAACGAGAAGGGTTAAATACTACTAACCGGCTAATTTTAATTACACAAATTTAGGGAACGGCTTCAAATGACCGCCCTTTTACTAAAACAAATTTATTTCTAAAAACTGAATCTAATTTCTAACCATTTCTATATCTGCTCCTTAGTGCTGTAAGTGATGCGTTGTTCGCCGTGAAAGAGTCGATTGCTTGTCCTTTCCTTTTTTTCAAGCTTGAAAATTAGAAATAACAAGAGCTGGCACCTCTTTCTAACGAACTAGAAGATATTTTTGAAAGTGTTCTTCTGGACGAGTGTCTTCACGGCGTGTATACTTAGTACAACTCAGATTTCTTTCAAACTGATTGTGTTGTTGCTATTTCGGTTTCCGGCCGTGCGAATGACTCAATGAGCTGGGGATTTTGTTGCCTGAACGATTTTCTCAATTGAAACTTGTTTCCATTCTTTGTTCCAAGCTTTTCTGAGATGTCTTTCCCCTTAAGCATTTTTCTTTTTGCTTTACCCAATTTGGGACTCAGGATATTTCATAAACGCTTTGCTTTTGTGCGCCTTGACTCTGAGTCCTAGATAGCCTATTCCCATCAGCATTTGTTGAGTGATACTCTGGAATCCGTGGCCCTGCTGTATGCGGTATCCATCTGCGAAGTCATCTCCTCTCTGTTCTTCTAGCTCTGGCGCTTTTCCTTAGATGTTTCCTGCATATAGATTTATATCAGTTGCTGACTTATAGTTCATGTAAATGAAAAGAGACAGAAGAAAAGATTGACATGAAAGCAATTAAGTTCATAATGAATGCATAATCATGTCACCCATTATGACTTGACTCTTCGAAAAACGCAACATAATCATCTTTGGATACACAGGCGTACAATCATTAATTTCCCGTAAGGTGCGCGCCTAATTTTTAGGCTCACAGATCATGCCGAGGAATGCCTGCGACGAATGGCTTCTGTGATTTGCATTGCAGCATCGAAGATTGCGATGTAAATAAGTAGTATCGCAGCAATTTATGGTCTCATTCGTCGCAAACCATAGATCGCAGGTCGCAGCTTTGCATGGTCGCAAATCGCATATCGCAAGATCGTAAGGTCGCAAGGTTTTCGCTTTGTCACTTTGTGTTGCTTATGCGACATTGCGACATGCGACGTCGCATATCGGCCGTCAGCGGTTCTTTAGGTTTTCCCCTTTTGAGCGCTTTTAATCCACGCGGTGCGATGAGTTCTCGCGTCGCTCCCTTTCAGTGTATTTATGCGCTTTGGGAGAGCGCCTCTTTTTCCTTTGCGACGCGATATAGCTCTTAGGGAGTTAATACAAAAGATTTTTCAAACAAAAATATTTTTTGGATTTTTTGGTTAAGGGTCCCCCTTTGCTTGATTTTATTACTAATATCAAACAAAGAGGGGGGTTGTTGGTGACCACAACAGGTATCCATTAATAGTTTTGGAACATAATACATTTTCTCTTATAGAAAGAATTCCTTCTGGTTCTAAAACAATTCTTACTTTGTCATCAACTTCGATTATTTATTGGTGGATTAGTGGGTCCTGACCCAGGTTCAGAGTTAATTACGCCAAACAAAACCCTACACTACTAGCCCTTTCGGCATCAAACTACGTAGCGCATGCCGAAGTCTCACCCGAAGCAGTATGGGGGGATGTTGGAACCAGGTTTCCACATCCAGAGATCAGTGTGATGTTTTTTTATTGCCCTAGATCTGCCTTCACGCAGATCTATAAGTCCCTAGGGTTGAGTACTGCACTTCGCCTGGCGCCCCTTAGACCTCCACAAAGGTCTACAATAGGGTTTTGTGGACCTTTAACAGCTCAAACATCCACTTATGTGCACCATAAAACAAACCTGGATCTAAGCTCGCACAGATCTAGTTAAGTATTCAATAAACACAACAGAATGTAGTATAAGGTTTGCTTAAATACTTAACATACATTGTGTATAGTTAGCAATACTTATCTGATAGATTCGTGAATCAATACATCAATAATTCATCAAGAAATGTATTCCGTTACATCATATATCATAAACATAAATAACGAAAGTAAGCAAATAAATACATGAATTTCTCCAACAATCTTCTTTATTGATATTCAATATGGTATTACAGACTCAAAACTTCCCTGGGCACTCAGCTGCAAGGGTCTGCGCACTCAGTTGTTTATTCTTCTTTAGGCCTCCGTGCAGTCATTTGTGGAGCCGTTCCCTTCTCTATGAATCACTTTTTCGTTATCCCCTACTGACCCATTACATGCATCATTATCTCCTTCTTCTATATCTCCCTTAGACTCCCTAAGACATTCCTATTTATATATTTTTACACACAATCCAGTCCGCAGACCATGGGTGGATCTCAAAACTGACTCAATTTTACATAATCAAGGAGCTAAATCCCCTTTTGACTTATAACTATCTACGCACTCTGCGTCCATAAATTGCAGAGACTTTACATCTTTTTACCAAAATTTACATCAAAAATTAGGTTTTTAACCCCAAAACTAACCCAAGGGACCCCATCCCAATAAGCCCCCAACATAAAGGTCATGACTTTCCCTCGATTCACTCAACTGACGTGGTGATCTTACTGTAAAGATCCCCCAGTGCCACTGTTACAGGGAAAAGTGTCTATTTAGAACTGCTCTATCCCACTAAGGTGTGACAGTTGCCTTAGAAACAAACAGAGAAAAACTACTTTTGTATTTCCTTTATGAACTATAGATAGAGAGGAATAGAAAGAACCAACCTTTGTCTTGCGCTAATCCTTTGATCCAATCCCTCTCTTCTTTGATAGTCTCCAGCTACCTGCTCCCTTACTTGCCCAGCTTTACAAAGTACCTGTAAGATCACAGAAGAAGAACACTATACAAAGACATGGATCTATATTCATAAACAACTTAGGATCAGATTTAAGTTAACCATACAAATGTAACAAGCATCAATGATACAAAAGCATGGAGGAAAACTCAAATAGCTTTTATTGATAAACAAGAAAAGATCCAGGAGGAGTTACAACCAGTGGTTCCTAACCCAGCATCAACCTCCCAGCAAAGAAGCCCCTCTTCACCTCAAACAAAGCATAGACCACCCAACAATCTGATGTTTGTCTCAAAAAACCAACAGCAATTCCTTACAATATGCAAAATTCCAGCCTCTGGATCTCTGGGATGAGGGATCCATATATAGATATCTGTAAGGAGGATGAGTCAGCTTGTGATTTGATTAGTTTCTTCTCTCTATCATTTCTTGCTTCCACTTGGAGACCGAAGGCCTCTTACTCATCCTTGGTCGAATTCAGTGAGGCAAGTGTCACAGGAGAAGATTTTGGAAGCTTCCATTGTCTCTCCACCTCGCGGAATGACACTGCCATTTGTCATTTCTCACCCATCGCACCCCACAGAAGGGACTTTTTAAATGCAACGCACCTAGCCAGTGGAGTAGCTGAAATGATCCTGTTTTGACCTATTCTGAGCAATTTCTGTAGGAGAACTTCTGGGAGAAGCTGTAATCTGTTGACCTTGTTCCTTTAGGGGTTAGAACAACACTTTTAGGGACTTAGGAGCCCTTGGTTATGGACATTTCATGCTTGGAGTTGTAAGGCACAAAAATGTCTATAACAGCCACTTGTACAATGGCAACCTCGGTAGCGCTCTGCATAGCTACCTACTTAACCTCTTCAACAAGCTGTCCTGGATCTGGTCCTTCCATGACCAACTTGATCTTCTGTTGTACTTGTTGCAAGTCCATTATCTTTTCCTGAATGTTGTTCACAACCTAGTAGGCTCCATCTAACCAGGGCTCCAATCTGGCCTTAAGTAAGGCCTCCTTCTTTTGTGTTGCCTCAACCTGTGTGAGGAGCTACTTCCCTTCCTGCAACTTGGCTAGGCGTTGTGCTGGAGCAATAGAGTGTGCCATTGCACTGACTTCATCGTACTGCTTTTGTAGCTCCTTAGCTTTTGTATTCAACTTTTGTAGGTTTGGGTCTTCTTGTAGAGTAGTTACCAGTTCTGTCACCTGCTCGAATAATGTTGTGCACTATGCAACGGTGGTATCCAAAGTGGCCAATCATTCCTTAATCACAGTTCTGCGCTACTCCCAGACCTCTGGCAGATTCAATGGCTACTCCTTCAATTGTAGCTAATTTATCTTCATATTGAGTTCGAATTGAACTAAACGAACCTCAACCTATGCCTCATGCACACCAGCAGCCAATTTTCTGGTAGGTCCCTATAATACTAGTGATTCCCCCATTACTATTGTTGTTGTATCCCTTATTGTTATTGTTGTGCCCCTATTGTCCCCATATTGTTAATATTGTGCCCCATAGAATCCCACTATTGTTATTTTTGTGCCTTTATATTATTATTGTTAGGTCGGCTTTGGTTATATTGTGACCCCTTAGACTCCTATATATAGAAAGGAGGTTTTTTCATTTGAATCATCTAAGAATTGTTCATTTTTGTAATGTAAAGGAGGTTTCCCCCTCGAAGAGGCTTATTTCTAAGGCGTTGATCTATCTTTTCTATCTTTTTGTGAGTTGGCTTCATAACATTTGGTATCAGAACTTTTGATTCTAGGGTTTCGCTACTCTAAACAAGTCATCATGGAGTTTTCTCTATAATTTTTTTTGGGCGATGCTAAACAATCTAAAACAAAAACCCATTTGAGACAAAATCACGCTGAACCTCGAGCCCAAATTTTAGACTTGGCGCGCTACATTTTCAGAGATATAATCTGAGGAAGTTAGGGTTTTTGCAGACCCCTGAATTACATTCCAAACAAGTGACCTTGGGAAAAACTTCCTAACCTTCGCTCTGAGTATCTAATTTAATTTTTGTATGAAGTTACAGAAAGAGGACGGAATGTAGTGTTTGGGGTATCATTTTCTGAACCTAAGGTTGAAACAATGACTCGTGGCACGCCATACAAGTTCTCTCGACTGAACCAGTCTATACTTAGGTCATCGTGGGAGAATTGGCATAACGCTTCATTGAAGAATGCAATCTTGATCAGACTTGCGAGGTTAGAAATATTACTCAGAGGGTTACCGTAGGAAGAAATTTTAGACATTGGAGATCCAAAATTATGGAGATACATCAGATTCAATATCGAGCTCCTACAAAGTGAAAAAAGGTGTATAGTTTTTTTTAAATTTTTGCATAAGCTTGGTTTGAAAAATTAGTTTGAAGGAATTCAAAGGGCATAGTGAAGCAATATTATCGGTAATTGATGCCTCGAAGAAAGAAAATGGAAACACCTAGTAAGAAACCTACAAGCTCTAGCATGACTCATGAAGAAGAGGAAGAAATGCAACATGATATATCAAAATTACGAGACCAAGTGAAACAAATTTCACTCACACAAAAATTAACAGAAGCTAAGATGGATGGTTTAAAGAAAGGCGTAGAAGCTAAGATGAATGATGTGGAAGCTAATATGGATGGTGTGGAAGCTAAGATGGATGACATGGAAGCTAAGATGGATGATTTAAATAAAGACGTGGAAGATTTGAAGACGGATTTGAAGACATTTGACAAAGTTTCTACAAGAAATGCTTACTAATAGTGAAAGGGTAGTAAAGGAAACTCATGATGAGAACAAAATAGTTGTTAATCATGATTTCATAGACTCTAACAATTTATTGAAGAACCACGATGTTCCAAAGATCGATATGAGGAAGTTTGATGGCAAGGATCCGAGAACATGGATACTATAGATGGAGCAATTTTTTGATCTCCATAATGTGCAAAACACACAAAAGGTACACATTGCAACTTTATATTTGGAACCAAATCAGTTTGTATGGTATCGATGGCTTTTCTCTCGTAAACAAATTTTCACTTGGGCTATTTTTACAGATGAAATGATAGCACATTATGAGGATACAAAAAGCAACACTTTTTTTAGCGAATTGATAAATCTCAAACAAAAGGGTTCAATGATGGAGCACATTGAGGACTTCCAGAAATTGAATATAAGGGTAAAAGATATTCCATAGGAGCATAGGATTGATGTGTTCATAGGGACTTTCAAAGATAACATCCAACATGACGTTTGCCTTTGGGAACCAGAGTCATTGGAGAAGGCATTCAGGTTGGCAAGAAAAATGGAAAGAAAAATTATGGCAACAAGGAAGCCTACCACCCACAATAATAAAGATGGAAGTGTTGCTACACCTAGCCATCCACAACCTACAAGGTTGACACCACAACAATTGGAAGAAAAAAGAGCAAAAGGGCTTTGTTACAACTATGATAGCAAATACACTAAAGGTCATAAGTGTGTCGAGAAGAAATTATTTTACATAGATTGTGAAGAGGAGGAAGAAAATGAACAAGAAACATCAAAAGAAGAGGATATACACCAAGAACAAACCATAGAAAAAGAAGAAATGAATCTAACAATATCTTGTAATGCATTGGCTAGAATTACCACTCCTCAAACTATCAAGATAGAAGGGCATATCAAGAAGAAAAAGGTAATAGTTTTTATTGATTCGGGAAGTACCCATAATTTTATTCATTGTAAGATAGCCAAGGAATTGAATTGCTTCCTATATCCAACACCAGAGTTTCAAGTGATGGTTGCAAGTGGAGGAACCATAAATTGCTCAGGAATGTGCCATAATATCAAGCTATCCATGGGAGAATATGTATTGAATAGCCCAATGCTTTCCATTCTAATGGGTGGTGTTGATGTTGTACTAGGAGTCCAATGGCTACAATCCTTGGGTACAATAGTTTTTAATTTTCAAGAAATTTTCATGAAATTATCTTCAAAATGAAAGGAAGTTGAATTAAGGGGTATCGCAGGGAAACCAGGAAAGATAATCATCTCTAACGGAATGAAAAAGCTTCTAAAGAAAGAACAATGAGGCATAATTGCACAATTATGTTCATAGAGGTTCACACATCGAAATCATCCATTTCTCCAAAAAGTCTTGGACAATCATTCCAAGGTATTTGAGACTCTCAAAGGCCTCCCACCTATTTGTAATCATGATCATGCTATTAATTTGATTCCAGGAAGTGTTCCTCCAAACATCAGGCCTTACAGATATCCCTATGTCCAAAAGAGTGAAATTGAATGTATGGTTGCAGAAATGCTAGAGGCTGGTATAATTCAACCTAGTCAAAGTTCTTTCTCTACTCCAGTAGTATTGGTTCACAACAAAGATGGATCATGGCGCATGTGTCTAGATTATAGGGAGCTCAATAAGTTCATTATTGAAGATAAATTTCTCATTCCTGTAATTGATGAACTATTAGATGAATTTCATGGATCAATTTACTTCACCAAGTTGGATCTTCATTTAGGATATCATGAAATCAGAATAAAGACTGAAGACATTCCAAGAACAGCATTTAGAACTCATGAGGGTCATTATGAATTTTTGGTCATGCCTTTTGGCCTTACTAATGCTCCTTCTATATTTCTAGGTTTGATGAATTCCAGTTTCAAACCCTTCCTTAGAAAATTTGTGTTAGTATTTTTTGATGATATACTAATCTACAACAAGTCTTGGAAGGATCATGTCTAACATGTTGACATGGTGCTCAAACTATTGGAGGAGAAAAAATGCAAAAACCTCCAAATGTTTATTTGGAGTACAAGAGGTGGAATATTTGGGTCATATTATATCTCATGAAGGTGTTAAGGTAGACCATAGAAAAATTAAAACCATTAAGGAATGGAAAATCCCCACATCCATAAAGCATCTATGAGGATTTCTTGGGTTGAAAGGGTATTATCACAAGTTTGTTAAGAATTATGGGGGAATAGCAACACCTCTAACAACATTATTGAAGAAAGATGCATTTTCATGGACTCCAGAAGCAACGAAGGCCTTTGAACATCTTAAAGAGGCAATGTGCCAAGCACCATTCGTAGCTACACTGAACTTCACAAAAACATTTATTGTGGAATGTGATGCCTCAGGAAATGGAATTGGTGTTGCTTTAATGCAAGAAGAAAGACCTATTACTTTTGAAAGTCGTCCAATCAAAGGAAAGTTTTTACACAAAGCTATTTATGACAAGGAAATGTTGGCAATACTACATGCTCTTAAGAAATGGTGACCCTACCTAATGGGAAGACACTTCAAGGTAGAAACAGATCATAATAGTCTTAAATACTTCTTAGAACAAAGATTATCTTCAGAAGAGCAGCAAAAATTGGTCACAAAGATGTTGGGTTGTGACTTTGAAATCATCTATAAAAGAGGGAAGCAAAATGTTGTGCTAGATGCACTCTCAAGAAAGGATGAGGATGTGGAAGCATTTCTTTGCGCCATTTCTATTATCCAACCAGATTAGATAAACGAAGCAAGGGATGAATGGAAGAATGACAAAGAAGTCTGGGTAGTCATTCAAAAGATACAATAAGATCCTAGTACATCTGATACATTTCACTGGAAAAATGAATCATTATGGTACAAGGATCAATTATACCTATGTAAGAATTCACAACTCGAACAAAAGATTCTTAGGGAATTGCACACCTCTCCCTTAGAAGGGCACTTAGGATTTCTAAAAGCTTACCATAGGGTTAAGAAGGATTTCTTTTGGGATGGCCCTAAATCATATATTCAAAAGTTTGTGGTGGAATGTTTGGTTTGCCAGCAAAATAAAGTTGAAAAAATTAAGACCCCAGGACTATTACAACTTTTATCCATTCCAAGCCAACTTTGGGAGGAGGTTTCAATGGATTTTATCACAGGTTTACCCAAGTCTAAAAGAAAGAGTGTTATCATGGTGGTAGTTCACAAACTTACCAGGTATGCACACTTTTGTGCATTATCTCATCCATTTAAAGTGAGTATAGTTTCTACTACATTTATATAAAGGATTCAAAAGCTACATGGAAACCCAAACATTATTGTAAGCGATAGAGATCCCATTTTCACTGGAAACTTTTGGATAGAATTATTTTCTTGTCTTGGTACTCAGTTAGCTCATAGCTCTTCTTATCATCCTCAATCTGATGGGAAAACTGAGATAGTAAACAAATGTTTGTAAGGATATCTTCCTTGTTTTGTATCTAATAAACAGACACAATGGGTCAAATGGTTACCTCTGGCTGAATGGTGGTGTAACACTTCCTTCCATACTGCAAAAAAAATGACCCCATTTATGGCACTTTATCGATATCATCCACCATCCATCACATCATATTTAAGAGAAAATTCTAAGGTTCAAGTAGTGGAAGATCACATCGAGCATCACCAACAAGTTCTCCAACTCTTAAAGGATAACCTCACCTTGGCACGGAATAGAATGAAACAGTAGGCAGATCAACATCGCAGTGAAAGAATTTTTGATGTAAGTGATTGGGTATTCCTAAGGCTACAACCATATAAACAAATGTCCCTCAAGCAAGCTAAGAAGGATAATAAATTATCACCAAAGTATTATGGTTCGTACAAGGTGTTGCAAAAGATAGGTACTATGGCATACAAATTGGAGCTTCCTGTAGCTTCCCGAGTGCACCCCGTTTTCCATGTTTCATGCTTAAAGAAGGTTATAGGTGACAATATTCCAGTTCAAACAATATTTGAACTTGATGAGGAAGGAAAAATCAAATTGGAACCTGAATCATTCAAAGAAACAAGAACTCGACAGCTACGAAATCGATCAATTTCAGAGTATCTGATCAAGTGGAAGAACTTACCCATTGAAGATTCCACATGGGAGGATGAGAATTTTATACAAAATTATCTAGAATTACTCACGCATTGAGGACAACACTTTTTTGAAGGAGAGGGGCACGTTAGGTCCCTATAATACTAGTGAATCCCCCATTACCATTTTCATTGTATCCTTTATTGTTATTGTTGTGCCTCTATTGTCCCCATATTGTTATTATTGTGCCCCATAGAATCCCACTATTGTTCTGGCGGCGAACTGCTCACTGCTCTTCTTACTTTACTGAAATCTACTTAGAGCTCAGTTGTTTGGAGTTATAGCTCTCGAAGACCCATCTGTACTCCCCCCAAGGACTAAATGTACTGTTATTCCAATTGCTATAGTACATCCATGGCAACATCCTGTACTTTATCACCGAGCACATCCAGATCAGTTTCTATGAGCAGCAGGAGTTCATCCTGTGTTTTGTGCACCTTCTGCTTCTTCCTCGATCCTGCTTTTTGTCTCGAGTTGCATCTTTTCACCATGGAGGGGGTGCGCTACCCTTCTTGGCTTCCCCCATCTTGCCCTATTTCAGTCTCTGTTGCTATCGAAGGTGACTTGTCACCTTTAGGGGTCTCACGTTTCTCCTGCTTTGCCTTCTCCTTGGCAGTGCATTCTTCCTCAACCCTCACATTTTCTACAACATCCTTCTCCTTTTGTGTAGCCAAGTTTTGTGTGGCCTTCTTGGCTACCTCCTTTCTTCTCCTTGTGGTCACACTCTCTGCACATGTGCTTGGCCTGGCAGCAAAATCAAAATGGGTGCAACACTCGGCTAGCCAGTGCGACATGACTTGCTCCACATCATAATCTGATACCAATTAGGGTAGGTCATACCATTTCTAGGTGGGATCCTTCTCGGCCTGGATGTAAACTCTATGAAAGTCAACTTTAAATGTGGCATAGGTGGACATATGCATGTACAAGGTTGAGGAAAACCTTGGTGTTTTGGGAATTTTAGTGTCTTTGGATAAACTCCTAAACCCCTAAACTAGTAGCTAAGTCTAGAACAATAGTGCAAAGCATTCTCTACCTTTTCTATAACCAATAGATTAAATAAGTTAGTAAAGAATCATACCTGAAGCTTTTGCATACTCCTTATCTCCCTTGACCAATTTTGTTACTCCTTTCCATACTTAATCTACTTGAAAAGTACCTGCACACAAACAGAAGACAAAAACTGATCAAAGCATATGATAATGATCTATTGATTAAACATACAATGGAATCAAGTGCATAATACACATACGAAAGCATCAATAAACAATACAAACATATGGAAAAAGCTTTCAACACTTTATTAGTAAAAGGAAAAGTTACAACCCAATTTGCTTGATTCATTGTCACTCCTCCAGTTCAATCCCATCCTTTCCTCATAACAAGCAAGACATTTTGACATCATTACAATACTTGAAACCAACTCAAGTCTCATATTAACAACATATCCCTATAATTCAATGATTTCCAGCCCTTGATCACTTAGATGAGTGGTATTTTTATAGGTGAATGAAGAAATTTATCCCATAAATTGTGACAATGAATGCCCTCCCAAACTTAGGATTTAGTTCCATGGAGGAAGGGATAAAGGAATTGATGTTCCTTAACTTCCTCCCTCATCCAATTTCGAGCCCAAAGGAATGGATAGCCTTGGGAAACTTCTAGAGGCATCCTATGTATAAGAATATTCCAAAGCCCAATGCATATTTCGCTCAAATTTTCCCAGCGCAGGCCAAAGAGGGCTCAAGTGTGCTACAATGCACCCTGGCAGTGTACTAGGTCACACTACAGTGCACCCTGATAAAGGCCTGCCTGCACTGATCTTCTTAGAGGCAATTTTTCAATGATTTCAATCATGGAAACTCTTGGGAAGGATGCATTCTGATGGTTGACTTCATTAGGGCATGTAACAACTGAATTAGGGTTTGATGGGCCCTAATAGTACTGATCTGTAAGTCGGGGTTGATGTGCCCAAATGGATCTGTAACAGTTTCCCCCTAAAGCATGAAGTCGTAAATATGTATGTCGAGTGAAATACTTTACTATGTGGAGAGGAGGTTTCGAAGTGGAAGGTGACCTGCATCAATTACAATACATATATCATGATAATTTGATTTTTTCTCATGAACTTGCTAAGGGAAGGCATACCCATGCTCAGCTTATAAACTTTCATTACATGTACAAATATAGTCATCTACAGATATAGACCCATGAATGGATGACCATGAATGGATGACCATGAATGTAAGGCTATTGTACATTTGATTTAGTACTCCTAAAAACATTACAGCCTAGATGGATGAAACTAGATACGGGGTCTTCAATCTTGTTCAATCTTTCGCTCAAGTACAAGTCTAACCATGTGAACAGATGATCTAAATTCGAACATGGGAAGAGATCGTCTAATTACCAGCCAATGATGTAAGTCATTAACAGACATGAGAGGAATAATCGATAATGATAATGACCCTTAAGGTACTATAGTACATTTTGCATGGTGTGAATAAATGATTTGATGTCGAACACCATACAAAGTCTTTCGGTCGAAGGCCAGTGATGTCAACCTATCGCTGGAAGCGAGAAACCTACCATTGATGTATGCAAGCCTCAAGGTACTGAAGGGGTGTTTCTAAGTCAACTTCTTGGATAATGTGCTGATGTCAACAAGAAGTGGCTCATCGTAGGAGGGCCTTAATATATCCCACATTGATGACATGAAACGAGGTAAATGATTTTGAAGATGAAAATCGACTAACGACAGAAGGTTCAGGAATGGCGGTCATGAAAATGAAGGTTTATTGTATTGCAAAGGATGAAGTTTGAACTGAATGACTTCTCTTGAACATATCGGTGACACTGAACGAATTGGCAGCATTAATTCAAAACCAAAGTAATGGATGGTGTGATAGACCATAGGTATGATAACCATCAAGCAGATAACCCAACCCAAATAGTCTAAATGAATTGGCAGCATTGACCCAAAATAAAAGTGATGTATGGTGTGATAAACCATGAGTATGATAACCATCAAGCAGATAACCCAACCCAAATAGTCACGGTGATGAAGTGAAAGTGTCATGTTCAAAAGCGACTTGCTACCATAAAGTGGTTTCCCTTTTTCCCATTTTCCCCAGTCATTGTTGACTAGTACCTCTTTATTTTTTATCAAGCTTGAGGTGGATAACATATGCTTGTTGTATAATTTCACCCTTCAGGCGAATCCATCGCTATTTGATGTTTTAACAAGTCTAGCGAAGGTGAAACTCGTTCTTGTCTAGATGGACAAGTTTGTCTCTATTTGATGTTTTTAACGACAAAGATAACTCGGTCCTTTTCATGTTTAAAGAGTTTGGAAAGGTACAAAAATAAAACTCCAGAAGTTCTTTTTCGTAAATTAATCTCTCAAGTCCGAAAAAGCGTAAAATAATACAAGAGAGATATCGTTTCCAATACTTTAACGAGCTGTAAAGGACAAGTGATTGGTAATCTTTTCATATTTAGAGAGTTTGAAAAGAGCTTAAAGAGGAATCCATTTTGAGGAACGAGTGGTGTCTAGTGTAGCAACTGGTTTTGGTGATGTTGGAACTTCTCAAAACATGTTGATTTATGTGAAGAGGCTAGCAAATAAGACCACTCATTGCAATTGTTCCTCAAAAAGGGTAAAAAAAACCAAGTGAAAGCGTATGATCGGAAAAAGAGATGGTAGTGATGGAATGAAACAACCAAGGCTCATCTGATAGAAAAGGCTGATAGAATGGAAATCACAAGGGTTAAAATGGAGATGGGTTCATTTTTACACAAGCTTGAACCATATGGAACTATGCTTGGGTTTAGTTTCTTGTTTACACAAGCTTGAAATGAAAAACTATGCTTGGAATTGGTTTACATGCCCCAAGTATGATAAAAAGGAGAGTCTCCTGTAACGAGATGGAAGTTGTTGCAGTGAAGCAGGATGGTTATCCAACACCTTTTTGGCTTCGTCCAGATAGGGACAAAGGTGAATGGGGTGATTCCCTTCACATAACCTATAGGGAAACTTAACTTTACCATTAGGTGCATGCCCCCCAAGCTTCATTACATTCACCTAAGTAGACTACTCATGGCTAGCAAATGGATGGAATGAAGATTCTTTTATGAGATCAAGTGAAAGACTCAACTGGGATTTTATGAGATCTAATCAAAGACTTGATTTGGAACTTGGGACCTTGTTTCATTTTTTAAATGAGCTTAACACAAGACAAGGAACTCTACTCGTACTCCTTGTTTCATCTTTTAACAAGGTTGACACAAGACCAGGATCTATCCTCATATTCTTTGTTTCATTTTTTAACGAGGTTGACATAGTAAAAGAACTATCATCGTGGACCTGTTTCATTTTTTTAATGAGGTTGACACAGTAAAAGAACTATCCTCATACCCTTGGTTTCATTTTTTAACGAGGTTGACACAGTAAAAGAACTATCCTCATGAGTCTGTTTCATTTTTTAATGAGGTTGACACAGTAAAAGAACTATCCTCACACTTCGATCACAACCCATAAGAGGTCATGAAGGAGAGATCTGGTTCTAATGCCCCCAGTACATGATGTACAACATCACTGAAATGATCGTCAGTTGATGTAGGTATGGAACGTGTTGCCACATAATTAACTCGTGATAGGGATGATACCATTGGTACAAAAGGACCATTTAGGGAAGATGGCTGACTAGGAGCCATATTTGGACCGGGAAATGAAAGTTGGTCAATGGTGACAATTCTGCCTTCATGCGGGAAACAAATCACTAGTAAGAGTGTTGAAACAATAGCTCCCATGTCATAAACATAGTCGCGCCCAAGTAGTAAGTTATAATCTAAAGGGCTTGGGACTACCATCACATTCAGATAAATGATTTTTCCTCCCAAAGTAATGGGTAACCGAGGGAGGATCCCTAATGTTTAATTAGTTCCTCTGTTAAAAGCCAACAGATTCTGGGTAACTGGCACAAGCAGCGGTGAACCAAGCGCTTGCCAAGCAGTTGAGGAAAGGATTCTCACTGATGCACCTTCATCTATAATAGTGCCAGATACAATCATATTACAAACTTGTAATATGATCTGGAAAGGCACATAAGAAGGAAGGCGGAATCCTGCCAGTCCATTCCAATCAAAGGAAGTGACTAGACTACTTGGAGGGGGTACTGCAGAAACGTGAGAATTAACCCCTTGAGTTACGCGAACTGGAGGATTTTCCTCCTCTCTTGATGGAATAGGAGGACTACCCCCAAGCTCATTAGATTCTAAAGAAACAAAAATAACTTGAGTGGTATCATATTCATTCTCTTCGGGAAAGGTATGATTAGCTAAAGGTGAAATCGGGTCAACTGTTACCACGACCTATTGATTTGGATCGTGTAGACTCATAGGATTCACTTTCAGACAGAGTGGGTTTGACTGACGGTTGATTTTGGTCAGTCAATTCATCAACTAGTGAAGGATTTAGGGAGAGTTTCATGTAACCAGATGGAAGTTGCTGCGGTGAAGCAGGATGGTTATCCAACACTCTTTTGGCTTCATCCAGATAGGGACAAAGGTGAATGGGGTGATTCCCTTCACATAACCTACAGGGAAACTTAACTTTACCCTTCTTTCCTTGAACTTTACTACCACTAGTTGATGGTGTGTCACCAACATGATCTCCAGAAGTTGATGATACAGGATGATGTGAACGATAAGACCATTCTTCTAAGATCTGAGGAATATCAGGACAATTTCGAAGAAGATGGTCTCCCACACAAATTTTTCATGGATATCAAACTTTGTGAGGCTTGATGGACGGTTTCTCATCAAATGTTTCATTCAAAGCAATGGTTTCTTGATTACCCCTCTGCTAAATTTGCTTCTTCTTCTTAGCCACCTGGTTACTAGTACCAATACTTTCACCAGGAAAAGAGGAAGAAGGGGAGGAAGAAACGACCAAGGAGGAAGGCATGGGTTCAACCTCAGGATCAACTAGAGGTTGATTTTGTCCAGTTGGAGTACTACTCAATTGCTGAGAAATCACGACATTTTGAACCAAGGAGGTTGAAAACAACCATACTAGCAAGCCAATGGTAAATCTCATGAGGGACAATGTTTCCATATATGGAGCACCAATATTTCCAAAAGAAGGAAAAGGACTAGGATTCCCATCAAAAGGAATTCCATGATCGGTGGACTCTAGATTTGTTGCCATATGTTTCAACCTAAGATCAACTAAGGAGTGAGCGTGGAGGATGGTATCCACAGTAAATTAATTTTATTTTAATCAAAGTAACATAACAAAAAAAAATAGGGATAATCTAGGCAAAAGGTTTACCAAGCAACTGTGAACTGCAGAATACCTCCTGGCGAACCAAGAAGTACAGGCAAGCAATCTCCCTGAATGTTCTATTCGGTGTATCACCGTGTACAAGGTGGTCGACTCGATTACTTTAGGATGGATAGAAACCTAGAGTTTTCCTCCCATGTATACCTAAAGGTACGTGGAGGCCCAGTCTGTATAAGCGATGTCTAATGCAAAATTGCACAGTGAGAGCATTCCCATATACTTTACGTACTATAACACCACCCTATATACCCGAAGGTACATGAACAAGCTACAATATACTCACGTACATGGAAAGAGGTATCACACTTGGGATGTATTGCAGATAAGTTAGCAACAACTGCTTTGTTTTACGACGCCAGAACACGTCTCTAGCCTAGAACCACTAAATGTTCTTCGTTAGGTGACAATGCTCCATTAGGTAAATTGAGATAAATTTTAAGTTGATCTTCTTTAGTATTTTCCTTTCAAGGTTCACCACGTGATGTATGTTTGCAATTCCTAAAATTCAACTAATATGATAAGCATTCTTTCCATTCAATTTAGTGATGAAAATCTTAGCTACTTAGGGATAGAGCAATCAAATTCCTTTTGATCAAAGAGAAAGGAGCATAACCTAAATGCAAATTCCCTACACTATTCCTATCAGCACACACAAAACTTTTTCAATGCAACATGCATGTATTTATTTTTGATTTCCCTTAATGTGAATGAACAAAAAGCAAAACTAATGCACAATCGATCAATAAACTCTTTTCATAAAAATGACGATTTTGCGACAATTTCTTTTCAAGGAAAGGAAGACATTACAACACTTTCATTTTCAAAGAAATGAGGAATTACGCCACTTTCATGAAAAGACTAATCATATGCACACATCAATAAATCGATCTTTCATGAATGAAGACTTTATGACAATTCAATTTTCAAATGAAAAGACAACTTTACGACACTTTCTTTCGACAAAGATCAATTGACCAAAAAACTAACTTTCGACTATAGATTGAAAATGACAAAGTAAATACATAACAAACATTTATCAATCCTAGTCGAAGTAGAGCTAGCTAAGGAGATGAAAAACTATTTTCAAAGACAAGGCATCTTTGACATTCAGCAAATCATTCAAATAGGAGAAAATTGGCAAAAACTTCAGCTCCTAGGTGGGAAACTGACCCTCAAGGGATCAGCGCAAGCTGTAGTGAAAGACAGTACGCTTCAATGTACTAGCTCTATGCGGGAAGTGCATTGTAGCGCACTGTGTCCTTCACTGGCTGCGCTAGTGACAGTAAGCCATTTTTGAAGGCAATTTGACACAGTTTTGACTCAATTTTCAATGAAATAAGACTAAAATTCAATCGATGACCACAAGTACAGTATGTAAAAATATCTTAAGAGGTTGATAAGCTACTAAGATGGATAATCGCTCCCCGGTATGGTCACCAATTTTTTGGGAAATTTTAGTGTCTTTGGATAAACACCTAAACCCCTAGACTAGTAGCTAAGTCTAGAACAACAATGCAAAGCATTCTCTACCTTTTCTATAACCAATAGATTAAATAAGATAGTAAAGAAACCTACCTGAAGCTTTCGCCTACTCCTTATCTCCCTTGACCAATTATGTTGCTCCTTTCCGTACTTAATCTGCTTGAAAAGTACCTGCACACAGACAGAAGACAAAAACCGATCAAAGCATATGATAATGATCTATTGATTAAGCATACAATGGAATCAAGTGCATAATACACATATGAAAGCATCAATAAACAATACAAACATATGGAAAAAGCTTTCAACACTTTATTAGTAAAAGGAAACGTTACAACCCAATTTGCTTGATTCAGTGTCACTCCTCGAGTTCAATCCCGTCCTCTCCTCGTAACAAGCAAGACATTTTGACATCATTACAATACTCGAAACCAACTCAAGTCTCATACTAACAGCATCTCCCTATAATTCAATGATTTCCAGCCCCTGATCACTTAGATGAGTGGTCTTTTTATAGGTGAATGAAGGAATTTATGCCATAAATGGTGATAATGAATGCCCTCCCAAACTTAGGATTTAGTTCCATGGAGTAAGGGATAAAGGGATTGATGTTCCTTAACTTCCTCCCTCATCCAATTTCGAGCACAAAGGAGTGGATAGTCTTGGGAAACTTCTAGAGGCATCCTATTGAAAAGAATATTCCAAACCCCAATGCATATTTCTCTCAAATTCACCCAGCGTAGGCCAAAGAGGGCTTAAGTGAACTATAATGCACCCTGGCAGTGTACTGGGTTGCATTGCAGTGCACCCTGATAAAGGCCTACCTGTGCTAATCTTCTTAGAGGCAGTTTTTGGATGATTTCAATCATGGAATCTCTTAGGAAGGAGGCATTCTGATGGCTGACTTCATTAGGGAATGTAACAACTGAATTAGGGTTTGATGGGCCCTAATAGTATTGATCTGTAAGTCGAGGTTGATGTGCCCAAATGGATCTCTAACACTTCGGAACTAGTGGACAGGCACGCGAAGACTTACTTCCATCAAGACCCAGAAAATCTTCGTCTCTATGACATGCATGAGGTTGTTTGTACCCCATAGGGAGGCGAATTGTGCTTCCTCCAGCAACCCTTTTTCCAGCGGAGGAAACTGGTTGTTCTCCGGAAGCTCCCACGCAACCAGAACAATAGATAGTAGCAACCAAGCATAATGGAACGACATGGTCTCATCCTGCACTTCGCGAAAATTCGTGAGGAACTCTTGGCAGAGGTACTTGGACCAGTTGAAGAGGACACCTTCCACGCACTAGGCTGCTAGCGAAATGACAGGTGCCAAAACTTTGTCCACATGACACTTCCTCATTACCTTGCCTATTAGTATCTATGTAGCCAGTCGAATTGCAAGGTCAAATATGGATAGGATGGAGTATCCCCTCGCCTTCTTCACCAGTTTCTAAGTGGTTTTCATGCACTCTGCTAGGTCCCTCTCTCTTTTTTTTCCACCAAATGCCTTGGCCGGATTCAACCCATCATGCAGTAAGTGAATAAGCCTATGAATCAACATATCAGTGATGGGGATAGGCGCTCCTAGCCATAAACACCCATCATGTACCAGTGTGAGCATCTGGCGTATACATGTTGTGTTAATTGAGGTGTGGTGGTAGTGTGGCACCCAAAGAAAGTTGAGTAGCCCAGATTTCTGCACATCTCAGGCCCATTCCTCTATTTCCACTGTTGTCACACCTGTTTCTTCGTAAACTACGCGCTTCATGAAGGTATCCGTTGACAAGTGTGGGAACTTAGTGAGATCCACTAAATCCCTATCCTCCATCTTCAGTAGTGGGATGCGGGCGAGCCCTAGACCTTCAAACGGCACCTGCTCAGGGAGCAAGGGTGTGGAAATGATGAGTTTGTCAGAATCTGAGTCTTTTGGAATCTTTGCCTTACACTTCCTTGGAGGGACATACTAAGGGAGCTTTGTGACGGATTCTTCTCCTTCATCCTCTACATCCTCGTCTCCCTGGCTATTTTTTGCTTCCAAGTGAATAACCTTCTCTTTGCCTTTGGTCAGTTATTTTCCCTTTTTCTGCGTTGGGGTTGTTGTATGCCCCTTTGGCGAAGCGCGTGTTTGTACTGGCTTCTTCAACTTTTCTTTAGCCATGGATTGTGTCATCCTTAGCACTGTGGGAATTGTAGGAATATCTTCAGCACTAGATATTTCAAGGTCAGGAGCATTACATAATGTTGCATCCATACTCATCTTCTCCATAAACAATTCATGAGCCTCAATAGGCACATCTGTGTGGGAAAAGAACTCTTTCCAAAAGTCTCGGCTCATCAATAGGTAGCGAATTTCAGAGGAAGCTCCAAGTGTGTGAAGCATTCATGTTTGGATCGCCATGCATAATTTATAGGGTTTTTGGTAGTCAAATCCAACCGTTCCCTCCAAAATCCGATCATCAATGATGTATTGGCAGTGGATATTAAAATATTTTGGCCTTAAATTCTGCCATCCCACTCTTTGTACCCATCTTCTAGCTGTCAAATCGTCAATGAGCACTTTCCTTCTATGTTGCATGGCACCTCCCTCCATAGGGTAGCTACCTTCGTGCAGCATCAGATACTGCACTGTCACCAGTTTCTGTGCAGCCAATTTGCCACGTAGTCCTCGAACCCTGGTAGGGTAGTTTATAGTCTCGCACTCCCTTACAACTGCCTCAAGCACTAAGACTCTCCTACAACCATATAGCCATTAAGTCGAGTCTCCTGTATATGGCTTCAATCAACTGTCATTCACCCTTCCCGGAAAAGGTTCTCCATTCAGCTTTGCGAGCTGAACTATGCCTCCATCTGTAATCTCTTTAATAACATATGTCCCAAGCCAATGCATCTGAAACTTCCATGGAAACTTAATGAAATTACTATCATACAATAATACCAAATCATTCACCTTGAACGTGCGCAACTTCATGTGTCAATTGTCTCATGCTTTTTAGCGCTACTTTTGTACTTGCTGATGGAATCTAGCCAAGAATATGTCTTCTTCAAGATCCATCAATTGCGCAAGCCTCTCTTTTGAGGCTCTGCAATCCGCCATCCTTGTGAAAGCTGCTATGCAGAGACTAGACACAATATATTCCATAGGCATCATAGCTTCTACACCATAGACCAATCGGAAAT
Source organism: Pinus tabuliformis (assembly GCA_031772625.1). Lineage (NCBI taxonomy): Eukaryota > Viridiplantae > Streptophyta > Pinopsida > Pinales > Pinaceae > Pinus > Pinus tabuliformis. The sequence goes on along the minus strand of CM062816.1, from coordinate 1,883,286,547 downwards.
GTATCTGACCTGTTAAATTTTTGCAGGTAGTCCTGTATGCCTATAGCACTGCAGGTACATGCACATCACAATCATTTTGTTGTGAGTTGCAAATATTCATTAGCGCGTTCTCCAAGATCATATAAAAAGGCCTCAACTATTCCATTAGCCTGAGGGTGGTACGTTGTGCTCTTCTCATGATAAACCTAGAACTCTTCAGTCAGCGTGTTAATCGTTTCATTGAGGAAGTGCGTACCTCGATCACTCATCAACACCTTTGGGCAGCCAAATCTGGTCAACACATACTCAAACAAGAGCTTTGCAATTGTAGCCCCTATACAATCCTTCACAAGTTTTGATTTCACCCATCTAGTCAGGTACTCCGTTGCAGTGATGATATAGTGCGCACCAGTCTTCTTTCTTGGGGGTTGAATTGGTCCAATGAAATCAATTGCCCATTTTTCAAATGGCTGCAATGATACTTGAGGATTCAGTGGCAACTCGTCCCTTCATGATGGTCTACCCGTTCGTTGACATGCATCGCATGCCCTATAATATGCTTTCGAATCTTTATGCAACGTAGGCCACCACAATCCCACGCGCAAAATCTTCTGGGTTGTCGCTTTTCCTGCATAATGTCCTCCCGCAACTCCTCCATGGGCTTCCGCGAGGATGCTATTCCTTTCAAAATTAGGCACATACCTTTCCAAGATCTCATCAACACCCATATTATACAAATGACCAGCAATTATTGAAAAATCGGCTGTGTGCACCACTAGTTCCTTCTTTTGTTGTCTAGTATATCCTTTTGGAGCCATCCCTGTTGTCAAAAAGTGGATAATATCTACAAAATGACTATCCGCTATGTGCACCGTGAATAGATGCGTGTTGGGAAGCACTTCCTCCAAATTAGTAGGCTCTTCCCCTGTTTCAGTCCCTGACAGATGGTTAGGTCCTTCATTCAACCTTCCTGGCTTCACAATTACCTCAAAGTCATACTCTTGAAATAGCAACAACCATGTGCATATCTTCCCCCCAACACAGGCTTATTGACTAGGTATTTCAAGGTAGAATGGTCTGTGTACATCTTGAAATGTTTTCCCAACAGATAGTGCCTGAACTTTTGAAATGCGTACACCATATCAATCCTTCACGCTCTGTCATTGAGTAATTATTCTCAGACTTTGATAAGTTCCTGCTCGCGAAGGCTATAGGGCGATCCATCTCTCCTTCACTGGCTTGTGTCAGTACTACTCCCAACACAATACGCGAGGCATCAACGTGCACATGGAATTCCTTCTTCAAATCCCTGAAGACCAAGATCAGCGCTGTGACCATATTCTCTTTCAATACATCCATATTGAGCTGAAATTATTCATCCCAGTAGAATGTAGCATCCCTTTTCAACAACTTCTCCATAGGTGCATTAATCTGAGCATAAGCCTTGATGAACTTTCTGTAATACCTGGTATGTCCAAGCGTTGCACGCAGTTGTTTGACACTCCTCGGGGCTTCCAAATTTACTATCGCCGTGATCTTGGTAGGGTCCACAATCAACCCTTGCTTGCACGCCACATGGCCCAGTAAAATTCCAAATGGAACACAGAACAAACACTTCTTCAGGTTCAATGCAATCTAATATCTTCGACACATATCCAACATTAACCGTAGACTTTCTACATGGCGCTTCACTAACCCAAACACCATCGAGTCATCAAAATACACTTCCAAGAATTTGTGAATAAACTCCTTGAACGTTGTGATGGCTACGTGAGAGAATATCGCCAGTGCATTCTTGAGTCCAAATGGTATCATTGTATACTAGAAACACCCCCATTCTATCGCGAAGGTTGTTTTCCTCCTATCTTCTGGTGCAATCTTAAGGTGATGGTACCTAGAGAACCCATCATTAAACGAGTAGGCCTCCTGCCCTCCAACATTGTCTAATACCTGATCTGTAAATAGTGTCGGAAAGGGATCATTGATGTAGGCATCATTAAGCTTTCTCAAATCTATGCAAATCCTTAGTTCTCCCTTTTGTTTCTTCTCTTGAACCACCATCGGGCTCACCCACTCAGACTCTTCAACAAGTTCGATGACACCCGCTTCTAGCATCTTATCCAACTCCAAACAAACCTTTTCCTTGTATTTCAAATTAAGGCAGTATGGCCTCTACTTAATAGGCCTCACGTCTGGCTTCAAAGTAATTTTCATCACACCCAAGTCATCTATGATGCCTTTCAAGTCCGAATTTTTTTTAGGAAACAAATCTTGGTATTCGTGGAGAAACTCAGCAGCTTTGTCCACTATGGCATCATCCGAGTAATCCCTAATCTTTGTAAATTTTGGCTTTACTTCAGTACCAATGTTCACTTGCCTAGTTTTCAACAGCGCGGTGATGTTTGGGTTTTCTATTTGTGGACCTTCAACTTTGCGATGGCCTTCCACCTCTAGGATATTAATATTTCTTGGATCTTCATCCTCCCCCTCAGCAGTCACATTATAGCATTCCAGCACATGGCACAGCTGGGTGCTCCAATCTAGTTGAACCAACTCCAAAGGATCCTGTGGAATTCGGAAGATGGCCACCTTAACTGCCTGTAGAGCTTCATCAATGCATTCGAACCCATCTTCAAAGCTGAAGGTCATTAAGAATCCTTACCCTAATATATCCCACTCCACGGTGCCATGGCAAAGCTCTGTCTCTAAATACCAATTCATAGGAATTGTATCCAAAGTGTCATAGAATAACTGCACCCACTTCGGCTACGACTCTGTTCCATATACTTTAGTCCAATTTTCCAAATGATCGCGCGGATCATTTCTCTCATCATATTTCTCAGTTAGTCAAACTTTAGGATGACCAAATCACAACCTCATCATCCTCCTATAATCTCGCCATTCATCCAAATTGTCCTTGTGCATACCCCACCATCATGCGAGTGTAGCACGCAGCACCAAATCTAGTGCTTGGAAGCGATGATCTTCAAGGACTTCTCGTTCAATGGCATCCAAAAGCTTATCTACATTAGTTAGTCCATCATAATAAGGTAAATTTCTTACCTCAGATGACACAGTGCAGAGATTTAGTCATCATGTTGCAGCATAGCGTAGATACTTAGTGCAGCCTATTCTTCCAATGCTCCAGTCCTTCATATGAATCTGAGGTATAGGAACTTTCCCAGTCCCATGCAATCCATCCATCCATTGTCAGATTAATCTAGTCTTGATCTCGCACAGTTATTTTATAAATTTGACCCAAGTCATCATCACTTTCTTCATAGTCACGAACCGTTTAGTATAACACAATCCTTCCACAGGGTCCAACGGTACTACAATGCGAAGCAATTTCATTTCAAATGAGATTGTCCTTTTCTTTAAGTTGATGACTCCATTCATATCAATGGCCCAATCAATTCCAAGGAGCACGGGGTATGGATTGTTGTCATCAACAATTTCTATTACTTCAAAATTAGCCAAGACACTCACACCTTCGATATCCACTATTGCTCCATGTAGTTGCCCCATAGGGAAGATCTTCTGTTGGTTTTCCATCTTCAGTTGGATCGGATACCACTGCAACGCAGGTCTCCCCATTCTCTCCCATGTCTGTTTAGGAAAAACGTTCGCGTCAGACCCCAGATTCAGAATCACCTGGTCCATCTCATAATCTCCTATCTACACGGTGAGCCTCATCTCATGCCCTATTCTTTCCTTATGTTTGTCGATTTTTCATACTACATGGTGTCCATCAAGAGTGTTTTCTTTACCAGCACACTTGTTTATCAAATCCTACATACCCTTCACATCCTTGCTATCGCGCAAAAATTTCATGCAACTTTCCAGGAATGTAGTAAGTACAGAGGGATCAACCTCTGTAGGCACACTAGTTTCAGCTGCTTTGTTCTAACTTCCTGAAGTAGATGCATCAGCAAAGCTTTTCTTAGCTTCCATAAATTTTTCCTTCATGTGCACCAGATCAAAACATGTTTCCTTTTCTGGGGCTTTGCAAACCCACCCATCTTCTTCAGGTTGTTTTCCCTTATCATCCCCTGTTGTTACTCCACTTCTTAGCACGTTATTTACATTCAGATCTTCCTCGCGGGGCTCAGATCTCATCATTCGTAAGTTCTGCATAGGGTGTTGCAGTTGCGCCTTCTTCTCCTAAATATTATCTATCAACACAAGGAATTCTTCAATAGTGTGGTCAAACTCGCTGCAGTATTGATAGGGCGGGCGTGTATGACTCTGACACTCCGCGCGTAGTCCCCTGGTGTCCCATAGTTATAGAAAATAACCTGACCATGACCTCTACCAGGTCCTCCTCCTCCTTGGCCTCGTCCTCGCCCCTAATATCCTCCACGCACTCCCCCAATGCCCTAATCTAGAGGTCGATTTTCTGCTTTCTTTTGATAGCTAGGCGTTGTTTCCATCATCAATTCGTAGCTACGACAGTGGTGCTCATCGTGGCCCACCAATTTGTAGAAACTGAGGAATAATTGTTGTGCCATTTGAATGAACTTTTGCAGCAAATGAAAATAATCCGTTACATGTTTTCAAGCAACCTGACAAATAGCACACCATAGCGCGGGCCCCGCACTTAGTCCTGTTGGAGCTTCCTACCTCAAGGGAATCAGTCATCCCCCTGTAATATAATTTTCGAAGATAGGGAAATGGTCTTTATCATGCCCTTGGCTCTAACATTTGAGGCACCATACTTCCTCACGCACCTCTGGCCTAGCCTATTTCCCTTTCTTCAAGCTCTGTAATTCCAAGCAGAGGTTTTGCAACTACGATTGAATCTATTGAACTCCCAAAGTCGCATCCTGAATAGGTGTCTCGTGCAATCTCATCGTGATTTCCAGGGCTTCTACCTGAGTTCCTATCTTCTGTTACGACAAAGAAATCTTCAGGTGGGGCATAAGTGAGGCTATAAACCATTCGCGGTGTTAACCATCTGCGAGCTTCATATTAGCTTCGCGGATTACACATTCTAGCCTTTGATTTAACTCCTAGGGCATCTCGCCATCCCTCATCATGATTTCCTTAAATCCAACAACTGACTGCGAGTCAAACTTATGCTTACTAAACTCCTTGTTTAAAGCATCCTTAGTATTTGCTAGTGTTGTTAAAGGATGATCAGTACAATACTTAATGTACCACATCAACGTGTTATCCTACAGAGCAGTAACTAAGTGCACCTTCTTTATGTTGTCATCAGTGATCTACTGCATGATCCATACATCATTTGCAACAAACCAGAATTGATTTGTATCTTTGCTCCCTATACCCCTGAAAATTGATAGTTTTACTAAGTTCGACATGTTGAACAGTGGTGGTGGTGGTAGTGGTGTGGGTGAAGGTGTATGTTGTGGCAATGAGGGTGGAGGTGGGGTGAATGGATGATGTATCCATGGAAAACCCTATCTTATCAGTTGGATCACACTCTGTAGTGAGGCTTGTGCCTTTCCCTTGTCATCACTGGAGGGAGGTCCAATCAACGGGCTATATTCAGGGCTTTCTTTCTCTTGATTTCTGAAGATCCATCCACTTCGTGTAGATCCGAACATCAAGGAAATGGAATAGCCTATTTTTCACACAAGAGCATCTTAATCTAGGTATTCAAAGATCTCAAATACTTACCTCGTGGTCCTTTGAAGAAGCGTCGCTCTACTTCGTTGTAGCTAACTGAGGTATCAATCGTGAACTCTGTAACAAATCCTCCTATAATTCGATTGAGCCAGTGGTCAATAGTGCACGTGATCTTGTCGTCAGAGGCTTCCAACCTTCACACTAGCTCTGGAGTCCACACTATTGGATCGTCAAGCCTCCACCTTCCTTGGTCGTCTACCAACTTAGCTATCCATTCATATATTTTGATCGGGAAGGTGTAGAAGAAAATTTCATGTATTTTTGTGTACAAATATCTGTCCAACCACTACTCCTTTGACAGGTGCAGATTCATGTTCTCTTGTGCCATGAATTCGTGAATCTTCCTATCCACCCACTTCTCAATTTCCTTCTTGCTTGGATTCCAGTGATGTGACATCACACATCTCTTTATACAGATCCCGGTCTTGAAAATGAAACCATTTGTTGGCATAGTGGGTCCTGACCGAGGTTCAAAGTTAATTGTGCCAAACAAAACCCAACACTACTGGCTCTTTCAACATCAACCTGGGTAGCACAGGCTGAAGTCTCACCTGAAGCAGTATGGGGGGATGTTGGAACCAAGTTTCCACATACAGAGATCAACGTGATGTTTTTTTATTACCCTAGGTCTGCCCTCACGCAGATATATAAGCCCCTAGGGCTTGGTACTGCACTTTGCGTAGCAGCCCTTAGACCTCCACGAAGGTCTACAATAGGGTTTTGCGGACCTTTAACAAATCAAACATCCACTTATGTGCACCATAAAACAACCCTAGATCTGAGTTCACACATATCTACTTAAGTATTCAATAAACACAACAGAATGTACTATAAGCTTCACGTAAATACTTAACATACATTGCATACAGTTAGCAAGACTTATTCAACAAAGTCGTGCATCAATACATCAATAATTCATAAAGACATTTATTCCATTATAGCATATATCATAAACATAAATATAAGAAGTAAGCAGATAAACACATGAATTTCTCCAACAGTCTTCTTTATTGATATTCAATATGGTATTACAGACTCAAAAATGCCCTATGCACTCAGTTGCGGACTCTTCTCTAGGCCTACGCGCACTCAGTTGCAAAGCCATTCCCTTCTCTATGTGGTGCAGAGCTCTAACCATAGGTCTTTAATTAATAAAATTAGCATACACCAAAACTGAAAAGTGAATGCTATTAGGCATGGATACATAAACTCAGAAATGATTTATTAATAAATAAAAATAATTACAAGAGCAGTATTGTCTTCATGCTTGGCATTTCAATCCTCTCACTCACTCAAAAACCTCTACCTCATACATGCCTCATGGCTCACCTCAATTTATACAAATGGATTAGAACCCAAGGTAGGTTCTGTTTCCCTAAACTAACTCCCAAAATATCTCTCATTATCCCTAACATCTCTCATCCAATCCCTTATCCCTATATAAGAGCTAACTAATCCATAATCTTCTCAAACCTTCCACAATACTCTCAAATATTCTCCCATTTACAATAATAACCATTCTCTCCTAAAACTATAAGAAAAATATAATAATTAATTAAATCCTAGCTTTGTAAACTAACTTCCCAAGTAAACACTTAACCTAGGTTAGATGCTCATGCATCACTATGACTCACTTTTGCGCTAACCCATATTGATCCATTACATTCATCATTATCTCCTTCTTCTATATCTTCCTTACAATCCCTAAGACATTCCTATTGATAGCTTTTTACATACAATCCCATGGTCCATGGACCATGGGTGGATCTCAAAACTGACTCGATTTTACATAATCAAGGGGCTAAAGCCCCTTTTGACTTCTAACTATCTACGCTCTTTGCATCCATAAATTGCAGATACTTTACATCTTTTTACCAAAATTTACATCAAAACTTGGGTTTTTAACCCAAAAACTAACTAAGGGGACCCCATCCCAACATTTATGTTTGAGCTGATCGATTTCATCCTAGAATTTTTCAAAGACATGATACATAGGACACATTATGGATCCAAAAATTATCTGGTAATTTCAATCCATAATCCACTTCAGTGATTGTTTTGATTATTTGGAAAGGTCCATAAAATTTCAGAGCTGACTTATTCTTTCCTTATTGTTTCAAAGATAATTTCTTTTAGGGTTGAAGTCTTATGAATACCCAATTGCATTCTTTGAATTCTCTTTTTGAAGGGTGTTGGTATGCTTATTATTTCATTCTATTACTAGTTGTTGTTAAATTTTCCTTCAATATTTTAATGATTTATTTGATTTCCCTCTAATTGTTTTTTCATTGCTTGAACCTTGGAGTCACTTAATTCAAATTCCTTCCATTTTGGAGGGTCATAATCATATAAGGCTTGAAAAGGAGTAATTTTAGTTGATGTATGATAGGTGGAATTGTACCACCATTCAACTAGATGTAAGCACAGAGACCATTTGTTTTACTTATCTTCTACAAAACAAAAAGACATATGTTTCCAAACATATATTCACTATTTTTGCCTCTCCATTTGTTTGTGGATGATAAGATAAACTCATGTTACGAGCTATTCCATATTGGTTACAAAATTCCTTCTAGGAATTCCCCTTAGATTTGAAGTCTCTATCACACACGATGACCTTTGGGAGGCCATGTAATTTATAGATGTTTTTGTAGAATACTTCTACAATTTTTTTTGTTGAATTTTCTTCTTAAATAGCATGAAATGTTCATATTTGGTTAGTCTATCCACCACAATAAATATTGTGTCCTTTCCATTAGACATAGGGAACCTTTTGATGAAATCCATTCAAATTTCCCCCCACTTCTGATTTAGGATATGTAAAGGGTAAAGCAATCCTAGGGTTATAGTTTTCTCATTTGTATTACTTTGATTAACAACACATTCATTGATGAATTTTTAAATCTCCTTACTCATTCGCTTCCAATAGAATAATTGACAAGTATTATAGTATGTTCTGAAGAATCCAACTTGTCTTGCTACTGATGAATTGTGTGTTTCCCTTAAAACCTTCAATTTAAATTTGGAGAAGGTATTAAGTAAATTAAATATTTATACCATTATATATCAATTTTCCATTCAAATTTTGTATTTTGATCCACATTTTTGGTTATAGAGCAAGAATCCAAATATTTGCATGTTCAATTTCAATCTCATCTAACCAGTCGTGAACTACTACTAATGCATCACATGTTGTTGTGTCTTCATATTTTTGTGAAAGTGCATCAGCAACTATGCTATCCTTTCCTCTTTTATGTAATATTTCCATGAAAAATGTGGAGATTTTCTCTATCCATTTCAGTTGTTTTATAGATAATGTTTTTTTTATTGTAACAAGAATTGAAGACTATTGTGATCCATATGAATCGAGAATTTTTTCCGAAACAGTATTGACTCCATTTATTCAATGCATGTATGATGGAAAGCATTTATTTTTTATAAGTAGACTTTATTCTTTACCTTTTTTTGAGCTTTCGACTTTCAAAAGTTATTGGATGATTGTTTTGCACTAATACTACACCAATTCTGAACTGTAAAGCATCACATTCTACCACAAAGCACTTGGAAAAATTTGGGGCTGCTATTACTGGAGTAGATGGCATTACTTTTCTTAATGTATCACAACACTTGTATGGTTTTCTATCCCATTAAAAGGAATTCTTGGTTAACAAGTTTGATAGGGGTGCAGTTACGTGTGCACAATTTTTGATAGATCTTCTATAATACCATGTTAATTCCAAAAACCTTCTTAATTTCAATATAGTTTTTTGGTTTTGGACAGTCTTTTATTTCCTTGATTTTACTGAGGTATACCTTGAATCCTTCCTTGGATATGATGTGACTGAGGTATTCAACTTCTCTTTTACCAAAAGTGCACTTCAATAATTATGCATAGAATTGATTCTATTCTAGTATGGAAAGTACTTCCTCTAAGTGCGTGAGGTGTTCCTACCAAGTTTTACTATGGATATGAATATCATCACAGAAAATTAATACAAACTTCCATAAGTATGGATGAAAATTCTCTTTCATAGTTTCTTCGAATGTAGTTGGGGTATTTTTTAATCTAAACGGAATCACCTTGAATTCATAATTTCCTTCATGAGTTTTGAATGAAATCTTTTTTATATCTTCTAACCTTACTTGTATCTAACAATAGCCTTACCTCATATCTAACTATGAGAAATACTATGCACCATGGAGTTCGTCTAACAACTCATCTATGAATGAAATGGGAAATTTGTTTTTTATAGTTATTTTGCTTAACCCTCGATAGTCTATACATAATCTAAAACAATCATCCTTATTTCAAACCAATACCACTGTGGCTACATACATGCCTCTACTTTTTGTAATAAGTCCAGATTTTACCAAACCTTGAATTAGTATTTCTACCACCTTCTTTTTTATGATGAAGATAGCGATACAGTTTGATATTAATGGGCATCACATCTGGTTTAACTTCTATAATGTATTCTATCTTCCTTTCTATGGTTTTGGGTCCATGGTTTTGGGCACGATGGTTTTCGGTCCATGGTATTGGATGCTTCGGCATGCATAAACATGTATTGTAACATTGAAAGGAACATAATGAAAAATCAAGCTGGTAGTCACGGTTTTGGGATCCAGTGGGAAAATCTCTGTGTATATGTGTTTTATGTGTTATGCTCTCACATTGTTTATTGAAAACTATGAACACCCAAGCATAGAGCATTGAAGTGGATAGGGTTAAGAAAGCACGTGGTCAAGGGTTGAAAAGGTAAAAAGGTTATCAAAGCTCAAGATAAGGATGCAATGACCAAACTAAAATTAGTTAAAAGGGTTTCAATATTCATCTAATCACTTTGTTAACTAATCTATAAAAGCAAATCTCTCCATGACGAAAAAGAGGATAGAATAAACATAGGTATATGATGTGAAATTGAATGCTCAATTCCACCTTATGATAAACCAATACATGCAGTGAACTTGATTATGAGTCTTGGTGAGAAGGAGGAGTTGTGTTTAAAGAACCTTAAGAAGTTGAGACTTCTATAACTGATTTGGTATAGTGGAAAACACTACCTTCTTCCCATTGATGCATTTTTCATTTTATTTGAGTATATGTATCTTTGGTTTTTTTCTTGCTAATGCTAGTTACATTGTTTGCACGACAATAGAGTTTGGTGTGTTAGTTTTTCTTGTAATTTAGAAGTGTGGAGAACTAGATCTCCAATATTTGGTGTTGTAATCTACTAAAAGGAAGGAAAGACCAATCTTTAGAAGTAAGTTATGCTCCATCTCCATATTGGTATTTAGTATTCTTTGTTTGCATGCAAGTCATTATGAGTTAGATTCCATATAAGACCCATTGTATATCATAGTTCATGGGTAGGCCTGTGGAATAATTTTTCTATCAATAGAGAAAACTTTGGGTAAATAAAGAGAGAATTGCAAGCCAAAAAACCTTACGAAGTATATAGAAATAAAATTTTAACGTGTAAAATTAAAAAGAACAAATTAAATAACTTAGATAGGGCAGAAACATAGATCTTGTATAATAACATACATTTGTACTTTGATAGCCACAGAAGTTTATTGGTGAACAAAGTTGAGCAATATACATGTAGATATAGGTGAAAATAGACTCACAAGGTAGATTGAGGTCAACTGGATCACCTAAATAACGAATATTATTAGTAAAGAGAACCCTAATTCCAATCAAAACTACAAATTTGGTGAATTTGAGCCTAATAGAGTCATGAGTATCTTTAAGGAATTATGTTTCTAGTATGAGAAAAATCCTCTCAAGAAGCGGGAAGGTTGAACATTACTAACAACAAAATGTGAAGATTACTAACAATAAAATGTGAAGAATGTCATAGTTAGTAGGTAAATAAATTGCATTAAAAATAAAAAATAGAGAAATCAATATAAAACATAAAATAATAAAAGTATGCAAAGCTTGAGTATACCTTTATTAACCAATGAAACAAAACAAAAAAATTCCTTTCTGAGACACCAAGAAGGGGGGGCAAGTAATGAGCTTATTCTCCTTCTCAAGAGTGTCCATCGTGATCCCCTCTCTCTCTATTAAACAAATGCCAATGATTTTTAAAGTAGTGGATCTTGAGAAACAATCCAGCATAATAATCCCTGTGTACTCCAACTATTTTTTTTAACGCATACCAATATCCTTATTATATAGTGAAGATTTGGTACTAAGAACTATAGAAGTTCACGCACCTAAGACATATTTTATCATGAAATCTTAGTTTGAGTGACCTCATTCTTTCTCATGACTTTTGGTCCCGAGAGGCACATTTAATTGAGGTTTTTCTTAGCTTGCAGTTGAAATATTGTCGATGGATTCTATTAAAATGAAAAGAGATATTTTTGTATGCTTTTACTTGCTTGCATGAACATTGAGGGACAATCCATGAATAATAGGGATGCATAATCGGACACACATCAGCCCCTCGTGCTCTTTGCACCACTGTGCAAAATTCAAATGTCTATGGCTCAACGTGCAAAATGTTGCCACGTGGCGCACCACGTAGTAGCCTACTCACCACCTCTGTGCACCACATGTACCTTGCATGCAGTCCAGTCATCCACCATGCGTTTGCTCCACCTGCCCAGTCAGCCTCCACATGTCCGGCCCCACCTCTTGCGCACATCAACATGACGTGGCCGAAGCTCTTGACCAACTTGCACGCCAACAGATCCAGTGACAACAGGAACATTTCATTCAATAGTTGAGGGAGCTCCACGTTGTGGAGTTGCGCAGTCGATAACGTGATGGAGGGGTCCAGCAGGTTCTACGTCACCTCATGCACTCTGCACACCCCAAAGGTTTTCAAGTGTTGGCCCTCCGACTTATGAAATGCCAACACGTGGACACTCCACATAGGCTGCCCACGGCTAACTGTTGTGCCTATCATGTTGCCACACACCCTACCATGTCCACCTAATTGTAATATATTGTCAACCCCCTACATGGTAGGCCCCACATCCTGATGATGTCACTTAATTTTTGACCCAAGCAGAAGCTACGGTTTGTCCACGTCAATTTTTTTTATATATAAAAATCGAGTAATCCCAATGATCAGTCAGTCTGCTCAAGCTGTCTCACTATTCTATCAATGCACCCACCTGAAAACTTGGCTCAATTTCGTGAAACTTCAAGCACAAATTGAAGAATTCAAACCACCATTCCTATTTATACTGCAGTCTGACCTTTTGTAATCCATTTATGTGATAAAATCTCTAAAACTTGGGATTTAGAACTAAAAGAGAAACCATGTTTGACCAAGAAACCCTGATTTCACATAATAAATCCACCGCAAAAGCTAAATTTATCTAGTAAGGGAGGTTGTGAATAGATTCCCGTTGAATTCAGGGAGGTTGTGAATAGATTCCCGTTGAATTCCTTTCAACTTGAGCCCAAAATTTGAAAGCGAAACCTCAATCCCAACTTCTTGCACCCGTTGGTTCCATGGACTTCATGAATTTTGAAAGATACTCCAACCTATTATTGGCCAATCTGGTTTTTCCACATGATGCATCTTTACTTGCTTCTTGAATCATCTAAGAGTTTTACATTTTTCCCTGCAATCTTTTTCCAATCAATCGACTGTTTCCAACAAGTTCAACCTTTTCCAATGACATCTTCACAACTAAAAGTTCTATTGATGTTCAAACCAAAGGAAAGGCTAAAGAACTTGACCTTATGGATGAATATGTAAATGTTTGAGATCCAATATTAACCACGCATGATATGAAGATTGCTATTCAGATAGTGTTGAACGCGAGTGGTGAAGTGCTAAAGGATGACAACAGCGTGCATGCGTAGTCTAGTATTCATCATTCTTCCATAGGTTTTCCATTTCCGAGAAATGGTGACCTGGTCTTCCGAAATATACCTACCATGCATATAGTTTAGTATTCATCGTTCTTCCACAGGTTTTCCATTTCCGAGAAATGGTGCCCTGGTCTTCCGTAAGATACCTACCAAACAAAAGGATAATTGCATCATCCAAAGATGGGAAAGAAATAATTAGAGTGACTCGGGAAGCCATTTCGTCCATGTTGTCATTTCCTGACAGGACCAAGTTTCAAACGTTAAATAAAGAAGAGATCAAAGTGAGGTGGACTAGCCCAACACCAAATGTACAATAACAAGTGGTCAATAGTTGTCTCCAAAAGGGAATGTACCTCCTTTTGGTTAACCTTCTTATCATATCTCAATTTTTGAACCTATGTCAGTGGTATATTCCTCCATGATTGCGCAAGTCCTAGGTCTTAACACATATATCTTTGTTAATGAAGCTATCCTAGGTCTCTTGGTATCCTTACATCACCCATCTTCCAAACTCTATCATGTTAGATGAAATACATTCCTAGATGATAGAGTTCAAGGAAGGGAAATCCTTACATTACCAAACTTATTTAGTCCACTTTCTCTTTCATCAATAATATCATTACTTGAGCATCTTAAGCCGAGGATGGTAGATCAACATAAAGCTATACTATTAGTTTATCAATGGCTACCCATGGCACATAAGATCAAAGGTAACCAAGGCCTCTTTGATTACATTTCTTCCTTCATGTCAGTTGTATGCACCCTTCTACATGGTCAACCTATGTTTCTTCCTTCCTTATGGAGATATTGCAGCTCACCCCAAACACCCGAGTCAGTGACTCATTGTTGGCATTATGATACATATGTTGTACTTGATGGCAACCCACTCATCTCAGATAATAAATTATAGTGTAAAGAAAAGTTCACGCACTTTTATGCAGAGAAAAGTTTATTTCATGTAGAGAAAAAGTTCACGCACTTTCATGCAAGGAAAAACGCGTATATGTTGGAGAACTTAGCTTTGGTCCATGGTAGTTAGTCCTTTGTATTTGAACCTATGAGGAAAAGCGCGTATATGTTGGAGAACTTACCTTTGGTCCATGGTAGTTAGTCCTTGGTATTTGAACCTATGAGGAAAAGCGCGTATATGTTGGAGAACTTACCTTTGGTCCATGGTAGTTAGTCCTTGGTATTTGAACCTATGAGGAAAAGCGCGTATATGTTGGAGAACTTACCTTTGGTTCATGGTAGTTAGTCCTTGGTATTTGAACCTATGGTTTTGGACCATGGTACTTCGTCAAAAGTGTTGATCTCACGTACTTTCATGGTTGGTTCATGGTATTAGTCCAACAGTTTTTGATCCTATGGTTTTGGCCCATAGTATTGTGAAAGGCCTAAGCCTATATAAAGCAAAGGAGATCACTTGGCTAATTCATTCTTGCAAATTGAATATCTTAAGATCTGAAATATTGGGTTATTGTTTTAAAAGGTTGATCTATGAAAGGGAAGTTGAAAGCGAATCTGTGAAGGGTGATCTCTCGAGCGCTGCAGCTGCGGAAGTGCGGAGGTGCCATAGAAGGCGCAGTGCGGAGACGCCACAGAGGTGCCACAGAAGGTGCAGTGCGGAGGCGCCACAGAAGGCGCAGTGCGGAGACGCCACAGAGGCGCCACAGAAGGAGCAGTGCGGAGACGCCACAGAGGCGCCACAGAAGGCGCAGTGCGGAGGCGCCACAGAAGGTGCAGTGCGGAGACGCCACAGAGGCGCTACAGAAGAAGCAATGCGGAGACGCCACAGAGGTGCCACAGAAGGCGCAGTGCGGAGGCGCCACAAAAGGCGCAGTGCGGAGATGCCACAGAGGCGCCACAGAAGGCGCAGTGCGGAGACGCCACAGAGACGCCACAGAAGGCACAGTGCAGAGGCGCCATAGAAGGCGCAGTGCGGAGACGCCACAGAGGCGTCACAGAAGGCGCAGTGCGGAGGCGCCACAGAAGGCGTAGTGCAGAGACACCACAGAAGGCGCAGTGCGGAGACGCCACAGAGACGCCACAGAAGGCGCAGTGCGGAGGCGCCACAGAAGGCGCAGTGCGGAGACGCCACAGAGGCGCCACAGAAGGCGCAGTGCGGAGGCGCCACAGAAGGCGCAGGTGCGGTGGTCGCGGCACCACAGAAGGTGCAGGTGCGGAGTTTGAAAATTTATGAAAAGTGGTCCTTGAAAGAAAAGAAGTAGGGGGTTGTAGCTCCCTTCCAGGAGAGACTGGAAAATGAGAGAGAGTTGTAGCTCTCTGCAGGTTGCAGCCTGCGTACTCGTAAAGGACTGCACCAATACAAAACCATTGTAAAAGGAGTTTCTAATTTGAAAGAAGATAGAGACATATTACAGCAGGTGGTTTTCACCCACATTGGGTTTCCACCTTATATCTGGTGTTCTTTGGTGTGACTATCTGTTTTTCTTGTTCATGCTCATTATTTTATGGTACTGATATGCAAAAATAATTCAAAGTATAAATAAGGAAGATTTGTTAAAAGAACTTGATAATACTGATTCACCCCCCTCTCAGTATTATTTCCAACAATTGGTATCAGAGCAGGTCCTTCGGAGAAGCTTGATCGCTTGAAGGAAGATCATTCATCATGAGCAACTACGAGAGGGAAGCATCAATCAGGCCACCAATTTTTGATGGGACAAACTTCAATTATTGGAAGGTAAGAGTTACTGCCTATCTTCAATCTCTTGGTACAGAAGTTTGGGATATCATAGATACAGGCTACGCTTTTCCTTCAGCTACTCCTACAGATGTGGCCGAAAAGAAGAAATATGAAACAAATGCTAAAGCAGTCAATACTTTGCTGGGATGGTTATCTCAAACAGAATTCGTAAAGGTCATGCAATATAAATCCGCAAAAGAAATATGGGACAAGATTGTCTTGAACTATGAAGGAGATGAACAGGTAAAGCGTGTTAAACTTCAAACTCTCAGGATTCAGTATGAGAATCTCAGGATGTATAATGATGAAAGTGTGGCTAACTATTTTCTTCGGGTAGATGAGATTGTTAATTGCATGAAAAATTTGGGTGAAGAAATAAAAGAGGCTATTGTGGTTGAAAAGGTTCTAAGATCATTGTCCCCCAAGTTTGAATCTAAAGTATCTGCAATAGAAGAAAAAGAAAATCTGTGAATTCTTACTATGTCTCAGCTACATGGAATTCTAACTGCTTATGAAATGAGAAAGGGAGGTCCATCAGACAGAAGAGAAGCTGCTTTCAAGGCGTCAGGCAAAGGAGTTTATTATGAAGCAAGTCACGTACCAGAAGAAGAAGAAGAAGAATCAAATTTTGTCAAAAATCTTCAAAGGGGTTCTGGAAGGTTCAGAGGTAAGTTACCTTTTAAATGCTTTGCTTTTGGAAGAGTAGGTCATTATGCTGCAAAATTTCCTTATAAGGATAAAGGAAAGGAACCTGCTAGATGGAACAAGAAACATGGTGCAAATAAGAAAAGCTACTACACTCATGAAGATAGTGATGGTCTATCAAATAGTGATGAAGATGAACAAGGTAATGAATATAAACTGTTAATGGCATTTGAAGATGATGACTATATGGATGCTATAGATGTGGATAACCTTTATGAAGAAATTACTAGACTCAAGAGATATATAGAAGAAAAGAATATGATCATTGATACTCTACAATTTCAAATTGATAAAAAGGAAAAACATCTTGAAAAATTAGAAGGTGAAATTGTTTCTCTTAGAAAAGAGATTGAGAAAACAAAAACTATTAATCTTAAGTTTGTCAAAGGATCTGAAACTCTGGATGAGATTATCAATGTACAGCGTTCTCCTCTAAACAAGACAGGTCTGGGCTATAATGGAGAAACTTCTCAAACATCCACTTCAAAAAGTTATCTTGATGCAACAAAAAGGAATGAGCAAAAGCACAATGAAGACTATCAGGTAAAGCAGGGACGAATTGCAAACAAAGACTTAAGAGTGAACAAAAGCTACAACCAGCCACAGGTAAAATCTTCTCAATTTGGTTCAAGAATGAATGACAATAGAAATTACAATCACTTGGCTGGTAGATTTTATAACCGCAGAAGTTTCTTCAATGGACAATGTTTCTCTTGTCATAACTTTGGTTACAAAGCAGCTCAATGTGTTGCATATAAAAAAATCATGACTAGAGAAGCTCAAAAACAAAGAAGTATGACCGGGATTACAAAAAAGACCTATAACAACTTTTCGGCTCTTGAAAATGAAGTTGAATGTTCTATTTGCAATAACTTTGGTCATGAAGATTCTGAATGCAGGAGCAGGTTTCAGCAGAAAAAGGAACAAGCCTCAAGCACAAAAACATGGAGAATAAAGGAACCACAAACAAAAAGATGTGGGATAGCATTTTATGCAGAGGGACAGGAAAATCTATGGTACATTGACAGTGGATGTTCAAAGCATATGACAGGTGATAAAGAAAAACTTGAGTCATATTCTGCTCTAGAAAAAGGAAAGAAAGTTTCTTTTGGAAATGATACTCCCGCAACTATAAAAGGAAAAGGCATTGCTCAGTTAAAAGAAAAGGTCAATGCTGGAAATGTTTTGTATGTTGATGGATTGAAGCATAATCTTCTAAGTGTCAGCCAGATGTGTGATCAAAGAACCGAGGTGATATTCAGATCAAATGGATGTCTTGTTCGTGATCTTGATACAGGTAAAACAGTGATCAAAGGCAAAAGAACTCCAAATAATCTGTACATATTTGAAGAAGGACAACAACAATGCTATCTAAGCAAGGATGATGAGCACTGGTTATGGCATCGGAGGTTGGGACATCTAAGCTTTTCACAAATAAGGAAAGCATGCAAATATCAGGCAGTTCGCGATCTTCCAGATATCAAAATTTCTGACAACACCATATGCAAATCATGTCAGTTTGGAAAACAAACCAAAACTAACTTTCCAGAGAAGGAAGGATCAGCTAGCATGCCTCTTGAGCTAGTACATACAGATACATGCGGTCCATTCAGGAAAATAACACCTCGAGGAGAAGAATACTTGATATTATTCATTGACGATTTCTCCAGGTTTGTCTGGTTAGGACTTATGAAGCACAAAGATGAAGCATTCGAAAAATTCAAATCCTTCAAAGCCTTGGTTGAAAATGAATCAGGTCACAAAATTAAGTGCCTCAGATCTGACAGAGGTGGGGAGTTTACCTCAAATGAATTTTTGGATTTCTGTGAAGAACATGGGATAAGAAGAGAATTCTCTATAGCTAGAACTACTCAGCAAAATGGAGTTGTGGAAAGAATGAACAGAACAGTACAACAAATGGCTCGTGCTATGCTTGATGAGTCAGGAACTCCCGCAACTTTCTGGGGTGAAGCTGCACATGCTGCAGTTGTTATTCTCAACAAAACAAATGTCCGGGTGAACAACACTCAAACTCCTCATGAGCTCTAGAGTGGTAAGACTCCCTCGGTAAAGCACTTCAAAATCTTTAGGAGCAAATGCTATATTAAGAATACTGATGAGCAGCTTGGCAAACTTGAACCTAGAGCAGATGAAGGCATTCTTCTTGGTTACTCTCCACATAGGAAAGCATACAAGTGCTATAATAAAAGACTTGGCAGAATTGTTGACAGCATTGATGTAGTGGTTGATGAGAAGGGATACATTCCTAGGCAAGTACATCATGAAGACATCGAAGAAGATGAAGGCTACCCTCAAAGACAGAATGATGAAGAAGAAGAACCTCAAGAAGAACCAGAGGAGCAGACAAGAATAGAAGGGAAAACTCCATCCAGATATGTTCAGAAGAATCATCCAGAATCTCAGATTGTGGGGCAGAAAGAAGCAGGTGTACAAACAAGAAGAACAGTTGCAGAAGCCTCAAGCTATTTGGCATTACTCTCCTCTACTGAACCACAAAATGTGAAAGAGGCATGCAAAGATGAATGTTGGGTGAAAGCAATGGATGAAGAACTTGAGCAGATCGAAAAGAACAACACTTGGGAGCTGGTTCCTAGACCAAAGGATAAGAATGTTATCGGAACAAAGTGGGTCTTCAAAAATAAATTGAATGAAAATGGAGAAGTAATTAGAAACAAGGCCAGACTTGTTTGTAAAGGGTATGCGCAGCAAGAAGGAATAGACTTTGAAGAAACCTTTGCTCCTGTTGCAAGACTTGAGGCCATCCGAATGTTCCTTGCTCTCTCAAGTTTTCAAAACTTCAAAGTATTTCAAATGGACGTGAAATCAGCCTTTCTGAATGGAGACTTGGAAGAAGAAGTATACATTGAGCAGCCAGATGGTTTCATTCTTGGAAATGATCCAAATCTTGTATGCAGATTGAAAAAGGCTCTCTATGGCCTCAAACAAGCTCCAAGGGCTTGGTACTATCGTTTGGACAAATATCTTCATCAACAAGGTTTTTCAAAAGGATCAGCAGACAGCAATCTTTATATAAAAGTTGAAAATGACAAATTGTTGATACTTGTTGTGTATGTATATGACATTATCTTTGGCAGCAATGAAGAAGCTATGAGTCAAAGCTTTGCCTTGGTGATGCAGAAAGAATTTGAAATGTCCTTGTTGGGAGAACTGACATATTTTCTTGGTTTGCAAATCCAACAAAATGAAGGAGGGATCTTCTTGTCTCAAACCAAGTATCTCAAGTAGATTTTGAAGAAATATGGTATGGAAGAAGCAAAACCAGTATGTACACCCATGGTCACAGGATGTAATCTCAGTGCAAATGATGAATCAGCAGCAGTGCATCAACCAACTTACAGATCTATGATTGGAAGTCTAATTTATTTGACAGGTACCCGACCAGACATCATGCATGCAGTGGGAATCGTTGGAAGATTTTAGGCAAATCCAAAGGAAACTCATCTTCAGGCAGTAAAGAGAATCTTCAAATATCTTCAAGGGACTCAAAACTATGGCTTATGGTATCCTAGAGATACAGATCTCACACTTCATGCTTATACAGATGCAGATTGGGCCGGAAGCGTGGATGACAGGAAAAGCACAAGTGGTGTTGCATTCTTTATGGGTTCCATATTAGTATCTTGGTTCAGCAAGAAACAGAGTTCGATTGCCTTGTCTACAGCTGAAGCAGAATATGTTGCTGCTGCATCTTGCTGCACTCAACTCCTTTGGATGATGCAGACCTTGCAGGATTTTCAAATCACTTGTACACCACCCATCTCCATCTTATGTGATAATACAAGTGCAATCAGCATTTCAAAGAACCCAGTCATGCATTCAAAAACCAAGCACATACCAATTAAGTATCACTTTCTCCGGGAACAAGTGCTTGAACAAAAGGTCAAGTTGGAGTATGTTCCTTCTAAGGAATAGGTTGCTGATATACTCACCAAACCATTGCCTAGGGAGACCTTTGAATACCTCAGGCAAAAGCTGGGGGTTGTTGATGCATCATCTTGTTATTGAATCTCTTCTGATTGTTGGTTGTACGCAAGGTTCATCTGAAGTATATGTGTACATGTGCTGGGTTGCGGATTGGTCAAAGATCGAATGGCACAGGTTCAGGGGGAGCATATCATGCATTGTTGGCATTATGGAGGAAGTACAGAATGAGATCATGGATGTTGGTCTGAATATTGCTGCAATACGTCTCTATCCCTTTCATGGTCATGGATTATGGTTCTTCTTTGCAGATTTAGTTTATAGTCAGGGGGAGCATGTTCTTAGGGGGAGCATAACCCTTTACCCTTGATGTCAAAGGGGGAGAGTGATTGGTTGTTGTTGCCATCAAGTCCAAAGGGGGAGATTGTTGGCATTATGATACATATGTTGTACTTGATGGCAATCCACTCATCTCAGATAATAAATTATAGTGTAAAGAAAAGTTCACGCACTTTTATGCAGAGAAAAGTTTATTTCATGTAGAGAAAAAGTTCACGCACTTTCATGCAAGGAAAAGCGCGTATATGTTGGAGAACTTACCTTTGGTCCATGGTAGTTAGTCCTTGGTATTTGAACCTATGAGGAAAAGCGCGTATATGTTGGAGAACTTACCTTTGGTCCATGGTAGTTAGTCCTTGGTATTTGAACCTATGAGGAAAAGCGCGTATATGTTGGAGAAATTACCTTTGGTCCATGGTAGTTAGTCCTTGGTATTTGAACCTATGGTTTTGGACCATGGTACTTCGTCAAAAGTGTTGATCTCACGTACTTTCATGGTTGGTTCATGGTATTAGTCCAACAGTTTTTGATCCTATGGTTTTGGCCCGTGGTATTGTGAAAGGCCTAAGCCTATATAAAGCAAAGGAGATCACTTGGCTAATTCATTCTTGCAAATCGAATATCTTAAGATCTGAAATATTGGGTTATTGTTTCAAAAGGTTGATCTATGAAAGGGAAGTTGAAAGCGAATCTGTGAAGGGTGATCTCTCGAGCGCTGCAGCTGCGGAAATGCGGAGGCGCCACAGAAGGCACAGTGCGGAGACGCCACAGAGGCGCCACAGAAGGTGCAGTGCGGAGGGGCCACAGAAGGCGCAATGCGGAGACGCCACAGAGGCGCCACAGAAGGAGCAGTGCGGAGACGCGACAGAGGCGCCACAGAAGGTGCAGTGCGGAGGCGCCACAGAAGGCACAGTGCGGAGACGCCACAGAAGGAGCAGTGCGGAGACGCCACAGAGGTGCCACAGAAGGCACAGTGCGGAGGCGCCACAGAAGGCGCAGTGCGGAGATGCCACAGAGGCGCCACAGAAGGCGCAGTGTGGAGACGCCACAGAGACGCCACAGAAGGCACAGTGCAGAGGTGCCACAGAAGGCGCAGTGCGGAGATGCCACTGAGGCATCACAGAAGGCGCAGTGCAGAGGCGCCATAGAAGGCGCAGTGCGGAGATGCCACAGAGGCGCCATAGAAGGCGCAGTGCGGAGACGCCATAGAGATGCCACAGAAGGCGCAGTGCGGAGGCGCCACAGAAAGCGCAGTGCGGAGATGCCACAGAGGCACCACAGAAGGCGCAGTGCGGAGGCGCCACGGAAGGCACAGTGCGGAGGCGCCACGGAAGGCACAGTGCGGAGGCGCCACAGAAGGCGCAGTGCGGAGACGCCACAGAGGCGCCATAGAAGGCGCAGTGTGGAGACGCCACAGAAGGCACAGTGCAGAGGCGCCACAGAAGGCGCAGTGCGGAGACGCCACTGAGGCATCACAGAAGGCGCAGTGCAGAGGCGCCATAGAAGGCGCAGTGCGGAGACGCCACAGAGGCGCCACAGAAGGCGCAATGCGGAGACGCCATAGAGACACCACAGAAGGCGCAGTGCGGAGGCGCCACAGAAAGCGCAGTGCGGAGACGCCACAGAGGCACCACAGAAGGCGCAGTGCGGAGGCGCCACAGAAGGCGCAGTGCGGAGGCGCCACAGAAGGCGCAGGTGCGGTGGTCGCGGCGCCACAGAAGGCGCAGGTGCGGAGTTTGAAAATTTATGAAAAGTGGTCCTTGAAAGAAAAGAAGTAGGGGGTTGTAGCTCCCTTCCAGGAGAGACTGGAAAACGAGAGAGAGTTGTAGCTCTCTGCAGGTTGCAGCCTGCGTACTGGTAAAGGACTGCACCAGTACAAAACCATTGTAAAAGGAGTTTCTAATTTGAAAGAAGATAGAGACATATTGCAGCAGGTGGTTTTCACCCACATTGGGTTTCCACCTTATATCTGGTGTTCTTTGGTGTGACTATCTGTTTTTCTTGTTCATGCTCATTATTTTATGGTACTGATATGCAAAAATAATTCAAAGTATAAATAAGGAAGATTTGTTAAAAGAACTTGATAATACTGATTCACCCCCCCTCTCAGTATTATTTCCAACACTCATACCTTTTTAAGGACTTGTTCAAGCCCCGGAAATCGGGTCTAAAACAAGGGGGATACCCGCCCAGTCCGGACCTTGGTTGGCATCTCCTTATCCGTTTGGTATACCGGGTCCGACTGGGGATATGGGACCAGTTTCCCAATCTATGAGTGTGTGTGTGTAGATTTTGATGTTCCTGATCTAACAGTTCCTAATTAAGATATTCTAATTATAACTTTAATCTAATGCTATGCTATTGTAATCTATAAGCAGCAACATCTAAGTCTATACTAACCCGGGATGTAATTCTTCTATTATGCGATCTAGAAAGATTTCAAATAACCACTGGTAATAAAGATCATTCAGCTATTATGAAAAAGGAAATCAATAAGGATGAACCACTTCGCATAAAAAGTTAGACGAAACAATTTTGAAAAACATATCGCATAATGAGTTATTCATTCATTAAGCATAAATAAATAGCTATCACCGTACAAAAGTGCCAAATGATAACTCAGGCATTCATGCAATAATACATAAACAACTAAAAACTGTATACCACTTTAACACATAAGCAGAAATGGTCAAGAGATAAAAGTACCATTTATGACTAGTCCTACTCATGAGTTTCAAGCGACAATGATTTATCTCTCTTTGCTCTAACATCCACTAAGAGTACAGAAGTGCAGCATCAGTAGCAGATATCAAATGCAAACATCAACAAATCTTGTTCCATTCATTCACCAAAACCTCCTCTGAGGGTGCAAAAGTGCATGTTCTGAGGACAAGTTTTTGATAAATTTCTGGACCCTTCTCTAAATGCATGAGAGGGGTTTAAATACTACTAACTAAATAACCGAATTACACAGATTCAGGATACGGTTTAAATGACCGCCCTTTTTCTAAGAAAAAATAAAACAAAACTATTTCTAAAAATTAAATCTAATAGCTAACTATTTCTGCATTTGCTTCTTAACGTTGCAAGCATTCAGTGTTTGCCTGAGTAGAGTCGGCTGACTGTCTTCCGCTTTTGGTTGAGCTAAGAAAACAGAATTGGTAAGAGTTGGCACCTTCTTCTAAGCAAAATCGATGATATACTCGAGAGTCATCCTCTGACTATGTGGTTTTACCGTGTATGCCCAGTAATAATCTCAGTTCAACTTGGTTAATCCTTTGGATTGCTTCTGTCTTTTCTTTAGCTTTTTGTTTCCATTTTGTTTTTTACCATTGCTTTCTTGCATTTGTCGGGCTTACAGGTGACTAAGAAGTTAGAGGCTTTCCTTCTCGAGCAATTTTCTCAGCGATGCCGCTAATCGCGCATCGGAAACTACCTCCATTCTTTGATCCAGGCTTCTCTGATGCGTTTTTTGCCTTATGCGCCTCTTCATATTTATCGAGTAAAAAGCTTCAAAATTTGTAAAAATAATGACCTCGTGAGCTCTTGACCCTGAGCATTAAACTGCCTGTTGATATTAGCATCCCTTAGTACCCATTTAATCATGGCTGTATATGAAAGACCTGTAATGGATGGCTCAGTAGCATTCTGTGAATCTGCGGCTCTGTTACATGCGGTATCTATATATGAGAGCGTCTTTTCTCTGTCTTTGAACATTGGAGCTCTACCCTTTTTCCTCATAGCTTCCTGCACATTTTTTTGTGTAACTTTTGTTTTTCGTTCCTGTAGTTCACAAGTGAGGAGAGAGTAATGATAATAAATAATGACAGGAAAGCTTTAAATGCTACAGATATGCAAAAACACGCCACCTGACGTGAACTGGCTCTTCGAACAACACAAAACCATATTTTACTAACAACTAGCATATAACTCATTAATTATCATTAAAGCGCGTATCTAGTTCTTGGTTTATGGAAAAAAAATTCTTGAATATTGAGCCAGGAAAATCTGCGATGGAATGTTTCTACGATCTGCATCGCAGTATTGCATTTCGCTGTATCGCATTACCGCAATTTCATCGTGTTGTTCTATCACAAGGTTGCTTGATCGCGCTATCGCAAGGAGCTTTGATCGCGCTATCACAAGGATCTTTGATCACGCTATCGCAAGATCGCAGATCGCAGTGTGGCAAGGATCACAGTATCACAAGATCGCAAATCGCTTAATCGTTTAATCGTTATGTGTCCTTCATGCAATTTTGCGAGATGCGATATCGCATATCGGCGATTTTTTAAGGTTTTCCAACGTGAGTGTTTCTTAATGCATGCGATGCGATGGAGTTCGCGTCGCAATCTCACATTTTATCATTTTGACTCATAAGAAAATGCCCTATCATTCTTTGCGCGATGCGATATTTCTTAAGGAGTGACATATATGAGCACTAATTGATTTTTTGAATTTTTTGACTAAGGGTCCCCACTTACATAGTGTTATTGCTAATACTAAATAAGGAGGGGGGTTGTTGGTGGCCACAACAATTGGCGATTCACTTGGAAGAACCAGTTATCTCTGTTTTTCTATTGAATTTTCTAAACTTCCAAAACAGAAAATTTTTCAGAAAATTAAACTTTATTATGGAAAGATAAAGTACATTATGCTCTAACCTGTCAATGATATTTTGTTTCAACTATTTTCAACTTTGATTATTTGCTTCCTCAGGCTAGTCCTTGTATTTACATAAGTCATTACTTGGTCTTGTAAAGATAAAACAAAGTCTTCTCTGTAAACCAGTTTTAAATATGCTCATTTGTCGTAGGTAGAGCCTCTGCTGCCAACAGGCATTTATAGCCTCGACAGGGTTACCTGTTACCCAGCAATGATCTTGTATCCTACTTAAGGCAGCCTACAACTTTCAAAGAAAAATCCATATCCACACTTATTGCTTTGATTTTCTTTTTTACTCTTAAAGAACAATGTCTTGGTTTGGTAGCCAAAATATAACACAGTGATTCACTTGATTTATAACTTTGCTGAACAAGCTGGCTCGTGATGAGACCTCTTGTCTTTTGATTGCAACAATCTTGAGGCATTGCCCTATTGTGGTGTACAGTATTGGCAAAGTCAGCAAGTTATAATATCTGTGATTATGATAAGCCGGCTCGTGATGGGACCTCTTATTCTTCAAGATAAAGTGTATCCTTGGGTTGTTCCTCTGAAAGTTGTGATTTCCTTAGCAGGGAGGAAGTCATTGTTTCC
Organism: Pinus tabuliformis; assembly: GCA_031772625.1. Classification (NCBI taxonomy): domain Eukaryota; kingdom Viridiplantae; phylum Streptophyta; class Pinopsida; order Pinales; family Pinaceae; genus Pinus; species Pinus tabuliformis. The sequence continues at coordinate 1,883,260,103 of CM062816.1, read as the reverse complement.
TTAAGATAGCTCTGGATGACAATAATAGAGTTTTTGGAAACAGTTGTTCTACATAGAATCTTTATTTTGTTATTGATACCTTTCATTGTACTAAGATAAAACAATTTCTTCACTAAAGGTTGTTTTCATCAAACTTTTTGAAGTTGAAACTATTATCATATCTAGGCTAGAGTCTTTAATTATATCTATCAATAATAAAGATCAGTTTTCCAAAAGATTTGCTATTTATACAAGCGAAAAGTTCAAAATCTGAAAGAGAATTGGTGTCTTTTTTGTAAATGCCTAATGTAACTACTCACAACTGGTTTTATTATGAAAAGAAAAATAACTACTCTACAAAAATAGAAGAATAATCTTCTATGGAAAATATTTCTTGAGAATTTGTCCATTAACAGGCAAAGAGTCTCTTTTACCTGCTAAATACTGTAACACAAACGTTGATGGACCTATGACTTCTACAATTTGAAAAGGACCAAACCACATTCTTTGAAATTTTGTATGTTTGCCTTTCTCTTCATGATCTTTGTCCCATTTTAAAACTAAGTCTCCCATCTGAAAATCTTTTCTGGTCATTATGTTTGAATCAAAAGAGGATTTTACTAGCACTTGATGATGAGCATGCATTTTCTTAGCCTGTTCTCGTTGTTCTTCTAATTTGATTATTTCCATTTGTCTTAGCTGTAAGAAGGAAGTGGGTACTTCATCAATGTATAGAACTAGAGACAAAGAGGGAATTGTTAAATGAGTCGGAAGAACCACTTCTTTCCCATAAACTAAATTAAAGGGAGAAGTGTTGATAGAAGCTTTTTCCGTTATTCGGTCTGCCCATAAAGCATATATCAAATCCTTATGCCAATTTTTATGATTTTGGTCAACTTTTCTTTTGATAATCCTGATTAGGTTTTTATTTGTGGACTCAGCTAACCCATTGCCTTGTGGGTAACAATTGGCCAAATATTTAAGTTTGAATCCTCTTTTAAGTGCAAATTCGGTCATTGCATTTCCACAAAAGTATGATGCGTTATCAAACATTAAGGCGGAAGGCAATCCAAACCTGGTGATTATAAATTGATCTATGAACTCAATGATATTTTCAGCATTAGCCGTCTTGAGTGGAACTGCTTCTACCCACTTAGTAAAATAATCTGTTGCTGTGAGGATGTATCTATGCTGCTTAGAAGAGTGAGGAACAATCTCACCTATTATGTCCAATCCCCACTGACTGAAAGGTTGCTCAATGTTAACCGGCTGTAGTGGCAAGGATGGCTTCTTTTGTCTTCCAGCAGTAGTTTGGCAGACTTGACATTTCCTCACGTAACTGTGCGAGTCTTTAAATAACGTGGGCCAGTAATATCTTGCGCGCAAGATTTTATGTGTAGTAGCATCTCCAGCATAGTGTCCGCCTGCCGGCCCATCGTGGAGTTCCTGCAAAACTTTTTCAGCTTCAGATTTCTCAAGACACCTAAGAAGAACATAATCATAATTTATTCTAAAAAGAATATCATTTATGAGCTGATATTGTTTGGCTTTCAACATTAGAGCTCTTTTCTTAGTATGATCGAGGTGTGAAGGAGCATACCCGTTCTTAAGATAATAAATGATATCAACGTATAATGACTCTGCATCATGTAGGCTTACCTCGCACATTTGCACCTCTGCAGATGGAATTTCAGAAATTTGCGATGCTCCAGCCAGCATTTTGCAAAAGCCTTGGCCTCTTACAATGTTTGCTGGTTTAATCTCAATGTCATATTCCTGTAAGGCTGTAACCCAATTTTCCCTTTTCTCACCCACATCCTTCTGTACTAGAAGATTCCTTACCGCTGGAAACAGTACTATAATTTTAGTATGGGTTTTGAGTAAGAAAGGTCTGAAGTATTTGAACGCTTTGAAAACAGCATAAGCCTATTTCTCCACATCTGAATAATTTAATTCAGTGCCCTGTAAATTTGAACTGAAAAACGCAATTGGGGCTTCCGCTTTTTCTTGATTTTCTTGAGTGAGTATCGCAGCATATGACCTATCTGAGGCAAATGTATATAAAATAAAAGGCTCTAAAAAATTCGGAGTTGCTAACGATAGAGCATTAATAATAGCTTGTTTGATCAGGTTGAATGCTTCGTGTTCATCTTGGCCCCATTTAAAATTTGAGTTCTTTTTAGTCATGGCTTGCAAAGGAGAGACGATTCATGAAAAATCTGGAACGAATCTCTTTACAAAGTTGATTTGACCAAGGAAAGATTGCATGGCTTTTTTGTTATGAGGTAAGGATATTTCAGAAATCTCTTTGATTCTGTTGGAATCGATGTGAATACCAGATTTTGACACTATGAATCCTAGAAGTTTCCCTTCACTTAATGCGAAAAAAGATTTCTTTGGGTTAAGTGAAATTCCATACCTTAAACACCGTTGGAAGATTTGTTTCAAGTCTTTAAGATGGTCGCTTTGTTTCTTGGAATACACTATTATATCATCCAAATAAATTACTACATATTTATTGACTAAACCTTTGAATGCGATGTCCATGGCTCTCTGAAATGTGGCACCAGCATTAATCAAACCAAATGGCATCTTTCGATATGCGTACATGCCCCATTTAGTTCTGAATGTGGTTTTCAATTGATCATCAGGATGTACCAACACTTCATTGTATCCTGAAAAATCCATCCAAGAAAGATATTAATTATGAGCCCGCCACTACCTGCAATATCTGTTCCATAGGTGGTAAAGGAAAATTATCTTTTTGACAGGCATTGTTAAGGTTTTGAAAGTCAATGCAAATCCTAATATCTCTATTTTTCTTTCTAACAGGTACCATATTGGAGACCCATTTGGAATGTCTGACGAGAAATATTATTCTGGTTTTCAATAACTTATTGAGCTCAGTTTTTATCTGATTTTCTAAATTGGGATGGATCTTTCTCAGCTTTTGTTGGACAGGTTTTTCATTATCGATCATGGGAATAGTATGCTGGATGATGGAAGTGTCATATGTTTTAAGCTCATCATAATTCCAGGAAAAAACATTTTTATATTGTCTCAAAAGACGAATATACGTTAATTTTTCTTCAAGGGCTAGGCCGAGACCTAGATTAATGTTTTGTGGTTTGGCATCGGTTCCTAGGTTTACTAATTCATAGTTCAAGGTTGAACTTTGGAGTTTTGAATTGGTAGACCTTTTAAACTGATCCTTCAAATCGTACAAGTCTTCTAACTTGACTACCGACTTAGGTATAGCATTGTTAGTGCTATTTTGTTGCAATTGTCGATCATGTTGGTCTTCGTCAATTATTTGATTGGAGTAGGATCTTTCAGATATGAGGAAATTTACAATATCAGGATCGTCATTGAATACTCTCCAATTTGTGATGTTATCAGGAATGGATGGTCTAAATATTAATTCTATTGAGAATCTATCTGGACTAAAATCTTCTGAAGGAATAAGCTTAGAAGCTACGTTAGCCAAAAGGTATGCACTTGCATTTTGGAGTCTGGGAATTGAAGAGATATTAAATGCTATGAAATGCTCAGTCAGATCTTGAACTAAGTATTGATAATGTTTTAAATGACCTGATAAGCAATGTATAGTGTTACGTACCTGTCTAACCACAATCTCAGAGTCTCCGAAAACTTGAAGGTACTTGACGTCTAACCCAATTGCTTTGTACAACCCTTGGACCAAAGCCTCATATTCTATTGTATTGTTGGTGCAATCAAATTCGAGTCTACATGTTAGCGTGATTTTATCTCCTTCTGGACTAATTAGAACGCATCCTGCTCCTACTCCTTCGTTAGATTTAGAACCATCAAAAAATAATTTCCAAAACAAAGATTTATTTACAGAATTATCTAAAAAATTGATACATTTCGAACTATCAGTTCGAGAAAATTTTTTGACTTGGGACAAAATAGAGTGTTCTAAATAGGGTGACGCATGAGCATTGAAATTGCCGAGCAAAGAATCTACCGAGTAATTGCGAATAATGCCACTGTTATATACTACTGGTTCATTTTCCCCCTCTAGCTCCGTTACTATGTATTTCTGATGTAGTTCTAGTTCAACTTTTATTTGATTTGGTTTACCATTGTACGGCAGCCACATGTGCGACCAATCAGTGGCGAAGTATCCATGAAGTTTTTCTGACCAATCCCTGCTAAGAATTAAGCCATAAAATTCTGGAATATCAGCAACTAAAATGTCAATAACTTGACATACCTTTGGGTTGGATGACAGCCTTATGGTTACTTGATTTAGTTTGCCAATCACTTCGACTTGAGATCAATCTAGCTGAACTATGTGCACAGAGGATTTCTGTGGTTGAACATTTAACTTGGCACATATGGACTTTGGATCAATCTTATTGATCGCATTAGTTGGAGGTCTTCCCATGTTATGAGAAGCTTGAGAAAGTACAGCGGCAGGCAAAGGTGCAACTGGCACAGCATGTAATTCTTTCATGATTATCTTCTGTTGATGCTTTAACTTGCTCAGTTCGTAAAGGGTGATGTTGGCCTTAGTCTTTTTCATATCTTCTATAATATTGTACTCCATTTCATCCGACATGATCAATGTTTTAGATGGAGTTGATTCATCTGTTTGGACTGGGCTAGTTTGAGTCGCTTTAGATGTCGTTTTCTTTGTTGCAACTTTATCCTTTATTGTAGAGCTTGCGCTCTTTGACTTAGGGATAGTTTCGGGAGGATCAAGTTGATTTTTACTTCGTGTGCTAACTGGGAATACTTCTTGATCTTCTTCTTGTGGAGGATGAAATACCACATTCCTTGTAATTCTACAACTTCTTCTTCATCAGTTTGTCCTTCAGTGGCAATTTCCTCTTCCTCTTCTTCGGATTCAACATTTGAAATAGCATTGGGCGGCTTTGAATCCGTTGAAGGGCCTCTTTTAAAAGATCTGTAGGGCTTTTTTGAAGAAGTTTCTGCTACTTGCTTTTTTATGTCGACCATTTCATTGGACATGGTCTTTAGAAATTTCTGCAATCCTTCCAAATCGAATGGATCTTTTGCTTGTTTCTTGTTGGAGTCTTCCTTGAAGGTGACTTTCTTGGATTTACGTTCCTCTATCACGGATTTCTTTTCCAGGGCTATTATACGTTTCTCTACTGCTATTGCTTCTTTCATGTTTTTGGCTAAGGTTGTTTTATTAGTCCTGTCCACGAAGATTGCTATGTTTGATGGTAGAGCGGTGATATACCATTCACTTCGTACTTCTTCGTTGGGCTGGGAAGCAATAGGAATTTTGTTTAGGATTTTATTGAAACGTAAATTGAAATCTTTGATAGGCTCTCTAGATTCGGCCCTAAGGTTGGATAGGTCGTTGATTAACGGTGTCGTAGACCTATCATCACTGAACTTGGTTAGGAATTACTCCTGGAAGATATCCCAACTAGTGATAGATCCGGAGGGTAATGAAAAATACCATGATCCGGCTGTTCCTTGCAGAGTATAAGGAAAAAGCCAAACAACAGCATCTTCATTAGTAACCCCATTGAGATTAATGGATAGCATAAAGTTGCTTATGTTCTCTTCTGCTAGCATGCCTGCCTCAGGATTAAATTTAGGCATCCATTTCTCAGGATGGGCCAGTATTTGACTGAAGGGTGCAGGCATTAAGACTGCCCCAGGGTTATTCCATGGAGACTAGGCCATTGTTGTACTACTAACAGAGGAAAGTGCAAAAGATGATCCCTGTGGTTGGGAAGATGAGGATACTACGATTGTAGATGATTGAGGAAGAGTTGTGGGGGTTCCAGTGGACGGATGGATGATGATCTGAAGTGGCGAAGTGGATGGTTGACTTCGCGGTGAAGAAGTTGAGATGGATGATGCTGATGAAAGAGTCTCACTGTCAGACTCTTTAGGTGATTCCATTTCTCTTTTCCTGGTGGGAAGAGGTAATTTGGTTCGTTGAACGCCAAACTTTTCACTCTTTAGCCTGGTCAGGGGATGAGCAGGGTTATATTGCGAAGTCACGCTACCTTGAGATTTATCAGACCTTTGAGGAGAAATAGAAAATCACTGAAGTTTGTGAATCAGAGATTCGACTTCAGGAGGTTCAATAGTAGATTGTTCTAAAATGTCAGGGTTTGTAGCAGCGGTTGATACTCGAGCGACTTCTAACTCTGGATTTAAGTGTAATGGAGAAGTCGGGGGAGATGGTGAGGGCGATTTACTCTCAGAATGGTATTCAGATTTAGATTTACTTGCCATTCATAGTTCAGGCCCTCCTTCTAGTGCCAAATATGTTGAAGCCCTGGAAATCGGGTCTACAACAAGGGGGATACCCGCCCGGTCCGGACCTTGGTTGGCAGCTCCTTATCCGTTTGGTATAGCGGGTCCGACTAGGGATATGGGACCAATTTCCCAATCTATGAGTGTGTGTGTGTAGATTTTGATGTTCCTGATCTAACAGTTCCTAATTAAGATATTCTAATTCTAACTTTAATCTAATGCTATGCTATTGTAATCTAATAAGCAGCAACATCTAAGTCTATACTAACCCGGGATGTAATTCTTCTATTATGCGATCTAGAAAGATTTCAAATAACAACTGGTAATAAAGATTATTCAACTATTATGAAAAAGGAAATCAATAAGGATGAACCACTTCGCATAAAAAGTTAGATGAAACAATTGTGAAAAATATATCGCATAATGAGCTATTCATACATTAAGCATAAATAAATAGCTATCACCATACAAAAGTGCCAAATGATAACTTAGGCATTCATGCAATAATACATAAACAACTAAAAACTATATACCACTTTAACACATAAGCATAAATGGTCAAGAAATAAAAGTACCATTTATGACTAGTCCTACTCATGAGCTTCAAGCGGCAATGATTTATCTCTCTTTGCTCTAACATCCACTAAGAGTATAGAAGTGAAACATCAGTAGCAGATATCAAATGAAAACATCAACAAATCCTGTTCCATTCATTCACCAAAACCTCCTCTGAGGGTGCAAAAGTGCATGTTCTGAGGACAAGTTTTTGATAAATTTCTGGACCCTTCTCTAAATGCATGAGAAGGGTTTAAATACTACTAACTAAATAACTTAATTACACAGATTCAGGATACGGTTTAAATGACCGCCCTTTTTCTAAGCAAAAATAAAACAAAACTATTTCTAAAAATTAAATCTAATATCTAACTATTTCTGCATTTGCTCCTTAACGTTGCAATCATTCAGTGTTTGCCTGAGTAGAGTTGGCTGACTATCTTTCGTTTTTGGTTGAGCTAAGCAAATAGAATTGGTAAGATCTGGCACCTTCTTCTCAGCAAAATCGATGATATACTCGAGAGTCATCCTCTGACTATGTGCCTTTACCGCATATGCCCAGTAATAATCTCAAATCAACTTGGTTAACCCTTTGGATTGCTTCTGCCTTTTCTTTAGCTTTCTATTTCTAGTTTGTTTTTTACCATTGCTTTCTTGCATTTTTTGGGCTTACAAGTGACTGAGCAGTTAGAGGCTTTCCTTCTTGAGCAATTTTCTCAGCGATGCGCGATTAGCGCTAGGCACTAATCGCGCATTGGAAACTGCCTTCGTTCTTTGATCCGGGCTTCTCTGATGCGTTTTTCGCCTTTTGCGCCTCTTCATCTTTATCGGGTATAAAGCTTCAAAATTTTTAAAAATATTGACCTCATGAGCTCTTGACCTTGAGCATTAAACTGCCTATTGATATCAGCATCGCTCAGTACCCATTTAATCATGGTTGTATATGAAAGACCTGTAATGGATGGCTCAACAGCATTCTGTGAATCTGCAGCTCTGTTACATGCAGTATCTGTTTATGAGGGCGTCTTTTCTCTGTCTTTGAACATTGGAGCTCTACCCTTTTTCCTCATAGCTTCCTGCACATTGCTTTGTGTAACTTTTGCTTTTCGTTCCTGCAGTTCACAAGTGAGGAGAGAGTAATGATAATAAATAATGACAAGAAAGCTTTAAATGCTACGGATATGCAAAAAGATGCCACCTAACGTGAACTGTCTCTTCGAACAACACAAAACCATATTTTATTAACAACTGGCATATAACTCATTAATTATCATTAAAGCGCGTATCCAGTTCTTGGTTTATGGAAAACTTTTTCTTGAATATTGAGCCAAGAAAATCTGCGATGGAATGTTTCTGCGATCTGCATCGCAGTATCGCATTACCGCAATTTCATTGTGTTGTTCTATCGCAAGGTTGCTTGATCGCACTATCGCACGGATATTTGATCACGCTATCGCAAGGATCTTTGATCGCGCTATCGTAAGATCGCAGATCGCAGTATCGCAAGGATTGCAGATCGCAGTATCGCAAGATCGCAAATCGCTTAATCGTTTAATCGTTATGTGTCCTTCATGCAATTTTGCGAGATGCAATATGCAATATCGCATATTGTCGATTTTTTAAGGTTTTCCAACGTGAGTGTTTCTTAATGCATGCGATGTGATGGAGTTCGCGTCGCAATCTCGCATTTTATGATTTTGACTCATAAGAAAATTCCCTATCATTCTTTGCGCGATGTGATATTTCTTAAGGAGTGACATATATGAGCACTAATTGTTTTTTTGAATATTTTGACTAAGGGTCCCCACTTACATAGTGTTATTGCTAATAATAAATAAGGAGGGGGGTTGTTGGTGGCCACAATAGGACTACACAACCATCATACTATATGGTTTTGAAAGAAAAACGTATCAACTACCTTCATTCCTCACACCCCACATCTTTTCTTTGGAATACATCCAGAATAAATTGGCCACCGACAAGGTGCACTTCATATAAAAGAAGGCAACAATTACATTCCACCTTTATCGTAATGAGGGACCTTTTTGTGTTAATTCAATAAATACTCTAGAGACCTTGGAGAAGATATTAGAGAGATTCAATTTCCCAAAAGCTAGAGCCTGGAGGTATGATCCACACAATAATATATATGAGTTGAGAAAGGATAAGGATTGATAAAATCATAAGCATGATCCAAATCCTATGGTATAGGAGTGTGAGAACAAGGCTACCTTGGAAGAGTTCAAGACCATTTTGCATCCAACTGACTCATATTTTTCTCAGTTCTCTGGGTAGAAGCAAGGAACTTTTGAGCCCATGGAGGTGGATGGAGGAGAAGAGTCGAGCTCAAAGAAGGCTAGGACAGGTAAGGCATCTAGGAATGAAGATGATGAAGAATATGAAGAGATAGAATCCCAAGCTCTAATTTTATATGACGACTAGCTGACCACCCCCTTGAAGAAAGAATTTACAGTGGAAACATGGCCTTTTGCCATGGCACAATCAGAGACAATAGAATCATGAGAGGTATCCATGCTTGGACACATGTCAATTGTACAGAAATTCACAGATATTTCCAAACAAGCCTCTAATGAAAGGAAAAGGGACATCAAGATAGAAGAAAATCATCCGCTCCCTCCCACACAACTCAAGAATGCTTTAGATTATGAGAAGGGCATTTTCAAAGTAGAGAATGCAATGTTTATGTCATATTACCAAGTACATTAGGTGTCTTTACATGTGGACAATATTTCATATACCGACATCATGGACTTGAACCTACAAGTGACACACTTGGAGATCAGAATCTAGATTAGGGGCAAAAATTAGCTCAAAAATCAAAGTGCTCGGAATCACTCAAAACCTGAATGACCACATCCGTCTCGTTAATACAATCCCAACGAAACTCATTTGACTCTAGACCAAGCTCATATGAGGAAGATATCGTGTTCTATCCGCTTTGTCAAAAAGAAGAATTTTTGCAAAAACAAGTACAATCACTGCATAGTCAACAATCTGTACTGCTAATGTGGCAAGTGACTGGGTAGGTCAACATCCAATTAGGACTCACTAAGTTGCACATTTCTATTGGTCTGCAGGTTGGTGATTTGGAGGGATTCTATTGGTTGGAGGTGGACCAATGAGGAGGGGACAAGTGGCAAGCCTGGATGCTGCCACATGTCCCTCCCAAAAGGTTGCGCTCAAAATTGTCACAAAGTGTAAAATTTATGGGTAGGTTGGTGGAGTCGACTCGCGACCTTGCTTAAGCAAACTTTGTCACTTACCACTATACCACCGCTTCAGTTCTTAACAAATTATTATTTCCATGTGTATTCATTATGTTAATTGTTAATGGTTGGGGGGAGGAGGGAGCCAACCCACGGATCAGCCCCCTCCCATGTGATCACTCCAATTAACTGCCAGCTAGCGGTTTTCCATAACCGCCAGCCAACGAAACCCATAACCACTAACATGCACCTAACTGTATGTGACCACACCATGTCAAACTTCTAGACTAATGGTTAGCCTAACTGCATAATTAGTGTTAACCAATAATTAACGCGTAATTAATCCTTCTTAACCGATAGTTAATTGTGTAGTTAACTTGGCGGAGAAGTTGGTGGTCTGATAAATAGGGATATTTCTCCATTTTTGGTGGGACTAACCGGAGTTCTCCAGTTTTAGAGGAGTTTTCCTAGGGGAAATTGTTTCTGCCATAACTTTTGCAAAATTCGACCAAATTGGGATGAGAAAAAGGAATTCCTAGATGATTTTGATGTTTTGAGCACATTGAAGTGAGTTTTAGGAGAATTAGAGCATTGTAAACATCAATTTTCCCATATTGAGCTAATACAGAGGCCCAAGCCATGGAAGCTGGACCAAGGAGATGTGGCCTAGGAGGGGTGAACTCCTTTATCAAAACACTGTGTTAAGTGTTCATTTTGATGGTTTGTTGTTCATTTGTTTGCTGCTATTCAACACTTTATTTTCATGTTATTTTTCTCATGATTTTAACATAAAACTTGACAAATTTACCTATTATCATTCACAAACACCATAAAGGAAACCTATGCACATGAAGTAAATGATAAGTAGTTGTTTTTAATTCTGAAGTTGAAATTAGCACAAAAAAACTAACATTCAACAACATATAAGTTGGTATCAGAGCAAAGGTTATTTTCTTGATTGCTTGAGTTTTGTGCCAGTAGGTTTTAATGGTTGCAGATTTTTGAAGCTTTTTGATGCATTACAAGTGTGATGGTAGCTTCAACAAGTAATGTTTCTAATGTATCTTCTTTAGCAAGACACTTTGATGAAGAGATGTTGTAAGAGCTTATCATCATGAGAGATATGGTGCAAGAGTTGTATGAAGATAGGAAGGAGAACACTATACTTTGAGAACAGTTGATGGCCACGAAGGAGGAGAAGCAAGAGCTACTTGAAAAGATGCATGAGATGGAGATTCAACTCCATGGTGCCAAGAAAACACTAGCCAAGTATATGCATGAAAATGAGGTATGAAATTCAAGTTTATCTTCAATTTCCTCTCAAAATGAATGTTTTGGTGCTTTTGAAAGACATACTAGAGGAAAAGGGTCCAAATTATTGATGGAGATTAACTATGAAGGTAAAGGGTTAGGAAAACGTGCACAAGGCATATTTGAGTCAATTGTTGTTGAGGAAAGGCCTAGGTATTTGGGCCTTGGTTATGGACAACATGATGGAGAATGCTCCAAAGCCAAGGAGGCATATGAAGGTGTTTCAAGAAGGATTTTCATTGCATGTTCATTATCCCAAGCTTGTGAAGTTTTTGTTCATGAGGAATGCAAAAGTTTTATACCCACTTTGCAAGAAGATGCTCATAAGCATGAAACTACTGGAAATGGAAAACAAGAGGGTGTTGAAAGCTCTAAATTCATTGAAACCATTGTTGGTATTCGGAAGAGAGCCACTACCTCATCAAATTCACCTCCTCAAGAAGGTGGCAAAGGAGAATGTGCAAGGTATAAATCGGCCTTTAATCAAGTTTCTTTTGATTATGATAAACATGGTAAATCTTCACATAAGATTTGGAGAAAATTTACATGTTCCTTTTGTGGTTTGAATAACCATATTGTTTTAAGGTGCTGGAAGAGGATATCCATACACAGGAAACTTTCAAAACAAAAGAGACAGAAAGCCAAAGGTCCATTGGATAATGGAAACCATGTTGAAAAGAAGTTGCAATTATTTTGCACTCATTGCCATAAGCAGGATCATATTGCATACAAGTGTTGGACTTTGCATCCAACAAGTCATCCATGATATTTGAAAAAGGTGGAGAGAGATTTTGGCAAGAATGGAATATAGGATTCCATAATTGATGTGGGTCAGGATGATACACATGATGAAGTGCAGCTAAAAGAAGCATCGTTGAAATGGTTTGGAAAGATATAGTTAAATTTCTTAACCAATTAAGGCCTTGCATTTATTTTGATAATTGATGCAAATCTTTCCTTATTGATGCATTTCCTTGTTATTTGGGATGCATTTCTTTTCTCTTGAAAGTATGTTGCATATCGCATGAAGCAAGATGCTGGAAAAGTAGAGTTATGTTGACTCACTTAGATGCAACAATGATGGCAATTTGCAACTACAAATTTGCATGCATGATTTCATTCTTCAACATGCATGTTTATGCCAAGAAGGTGTTTGAAAGTGGAGTATGTTGACTCACTTTATTGCAACAAATTTGGTCATTTTAGCTCTTTAAGTACTCGTACATACCAATGGGATTCTCTTACTTGTGATTGTACTTGTGAGAGAGTTGAGAATTGTTATACATGCATGAGAGTTTGTGTGTGAACAATGAAATTGTTAATAGTTTCATTGTGCTTGAACAAGCATGAGTGATTGACTTGTGTTGGTTGATTGCTTTGTTAACATGTATGTTGTCAACTTGAGAATGTTGATCATTTGCACATGCATGAGTGTTGTCTTGTGTGGTCGATTGATTGTTACATGTATGTTATATCGACTTGGAAGAGTTTATTTTTTCTCCAAAGATGAAAGAGAGATGTGATGAATTGTGTCATGAGAATGTGGAATTCTTGTTGTAAATAGTCAAGTTTTCATACATGTTTTTGCTTGACTTGAAATTCAGTTGTTTGAAGAAGCATGTTTTATCGACTTTTGTTTAGTCGATAGTTTATACACCAATATGTAAGAGTACATGGAAATGTTCACATGATGTGACATTTGTTTCTTTGAAGAAGCAAAAGGAAGAGGTCGTCAAGTTATATTCTTGCATGAGTGTTTTTCAAGGTTAATGGTGTTTCTTGTGACAAGATGTCGCAGGAATTTGGAAGGTCTACACTTGAGCAAGAGGCTCATGATTAGCCTTTAGTATCTAATCATAACATGAGAAGCATGTTAATACTGGAGGATGATGGAATCAAGAAGTGAAAGTGGACAAAAATGCCAAAAGAATTTATAGCCCTTGTAAAATATCAAATGGTCTACAATGTGATTTGATATGTTGATGCCAAGAAGCAAAAGATATGGTGAATGCATTCTTCCAGATGTGGAATTTGGAACCATGGAGGTAAAATAATGGTCATTTCTTTTCTTGTTATTACTGATATTGGAACTCATTGTTTTAGTTCACTTAGATGGGCTTAACTTGGAAAAGTGGTTTCCAAGGAGAAGCTTGCATCGAATGCATGTGTTGCAAAGGAGGAACATGATTCTCAGTGGGAAGGCCATTAGTCAGCTTTCCAAGTATTGAGGGATCACTTTGGTACAACAGGGTAATCAGCAAGCAGCTAGCAAGTGTTGGATTGGGTCAACCACAAAAGGAGAACATTGGTTGAAGTGCCAAGCCATTTACAAGGTAAGGCATGTCAGTGAACCCAAGTGGTTTTCAGGGGGATTTTTCCAAGTAGAATCAATTGATAAAACTTGGGAAGGAGAAGAGTATTTGACTCTCATCAGATAACCAACTTTTGTGGGTCCAAAATCCTGTTAGTGGGAAGGAGTGATCAGAATCTCGATTAGGGGAAAAAATTAGCTCAAAAATAAAAGTTCTCAATATGCCTCGAAACATGAATGACCACGTCTGTCTCGATGATACGATCCCAACGAAACTCATTTCACTCCAAACTAAGCTCATATGAGGAATATATCACATTTTGTTCGCTTTGCCAAACAGAAGAATTTTTGCAAAAAAAAGTATAGTCAGTGCACAGTCAGCAGTCCATACTACTGACATGGTAGGTGACTGGGAAGGTCTACAGGTTGGTCAATGTCCAATTAGGACTCGCCAAGTGGCATATTTCTATTGGTATGCAGGTTGGTGATTTGGAGCGATTCTATTGGTCAGAGGTGGACCAATAAGGAGGGGACAAGTGGCAAGCCTGTAGGCCGCCACATGTCCCTCCCCAAAGCTCGGGCTGGGCATTGGCATGCAGTGTAAAATTTATGGGTAGTTTGGCGGAGTCGTACACACGACCTCACCCGAACAAACTCTGTGACTTACCACTATACCACTGCTTCAATTCTTAACAAACTATGGTTTTAATGCGTATTCATTGTGTTAACTATTAATGGTTGGGGGCAAGAGGGATCCAACCAGCAGGCCATCCCCCTCCCATGTAATCACTCGAATTAATCGCTAGCTAATGATTTTCCATAACCTCCTGCCAATGCAACCCTTAACCGCTAACATTCACCTAACTGCATGTGGCCACACCATGTCAAACCGCCAGACTAACAGTTAGCCTAACCGCGCAATTAGCACTAACCAACAATTAACGCATAATTAATCCCTCTTAACCAATAGTTAATTGCATAGTTAACTTGGTGGAGAAGTTGGTGGTTCGATAAATTTGGAGATTTCTCCATTTTTTGCGGGACTAAGTGGAGTTCTCTAGTTTTAGAGGAGTTTTCTAGGGGAAACTGTTTCTGCCATAAATTCTACAAAATTTGACCAAATTTGGACCATAAAAAGGAATTCCTAGATGATTTTGATGTTCTAAGCACATTGAAGAAGGTTTCAGGAGCAATAGAGCATTGTAAACATCTATTTTTCCATATTGAGCTAATACAGAGGCCCAAGCCATGGAAGCCGGACCAAGGAGATGTAGCCTAGGAGGGGTGAACTCCTTTATCAAAACATTGTGTTAAGTGTTCATTTTGATGGTTTGTTGTTCATTTGCTTACTATTGTTCAGAACTTGATTTTCATGTTATTTTGCTCATGATTTTAACATAAAAATTGAAAATTTTACATGTTATCATTCAAAAACACCATAGAGGAAACCTATGCACATGAAGCAAATGATAGCAATTGTTTTTAATTTTTAAGTTGAAATTAGCATAGCAAAACTAAAATTCAACAACAGGTCACTTGGTGCAGAGGAAGGTGCACCAAACCAATTCCACAGCCAAAAATCAACAAGATATGTATACTAAAGCTAGCGCTCAACTAAAATATTGGAAGACAGTTGGCAGGGCTAAAAGGATAAAGATAAAACACATGTAAGATAAAATCATACATTTGGCCACATATACTAAATTTTATAAGAAATATAAGTTATTGGAAGAAAATATCACATCAATTGCCTCTATGAGAAATCAACTTACAATATAGGCACACACCCTATGTAGACTGTAGAGCTAGCAACAATAGAAAAGGAGGGTCAAGAATTAAAAATAAAACTACATAAGGCCCTCCCGAAGAAAAAATAATATCGAGATTGCATCATGCTAGTAGAAATGTATATCCAAGGGATAAAAGAGAAAATAGATGAGACCACGTAGTCTCAAGAAACTATTGATATATTAATAGGGCAAGTAGAATCACTAACAATGTTTGAAGATATGAATATGTCGCAACCCTTGCTCATAACTAGAGATGAATAATTAAAGGCTAATGAAAAAGAAATCAAAAGGACCAAGATATAAATGTATCGAGTCCAGGAGCTTGGTCAAAATTTTGAGGCCAAGTTAGATGTTTTCAGAAGAAAACACCCCAACAAATCTTCTTTCAAATATGTTAGAAGGAATATTATGGCAAAATCCATGAAGCTAGTACAAATGCATTTGGGGCACCTAGAGTTGATCCAAGCAAAGGTAAGTTGTTAGGCTAGCTCAAAGAGAAATGAATGCACTCAACAGGGCCATTAGGGAAAATCAAGCTAAAGCCTAAACAATTATAAATTATCTTAACCACATGTCCAAAGAATAAGTTACAAAGGCATATTTGGATAGATCGTGTCTAGTTGCTAGGGCTAATCAACTAAACAGGAAGCAAAAATTGATAGCAATGGTGGAGAAGAAAGCATAAGCCATGGTGAATGAGGTACAAGATTTTAAAAGTAGATGTGAATTGTTATACAATAGGAATTTCCCACCTTTCTTTGATGGGCATGATGATGCGCACACCAAAGAAACCCTCATGAATAGTCTGAATGCTATTAAAGAAGACCAAAAATGCTTTAGATAATATGATCATCCTTTACAAGGAAAGGATATCGTGAACTTATATGAATATCATTTTCAACCCTTCTTCATTCTAAAGAACATATTTAAATAATTAGGAAAAGTGGATTACAATCCAATAGCAACTTTTGAAGGATACATCTTGGATGCATGGGCATGTGACATTCCAATGGGTAATAAATGGAAAAACATGTCATGTTTGTACAAGTTATATATTCAAAAGGGATTTTCACCAATATCATAGGAGACATCCATAAATGCAGGCTCCAACTCAGCATCTCAACCATAGTAACAAGCACAACAACAAGTGTGACTTCAACAGTTAGCATCGACGTCGACGTGACCAACAACAACATCAACAACCTAGCCCAAGTAGCACCCAACTCAAGAAACACCAAGAAAAGAGAGAGAGAGCCCAATGCACAACCAAGGGAGAGAATGAAGATTAATTATTGCTAAATCTAAAGGGACCCACTCTATAACTGACATATATTTCAGGAATGTTCTAGAAGAAGTTAGTTATACTACAACTTGTAATTTGGTAAAGGATATTGGTGGTTTTTCAAATACCCCTAGTGGTTTAGGGTGAGGTATTTGTTCTTGAGTGCTTGTATACAGGTCACATTTTTGTATTTTGAACAGGGAGAAATTCTAGCTGCAAGGTAACTCTCTCATTTTTTTTTGGAATTGTTGGGAGGTTTTGAAGCTATTCAGAGAAGGAATTCTGCAATAAATCTTGGGCTATCTATCTTCTTTTCATGTAATTTCATGTACCCACCTCATTTTTGAAACTTTGCTACATATGAATACAATTTTATGCAATTTTCATGGCATTTTGTGTTGTAAACTTGTTCTATTATTATGATGGTATAGAATTGTTAAATTGAAGTGAATTATGGCATCAATATGATGGCTTACTTTAGTTTTGCAAAATTTATCAAGGTTGTTTGAAGAGTATCTTGACTTCTTTGATAGGTTTTACAAGGGTTTTAAAAGAAATGGAAAATTTCAAGAATATTGTGTTTTCTAGTAGTTGAATTCTTAATTTTTCAACTACCCAATAGATTTTGACAGGCTTAAAGGAATTCTTAATTGTTCCTTTAAACTTGTCGAGATTTGTTCTCCATTTTTCCCACCTTTAATTTTTCAAAACCACTCATGTCAAACCCAAGGTTCATGAATTCTACAACTTGTGATTAGTGGAAATGCAACCCAACAAAATTTTACTAATGGCTGATATTTTTTCCCTCAACCATGATTCTCAAAATAGACTCGCAATTTAACATAAATACAAGTTAAATTTGGATATGGTTCAGGTATGATTTTGGTAATTTATTTGAATACGCGTGATGAATGTTGAATGTAGATGGCATACAAATTTTCAAGGTTATATTAATACCAATAACTAATGTATTTATTTTTGTTTAACATAGAAATAGATACACATGAAAAGAGACTTAGATATTGATTCAATGGTTGTGATAGTTCTTCATGTTACTTTGTTTTCTTATGACACTTTATAGGAGAAACTAAAGTACATGATCCTTGAATTGCAACTCAAATTTTGAAACAATAATTTGATTCAAAATAGAACAACATAGTCATTTCATAACCACGTCTTCACAAGAAAGATATTAATATACTCTCTTATTTGCTACATCCTTCATACATCAATATTTGCTCATTACAGTTTTAGGTGAAGAATGAATTAACTAGAACATTGAGCCTAGAAGTCATAGAAATATGCTTAGCAATATCAGAAATAATGATAGATTAATTTATGTGCTTATTTAAATAGAATATCATTAATAGAAAAATAAATTAAGACTACACTTAAATGTTCCCATGCTCTACACTACAACATAGTGTAGTGTGTCCTTGGGGCCCCAACATCTCGCGGCATTGTTGTAGGAGTAAGAATGACATTTTATCAGACTTTGTAGGTTGGAAAAATCTGAAATCATTCACTTTTCTTTCCACCTAGTGATTCCACTGTTCATGATTTACATCACTTCCGAATACATTATAGTCATCATACTCACCAATTTTTACAAATACAATCGATTGTGAACTTCAGTGAACTCGTTGTACATATTCATGTTAGCTTTGGTCATCATATTAATACACATTCCATAATATCCCCATCCTCACTCTAGCTTGATCAAAGGGTAATACCTAAAGCAACCCAGATCAGAATCTAATGCTCCCCGTTTTTAACCCTGAATGTTTCATTTAAATTTCTAAGAAACAAAAAGAAACACCCCAAACCTAATCTTTAGAGAGTCTAGTAACTGACACCACACATCAACCCTTTTCATCCATAATCACCCAAGTACATTGCTCAAAATTTATCTGGAAAATTACCAGTACTCGAAAATTACGAATTACTTATCTGTACATACAACTCTAAAAATCCTCCCTTGTCTATGCCCTGTGTGACTCCGTAACTATAGAAAGAGTTATGTCTCCAATATCATCCATCTCCAGATACGTAATTTTACAGCACATCATGGCTGGATAAGGCCAACCTTGTAACCAAAAGAATCAACCCAACCAACATTTGACCTAGGTAGCATGCCTATACACTCCATTATCTTTACCCCTAGGTATTACATGACATGCCTGAGAACTATTTGAATTTGTTACCTAGATTTGGTGGCGAGAAGAAACAAACCACTAAAGAACATTTCAGCACATTTCAAGATTTTACTGCAACTTTAAGGTAGAGGATGAGGATGCTTTCATGAGGATATTCGGAAAAACCCTTGAATGAGATGTATGAAAGTGGTTTCTTACCCTTCCTTCCAACTCATTACACTCATGGGATGACTTGGAAAGAAGATTTTGTGCCTAGTGGGGTGAGAAACGGCTTTCAATACTATCTCATTGAGTTCTTGGCATTGGAAAATAAGTCATCTGAGTACATAGAATAATTCACTAAGAAATTCAATAATCTCTACAACAAGATCCAAAATTAAATCAAACCCACTCCCATTTCTGCCATGTTTAATTACACAATATATTTCAAACCTAATTTCTATATCATGCTAAGGGAAAGGAGACCAAGAAACTTGACCGACATGCAATCAGACGCAGTCCGGATAGAAGAAAATTTAATTGAGGTAGGAAAACTAAGGAGAGTGGAAGCTACAAATGAGAATTATGACATTAAGAAAGAAAAGGGAAGAAATAAGGATAGAGGCCAAAACAAAATAAAATATGAAACTGATCTTCCTATTTATAATAAAGACTCATCTGAAGAAAGGATTGAAAAAATGAATAGGATAAACATAAATCTGTCAAAAAAAATTGTGAAGCTTGAGGCAAGACGGCCAAGCAAGAATCCAAACTAGCCACCTCATAATCCCACTTTTATCCATAGGCTATTCAATCTGCAACAGATGAATAGGGAAAAAAGGCCTGGAGAACAACAAATACAACCTTCCATGAGTAGGGATCTCAACATGCAGATGGATAAATATCCTGAAGAGTAAATACAAGATGAATATATAAATTTTGTATGATATCAAAATCCCACCTTATATATCATTGAAACCAACTACATGAAATCTTTTGCAACACAAGAGGGCTATGGGCCATATGATGATTATGAGATCTCGCCTTCATAATATTAAAGGATTGTTGACTTAGTGATGGCGGAACTCGGTAGGAATTATGATTTATGACCCAAGATGGGTACGCTAGATAGGGTGAGTGACCAAAATATGCCCTCACCACCATTACCCGATTCTGGGCCAACTCAAGATACTAGTCTCCTACATCCCATAGTCTCAAAGAAAACACAAGGGTTACTAGTTAAGAAAGGGAAGAATAACTAGGGTCAAATTCGAAACTCAACTCAAGAATCTGAGGAGTCAAAGGACCCTTTCCCCTCCCAACTACCAACTCAACCATCCAAGGAAGATGATTGAAGCATAAATTCACTTTTCAAATTTGAACAGGATTTAAGCAAGATAAAAGTCCCCATTCCTCCATTAGAATGAGCTCGAATTCTGATGTACCAACAACTTACAGAAAATTATGAACCCCTATAAGAAAATCTCTCACAATGTCACTTGAAGCATCCAAGAATATCATCCTCGTGTGGAATTTCAACCTCACATAGAGGAGTAAGATGACGATAGTCCTCGTTTTTACATCACCATGAATGTCCACAACAATTTGCTTCACAATTGTATGTTGGATTCAGGAGCATCCCACAACCTCATCACCAAGTCAGTCATGGTCGAGTTAGGATTGGATATTACTAAACCATACCATGACCTTTATTATTTTGACTCTAGAAGGGTAAATTTCCCTAGACTCATCAAGGATTTGGTGGTACACCTTACCCAAATACCAAACAAGAGCTTGGTTATGGATACAGTGGTAGCTAACAACCTGACTTCATATGGCATCTCACTTTCTAGGTCATGGGATGTGAAATTAGTCGGTACTCTATAGATGGATTTATTAGATGCTACCATACTTGTTTTTTGAGGTAAAGAAGGAATATTGTATTGAGATACCAAACTTTTGTATGTCATAAGTGATGTTAAGAAATCCAAGAACTTACCTATTTACATTGTAAAAGATTCGATGGACTGTTATAGTCTATCTATGAATCTTGAGGCCTTGATTGAAGCTGATTCACCTCTCACCAAACTAGAACATTCACACAAACCATACTTAGTATGGAAACTATTCTTTGGCGGAGCATACTCTAAAGAAGTAATAGGAGCGAGAGTGGTCCTAATACCGCTCACGGGCCATAACATCTCGCTATCCTTCAAACTAGAATTTGATGCCACCAACAATGTCATTGAATATGGATCCTAGGGCTAGAAACAACCCAACAAATGGGAGTAAAAAACATTGCAGCTTTTGGTGATTCAAAATTAATAATGTTTCAAATAAGGAACATTTATACTACGAAACATCCTTCAATGAGATTGTATGGCAATGTCATATGGGATATTTTTGAAAATTATTTTGAGACATTTAACAACACAATTATTTGTAGGGAAGACAATCAATTTGTAGATGCAATGAAAATAGCAGCTAGCACTTTAAAGCCACCTCCCAAGCCAAAGTTAAAATACAAAATTGAAATGCAATACAAGCTCTCTGTCTGAGATAACATTAAACATTGGCTGGTTTTTTAAGATGACCAACAACTAAGAATATTTATCAAACTAGTGGATGAATTTTCTATAATTAATATCAATTTTAAGAGAGAATTACCTAAGAGAGATCAAGAAGAAGAAGATATACATGACGATAATGACAATATTTTGATCCAAGTTGGGGGTCACAAAGTGATCCAACTCAAAAATAATTTCATCCCTAAAGGATTGGTCCGAATGGAATATATTTATGATCATAACAACATTCCCACCAAATTGGTTTTCCTACCAATAGACGAAAATGTTGAAGAACACAATCTCAGTACAGAAGAGAACCCACAAAAAGGTAAAATTCACCAAGTATTTGCAACCCTCATGCAAAAATAGGTGCGTTGATTTTTAAAGGATTTTTTTGATGGAGTTATGAATATTTAAAAACTTATAATACTTCTATTATTACACATAGAATACCATTGAAGGAAAATTCTAAGCCTTTTGTACAAAAACTGAAAAGGTTCAATTCAATTCTACTATCGACAATTGAGAAAGAAATCAAAATGTTGCTAGATAAAAAGATTATCATGACACTAAGATACTCTTAATGGGTGGAAAATTTAGTACCATTTAGTAAAAAGTATGGTGACATCGGGTTGTGTGTTGACTTCAGGAATTTGAATAGATGTTCTTTGAAAGATAATTATCCACTTCCCAAGATGGATCACTTGCTGCACAAAGTGATAGGAGCCTTAAGAATATCAATGATGGATGGATTTTAGGCTGCAATTAGATAGCGACGCACCTAGAGGATAGAGATAAGACTGCATTCAAAACACCATGGGGCACATTCATGTGTGATAAAATTTCTTTTGGACTGATGAACGCAGGAGCCACTTTTCAAAGAGCTATGCATATTGCATTTGTTAGCAAGAGGGAGAAGTTCATAGTCATCTATCTGGATGACATGATTGTCTTTTCAAAATCAGATGAATATCATTTAGAGCACTGAGGAAACCTTCCTAATGTGCAGAAAATTTAGCCTGGCATTGAATCCCATCAAATCATGTTTCACTTTGCAAGATGGAAAGTTGTTAAGACATATATTTTCCAAAGAAGGTGTCAAAATAGAATTAAAGTGAGTAGAAGTTATATCAAAGATTGAACTACCTAAAAATAAAAAGGAAGTCCAATCATTCTTGGGAAATATCATCTTTCTGCGCAAGTTCATTGCAAACTCTACAGAGCTCTTGAAGCACATAATGGGCATGCTAAAGAAGAAAAGTGATGTGAGATGGAATCTATAAGCATGAGTATCATTTGAATAGATCAAGAAAGAAATCATGGAGGCACCAATCCTTGCGAATCTAGACATTTTAGAGGAGTTCCAGATCTTCTCTTTTGCTCCTGAACACACCATTTCCACAATCCTCCTACAAAAGAATGAATAGGGATACAAGCAACCCATTGCATTTTTTAATTGTGCCTTAAGAGATGCGGAGCTGAAATACATCATTCTAGATAAGTAGACATACATTATGGTAAAGGCAATAAAAGAATTCCAAGAATATGTATTACATTCCATAATAATAACATATGTCCCATTAGCAGCAGTGAAAGAGAGACTCCCACAACATCATAGAGATGGCAGACATGTGGCGGTGAAAGTGGATAATAAAGTTTCAAGAGTATGACATGGAAATCAAGCCCACAACGCTTTTCAAGGGCTAGGGATTAGCTAAATTACTCATAGAATCGAATCATGCAGCATTAGAAATTTGCATTGATGAAGATCTTTGTAACATTGGCAGAGACGAG
This sequence comes from Pinus tabuliformis, assembly GCA_031772625.1. Classification (NCBI taxonomy): domain Eukaryota; kingdom Viridiplantae; phylum Streptophyta; class Pinopsida; order Pinales; family Pinaceae; genus Pinus; species Pinus tabuliformis. Next base: position 1,883,236,882 of record CM062816.1, on the reverse strand, counting down.
AATCAAAACAACCTCTTTCTTTAGACAAAGAGAATCCAAAAGATCCTCTTCATCCCAGAAGAGAGAATCCACAAGAACCTCTCATTCCAGTAGGAAGGAATCCATAAGAACCCTTCCCACTAGATCAAAGGAAACCATGGGAGCCCTTCCTGAAGGTCCTTTCAAAGTTCCAAAGCTCCTTATGGTATCAAAATATCATCTTTTTCTTGCTGAACTTATAATGTCCACCTAAAATTCCTTATGGAAAGTGCAGGACTATGAAGTTGAGGGAAATCAAGTACTACATTTTGGATGAAGGCTTATATTTGAAAGATCATGTCAGTACCTTACTTATTTGTGTTACTAAAGACCAAGTACAAGAGATCATTTCGGAATTCCATTGAGGTGTGTGAGGAGGAAATCAGGCATGGAAGGTCACGACATACAAAATTTTGAGAGGAGAATGTTATTAGCCGTCCCTTTTTAAGGACACAAATGTTGATGTCAGGGATTGCCTAGAATGTCATAAGTTTGCACGAAAATCAAAGCTTAGGTCTCTACCATTAAAACCAATCAAAGTTTAAGCTCCATTCCAACAATGGAGATTGGATTTTATTGGAGAGATATATCCAAACTCAACCACAAATACATTCTCACAACCATTGACTATTTCAGTAAATGTGTAGAAGTTTTTCAAACCCACAAGGTCGACGAGAAAGTCATCATTTCTTTCGTGGAAGAAAAAATTCTCTCTCGATTTGGATGTCCCAGAAGGGTTTTGACAAATAATGCCTAGGCATTCAAGTATTTTAAGATGATGCAATTATGTCAATATTATTACATAGAACTAGTACATTCATGACATATTATCCTTAGGGAAATGGATTGGCAGAATCATAAACAAAAACCTAATGAGAATCATCAAGAGAATGCTGGATAAGAATAAAAAGAGTTTTGATGCAAATCTCAAGTATTCACTTTGGGTGGATATAATCAACACTAATAGAGCTATCGACAACTCCCCTTATCAACTGGTGAACAAATAAAACATCATCTTTCCTATGAATCTTACCCTAACTGTTATGAAGCTGCTACAAAAGGAGGAGCCATATACTATCCCAATGTAGAAGATAATTGATCAGATAATAAAGGTTCAAAAATAAATAGAAGAGGCCCTAAGCAAAACCAAAACTTACCAATAGAAGATGAAAGTTGTACTTGATAAGAGGGCAAGGGAATGAGATGTACAAGCTACAGATTTGGTACTGAAGTGGGACTCAATCTGAGCGAACAAAGGCAAGCATGGAAAGTTTGACAATCTCCATATGGGCCCATTCCGAGTACAAGAGGTTTTGGATTATAATACTTACAATTTGGAAACCTTGGATGGAGATGTCCTTGGAAACCTTGTAAATGACAAGTTTCTAAATAAGTTCTTCACCTAAATGTTATATCTTCATGGTAAAAGAAAAAAGTAATAATTTTGTTTTATTTTCCAGAGATGTTTGGGTAGTATTTCAACTCTTAGTTTCCAATAAATTCATGAGAAGAGAGAAAAGCTCATTCAAAAATACTCCAAAACCCAATGAAAAAAGGCACTAGAACTACAAGGTCTCAACCGACCATAAGGGCATGTTGTCTCAACATACCTCTCTAATTTTGACCATTTTCTCTAAAGGATCTATCTCAAACTAGCATTGGTGGGGTGCGAGGCTCGAATCCTCTCCACAAAAGGAAACCCACATTGCCAAGCAGGCATCATCGTGGATGCTAGTACAGGCTCCCGTCATCATAGGCATGCTATCGTGCCACACTACACTACAGGCATCACTAGGTGCACGTTGGCGCGTGGTCATAGCCGTAACACCACTTGCACAATGGCATGGGTATGTAACAACGCAGGCGCCAGAGGCAACGACATCAGCACTTGCGTCCCAGCAGATCCAATAGTTAGGATGCCCAACCATTAGACGACGTATATCTCTTAATGTCATAAAGTTGCACAATCAATAATCCCATGGAGGGATGCAAAAGAGGACACATGTCAGCCCCTCGTCGCCTTTGCACCACTCCACAAAATTGAAATGCCAAGAGCTTGATAATGTGAAATGTTGCCACGTGGCCCTCCGTAGTCAGCCTTCTCACCACCTCTGCACACGAGATATGTCCCGCATGCAGTCTAGTCATCGGCCACGCGTCTGCTCCACTTACCGAATCAACTTTCACATGTTCGGCCCCACCTATTGCGCATGTCAACATGACATCATCGAAGCTCTCGACAAACCTGCACGAAGATAGATCTAACAACGACATGGACATTTCATCCAATGGTTGTTGGAGATCCACGTCACGGAGTTTCACAGTCAATAACGTGATGCAGGGGTGCGATAGGCGTTATGTGTCACCTCCTCGTGCACTCAACACGCCCCCGGCATTTTTAAGTGTTGGCCCCCCCGACCTTGCAAAATGCTGACACGGGGCTCCTCCACATAGGCTTCCCACGTCCAACTGCCACACCTATCATGTTGGAACATGCCCTGCCACATCTGCCTAGTCGCCATACACAGTCAACCCTCGACATGGCAGGCCCCATGTCACGATGATGTCACATATTTTCCACCCAATTAGAAGCTACCACGTGTCCACATCAATTTGTTTTTAATAAAAGCTGAATTATCACAATGTTCTGTCATTTTTCTCGAGTTGTCTCACTGTTCTCGGTGTACCCACTTGAAGAATTGGCTCATATCCGTGAACCTTCAAGCGCTAATTTACGAATTTAAATAGTCATTCCTATTTCTACTCCAGTCTCGACCTTTCGGAGGCCATTTCCATGATAAAACCTCTAAAACTCGATATCTAGAGCTAAAACCCACATGGCCCTCGAGAAACCACATTTGAACAAGAAACCTTGATTCCTCATAAGTAAATCCAGTGGAAAAGCGAGACTGGTCTAGTAAGGGAGGTCGTGAACAGATTCTCACTAAAATCCTTTTGACTTCAGCTCAAAATTTGTTCATGAAACCCCAATCCCACCTTCCTGCATGCACTGGTTCCTTTGACTTCATAAATTTTGAAAGACACTCCCTCCTATTATTGGCCATTCTATTTTCTCCAAGTGGTGCATCCTTACTGGCTTCTTGGATCATCTATGCATCTTACATTTCGCCCCGTCATCTTTTTCTAGTCAATTAGTTTGTTCCAGCAAGTTCACCAATTTTCAATGGCATCTTCATGAACTAAAGTTTTGTTAATGTTCAAACCAAAGGAAAGGATAAGGAACCTAACATTATGGACAAACATGCTAACATTTGAGATTCAATATTAACCACACATGATATGAGATCCAATATTAACCACACATGATATAAAGGCTACTATATAGGTAGTGTTAAACACCAGTGAAGTGCTAAAACATGACAACAACATGCATGCATCTGGTCTAGTCTTCAAACTCCTTCTAGTTTTCCATTTCCTAGAAATGGTGACCCGGTGTATTGGAAGATACTTACCGGACAAAAGGATAATTGTATCATCTGAAGACAAAAAGGAAATAATTAAAGTAACTTTGGAAGCCATTTCCGCCATGTTCTCATTTTTGGTTTCAAAGTTTAAATAAAGAAGAGACCGAAGAGAAGTGGACAAACTAGCACCAGATGTCCAACAACAAGTAATCAATAGTTGTCTCCAAAAGGGAATGGTGACTCCTTCTGGTTACCTTCCTTATCATATCTAAATTTTTGAACCTATGTCAGTAGTATCTTTCTCCATGATTGCCCAATTCCCAGGTCTTGACACTAATATCTTTCTAACTAAAGCTATCCTAGGTCTCTTGGTGTCTTTGCATGACCCATCTACCAAAACCTGTACCTAGTTTGATTTTCCTTAGTTCCTCTTAAATGAAATATGTTCCCTAATGATAGAGTTCAAGGAAGGGAAAATCCCTCTGTTACCAAACCTATTTTGTCCACTCATTCATTCATCATAAACATCCCTACCTTGACCATCTTAAGCTCGAGATGGAAGATGAACATAAAGACATACTACTGGTTTATCAATGGTTGCCCATGGACTGTAAGGTGGAAGTTAGCCAAGGTATCTTTGATTACATTTCTGCCTTCATGTAGTTGTATACACCTTTTTGCATGGTCAACCTATTCCTAGAGTCCATGCCTTCCATAGGGAAAGACTCCAATTCACCCTAGATACCCAAGTCAATGAGTGATACCTTTTCAAGGACTACACAGTGATCATAGTATATGGTTTTGAAGGACACCTGTATCAACTTCTTGCACTCCTCACACCTCTTATATTTACTTTGGAATACATCTAGTAGAAATTAGCCAACAAGAAGGTGCACTTCATCTCAAAGAAGGCAAAAGTTACATTCCATATTTCCCATAATGTGGGACCTTTTGTGTGAATTCAAGGAATTCCATAGAGACCCTAGAGAATATATTAAAAAGTTTCAACTTCCTGAAAGTTGGAGCTTGGAGATATGACCCACAAAATATTATATATGAGTTGAGAAAGGATAAGGATCAAGAAAATTATAAGCATTATCCAAATCCTATTGTATAGGTGTGTGTGAACGAGGCTGCCTGGGAAGAGGTCAAGGCCATTCTACATCTTACTGAGTAAGAGTTTTCTTAGTTATCTGGGAAGAAGCGAGGCACTTGTGAGCCCATGGAGGTGGATGGAGGAGAACAGCTAGGCTCAAAGAAAGTTAGGACATGTAAGGTGCCCGGGGATGAAGACGATGAAGAGATAGAGTCCCAAAATCTGATTTTATATAACAATCAACTAACCACCCCCTCAAAGAAAGAATTTAAAGTGGAATCCTGGTCTTCCGCCATGTCAGAATAAGAGGCAACAAAATCAAGAGATGATCTGAACTTATGCAGGAACACAACAAAATACAAATATGAACATAAACACAGAGATGCAACAGAAATAGAACTTCATTTCCTTAATATCAAAGAACTGAAAATATGCTTATATATAGAACTTTGGATCATTTTTGTATAGTTGTGGCCATTCACAGGTCTCATGGCTACAAGAGTTGAGAACAGTCGCCAGTGCCGCAATTGGGGGCCGATTGAGGCAGTCTGCAACATGATTGTTGCTGCCCTTTTTGTATTTAATATTCAAGTGGAATTGTTGTAGATATGTAGACCACTTTGGATGGCGATCATTCTGCAACTTCCCCTATGTCTGTATAATCTGAAGAGGTTGGTGGTTGGTGTGGATGACCGTCTCCTTCCCCGGAATGTAATGCTTCGATTGTCAGAGATCTTGCACGATGGAATACATCTATTTATCATAGGTGGGGTGGTTCTGAATTGTGTCGAAAAGTGTATCACTATGATAGGCCACTAGATGCCCGTGCTGGGTGAGGACTGCAGGAATCAGATTGATCGAATGCTTGACCTGACAGTGTAAGGGTAACCCTTTGGGTGAGGAGAAGATGTCCTTGTATTCTTCCATGACCATATACACCTGATTTTGCTGTGTGGAGGAACCTTTCACTAGGGCCATGGATGTGGCCACGATTTTCCCCTTACTTTGAGAGCAAACCAAAAAGAAGACAAATTTCCCAGTCTAGGAGATGATCTTATTGTAGTTCTTAGCAGAGACCAAAGAGATGGCGGTAGGCGAGGCTATCTCCAGTATCCTGTATAACTTATTACCCAAAGAAATAATAACAGTGCGAGGCTTCAACTCATATGAAACATGACGCTTCCATAAGTATGGTTGGCCTAATAATACCTCACAAACTTAAAGAGGAGCAACATCACATAATACCTCATCCGTGAAGGGCTTGATACTATAGGGAAGGCGACATTGCTGGCTGAAGTGGAGATCTCTTCCTTGGTGAAGCTACCTGATAGTGTACAGATGCTGGTGTGGTGTGGTTGGTAGGCCCAACCGCTTCACGATCTCTGCTAAACTGAGGTTCTTTTGACTCCTGTTGTCGACAATGAATTGCAGTGAAAAACCCTTCATCCAAGTCTATGAGTGGAAGAGACCCTCCCCCTCCTCTGGATCTTCGAACTCAATCTACTAGATCTTGGTGGTGGCAACAGTGGTGTTGGGATCTGCATCAGTAATCTGCTTCCCTTTGTCATTCCCCTTGTCGGGTTCTGACTTAGAGTCAGAACATGCATCTGATTCTCAAGCCTTCATTTCAACCATTAGTGACTACTTGGCTCGACACTCACAATGGGGATCTTATGGAACTCACACCACCTTCCTATGTCCTTATTTGTCTTTGTGGTGTTGTTCTTTGCTTGCATATTAGACGGGTTGTTTTGGATTACCCTGCCTTCACTTTGTCCTTTGTTCTATAGTTTGGGGGCACCTTTCCCTTGCTTCATATTCATAGATCCAAAGTCTTGCTTCTTATGTTTAAACTTATGTTCGATCTTGACACTAGGCGATGCCAAGTAACGAGATGTCTAGGAACTCCATCTCATCTTGGATGTATTTGCGCAGACAACCGCGGTACTTGAGTCTAGATGTTGCTCAAAATCCTTGATACCCAACTTTGTGCGAAGGGTATGAAAAATATTTGTAAACTCTGACACGTCTTGGTCCCTTCCCTGCCATAGTGTGGTCCACTTTATGTACTTATATTCATAGCTCCCAATAGGGTATTACTGCTCCTTAATGACATCTCAGAAAGACTTCCAAGTGGGTGAGGATGAAAACAGTGAGGGTTCCCTCTTGTCCTTCTTCTCACACTAGGTTTCCCACCAATCCTTGATGTGGGGGGCATCTTTAAGGAGTGAAAAATTAATCTTTTCCATATTGGAAAAATCATGAACCGAAAAATACCCTTCCAAAATATTTAACCATCTATCTATGACGTCTGCATAGTCTCGCCTTCAAATACGTGAATATCAAAGTTTACTTGTACCTTAAAGAGAGTGGTGCCTCTAGAGTGACTGCCAGATGAAGATGCATTGGCTGTGGGCATCTGCCGAAGGATCTGGGCAAAGTTGTCCATCATCACCTTTCTCTGTCACTCGAGGGCTTCTTCGAGCAATATTTTGATGGGATCTCCTGCTCCCTCATCTTTCTTTTCTTCTACCATGGAAGACCGTCGGGTTTTGCGAGGCTGGTCCTACAAAGGTTCAACAGAGAAAGAGAAAGTGTAGACCCACTCTGATACCATTGATCCAAACTTATGTATGAATGCAACAAAATACAAATATGAACATAAACACAAAGATGCACTAGAAATAAAACTTCATTTCATTAATATTAAAGAACTAAAATATAGTTACATATAGAATGGAAATAAACTAGCTCGGGCAATGGTAGTTTATCTCTTATAAGAGATGTGGAGGCTACATGCCTCTGAACTGTGTTACAATAAGGCTTGAAGGCCTATTTATTGTTAAGAAACAATGGAAAATCCTAAACATCCAAAAACCTAACCCTAGGAGATGAAGCGCCAAAGCTATGGGCTTCATTTGGGTAAATTGGTACATCAACTTTTGGGGGTTGTAACTTTGGCATACGATCTCTATTTAACGCACAAAATACATCGTTAGAAATATATATCCAAGGACTACATCTTGCGAATACAAACATCAGGCAAAGACTCATGTTTTCCTATTTTTCCAAAAAGAAACGTCATTTAGGGTGTTAACTCAAAATCAGGCCCTGGAAGGCTGCTGACCAGGAAGACTTCAAGTAACTATTTCAGACCAATCTTTTGACTAAGGCTTAGCCTCCTTAGCCTGATAGGGCTCTCTCAAAGGGTTATTGATTTTGACTATTAATAAGATGGCTAACTCTCTTGAAATAACATTAACAAATATGAAGGCTGGACAAACATTACATAAGTTTCCATTGGGCTTATGGAGTCAATCAAACCTCAGTAAATAATGATATTGCTTTTACATAGAAGTCAGGGCATGTGACATTTAAATGTTCAAATGCAACTCTTATAAAACCACAGTTCATAGATGAGTACAGGAAGTCAGAGCAGCATAAGTGAATTCTGAGTGATTACTCATCTAAGCAACTGAAAAAAGACATGAAGGACAAAGTAGAATAACAAATCTTGAACATGGAAATGCTTTATGAATCCTGAGAAGAAAAGCATATAACTTATATTACTGAACTCTGTTCTTTAAATAAGCCAAAATAGCCCTCTGTTTTTATAAAATCTCCAACCCTTATTACATTTCTGCTTTTTCTATATATAGAGTTCCTATTCCACTGTATCGATATTCCTCCTCCAGCATGAGGGGAATTCGATAACTACCTCTAATGACACCTATCAACTGTTGACTGTAGTATTTAAGAGTTCTAAATCAACTAGGATTCTAACACCGTGTTACATGCATGATGGTTTTAATTAAGATGATTTCGTTCTCTGACATTTGGCTCTCTTCTGGCGGTGGTTGTGGTGGATGTTCAAGGCTCCATGTTGCTCTTCAATGTCGTATCTCTTTACCTCTGCTGAGAAACAGGAAACTGCCCCTGTTTTTATGCTTTTGGTTTCCTTTGACTCATCTTTTCAGCTCTTTCAAGTATCTCATCAATATCCACGTTCTCAATCGACAGAGTGGCAGCAATCTCCAACAAAAACAGGGCCACTATGGCCAGAAGATGCCATGACAACAACAATAAGTTTCTGCCCCTTATTGCAGTTCTCTGGAATACCACTAATAAAGTAAAGAGACCAAAATGGCGAAGCTTGATGACTGTATTGCCATCATCATAATATGCTATAGGATTCAAAGTATTGCAGGTTTCATAAGCTGCCTGTGCCACAAGAAGCGTTGAGTCCTCCTGCTTCTTGTACTTGAAATAGAGATCATCATCAACATGAAACCTGTTGCGTTGAGCCCACTGATTATAGGTTTCGGTTTCATTTCCAGTAGGCACAATCCAGCCCCTAGGGTGCCCCAAACTCTGAACTGATATGATGCCAAGCACATCTGCACACATATTGTAAAACAGAATACCAACCATATGCGCGGGGATTTCATATTAGAACCCTGTAAAGTGACAGAAGATATATCTGTATCCAGCTGATCTTGGAGCCAATCAACAACTATTTACCATTCAACCTGCTTCCGTAGAAGTAGCAAACGAGTGTCTGGGGATCGGGCAACCAGCTTCACAACACCAGCGCCACTAGCAGATTATGGTGCTATGGTGTTCCATCTCTAAAATTATGGTGTTTCATCTCTAAATGATGATTTATCACCCTTTTTCTTAGACCCGTTTTTGCCGAGAAATTGACTTCGTACTTTTCTAGCCCACCATTTCTTTTTATCTACTGTCTTAGTTGCGCTAGTGTTCAAGGTTGTAGCCGTCATGTGAAGATTGTCTTGGACCTTAATGTTTTCAAAATCTATAGCCTTGTCCAAAGTATGAACGCTTCGGCTTCTCCAGTCTTTCTGGATCTCAAATGGGTAATGCACTTCAAGGTGGCATCTCCCATCATCATCTGTAAACTTGGTTTTTGCTGTGTATATCCCACGAGCAAGAACTCCAGTTGGAGCAGTTTCTTCCTCCATGATATGTATATAAGGCTCCCGTCGTGGGCTAAAAGTTCCCAACATAACTTGTGTATGATCAACTTGAATTCTACCTTTCCAAACCGTGTTTGCATAGGCTAAACCAGAAACTATATTGTGCCGAACAACAAATGTAATCTTCAGACAGTAGCTGGAACCTTCCTTCAGAGTAAAGCATGCATTATTTGAAATTTTTTTTTTAAAGAGGCAACAGTAAAGTTATTTCTGGACGGCCTTTAGACATGATTCCCAGAGAAAGTACCGTAACATCTGGTTCCACGTTATCTTCAATTTTTTCTTTGCAACAAATGTTCACGCTGCTCTGGCCCAAATCGAGCATATTCCAAAATAACCTTGAAATACTTATGAAGATAATATTTCGGTGTTGTTCCATTTTTAGAAGTGCAAGAAAAACACCGATCAGATCGTCTACACAGAAATCATCCATTGTAGGGGCACTAGAATCTGAAGACGACGGATGATGGCAAAATTTCACAGCATACTGCAAAGCCTGTACAAGGAGAGTGGAAAACACCTGTTGAATTTCATCAATGGGGCATTTTAAAAGGTAATCAAATATCCAATTTGGTTGTTTCACCAATGCATAAATAAAACTCTGACAAGCAACAGGACTGTGTTCAAACATCCTACACAAGAGAACCTTCCAATGAGGCAAATCATCTCGGAGATTCTGATGTGTGTGCAGGTACACCCTGAATAAAAATTCAGTTACCAAAAATATATTCAACTTTGCAAACTCATCTTTAACGACATCAGTCAATATAACTCCTGCCCTTGTGCCACTTGGTCTCTCCACTTGCTGATTGATAAAACTTGAATCTATCAAATCAATGTTTGCTTCAACCAATTTCAAAAGGAACCGGAAATAGTCCTTATCCAAGAGATGCATCTCGTGTACAAATTTCAAATTTTCTTTCCACACACAAAGGTGAATTGATGGGGGCATCTCTATATAAGTATTCTTTTCTGTTGATTCCACTTGCTGGATCTCTTTCATCAACGCGTCTCCATCTTCATTTTTTATGCAAGAATTAGCACTTGGTGCAGGGGAATCCAAAAAGACCTCAGATCTTGCTCGTTCATACAGAAGCATATATGCACTATTTGGCTTATCATATTCTTGTGGAGAATTTGTTTTGAGGAAGTTGTCATAAACATCAACAGTAAATTTTCCTCCAAAGCAATCCTTTTCTAAATTTTTGAGATCATATGCTTGAACTTGCTTATCATCAAATGACATCCACCCTCCAGTTCCTGCTCTCCGACAATTGAGAAGACCATCTCCAGGGCGTTCCTTTATATATGAATAGTAATGCCCAGCAAATGCCGTTCCAGTGTGAACAACAACACCAACAAGATCATACTGAGAAAATGAATCTGGTATGGAAACACCAGGGACAATTCGATTGCCTTCACTAACAGTTGTATGCTCACTGCTAGCTTCTTTTGTTTTCCATGCCAGGTGTACCTTGCTCCAAAAATATTTCCCTTTGTTCTTCAAGATTGACCCATCGAATGATAATATGTAGCTACAGCAGTTTCGTAGCGCGCTACGAAACTGCTGTGCATTAGGCATCACCTACAGCAGTTTCGTAGCGCGCTACGAAACTGCTGTGTAATTTCAAAACACAGCTTTAAGACCAAAATTTAACCTTTTTGAGTCTTTCTTTTTATTTGAAATCTTTTCAGTGATAACATAGGGAAAATGGCTTCAAAAGTTCAGGACGTGAAAAGCTATCAAAAATAGTAAATTGAAGTGGAATAGGTAGGTGGACACCAATATCCACATGGATAAGCAAAGGTGTTGAAGCATGGACACATGTCAATTGTATATCAATTCGCAGAGATTGCCAGACAAGCCTCTAAAGGAAGGAGGACATCACAATAGAAGAAAATCAGTCTCTCCCTCCCACACATCTCAAGAGTTCTTTAGATTATGGGAAGGGCATTTTCAAGATGGTAGTGTTGCAATATAAAGTGGAGAACTCAACGTTTATGTCAGATTACCATGTACATCGAGTGTCTTTACATGAAGAAAATACCGCATATACCAATATCATGGACCTGAACTTGCAAGTGACACACTTGGTTCACAGGCAAATGCACCGAACAAATGGTGCAAGTAAAAAGTTGTAAGATATGCATACCAAAGCTAGTGCTCAACTGAAATATTGGAAGATGTTTAGCAAGGCTAACATAGATAAAACATATGGAAGATAAAATCACACATTTGGCCACATATAATATTTTAAAAAATATAAGGATCTGGTGGAAGAAAAGGACACCAAAATTTCCTCAATGAGAAATCAACTTAAAATCCCATAAGCACACCTTGTTCAAATTGTAGACCTAGCAAAAATAGAAATGGAGAGTCAATAATTAAACGTAAAACTACATCAAGCCATCCCAAAGAACAAACAATATCAAGATTGCATCACATTGCTGGAGATGCAGATCCAAGGTCTAAAACATAAGTCAAACGAGACCATGTAGACTCAGTAGACTCTTGATATATTAATAGGGTAGGTAGAATCCCTGACAATGTCTGAATATGAGAAGAAGTTACAAACCTTGCTCATATCTTGAGATTAAGAATTGAAGGATAAAGAAAAGGAAATCAAAGGGACCAAGAAATAAATGTATCGATCTCGGGAGCATGGTCAAAAGGTTGAGGTTGAGTTAGATGTTTTGAGAAGAAAACACCCTAGCAAATCAACTTTCAAATCTACTAGAAGGAATATTTGGAGAAAAATCACGAATCTAGCATAAAAGAATTAGTGTCACTCGGACTTGATCCAAGAAGAGATAGAAATTGTCAGGCTAGATCACATAGAAATAAATGTAGTAAAGAGTGCCATCAGGGAAACTCCAGGTAAATATGGAACAATTATAAACTATCTTAACCGCATGACCAAAGAAGAAGTTATAAAGGAAGAACTAGATAGATCCCGTCTATTGGCTTGGGTTGATCAGCTGAAGAGGAAGAAAAAATTGATAGCACTGGTGGAGAAGGAAGCAAAATGTGTTGGCTTGTAGGGGCTTGACCCAAGTTCAGAGATGATTTAGCCAAACAAACCTGGTACTACTGGCACTTTCGGCAACAATCCATGGAGCGCAGACTGAGGTCTCACCTGAAGTAGTATGGGAGGGTGCTAGAACCAGGTTTCTGCACCCTAGAGATGTCTGATGATTTTTAGTGGTCCGCAGATTTACCCTACGCGCACGTTGCTACACGCATCTATTAGTACCTCACAACCTGCGATGCTGCCTTCACGCAACCTTGCTGGAGGCGTGATCCATGTTATTATCCAATTCCTTACTATTAACTCAATGTTAGTCAATCACTCAGCTTATCAGTATGTGTCTAGTTATATTTAACAGTGTTCAGCATTCATATAAGTTCTTGCGATAAAGAAAATAATATAATTAAACACGAAAGAGCACAAGAGTAGATACACAAGATTTGGAATCAAAATTCTCTTTACTATTCTTCTTCCTTGGTTACAGCATCAACTCCGCCCTGCGCACTTAGTTGTAGGGGTCCGTGCACTCAGCTGTGAACTCTACTAGGCCTCTACGCACTCAGTTGCAGAGCCTCTTCCTACTACTACGACCCAAAGCACTTAGACCTTTACTCTATGCTTTCTAACTTTTCGAATCCATTCGTTTCTCTATGTATCTCCTCTTTTCTTTACAACTTAGAGCCTCGCTCTATTTATACAATCACATTGTCTGCAGACCATGGATAGGCCAACATTACATTACAAAACTTATGGCGGACAACCCTATGAATCAACATACATTTCGTGCTCCACGCCTGCAATTTGCGGAGTCTTACAACATTATTTCACCAGAACTTGGGCTTTGAGTCCCAAAACATGCTGTGGGGGGATTCCATGCCCAACAGGCCCCCAACACAAACATCATGACTCACTCTCGAGTCACTCTGTCGGCACAACGATCTTGGCATGGAGTCTCTCCAATTGTTCCCGTACGGTGCTGATGTCTGCAATGCACTAAGCTATTACTTGTTGAACATGTTGCATCCATTCTTTTGAGACCTTCGTGTCTGAATTGTGTCCTTACATCTGTACCGGCATCTGTTGCATATGTTTATAGTCTTGCGCCCTTGTCCGGCTCCTCGGGTTGTGAAGACTGTGCTTTGTCTGGTTAGTCAGATAGCCGACCCACCCGTGTAGGGCTTCAAGCGACTGCCATTTACTTTGCCTGGGAAGGGTTCTCCATTTAGTTTGACTAGCTAGACTACAACTTCGTTTGTGACCTCCTTAACCACGTATGGTCCCAGTCAGTGCATTCTGAATTTTCTCGGAAAATTTTCAAACTTACTGTCATACAAAAACACTAAGTCATTTACCTTTAAGGTGCGCAATTTGATATGGCGGTCGTGCGAGGCTTCTTCACGCTCCTTTTGTACCTGCCAATGAAATCCAGCCAAAAATCGTTCCTCCTCGAGTTTTTCCAATTGCGCGAGCCTTTCCTCTAGAGTTTCGCAGTTCGTCATCCCTGTGAGCGCTACTATTCGTAGACTAGGTATGATGTATTCCATCGGTATGACAGCTTCCACGCCATAAACTAATCAGAAAGGTGTCTGTCCCGTCAATTTCTTGCACATTGTCCTGTAAGCCCATAGTACTGTAGGTTTGCGCAGGTCCCAATCGTTTCACTGCGCATTGAACACCTTGATTAGCGTAGTCTCAAGTATTTTGTTGAATGCCTCTACTGTCCCATTAGATTGTGGGTGGTACGGTGTACTTTTTTGATGCTACACCTAGAACTCTTTTGTGAGCGCACTAATGGTTTCATTCAGGAAATGTGTTCCGCGATCACTCATTAAGATTTTTGGACAACCAAATCGGGTCAACACGTTTTTGAACAAAAACTTCGTAGCCGTAGCGGCCATGCAGTCTTTGACCGACTGCGCTTCCACCCATCGTGTTAGGTACTCCATCGTGGTGATGATGTAGCACACGCCCATCTTTCCCTGAGGTTTGATCAGTCCCACAAAGTCGATTTCCAATTTTTCAAACATATGTAGTGTCATTTGTGGATTTAATGACATCTCGTCCCTCTGTGATGGTTTTCCAGTCCTTTGACATATATCGTAGGCCTTACAGTGCGCTTTCGAATCCTGGAGCAAGGTTAGCCACCATAACCCTGCACGAAGAATCTTTTGTGCGATCGCACATCCTACATAGTGTCCTCCTGTAGCGCCCCCATGTGATTCCACGAGGATCTGACCTCATTCAAATTTAGGTACGTATCTTCGCAATATCTCATCATTTCCCATTTTGTATAGGTGCCCCGCGATGACAGAAAAGTCTGTCACACGCACCACCAATTCCTTTTTCTATTGGATTGAGTATTCCTTCGGCGCAATCCCCGTTGTTAGAAAATGGATTATATCTTCGAAGTGTCCGTCCACGACACATACTACAAAGAGCTATGCATCAGGTAGTCCCTCCTCCAAATTCGTGGGTTCCTCACCTCAATTCGTGACAAGTGATCTGGTCCTGTGTTTAGGCATCCTGGCTTGACTATGACTTCAAAACCATATTCTTGGAACAGTAAAAGCCATCTGCATATGCACCCCCCCAACATAGGCTTATTGACCAGGTATTTCAACGCGGAATGGTCGGTATACATCTTGAAATGTCCTTCGAGTAAATAGTGTCGGTATTTTTGGAGTGCGTACACCATCGCTAACCCCTCATGCTCGGTGGTGGAATAGTTATTTTCTGATTTGGACAATCTCTGACTTGCAAACGCAATCGGGTGATCCATGCCCTCTGTGCCCTCCTATGTGAGTACTGCTCCCAGCGCAATACACGATGCATCAACATGTACATGAAATTCCACATCCCATTTTGGGAAGACCAAGATTGGAGCGGAGGCCAGTTTCCCCTTCAGGACATCCAAACTCTTCATGCAATCATCATTCTAGCAATATGTAACATCCTTTTTCAATAGATTTTCCATCAGCGCTGTTATTTGGGCATAAATTTTGATGAACTTCCTATAGTATCTGGTGTGTCCCAAGGTAGCGTGTAGTTGTTTAACACTTTGCAGTGCTTCCAAATTTAGAATAATGACAATCTTCACAGGGTCTACCATTAGTCTTTGTTTGTAGACCACATGTCCCAGCCGGTTTCCAAAGGGAACGAGGAATGTGAACTTCTTAAGGTTCAGCGCAATCTAGTGTCAGCGGCAAGTATCCAACATCAAGCATAAGCTTGCTACATGGTGCTTAACTAATCCAAAGACAGTCCAATCATCCAGGTAAACCTCCAAGAACTTGTGTATGTATTCTTTGAATGCAGCCACAACAATGCATGAAAGGATGGCTGGCGTGTTCTTTACTCCAAACGGCATAACAGTGTATTGAAAGTAGTCCCATTTTGTTGCAAAGGTTGTTTTGCTCCTGTCTTCCGGCGTGATCTTGATCTAATGGTACCCTGAGAACACATCAGTGATTGAGTATGCTTCCTAACTACCAACATTCTCCAGTACTTCATCTATGAACGGTGTTGGGAATGGATCTTGTACATAGGCGTCGTTCAGCTTCCTGAGGTTCACACATATTCTTATTTCACCCTTCTGCTTTTTCTCTTGCACTACCATAGGACTCACCCAGTTGGATTCTTCCACTAGCTCAATAATTCCGGCTACAAGCATTTTGTTTAATTCTTTGCGGATCTTTTCATTATATTTCAGATTCAAGTGGTAAGGTAATTGCTTAACAGGCTTCACGTCGAGCTTCAAGGTGGCCTTCCTCATCCCTAAGTCGCTAATGATCCCTTTTAAGTCCGTAATTTTGGTCGAGAACAAGTCTTGGTATTCACAAAGTAACTCATCGACCTTATCCATTGTGGCATCATCCCAGTAGTCCCCAAGCATTGCATACTTTGGCTCCACCTCCGTTCCAATGTTTACCTACTTTGTTTCTAGTGGCGCGGTGATGTCGGGGTCCTCAATCGATGGTCCTCGAACCTCACGACAACCTTCCGTTTCTAGAATGTTAATATTTCATGCATCCTCATCATCCTCCTCAACAGTTACATTGTAACACTCCAGTGCACAGCTTCGCTGTGTCACCCATTATGGCTAAAGTACCTCCAATGGCTCCTGGGGTATTTTTGAAGATAGCTGCTTTTACTGCCTATAGCGCATTGTCAACAGTATCCCACCAATGATCTTCAAACCTGAAAGTTAAAAGAAATCCCTCACGCAAGATATCCTATTCGCTCGTACCATGGCAAAGATCCATCTCAATATACCAATTCATGGGTATGACATCCAGGGTATGATAGAATAAATGTAACCATTGAGGCTATGGCTCTTCCCTGTAGACCTTGGTCCATTTCTTGATGTGTGTACATGGATCATCCCATCCATCATACTTGTTGGTGAGCTCCAGTATTGTAGCAATAATGCTACAACTCCTGGAGCTTCCTTCTCTAATTTTATCAACCCGGTAGTTCGTAACAAACTTGGAAGCGACGGTGCTGTATGCACAAGTACTAACTCTTGTCGCAGCTGTCACTTGGTCAGCTGGCACAAGTCTGCTAGGGCTCAAGCCAACTTCTATATGTTCTCAGAAGAAGCTTTCTAAATGATGAACGAAGGCTATCTCAAAGGAAATTAACCTACTTTGCAAGAATGAACTGAAAGCCAACCAAACATGGAAACCCTAGTAAACCCTAATCTGACTAGCTTAATCCTTACAATGCAATGATGGGAATGCAACTCCTAACAATGATGCCATTACTTCTAGTGAGATGAGATGCATGAATTTAAACTACTTCCATCGAAGAGAACACGTTTTTTGTATTTTTGCTCAAGTGGTTGGAGTTATTATGATTGTGCTTCTTACTGGGTCTTGACTGTGCAGGGGTAGTTCAAAGGGGAGGAAGGCTTGGGAAAGGTCAGGAGGACTCTGAGAGGTTCCAGGGGATCCCTAACATCATTCCACATAATTTCACAACGTTCAGGTGCTTGGCAACCGTGTTTGCAGGCTTCTACAGGATGTCTGCAGGGGATCCTACAGGAAGCTCAGGATTTCTATAGGAAGTCTGCTAACTTCTACAAGATGTTCTACAGTCGGAGTTCTGGGTGATGGAGGAGTGAAGGAGCTGTATGGGTGGATAGGTAAGATGAAAGGGGAGCTTGAGATGGCTCAGGGACAGAGAGATGAGATGGGGAGAGAATGTATAAAGCTGGTTGGTCGATAGAAGGGTAGAGGCAATGGAAGGCCGAAAAGATGAGGCAACGTGGATAATAGAAGAGTTGGTGGGAAAAGGATCTAGCTGCGAGGTAAGGAGATGGCTTAGGGATGACTGAGGAGGATAAGGAAGTGTTGAAGTGGTGCTGCGCAGTGTAAATGAAACAAATCACCTCTGTCTTGCACAAAACCGAGAATTCATCGACCTATTCTAACTGTTGCATTAAAACCAAAGAACAACGATGGAAGTTAAGATAGAAATCGTGCATGGTGCTGAAACAAGGAGTTATTGCTCAAGATCTAAATGCATGGACACTCCTACCAATGGAAATATGACTTTAAAGCATGCATGAACATGTAAAACTGCGTTTTTTGGTGGTTGGCATGGTCTACACTCCCAATCTCTAAACAGAGATGGAAGTGAGTGTACGATCAACCTTTTCTTGGAACCTTGATGAATTCCAATCCTCCTATTCGAATCTAAACTGCTGAAAGCATTTTATCCCTAAGACTAACCTACTTAATCACTTCAAGAAATTCAAATCAGCAGACTGTGTTTTCCAAATGCATGTCAAAGCAAAGAAATGAAATGCTGAAAGGAAAGACAAGTAACAATACAAAGAAAAGGAGGCCTATTGCTCTTAGGTTGGGCCCTAACCTGAGAGCTATAGCTCCTCTAAGAACTCAGAATTGAATCCAAATCTGCCTGCCTTTTATTAAAAGATCATAATCATGAGTCTAACAACATGCCAAAATTGGCTTACAAAGAGCAAAAACAGAGCTACAGCTCGTGATTCAAAATCTACAACAAAGGTTCAAGAGTCTTTATCGAAGCCTACAGCCTCAATATTTATACATGATGAGGGCCAAGCTGGCCTCCTCAATTAGTGGGGCTTGGCTGTCCAACTAAAAGTAAACTGCTGTTCCTGTAGAATCCGTTGGCTGCCTTCTAGCTCGGTGGTGATAGCTGTTGGAGCTCGGAGTTGGGGTGGAGATCACGAGGAAGATCATTCAAGGCTGTGGACAACCTCCCTATAAACCCGCAATGCCACCTTGGTTGTCTCCTTGTCTCCATCTGCGTGGTCTTTGCTCCATTTAATGTCAAAAAACCTGAAATCATCATGTATTAGCCACATAGGCATAATGACTGCCCTTCTTCCTACAAATAACACGAATATACTAAGAAATGATGCATAAGTGATAAAAAATGAAGGGTTGAGCAAGGTAAGTAGGCCAAATGAGCCCAAATTGTTACCAAAAATTGGGGCTCATCATCACCCCCCAGCTAAAATATTTGCTCATCCTTGAGCAACTAGTCCAACTCTTCATCCTTCATTGCCTTTACTGCTACCCTTACATCCCAAGCCTCTGTAGTAGTGTCCTCCTTGTTGATATGAAACCTAGCCCTTCTGTTTACCTCTTCCCACTGTTCATTATCATCTTTCTCTGTGCTGCCTTCCATCAATCCTAGCAGCAGTGGTGGGCTGAGTTTAAGGCCAATCCAGCTGGCCTGGAGGTTTTGCATGGATTTCTTATAGAGGGCTACCCGTACCAGAGCTTCCCTCATCCGAGTTGGGGTATGGTACTCTCGGATTTTCAGACTGTGTGCCAATGTATTCCATCTGCGGGTGCATGCTTGGACAGCGTTGTCTCCTAACAGTCTCTCCATGTCCTCAAAATGAGCTATGGCTTGGGCCTGTTGATCCATATATCTTAATGAAGCTTGAGGGTTAGTGGACAAATTTTGGTGTGCCAAGATTAGTGCAACTGGATCCCCTGGTTCTGGTCTGATGAGCAATGGCTCGTTCAGCTCTCGGTTCATGATTGCTTTGGCTTCTGTTGCTCTTTTGTCCTCATGGTTCAGCCATGAGGCAAATGCCATTAATTGCATATCTCCCAAGGCCGTATTGGGATCCCATGAAACTACATTAGGCAGGGCCAGATTATGGAGGTAGAACTCCGCTAATTTGGCCCTATCCTCTGATGAGCTAGTACTGCAAACTTCAGTGAATTGCTGCGGGTCTTGGAGCTGAGAGATACCTCTTTGCGCCAAGGTATTGATTTGGAATTGCAGCCATTGGTCTTTCAAGTACAAGCCATAGGATTTGGCCGGCTGCCTGCATTGGATAGCATCCATGGCCCAGCTGGCCATGCAGGCCAATTGTGCTTCTTTCTGCTGCAGCTGTTCTCTGAGAGCTTGCACCTCAATTTGTGCTTGCTGTTCTGCTTCCTGTAGAAGTGTGGTTGGCTCCCCAAGACCGGTGTTCAGTTCCTTTTTGCCTTGTTGTTCCTCTGTGGTGTCATTGGAGGATGTACCTGTCCCTGCCCTCAGCTCCTGTAGCTTCAATCTCAGCTTCTGGTTTTCTTCCTGTAGGAACACGCGTTGGCAATTTGCCACGTGTTTAGCCATGGAAAATTCACTTCTGGCCTCCTTGAGCTGCTCCTGTAAGGGACCTATGTCCGCTACACCCTTTGACTTGGCTATTTTCATCCACGTGTGTGTACGGACTCTTTCTTCCTCTAACGCAAAAAACAGTGGCACAGTAAATTTCTGAGGTATAATTTTGCCAGCCTCTAAAAAGTTGTAATATGAACTCAGACTTGGCTGAGGGCTGGGCTCTGGTATATGCTCTTTCTCCACTTCCTTTGGTGGCTCTACTTCACCCTCCCTTGGTGGTGATAAGGGTGCTTCTCCTTCCATTCTCTCAGTTTCTTTAAGCCTGGCTAAGGTTTCCTGTAGAGCATCTTCAACACCCTGTAGCCGAGCTTTTTGAGTCAATTGGTCTAACTTTTCTTGCCACGTAGTTTTCTTCGAGCTCTCCCTCTCATAGGTGACTGATATCCTCGAGGGGGACCTTTCCTTGGGCGAAGTAGGGGCATCTTCAATGATGATCGGGCTGCTGGACGGAGGTTGTGGCTTGCCCGTCTTTATTCTCACACTTCTTCGAGCTTTAAAATATAGAGGGGTCTCCCTCTTTCTCTTCTCCTTTGGCTTAGGAGGTGTGCTGAGGGCAGCCAGCACAGCTGCTGCCTCCCTTTCACGAATGTCAGCTTTCTTCTCCTTGGGTTTCACTTTTTCGGGGCTTCCTGTAGAAGACCCTGTTTTAGTCGATTTCGGGCTTCCTGTAGAAGACCCTTGTTCAGTTAATTTCGGGCTTCCTGTAGAAGCCGGTTTCGGCTTTCCTGTAGAAACAGGTGTCACCACCTTGGTTTGCTTTGCTGCATGAGTTTTTCTTTTTGACTTGGTTGCAGTCGCTGTCGAGGCACTTTTGCTGATGTGGACCTTCTCAGCCTTGTCCACTCTGCCTTGCAACCTTTTCTCTCTTGCTGTCAAGATGGGTGTGTCATCTTTCTCTTTGGCACCCTTTGTCTCTCGTTTCTTCTCTTGCTTTTCCTTCTGCTCCGTGGTCGTGGTCTTCTGGCCTGTTTATTTCTTTCCCGCGGGCACTGACTCTTTCTCCTCACTGCTAGATGAACCGAGCTCTTCGGTCAGCATCTTTATATCACCATCCTTGGTCAAATTTCTGAAGGCTTCCCATGAGAGAGGAACCTTGTATGTGTGGAGCACATCCTCCATAAGGATTTTGATGAGTCCATGGTGGGCTACCTGGTCTGGTGTGCCTTCTTTCAACTTGGTTGCACACTCAATCAGAGACTGTAGTAGAAAGTAAGGGAGACTGAGTTTGTTTTCTACAGGTAGATCCATTTGGTGCCGTAATTCAGTGAGTAACCGAAAATGATACCCATATACAATGCTAAAACGGCCTTCACAGGTGATGTACTTCATTATCTGTAGGCTAACTTCATTCCACGGTGGCAGTAAACTGGTTCTACGAACCCCATTTTTATCTTCTGAGAATTCCTCCTCTGGTGGAAAGAATTCTTTCTTGGCTTGTTGGCCCAATTTCCTTTCTTCTTTATCCCATGGTAATCCCATTGGGAGCTCAGTAACTCGGCTGATGAATTGTGGGGTGAGTCTGAGACTCAAACCCCTGAAGTTAACGGTGGCCAAGGTTTTGGATTTCGGCCTCAGATCTTGCAAAAACTCCTCTGCCACCTCGTCGTCATAGCCCTGCAATTTATCACAGAAGGATATCCATTGCGCTCGCGTGAAGAGCTCCACCACCTCAGGATTTTCTCTTAACTTCATTGAATCAGTTGGTTCCCTTCTGATGAACCCACCCGGCATGGTGAAAAACTGCTGCGTTAGCTGGAGGTGGCAAATGCGGAAGAAATTTGGTCTACTGGGACAGAGCGTAGGATTACGCCTCTGTCATGCACATAATTCACAAAGCTTATCCCCTGAGAACCTTAACACAGCTAATTACACTCACATCCTGTAGGATGACAGTTCATGCATGGCAGACAACATTTGCAACAATTTTCTACGACCAGACTGTAGACGACGATTCTGCCACCCTCAAAAACCAATTGCATGGAGAGTTCAAGCTCACCTTTTTAATCCACCACTTTTTGACGTGAGGAACCCGACTTCCTGTAGAAACAACTTTCCTGTAGGAGCAGCGCGCAATCTCTGGGGGATACTGCAGTGGGTCTGCACTCTTGGTGTTGCTTCACAGGCGTTCTGATGTCCAAAGACTCGGAGTATCGAGCTGCAGAGGGATCTGGATGATCACTCGAGTCTCAAACGGTGAATGATAAATGCATGGGGTGGCAATCTAGCCGATTAGATTTGAATCGGCGGAATCCATGGTGCGGGGGTGAGCTGTCCCTGCCAGACCGTTGGACGATGTCATCCCATCATTTGCCTGCGAGTTCCCTTACTGCCGCATCATTCCCCGCAGATCCGCCGTCATCTCTTCTGTTAAACTCATTTTTTCGACGGGATTGCTCTCACGTGTGTACTGCCCGTTTCTTTTGCCACGACCGCCACCCAAACATCCGACTAGACCATAACTAATCGACGTGGCCAGTCGAATGGCCATACAACCGCTCAACCCATTCACTTCACACTTGCAAACATTTTCAAAGTAAAATTCATGCAATTCGACGGAAGAAAGGGTCGAGACACTTACCTGTGTGTTCGCAACGCGATTTTTCGGTTCTTGGACGATGATGAGTGGATTTATTTGCTGCTGGTGGATTTGCATAGGCCCGGAGGTTCATATTCACAGGCCGCTGACGATGGATTTGATGCTTCGGCTGCATGCGCCCACGTTTTCATTGTATATGGAAAGCGCTGTGAATGGTGTGCACTCTAGCGGGCTTAACTGTTACGGGACTCCTGCAGGATGTCCTGTAACAGTTTTTCCTCCTTGGGTGCATGCTGCACGACGAAGGCAATGGCCCCACGATCATGCTCACAGAGCTCATGGATGGCTGGGATGGATATGGTATGACATCTCAGCGTTTTTCCGTCTCAAAAATTGCTTTTCTCTTGATAACTCAATGATCTTCTTTGATGGTGCAGGTAACTTCATTGCATGTCGACAGGGATGGTAGAAAGAGGTGACAGCAGTGTATAAGGGTGACAACAATAGCTTGCATGCGTCCAAACTGATCCTTGGTCATTAGGTCTCCTTATAAAATGAATTCTGGGCCGTCCCGAACTTCTACAGGAAGTTTCCTGTAGAAATACAGAACTTCCTGTAGAAAGTTTGCGTTTCCTGTAGAAAGTTTGCACCTTCCTGTAGAAAGTCTGCATCTTCCTGTAGAAGACTCAAGCCGTGATGAAATTGTGCACATACCTTGGAGAAAATGAGTATTCTTGGAGGAGGTGCTGGTGAGGTCTCCTGGCAGCATGATAAGGATCTTTGGCTTTGCGTTAAAAGACCTCCTCTCCTTCATAGAACACCTGCAAGCTGCATGCATTTTCACATTATAAACTTGCTGTCCTCGCCTTTTTTGCTTATTGTTTTTTTTTTTTCTCTTCTTTTTTTTTTGAAAGATAACAGGGGCGCCTCAATGAGGTTTTCACCCTTGCCATCTGCCTTAAGCGCTTCAGAGAGGTTTTCACTCAAGGACCTTTTTTTAAATCTCTTTTTTTTGAAAGACAATAGGGGCGCCTCAATGAGGTTTTCACCCCTACCACCTGCCTTGGGAGCCTCAGAAAGGTTTTCACCCAAGTATCTTTATTATTTCTTATTATTATTATTATTTTTTTTTAGATCTTTCAGGGTATGCCCAAAGCAGAGGCAGAACCCTTCTCTATGACCAACACTGATTTCTCCATAGTTTTGATGAACTCTTGTCTTGAGAGAGGTTTCCTGTAGATCTTCAAGCGATGCCCATTGACAAGCATGGGGATGGCTTCCTCATCAATGGTCCGAATAAGAACAGATCCATTGTCATGGCATTTTTCCACTGCATATGGTCCTAGCCATCTGGTTCTCAGCTTCCCCTTGAAATCTTTGTACCTGGAGTCATACAACAAGGCCCAATCTCCCGGCTGGAATTGCTTGTCATGGAGGTGTTGGTCATGCCACACCTTTCTCTGAAGTTGAACCACTTCTGAGTGAAGGAGGGCCTGCATCCGGTGCTCGTCTAGTCCATTCAGCTGCAATAACCTTTCTTGTTGTGCATGGATGAGATCTAGATCTAGCTAAGCTGCCATCCTCAAAGTGTTGTATTTAAACTCAATGGACAGCAAAGCTTTCTTCCCATAGACCAGCTCATAAGGTGTGAAGCCGGTGGTGGTCTTCCAGGTGGTGTTGTAAGCCCATGTGGCCTCAACCAGGCGATCTGCCCAATCTTTCCTACTGCTGCTCACCACCTTAGTCAAAATCCCTTCCAATGCTCTGTTGGTGACTTCCACTTGCCCATTTGCCTGTGGATGATAGGGGGTGGAAGTCCTATTCTTGATCTTGTATTGAGCTAGTAGGTCTTCAATCAAGTTGGATGTGAACTGGCTCCCTTGATCGATGACGAGCTCTCTTGGGTAGCCAAACTTGTAGAAGATGTTCTCCCTTAAGAACTCAGCCACCTTTTCTTCTGTTGCTGCCTTGATTGCTTTAGTCTCTGCCCACTTTGACAGGTAGTCAGTTCACACAATGATGTAAGACCTTCGCCTCGAAGGAGGGTTGATTGGACCCACAAAATCCATACCCCACTTCTCAAATGGCTCAAGAGTCACTTGAGGCTGGAGAGGCATCTCATCCCTTTGAGTCGGTTTCCCCATTCTTTGGTATCAGTCACATTGGCTAATATATCTTCTGACATCTTGATGAAGTGTGGGCCAATAGTAGCCTGCCTGCAGGATTTTGAAGGCATTCCTCTTTGCTACAAAATGTCCTCCACAAGGCCCATCATGACAGGTGAGGAGGATATCAAAGACTTCCTCCTCCCTTACACAACGCCTTAAGATCTGATCAGGGCCAAGCTTGAACAGATTTCCCTCGATCCAAGTAAATGAGGCACTTTTTCTGATGATTATGCTCTTCTGTCTTGAAGATAGGTGTGGCGGGAACTGTGCTAAAACAAGGTAGTTTGCTATATCAGAAAACCATGGAGAGAGTAGTGAGATAGCAAACAGATGTTCATCGGGCATCTGGTCATCCACTGTTCCCTCCTCATCTGCAGACAAATCCAATCTAGATAAAAAGTCAGCAACAACATTTTCTTTACCTGGTTTGTCAACAATGGTCAAATCAAACTGCTGCAACAAAAGTAACCATCTAATAATACGAGCATTCACATCTAGTTTATTCATTTAATATCTAATTGCAGCATGATCAGTATGTACAAAGGTTTGATAGCCAGTAATATAATGTCGGAACTTGTTCAGTGCATGGACCACAACCAAGAATTCTTTCTCGGTTACAGTGTAATTCAATTTAGCTTTGGACAAGTTTTTGCTAACAAAGTAAATGGCATATGGAAGTTTTTGTTCAACTTGTCCTAAAGCTACCCCTATGGGTTTGTTCGAGGCATCAGTGTGGATGTGGAAAGGTAGGGCCCAGTTTGGACCTCTCAAGATTGGGGCTGACACCAACTTGTCCTTTAATTCATTCAACGCCCTCTGACAATCGTCAGTCCATTTAAACTCCACATCTTTTGCCAACAGGCCAAACAATGGCGAGGCTAGCTTACTGAAGTCTTTAATGAATCTCCTGTAATACCCTACTAATCCTAAGAAACTCCGGACATCCCTTACCTTTTGGGGAGGTGGAACCTTCTTGATGAGAGCAATTTTGTTAGGATCCACTTGTAACCCTTGGCAAGAAATGGTATGGCCTAGCACGGTCCCTTCAGTCTTCAGGAATTCACATTTTTCAGGACTAAGGGACAGGTTCATCTCAATGCATTTGGTTAGGTCCTTTCCCAGATTGGACAATGCTTCCTGGAAGTTGGACCCATAAGGAGTGAAGTCATTCATATAGATTTCCACCGCATCATGGACCAGCTCCGAGAAGATGCTCAAGACAGCCCTCTGGAAGGTAGTAGGAGCATTGCATAGCCCAAAGGGAAGGACTCGGTAGGCAAAGGTACCCCAAGGACAAGTGAAGGTGGTCTTATCTTGGTCTTCCGGGCTGATTTGGATTTGGTTGTACCCGCTAAACCCGTCCAGGAAAGAGAAGAACTTCTTTCCTGCCAGTCCATCCAACACTTGATCTATGAAAGGTAGAGGGAAATGGTCTTTCTTGGTAGCTTTGTTCAGTTCTCAGTAGTCCACACAGATTCTCCATTTCCCATTTTTCTTGGGAACCAACACCAGAGGGGACACCCATTCACTATCTGAGATGGGGTAAATGAATCCGGCATCTAGCAGTTTTTGCAATTCTTCCTTGACAATGTCCTTAAGGGCTGGATTCATTCTCCTCTGAGGTTGCCTAATGGGCTTACAATCCTCTTTGATGTATATGTGATGGGTACAGACCGAAGGATGGACTCCTTTCATCTCCTTATAGCTCCAAGCAAAAGCATCTAGATGGCTGGCCAACAGGCTACACAGCTGCTTTTCTTGGGAAGGAGATAGGGAGGAGCTGATCTTTAACATTCTCTCAGGTCCGAACTCCACATTCTTGACTCTGGGAGTGACAGGGTTGGTGGCACAAAGGTCCACTAAGGTGCTGGCTTGGGCATCCTCCACTAATTTCTCTAAGGATAGTGCACTAGAAGGTGGATTCCGGATCAAGGTCTCAATCAAGTCATCCTCGGTTGGGGGGTCTCTTCTAGTGGTGTCTAAGGTGCACAAAGGTGCTGAGTACACCTCATCCTCTTCTCCTTCCTCCAACCACAGTGGTAAGTCATGCTCTAAGGAGGGTTGGGCAGGAGGGTATAGGACTAGCTGCTTGGACATAGGACCGTTTTTGATGGTCATGTTTCCTGCACGGCAACTTATGTAAGCATCTGCAGTGGCTAACCAAGGCCTTCCCAAAATAAGAGGATATCCAGTAAGCTTTGCCTTGGGTTGCAGAACCAAGAAATCTGCACGGTATTCCCAAGAGTCGACAGAGACCAAGACATCCTCCACAATCCCTTCGGGAGTCACGGTGGAGCGATCTGCTAGTTGCAGGACTGTCGAGGTCTTCCTCAAGGAACCCTGAAGATTGAGTTTGAGCATGGTATCCCTGGTCATCACATTAATGGCAGCCCCCAAATCAATCAAGGTGTGAAGTATGATGGTGCCATTGATGTGGACATCTACTACAGGACTCCCAGGATCTAGATACTTTTGGCAGATGACTTGTCCTAACATAAGGTCAGACAGTTGTCCTAAGACATTGATGGTTGAAGCATCTCTCTTTCGCCTGCCTGGGTGCTTGAAACACCTTTCCTTAACCAGTTTGTTGTATATTGGCACATCCTTGATGGCCTGGAGAAGTGGTATTTTCACACACAACTGCTTGAGCTCTCCTAGAAGCTCATCCTCCTCTAGGTTGGGTTGTGTGGTGGCTGTTAGTCTCTCAGGAAAGGGTGGAATAGCCCTTGGTTCACTTTCCTGTTTTTCCTCCTCGTCCTCTGGGGGAGGAGGTTGGCGATCTGGAAGAGTCTTTCCAGATCGAAGATTGATCTCCTGGATCTCCACAGCATAGGTAGGGCATGATGTTTCCCCAGTGTATACCTGCTGGGCCTGTCTATTGTTGGGGTTCGGGTTCGGTTGAGCAGGCATTTGAGGTTGCCTTGGAGGAGTAGGAGGTAATGGTTGAGGTTGAACTGGTGGTGGAGGAAAAATGGTGGGAGGAGTGTTGTACTGGGGCCTCCACCTCGACTGAGGTTCATTCCACTGAGGCTGTGGCTGGGCATGTGAATGATATGAATGAGTAGTGGGTTGAGTAGGGTACTGAGGTGGATAAGACCATGGAGGAGGCATAGACCAGGAAGGATGAGCAGGGGGACCCCAGGAAGGCATAGGAGTCGATTGGTTGGGGCTGTAATAAGCTTGAGGTGCCCCTTGCATCCCCTGATGGTAAGGTCTAGGTCCTTGTGGCCTCCTTTGGTTGAGGAAATAGAGAGGTTCAGTGGGAGCTTCTGTCCCTTAGTACATAGCTTTAAGCCCAGGTAAGGTTGGACATTGATTTGTGGGATGGTCCTCCTCACAAACGAAGCACACTTCAACCGAATGCAATGGGCATTCGTTCTTAGGGTGTCTCCTTGTACATCTAGGGCAGAAGATATCCAAGGCCCTCTCAGCTTCTTCCTTCTTCTGCTGGATCCTGAATGTGTCCAGTTGCATGGCGATGGTTTGTCTCACCTCACTCTTAAGATCTTCTAATTGATTTGCAAACTCATGCTTGGAGAAAGGGATACCAGCTGAGAGGAGGTTTCCTCTACCTCGTTTCTGGGCTGCCCTAGAGTGGTTTCTGAACACAGTCTTGATGTCCTCATAAGGCAGTTGGTAAATATCTCCCCCAGCTAACATGTGAAGGGTATCTAAAAGGTCTTCAGGGACTCCTCGGAGCAGGACCAACTTGAGGGATTCAGGGTCAAGTGTGCACCTGGCCCGCTTATAGCTAAGTTGGAACCTCTCCTCATAATCCTCTAAGGACTCATCATTTCCCATGGTCATCCGAAAGATTTCTCCCTTGGTTTCCTTGGACCTACAGTAGTCCCGGTACTTGGTATTGAAAGCTTGCTGCATCTGAGCCCAAGTGGTGATACTATTCCCAGGTAGGCCCATGAACCAGCGTAATGCTGCATCCTTAAGGGTTGAAGGGAAGAGTTTTAGCTTCTGCTCATCTTTAGTATAGTCATAGGTTCTACAAAGAACAACAAACTCAAACAGGAAGGTATCAGGATCTTCAGTGGTCAGTCCATGGAAGTGAGGTAGAGCAGAGGGACTAATGTTTTTCATTTTCATGTCTCCACTGGTTTCTCGGATGGGGAAGGCACCTTCTATTCTCTCATCTTCTCCTCTATTGTCAGCCATAGCTTCAGATGGGATGGTCTCTAATTCTTCTTCTGCTATAGGATCTTCGTATATCTCAGGAGGTTCACCTATAGGTTCTTCTGGATCACTGTCACCGAAGAAGAGAGAAGGGTGTCTCAGTGATGTGGTGGGGGTGTTGGGTAGGAATTTTCCTGTTTTATCTCGATTCCTACGAGGCATGAAATGGAAAGACCTTTTTTTTTATTGCTTTTGTTTTTCTTTGGTACTTGCAAAACTGAAACAGATTGATCTACAACTAACTATCTTGCTGAAATAAAATGCAGAATTGAAATGAAAGCAGGAAAGAACTAATCTACTTTGCTCAAGTGGGATTGCAGGAATGGAAATGCTAGTCTACGCTTGCAGAATTGAAAGGCTAATCTATGCTTGCAAAATTGAAATTGCAGAATTGAAATGCTAGTCTATGAAAGCAGGAAATGTCTATGCTACTTTTGCAGAATGGAAATGAAATAAACTACTTGGCAGAAGAAGAGAGTAAGAAAACAGAAGAAAAGCAACAATTACTAATACTCTGACGCTTCCCCGGCAACGGCGCCAAAAAGGGTGGTGAGCTCTAGTATTGTAGCAATAATGCTACAACTCCTGGAGCTTCCTTCTCTAATTTTATCAACCCGGTAGTTCGTAACAAACTTGGAAGCGACGGTGCTGTACGCACAAGTACTAGCTCTTGTCGCAGCTATCACTTGGTCAGCTGGCACAAGTCCGCTAGGGCTCAAGCCAACTTCTATATGTTCTCAGAAGAAGCTTTCTAAATGATGAACGAAGGCTATCTCAAAGGAAATTAACCTACTTTGCAAGAATGAACTGAAAGCCAACCAAACATGGAAACCCTAGTAAACCCTAATCTGACCAGCTTAATACTTACAATGCAATGATGGGAATGCAACTCCTAACAATGATGTCATTACTTCTAGTGATATGAGATGCATGAATTTAAACTACTTCCATTGAAGAGAACACATTTTTTGTATTTTTGCTCAAGTGGTTGGAGTTATTATGATTGTGCTTCTTACTGGGTCTTGACTGTGCAGGGGTAGTTCAAAGGGGAGGAAGGCTTGGGAAAGGTCAGGAGGACTCTGAGAGGTTCCAGGGGATCCCTAACATCATTCCACAAAAGTTCACAACGTTCAGGTGCTTGGCAACCGTGTTTGCAGGCTTCTACAGGATGTCTGCAGGGGATCCTACAGGAAGCTCGGGATTTCTACATGTAGTCTGCTAACTTCTATAGGATGTTCTGCAGTCGGAGTTCTGGGTGATGGAGGAGTGAAGGAGCTGTATGGGTGGATAGGTAAGATGAAAGGGGAGCTTGAGATGGCTCAGGGACAGAGAGATGAGATGGGGAGAGAATGTATAAAGCTGGTTGGTCGATAGAAGGGTAGAGGCAATGGAAGGCCGAAAAGATGAGGCAACGTGGATAATAGAAGAGTTGGTGGGCAAAGGATCTAGTTGCGAGGTAAGGAGATGGCTTAGGGACGACTGAGGAGGATAAGGAAGTGTTGAAGTGGTGCTGCGCAGTGTAAATGAAACAAATCACCTCTGTCTTGCACAAAACCGAGAATTCATCAACCTATTCTAACTGTTGCATTAAAACCAAAGAACAGTGATGGAAGTTAAGATAGAAATCGTGCATGGTGCTGAAACAAGGAGTTATTTCTCAAGATCTAAATGCATGGACACTCCTACCAATGGAAATATGACTTTAAGCATGCATGAACATGTAAAACTGCGTTTTTTGGTGGTTGGCACGGTCTACACTCCCAATCTCTAAACAGAGGTGGAAGTGAGTGTACGATCAACGTTTTCTTGGAACCCTGATGAATTCCAATCCTCCTATTCGAATCTAAACTGATGAAAGCATTTTATCCCTAAGACTAACCTACTTAATCACTTCAAGAAATTCAAATCAGCAGACTGTGTTTTCCAAATGCATGTCAAAGCAAAGAAACGAAATGCTGAAAGGAAAGACAAGTAACAATATAAAGAAAAGGAGGCCTATTGCTCTCAGGTTGGGCCTTAACCTGAGAGCTATAGCTCCTCTAAGAACTCAGAATTGAATCCAAATTTGCCTGCCTTTTATTAAAAGATCATAATCATGAGTCTAACAACATGCCAAAATTGGCTTACAAAGAGCAAAAACAGAGCTAGAACTCGCGATTCAAAATCTACAACAAAGGTTCAAGAGTCTTTATCGAAGGCTACAACCTCAATATTTATACATGATGAGGGCCAAGCTGGCCTCCTCAATTAGTGGGGCTTGGCTGTCCAACTAAAAGTAAACTGCTGTTCCTGTAGAATCCGTTGGCTGCCTTCTAGCTCGGTGGTGATAGCTGTTGGAGCTCGGAGTTGGGGTGGGGATCACGAGGAAGGTCATTCAAGGCTGTGGACAACCTCCCTATAAACCCGAAATGCCACCTTGGCTGTCTCCTTGTCTCCATCTGTGTGGTCTTTGCTCCATTTAATGTCAAAAAACCTGAAATCATCATGTATTAGCCACATAGGCATAATGATTGCCCTTCTTCCTACAAATAACACGAATATACTAAGAAATGATGCATAAGTGATAAAAATGAAGGGTTGAGCAAGGTAAGTAGGCCAAATGAGCCCAAATTGTTACCAAAAATTGGGGCTCATCACTTGTCTACTAGTCACATCTGTGGTTTCCCAAATCATAGGCGCATCATCCTCTTGCATTCGCACCAGTCCCCAAAACTTCCCTGATGTGTACCCCACCACCTTGCGGGAATTGCGCACAGTGCCCAGTTCAGAGCATGGTATTGCGCTTTCAAATTTGTTCAGGAATTCATCCACCTCTATCAACCCGTCATACATAGGCAGATACCTTACTTTTGTTGTCACATAACGCAGTGATCTAACCATCATGTTGCAATTAAGCGTGGTTACTTCGTGCAGCCAATTTTTCCATCGTTTTATTTCTTCATCCGAATCCAAAGTGCAAGAGCTTTCGCACTCCCATGAAATCCTGTCATCTGCAGTCAGGTTCACCTAATCTTGTTCTCACATAGTTATCTTGTAGATACAATCAAGATCGTCATCACTATCATCGTCACGCACCGGTTCAGTGTATCGCGCTCCTTCATCCGAATCTAGTGGTACTACTATGCGTAGTGACTTTTTCTCAAAGATCATTTTGCGCTTCTTCAGATTTATGACTCCATTCATATCAGTGGCCCATTCTATGCCCAGTAGTGTAGGATAGGGATTGCTGTCATTGACAATCTCTATTACTTTGAAATCCACCAACGTGCTCGCACCTTCAATATCCACCATTACCCCTTGCAATCTTCCCATGGGCAAGATCTTTTGTTGGTTCGCCATTCATAATTGAATAGGAGACCATTGTACCACGGGTCTGCCCATGCATTCCCATGTTTGTTTCAGTAGTACATTCACGTCCGATCCAAGACCCAAGATTACCTGATCCATTTCATACTCACCAATTTGCACAGTCAACCTCATTTCCCTTCCTATGCGCAATGCATGATTTCCAAGTTTCTGGACCACACACGGTTCTCCTGACCCCGTGCACCTAGTGATAAGTTCCCATAGTCCTTTTACTACCTTCCTGTCATGAAATAGTTTCATGCATGTCTCCAGAAAGGTAGTGAGCACTGAAGGATCCATCCTTGGTTCTAGTTTATCCTTACTACCTAAAGTGGAGGCCTTCGTGAAGCTCTTCTTAGCTTCCATGAATGTCTCCTTCGCGCACTCCAAATCAGATTCAGGTTCCTTTGTAAGAGCCTTACGAACCCATGCACTTTCTTCTTGTTTCTTACCTTTATCATCTCTGGTGGTGATACCACTTCTGAGCACTATGTTTGCATTCAGGTCTTCTTCGCGCGGCTCAGACCTCATCATTTGAAAATTCTGAGTCGAGGGAGGTTGGAGTACCCCTTTTTCCCGTAGCCTCGCTACGAAGGTGGGGTAGTCTTCTGCCTCATGATCAAACTCAGTACAATACAAACATGATGTTCTGGTCGAATTCATACAATCGCGGGCATAGTGTCTGGACCCTCCGCAATTGTAGCAAATTAGTTGTCCGCGATCCCTTCCTAGTCCTATTCCACCTCAACCTCATCTGTGCCCCTAAAATCCAACGTGTGCCATTCTTGCATTTGGGTCGAGGGCTCGCGTTTTGGTCTGCACCTTGTAGGCAGGAGTCTAATCCATCATTAGTTCGTAGCTTCTGTAGGTGCATTCATCATGGACTACTGACCTGTAGAAATTACAAAACAATTGCTGGGATGTTTGCGTATACTTCTGCAATAGATGACAATTATCCATAGTGTGTTTTCCTCCTATCTGATAGATTGCGCACCATAGTGCAGGAACCATGCTTGGTCCTGCTTGTGCCTCAAGTCTTAATGGAATCTTCCCTCCTCTCGCCAGTGGTCATTGTCATGCCCCTAGCCTTTGCATTTTATACACCATACCTCTTCGCGCGCCTCTAGCCGAGGTGTCCTGTCCTGTTTCAAATTCTTAATTTCCAGACACAAATTTTGTAGTTGCGCATGGATTTGTTGGACTCCTAGACCAGGATCTTGTATAAGGGTCTCATGCAATCTCATTTCCATATCCAAGGCTTTAGTCTGGGTGGAAAGCTTTTGTTGTGATAGAACTGTCCTTAAATTCAATGTTAATGACGCTACAAACCATGCACGGTGCTGTCCATCCGTTAAAGTTATGTTGGCTTCGTGAATCATACTCTTCAGTCTCTGGTCCAAATCCCAAGGGGTATTGCCCGGGAGCATTGTGATCTCATTAAAACCGATAATTGATTGCGTCTCTGACTTTGGCCTGCTAAATTCCCTGTTCAGTGCGGCCTGGATTTCTGTGATTCCTACGTTTGGATGGTCATTAGAATGCTTAATGTACCATGTTAATGCACGATCCTACAACGTGCTTACCAACATAGCCTTTTTTACATTGTCATCCATGACTGCTTGTGCTTCCCATACTACTCTTACCATGAACCAGAATTGGTCTGAATCTTCATTCCCTACTCCTCTGAATACTGGTAGTTTGATCACACTCACCATACTAAACTGCGGTGGTGGTGGCGGTGGGGTGGGTGGAGATGGAGGGGAAGATGGTGAGATGGGTGGCGGTGTAGGTGGAGGTGATAAGCACGAAATTTGTTTCCTTATCAGACTGACCGCACTCCTCGGAGAAACCTTCGCGATCACTTCCTCGCTTTCCTATGAGGGTGAAATTAAGGGACTAGTTTCTAACTCTTCACCACTTCTGTTTATGTAGATCTTCCCACCTTGCATAGTCCCAAACATTAATTTATTCTCATAACCTGCTTTTCACACAATAGCATCTTAATCCATGTATTCAAAGATTTAATATACTTACCTCGAGGTCCTTTGACGAAGCGTCATTCCGCCTCATTGTAGCTGACAGTGATATCTATTGTGAACTTAGTGATAAATCCTCCTATAATTCGATCGAGCCAATGGTCCACAGTTTGCGTGATATTATCTCCTGAAGCTTCTAGTCTGTGCACTAATTTCGGGGTCCACATGATGGGTTTGTCGAGCCTACACCTTCCCTGATTATCTGCTAGCTTTGTGATCCACTCATACAACTTAGAAGGAAAGGATGCAAAGAAAAATTCATGGATTTCCATATATAAGTAGCACTCCAACCACTGTTCCTTAGATACTTGCAGATTCCTGTTTTCATGTGCCTCAAACTCATGAATCTTCTTGTCCAACCACCCTTCAATTTCTTTCTTGGTTGGATTCCAGTGACAAGACATCAAACATCCCTTATGCAGATCTCGGTCCTGGCAACGAAACCATTTGTTGGCTTGGTTCAGAGATGATTTAGCCAAACAAATCCCGGTACTACTGGCCCTTTTGGAAACAGTCTGCGGAGCACGGATTAAGGTCTCACTTAAAGTAGTATGGGAGGGTGCTAGAACCAGGTTTTAACACCCTAGAGATGTCTGATGATTTTCAGTGGTTCGCAGATTTACCTCGCGCACATGTCGCTACACGCATCTATCAGTACCTCGTAGCTTGCAATGCTGCCTTCGCGCAACCCTGCTCGAGGCGTGATCTGTGTTATTACCCAATTCCTTACTATTAACCCGATATTAGTCGATCACTCAGCTTATCAGTATGTGTCTAGTTATATTTAACAGTGTTCAACATTCATATAAGTGTGCGCGATAAAGAAAACAATATAATTAAACAGGAAATAACACAAGAACAGATACACAAGATTTGGAATCAAACTTCTCTTTATTATTCTTCTTCCTTGGTTACAGACTCGACTCCACCCTGCGCACTTAGCTGCAGGGGTCCGCGCACTCAGCTGCAGACTCTACTAGGCCTCTACGCACTCAGCTGCAGAGCCTCTTCCTACTACTATGACCCAAAGCACTTATACCTTTACTCTATGCTTGCTATCTTTTGGACTCCATTCGTTTCTCTATGTATCTCCTCTTTTCTTTACAACTTAGAGCCTCGCTCTATTTATACAATCCCATGGTTCACGGACCATGGGTAGGCCGACATTACATTACAAAACTTAGGGCAGACAACCCTATGACTCAACATACATTTCGCGCTCTGCGCCCACAATTCGCGGAGTCTTACAACATTATTTGACCAAAACTTGGGCTTTGAGCCCCAAAACATGCTTGTTGAGCCTCAAAACTATCCTTTCCTTAGCAACTCCTCTCATTCTTTTTCTTTTTTTTTTCCATGAAAAAAATGCATTCTTATCATCAATGACCAGTATATATTGCCTTAAGGATGACATCTAGTGATTTACATGTTATGCTTTTATGTTTTTCTATTTGAATAAGTTTTTGTCTTTTAGCTACGGAATGCAGCCTATTCTACAACTAATCAGCTGTTTTGCGGCTACTTCCATGCTTTAACAGGTTCCAGGTGTTAGAAGGAGAAACTAACTACATGGGTAGCTTGGAAATCATTATGACATGGACCATGTCCTATTCACCTAGCTTAGGTCGACAAGGAAGATGGTACAAGATTCCGGTCAATGGAGAAGTCAAACATAGAGACCGAAGGCAACAAGACTCTGTTTCATGGATAATCAACATGTTTCACAGTGATGGGAAGCACCATCCGAAACAACTTCCTGAGCCTGCAGACTCCAACAACCATTTGTGCAATTGAATCCAACAGCCACCATCTTCGACTTATGTCTCCAGCAACTGAGGAAGAAATTTCATGTGCCTCTCTTCTACGTGTTTTTGGATGTAGCTTATTTTTCTCCACAAACAGTTGCATAATTTTCTTATAAATACCTGTGTAAAGAACTTGGAGGAAGTTGGAATTTCTTCATGTATTAAGCTTAGACTTGCCTTTCTGTAATTTTGAAAAACTCATTTCTTGTTTTTAATATGAAGACCGCAATTTTATGGATATGTGAAAGAGTTGCTTGGAGATTGATTGAGCACACATAAACTGATTAGTTGTAGAGGGCCCCTGTGTTGACTAAAGTTTTATTTCATTTTGTTTTGTCTTTTCTAGCTAAACTGTAAATTCATCATTTCCTCTCATAGTGTTCATAATCATTTACATACTAACCTTGTTTATAATGCAATCCTTATCATTTTCTTACTAATGTAGAATAGCCTCCTTCAGTGCAGAATAACTTTTTTTTGTTTAAATTTCTTTCAAGTTTTTATCAGTAGTTAGAAGTTGAAATTCAATAGTGTAATGTAGTTTGTTTCATTTACTGTTTCACTAGT
The DNA here is from genome assembly GCA_031772625.1 of Pinus tabuliformis. Classification (NCBI taxonomy): domain Eukaryota; kingdom Viridiplantae; phylum Streptophyta; class Pinopsida; order Pinales; family Pinaceae; genus Pinus; species Pinus tabuliformis. Next base: position 1,883,200,001 of record CM062816.1, on the reverse strand, counting down.
CTTTAAGTTTTCAATTAGACTGATTAGTGCTATTACTGTTCTTTCCATTTTATTACTAGTTTATCAACTCATGGCGCTATTGAATGTTTCTGAAGAGCCCTTCTAGTTAATAACTCATCTTAAACTAAGTGGTTGAATACTTCTTTAATGCAATCAGTCCTTTCTACATTTTTGCATTTATCTTCTCTTAGAATAATGAAATATGAATTCCTCAAAATGTCATCACAACGAGGTTTTTCTCCCAAAATTGAGAGGCAGAGTAACTAAGCACTTCATTTAGTTTTGTTTCCATAATAGATTAGACATTAGTTGCAATTTCACTTTCAGTTTTAGTATCTCATTTAGTTTTGTTTTTGTAATTGATTAGACAATGGTTGCAATTTTACTTTTTAGTTTTTTTCATGATTTGGACATAATGATAAGAGTAGAAATAGAAACTTTGTTCTTATTTCTTAAGTAAACTTTGCTTCCAAATCTTACTTAAAGCTCTTTTAATTCTCATTTCTTTAGGTTCTTAGCAGTCTTTATAGAAGTTAGATTTAAGATTTTGTTAGTTACATTGTAAATCATTAGGGATTAAAGGACCAAAAACCCCCAAAACAACATAAAACACAAAAACAATGAAGTAATAAGGGTCATCTAGCACAAACATTGCACTACACTTCATCAGTTTACGATACCCGAATTGATAATTTATGTAGAGCAATTTAGGACACTAAATTGACCAAACATTTTGGCGCCGTTACCGGGGAAGTGTAACTAGGTAGCCTTATCTCTTAGATTCAAAAAAAAAAGAAAAAATACATGCATAGAGAAAAAGACTCTAGGGATAGATTTATAGCTAGGGGCAGAAGTTAAATTTCTACAACTCCACCTACTCCACCAAGAACAAGAAAAGACACACCTCCATCCCAAACTCATACTCCCAGCCATAGGAATCCTAGAATTCCAAGGGCAAAAATCCAATCAATAGAATCTCCTACCTCATCTACCAAGGTAGTCTTAGGAGAGGAAAAATTCGAATCTCCAATAGTAGAAAGAGCCTTTTTCACCTCCATAGGAGAGCACATTGTAATTGAAGAATTAGAAACACCTGGTGAGGAAGAAGAAGTAGAACCTCTCTCCCATATTCCATTAATAGAAGAACCAGAGGAAGTAACCTTGCAGGTTGAACCCTATATTGACTCTGAAGAAACTATAATGGTAGAAGAAGAACAAGATGGAGAATTCTCACTGTTTGGAGGAGGGGGTAGAGGGAGAGGTAGAGGAAATGATGGAGGAGGTAGAGGAAATAATGGAGGAGGCAGAGGAAATACGGAAGTAGATAACTCTTTTGGATTCCCTATAATGGATGAAAAAACAAATGCCACAATGAAAAACATCCCACCTTCTATCCTCCCTAGCTTCCATGGGTTGAGAAGTGAGTATCCTAAAACATTCTTATTTGAGTTTGAAGTCTTATGTAGAACCTATGACTATCTAGAGGACTCTCAAAAACTCAAATTGTTTCCTTCAACACTAAAATCCATTATGGTTTATGGGGTTAGTTACTCAATCCATTATAACTTGGAATGACATGAAAAAAACATTTTTGGATAGGTACTTGGATTATTGCATGCCTACCAATCACAAAGATGAGGTGTTCATAATGATGCAAAGAGAGGATGAAAACTTATAAGATTTGATTGAGAGGTTCAACTATAATTTGAAATGAGCAAAAATGAACGATTTAGATGAAGAGACTTTGAAAGCTCTTTTATTAAAGGCCATTAGAGATGAGTGGATAGATATCCTTAACATGATGGGGAAGGGAGATATTTCTCAACTCCCATTGAATGATGTAGGAGAATTGTGTGTTCATCTCTCAAGAGGGAAATCTAAAACAGGGAAAGGGCCAAGAGATCCTTCTCTTGTTAGAGTAAGCAAATCTACAACAAGATCTGTAAGTAGGGCAGAAATTGGCAATATGCTTGATGAGTTTAAAATTGTTATTTTAGGGAACCTTAGTGAGAAACTAGACACCCTTAAAATCCAAAACAAGAAAAAAACAGAGGCTAATGCTTTAGCCATTTTTTGTCCAAAATGCAGAAAAAATTGCTCTAAGGGAATGTCCTTTAGATGAAAAAATTATAGAAACTTGTATGATTGATTCAGAAAGTCATGAGACCAAGGGTTGTCCCTCAATTCCAGGTCTTAAGGCTGTCTTTCAAGAGGAAACGGTCCCAAATTCTACAAAACCTCTTTGTTTTGTTGCTAGAAGACCTTGGCAGGGGCCACAAAATCAGGGATTCAACAATCAAATGTATCTTTATCCCCCCAAAACTGGAATCCTTGGCAGCAACCTTGGCCTCAACCTCAATCTTAGTATCAATCTCAACTGTGGGTACAAGGGGTACAAAATCCTTATGGAAGATTTGCTCAATATTATCAATATCCTCCATCCTATCAGAATTTTCCTCCTCCACATAATCAACAACAAAATCAGCAGCCACAACTTCAAAATCAGAACCCTCAACTTTCATTACCATTTTCACAACAACCTCCACAACAAAGTCAAAATCCTCAACCCTTGCTGCCATTTCAGCAAAAACCAAATTAGCTACCTACCCAACCATTAAAAAACCCCAACAATAAAAACCTTTAGAATGCCTACATGGTATAAGGACAACAATTTCCAACTTACATGATTACTCCTCTAGATCTTAATGATGTTCAACTAAGATTTGGAAGGATATTAGAAAAGGAAAGACCTTCTATAGTTATTCAAGAACAAGACACTTCTGAGGAAGATTCTCTACAAGTCAATAAAAGTTTTGAGGAAACATCTCTCCAAAACCAAAACATTGAAAAAAGAAAATAAAAAGAACCAGTAAAAAAAACTCCTATCATTGAGCAACTAGCATCTACTTCTATACCTCCTTTTCCTAAAAGACTACAAATTGACAAAGGGGTAGAAAAACAGATCTTGTTACCCAACTATGATTTCCTAGATGAATTGAAGAATGTTTGTATCAAAATTCCTTTGCTACAAGCCATTAGAGAAATTCCCATTCTAGCCAAAACAATAAAGGAGTTGAGCATAAAAAGACCAGGAAGAAAAGCAAAAGAAACAAAAAGAATTCACCTGGTAGGAAAAATAGCAGACATAATGATGGTAAGAATTTCCAAACAGAAATATGTGGATACAGGGAGTCCAATTGTCAAGACACATACAAATGAAATTCCAAATACATTGATTGACTTAGGGGTAGCAATAAACATCATGAGTAGACAAACTATGGAGCAGCTTAAATTTCCAAACCTTCTTTACACGCCTACCTTACTTCAACTTGCAGATAGATCAATAATCAAACCAGATGGTGTATTAGAAGATATTTTAGTCTCCTTAGATTCTTGGGAATATCTTGTTGAATTCATGAACTTAACTCCCAAGAATAATCTAGGAGGACACCCACTCATACTAGGAAGACCTTGGATGACCACAACTGATGCTTTTATTAGTTATAGATCTAGTGAAATGTATATTTCTGATGGTAATTCAACAAAGAAATTTACTTTGTATCCTACGGCAAAAGTAATCACAGAAATAGATGACAAGGAATGGATTTATGATGAGGATGATTTTCAGCCTCTCTTTACTATGTCAGAAATTAGTGAAGATAGTCAAATTTTGAATACATTGGAAAATTTTGAAACATATTTAGAATATGATCATGCACAATTTCAAGAAAAATCTAATGTTGAATACTTGTCATCTAGGCAGATGTCTCTCTATTCTATGGAAGAGTTTGGTAGCTCTACAATTGAAATTTTTCCAGGTAGGACATTGAACATAAACAAAAACTTGGAGAAACTACAACAAGAAGAGCTAACCAAAACATTACAAAAACATTCTACTGCATTTGCATGGGAATACACTGACATGAAAGGCATTGATCCTAAGACTTGTATCCATCATATCTATATTGAGGAAAATAGTAGACCTATCAGACAACCTCAGAGAAGGATGAATCCAAATCTTAGGGAGATTGTGAAAGAAGAAACTTCATTTACCCAATTTCAGATAGCTAATGGGTTTCTCCTTTGGTAATTGTGCCTAAAAAGAATGGTAAATGGAGGGTGTGCATTGATTACCGAGAATTGAATAAAGCAACCCTTAAAGATCACTTTCCTGTGCCCTTTATTGGTCAAGTGTTAGATACATTAGCAGGTAAGAAGTATTTTTCATTCTTGGATGGTTTGAGTGGTTATAATCAAATTCAGGTGGCACCTAAGGACCAGGATAAAAGCACATTTACTTGTCCATGGGGAACTTTTACCTACCGAGTTACTTCCTTTTGGGTTATGCAATGCACTTGCAACATTCCAAAGAGCAGTACTAGGAATTTTTTTTGATCTAATATATGATTGTGTAGAGGTATATATGGACGATTTTATAGTCTACGGAAACACATTTGAAGAAGATTTGGAAAATTTGGAAAAAGTTCTTAAAAATTGTAAAGAAACAAACCTTTTAGTAAGCCATGAAAAATGTTTTATGATGTTTGCAGAAGGTATTGTTTTAGGACATCACATTTCAGGAGATGGGATTAAAGTTGACATATCTAAAGTTGAAGTCATCTCTAAGTTATCAATTCCAAATTGCCAAAATGGTGTTAGAAGTTTTCTAGGATAAGGATACTGTAGAAGGTTTATAGAAAACTTCACTAAAATAGCATCTCCACTCTTCAAATTTCTTACAAAAGATTGTGAATTCAGTTGGAATCCTGATTGCCAACTAGCATTTGAAACCTTGAAAGCAAAAATTTCTGAAGCACCTATTTTAAGAGGTCCAAATTGGAAACTTCTTTTCCATATTTCCATAGATGCTTCAGATACAAATTTGGGAGCTATATTGGGACGAAAATATTTGATTACTTATGCCATTTACTATACAAGTAAGAATTTGACTCCCACTGAGTTGAATTATACTATGACTGAAAAGGAATTTTTAGCTGTTGTTCATGCAATTAACAAGTTCAGAAATTATATAATAGGCTATGAAACATATTTCCATATAGATCACTCTGCAATTAGATATTTGATGAATAAACCTATTACTAATGGCAGAGTTACAAGATGGCTTTTACTTTTGCAAGAATTCAACATTACAGTGCTAGATAGACCTGGAAAACAAAACACAGTTGTTGATTTCTTGTCCAGGATTCAGAATATCAAAGAAGATTCTCCGGTTGAAGATAGGTTTCCTGATGAATATTTTTTTGCAGTAACTATTCAAACTCCTTGGTTTGAAGATGTTACTAACTACTTGGTCACAGGGAAGTTACCTTTACATTTGTTTTTTAGAGAGAAAAGAAAAGTTATTCAGGAAAATGCAAGATATTCATGGATCACTAACAAATTGTATAAAACAGTGCCAGATCTTATGATCAGAAGGTGTGTCAGGGAAGATTAAAAGCCTGAGATTCTCAAGGCATGTCATGATGAGCTATGTGGTGGACACTTTGCTGACAAGAGGAAAACCTATAAAATCCTTTATTTAGGATATTATTGGCCATCCATCTTCAAGGATGCTAAGGAATATGTCAGAAGATGTGACAATTGCTAAAGGGTAGGGAAACCTGCTCCCTCAAATGAAATTCCATTACAAACTCAGGTAATTATCGAACCTTTTGAAAAGTGGGATTTAGACTTTATTGGACCAATTAATCCTCCATCTATGCAGAAAAAGTATATATTGGTATGCACTAATTATGTCACCAAATGGGTAGAAGCCAAAGCATTACCTTTTTCTAATGAAAGATCTATAGTTAATTTTCTTTTTGAGGACATCTTTACTCGTTTTGGTGTTCCAAGAGAAATTGTGACAGATCAGGGATCCCAATTCACATCCAACATGGTGGAAAGGCTTGTGGAGGAATACAAGATCAAGCATAACAAATCTACTCCCTATCATCCACAAGCAAATGGTCAAGTGGAGTCTACAAATAAAGTAATTGAAAGAATCTTCACAAAGACTGTGCATCTACATAGAAGAGATTGGGCAAAAATGCTTCCTAAAGCCTTATGGGCCTATAGAACTACATGGAGGAACACAACAGGACATACACCCTATGAACTTGTTTATGGGAAACAAGTCATATTTCCTATAGAGTTTCAAATCAGAACTTTCAAGATGGCAGTCCAATTGGGGATGGATTTATCAGAGGCTAAAAAGCATAGACTCGAGCAATTAAATGAACTTGATGAAATCAGACAAGAGGCAGTTCAAAGTACTGGTCTAGTCCAACAACAGAGGGCTAAATGGCATGATAAATACATCAAGGACAAGAGGTTTCAAGAGGGAGATTGGGCACTATTATTTGATTCAAAGTTTAAAGATTTTCAAGGGAAGTTTCAAACTCATTGGCTTGGGCCATACGAGATTGAAAAAGTCTTTAGTAATGGAGCAGTGAGGATCAGAAAAATAGATGAAAGTCAAACTCCTCTTCTTGTGAATGGTCATAGATTGAAAATATATCAAAAACCAATTTCAAAGGAGGAGTTCATCAAGATCTTCCAGAACAATTCTGAAATGAAGTTAGTGAAGAAGAATCCTTCTTCTCCACCAACTTAGTCTTTATTTTTCCTATCTAAAATAAAACATAATAATAATAATAATAATAATAATAATAATTAAAAAAATTGTATAAGGTTGAAAACCCATCATTGATTGGCATGCTTATACAGAAAATATAGGGTGAAAATCAGAAGATTCTGATACCCTATATTTTCTGTTTCCTTTCTGTAAAAAATGGTGACAAAAATCCATAGTTACTCTACATTCTGCAAAATTCATTATTTCATCTTATTTCACTATTTTTTTCTTTTACTGTTTCACTTCTTTCCATTGCCATATTTCACCAATAAATTTTCCCTTTCCCAGTATTTCTTTCATCTCCATTCTTCATTTATCATCTTGTCTCATTTTCACTTACACATCCATTTCCATTTCATTCATTCATAAACCATATTTTATTCTGTTTCATGTTCTGCAGCTATTCTTACGTTCTACAGCTAATTACGTTTCGTAGCTGATCCTGTTTTGCAGCTAATCTGATTTTGCAACAACAATTTGTTTATCAGTCCAAGCACAAGTGTCCAGTTCATAATAAAATCTTGTATGTAGGTATTTGAAGAAAAATCAACTTTGAAGACCAATCATGCCTAAAGTACCTATGGATAAAACATCAAAATATTAGCAAGTGGAAGGTAAAGGTTCCAAAGGTAAATGCAAAAATTTATTTCAAAAAGTAGTTTGAAATCATAAGCTTGTATAACATGTATGATCACATGTCTCCTTAGTTAACCATCATGAGATTTGACTGCCACGATGACTTTGCCATATCTTTCACCTTTAATGACAAACGGTCCAATGATTCCTTCATAATTGATCTCCGCTTCAAACTCCATAACTTGTACTTAACCGATCCTCCACAACTACACCTGTTAACGGTGAGATTAATGACATGACCTACCTATCTATGGCTCTCCAAACCCTGACTGTTTATTTATTACATGCCAACTCTTAAGTTTTTCTCTCATATTTACGTAGCCATTTCGTGTATACAGTCATTCTGTTTCCATATCCACATTCGTTCTATTTTCATATACCCATTCATCCTGTTTCCATATCCATAATCATTCTATTTCCATATACCCAGTCACTCCATTTCCATATATGCAGTCATTCCATTTCTTAGATAGTGAGAGTAGTTTTGAAGGGTAACCGAGAACAGAGGATATGGGGCTTATTGTTAGAACTGAGCCCGTAGGAGTAAAATACATGGAGGGGTATCCGCAGCTCAAGGGGATGTTACAGAAGGTCGGATGGTTGTGTTTTATTGAAAAATTTGACAGCTACCACAAGGAGATCACTAAATCCTTTGCAAGGTCATTTGATGGCACGGAAGTGGAAATAGGGGATATCAAATTTGCAGTCACGAAATCCTTCATAGCAGAAGCAACAGAACTCCCAAGACTAGGAGAAAGATGGTTTAAAAACAAAGAGTTTCATGATGAATCTTGGAAGGTGATTCTTAAAAACCCAGGTATGGATGTTACAGTCTTTAGAAAAGGGATTCCAATTTCAGCCCTTAAAACAAATGGAGTAGCATGTTGTTAATACTGCAAAAATTCATTACATGTGAAGGAAGGTTTGGGTCTATGTATGTTTATCATATACGTTTGTTAATGAATTTTCTAGAGAATGGAACCCTCAATCTTCCCTTTTTCCTTCTGAATAGTCTGAGAAGAATGGCAACAAATGTCCAAAAGAAAGTTGAATCAATAGAAACAACTTTATACCATCATGGATTAGTGAAGATTTTAGTTGAATTTCATTTGAGAAGTATAAGGGATACATGGGAAGACTTCTTGGTAAGGAATTTCTTCCAAGATGCTCCAGATGCATCTGAGGGAAGTCATGTTAAGAGAAGTAGAAAGAGAAATACCAGCATTCATATTCAAAGCTCCTCACAAAAAGATGATGCAGAGATAGCTCCTAAACCAGAGATCAGGAAGCAGACTAAGCTAAAGAGAAAAATGAAAAAAAGGGTTGAAGAAATCAATGAGGACATTCATCAACCTTCCTCACCTCAAGAAGATGAACAACTCCTTTTTGAAATACTGACCAAGATCAAGGAACAAATCAAGAAAGATAAGGAGAAAGGAAAGAAGAAGAAGGATACAAAGGAAAAAACCATAAGCTTTCAAAAGTTGAGGAGGAGCTCTAGACTCTGAGGTAAGGTGAAGAGGGTGAAATCAAAAGAGGCCCATTTTATAAACTTAGAGGAAGAAACCCTAGTTCAATCCCTTGACAGTATTCCATCTGAACATAGTCCACAAGAATCCCCTCAACATAATTGTGAAGGCGGCCCAAGTAGAGCTTCTCTTGGCATAGATCTAGTACAACAGTAAATCTATGACTACATAGAGTCATTAGAGAAAAAGAGTACCTCAGTAGATCCAGGGACTTCAGATAATCCAGACCAACCTGTCACCCCACAAGAAACTCTAACTAACTCTCTCAAACAAGAGATCTTTGAGCTAGAAATTCTGAACAGGCAAATTTAAAAAGAAAATGAAACCTTGAGGGAATAGAATAATCTTGATATAGCTATTCATGACAACACAATGTGACACTTGGGATTATGGTACAAAAAGAACAGGAAGCTAAAAATGAAAAATAAGACGCTGAGCAGAACACTTATTAACCTCAAATACAAATTTCTTATGAGGAAGCCAAGGATGGCAGTTAGTGCAAAGAAAAGTAAGAAGAGGAAGTTGGATGTGTTGGCAGAAGTGTCAGAACGAATGTAATAGGAGGGAGAAGTTCACATTTTTTATTGCATGGGGACATGCAATAGTTTTGCAGTGGGGGTATGTTGAGCCTCAAAACTACTCTTTCCTTAGCAACTCCTCTCATCCTTTTTCTTTGTTTTTCCATGAAGAAAATGCATTCTTATCATCAATGACCAGTATATATTGCCTTAAGGATGACATCTAGTGATTTACATGTTATGCTTTTATGTTTTGCTATTTGAATAAGTTTTTGTCTTTTAGCTACGAAACACAACCTATTCTGCAGCTAATCGACTGTTCTGCTGCTACTTCCATGCTTTAATAGGTTCCAAGTGTCAGAAGGAGAAACTAACTACATGGGCAGCTTAGAAATCATCATGACTTGGACCGTGTCCTATTCACCTAGTCCAGGTCGACAAGGAAGATGGTACAAGACTCTGATCAATGGAGAAGTCAAATGTAGAGACCGAAGGCAACAAGACTTTGTTTCATGGATAATCAACATGTTTCACAGTGATGGGAAGCGCTATCCGAAAAAACTTCCTGAACCTATAGACTCCAACAGCCATTTGTGCAACCGAATCCAACAACCACCATCTTGGATTTATGTCTCCAAAAGCCGAGGAAGAAATTCCATGTGCCTGTCTTCTACGTGTTTTTGGCTGTAGCTTATTTTTCTACACAAACAGTTGCATAATTTTCTTATAAATACCTGTGTAAAGAACTTAGAATAAGTTCAAATTTCCTCATGTATTAAGCTCAGACTTACTGTTCTGTAATTTTGAAAAACTCATTTCCTATTTTTTAATGTGAAGACCGCAAGTTTTATGGATATGTGAAAGAGTTTCTTGGAGATTGATTGAGCACACATAACCTGATCAATTGCAGAGGGCCCATGCGCCGACTAAGGTTTTATTTCATTTTGTTTTGTCTTTTCTAGCTAAATTGTAAATTCATCATTTCCTCTCACAGTGTTCATAATCATTTCCATACTATCCTTGTTTATAATGCAATCCTTATCATTTTCTTACTAATGCAGAATAACTTCTTTCAGTGCAGAATAACTTCTTTTTGTTTAAATTTCTTTCAAGTTTTTATTAGTAGTTAGAAGTTGAAATTCAGTAGTGTAATGTAGTTTGTTTCATTTACTGTTTCACTAGTCTTTAAGTTTTCAATTAGATTGATCAGTGCCATTACTTTTCTTGCCATTTTATTACTAGTTTATCGACTCATGGCGCTAATGAATGTTTCTGAAGAGCCCTTCTAGTTGATAACTCATCTTAAACTAAGTGGTTGAATACTTCATTAATGCAATGAGTCTTTTCTGCATTTTTGTATTTATCTTCTCTTAGAATAATGAAATACAAAATTCCTCAAAATGTCATCACAAGGAGGTTTTTCTCCCAAAATTGAGAGGCAGAGTAACTAAGCACTTCATTTAGTTTTGTTTCCATAATAGATTAGACATTAGTTGCAATTTCACTTTCAATTTTAGTATCTCATTTAGTTTTGTTTCTGTAATTGATTAGACAGTGGTTGCAATTTTACTTTTTAGATTTTTTCATGATTTGGAAATAATGAAAAGAGTAGAAATAGAAACTTTGTTGTCATTTCTTGAGTAAACTTCGCTTCCAAATATTACTTAAAGCTCTTTTAATTCTCATTTCTTTAGGTTCTTAGCAATCTTTATAGAAGTTAGATTTAAGGCTTTGTTAGTTACATTGTAAATCATTAGGGATTAAAGGACCAGAAATCCTCAAAACAACCTAAAACACAAAAACAATGAAGTAAGAAGGGTCATCTAGCACAAACAGTGCACTACACTTCATCAGTTTACGATACCTGGATTGATAATTTATGTAGAGCAATTTAGAACACTAAATTCACCAAACAATGCTATGGGGGGATTCCATGCCCAACAAAATGCATGGTGAATTAGGTACATGATTTCAAAAGTAGACATGAAGTAAGAAAAGTCTTTCAGTATAAATCACATAAGAGAAATTTTTGTCCTATGCATTTCAAACCAACAAGAGGAATTCCCCACCTTTCTTTGATATGCATGACGATAACAAAGTAAACTATCAAACATGAATTATAAACTGAAAACAAGGAATGTAGCCAAAAAACCCCAAAAAACATTAAAAAAAAAACCCAAAAATGATAAGTGTTGACGCTGCATCAACACCTCTGTTTTATTATTATTATTATTTTATCTCAAATAAATTTTCAATATTTTTTTAACAATTATAGTAAAATCCAATAAAATCCATTTCTTTTTTTTTTAAAACACCCTGAAAAGTGTTGATTTTGGAATAATGTTTTTTTAGGGAAAATTTTCAACATTTTTTAGAAATGAAGTTAAAGCTATCATGACTCCAAAAATATTTAAAATTCCAACAATTTTCAGGCATGAAATTAAAGATAAAATATCATGTCTTTTGTTATCGAGAAATCTAGTGTCTATGCAGAGCTGCTAGTCCCACTAAGGCTGGTAGCTACCTTAGAAACAAACAAACTAAAACCACTTTCGTTTTCCTTTATGAGAAGTAGATAAGAGGGGAAAGAAGGAGACCAACCTCTGTCTTGCGCTTGGCTCCTTGCTTGATTCCTCTCCCTTCTGATAGATCTTTGCCACTCACTTCCTCGTCTACCCAGCTTCAAAGAGCACCTGTAGAATCAAAGCAGCATAAGACTATCCAAGAACATAAATCTACCATCATAAACAATATAGGACCAGATATATATTGACCACACAAATGCATATATCATTAATCATACAAGAATGTGGAGGAAAACTTGAATAGATTTATTAATAATCAAGAATAGCAAAGAGGATTACAACCAATTGTTCTTACACAACATCATCCTCTCAGCAAGAAAGCCCTTATTCAGCTCATGAAAAGCTTAGATCACCCAACACTATGATATTACACCAAGAAACCAGCAGCACTTCCTTACAAGATACAAAACTCCAGCCTTTGTATCTCTGGGATGAGGGATCCATATATAGATGTTTGCAAGGGGGGTGAGTCAACTTTTGAGATTTGATTAGTGTCCTCTCTCTGACAGTTCTTGATTCCACTTGGAGATTGATGATCTCTTACTCATCCCTGGGCGAATGCAGAGAGGCAATTGTCACAGGAGAAGTTTCTGGAAGATTCCATGATCCTCCACCTCACAGATTGACCCTGCCATTTGTCGACTCTCACCCATCACACCCCATAGAAGGGATTTTCAGTATCCATCGCACCTCCCGTGTGCATTTAGGTGGGATGCAGCGCACTTTGACCATGGAGCAGGTGAGATGGTTCGGTTTTGACCAGTTCTAAGTAGTTTTTCATGGAGAACTTCTGGGAGATGATGTAATCAGCTGACCTTGTTCTTTTAGGGCTTGGAACAACACTTTTAGGGACTTAAGAGCCCTTGGTTTATGGACATTTATGATTGGGGTTGCAGTGCCCAAAAATGTTTATAATAGTTTCCCCCTAAAGCATGAGGTCGTTAATCTTTTGATGTCGGGTGAAATGATTTATCATGAGGATCCGAAGTTTTTTCAAGCTGGAAGGCGACCTGTAATAAGATACAATACAATACATTATCTTCATAATATTTTAATGATCTAGCTGAGGCGGGCATTCCCATGCTCAGCTTTATAAATTCATTTTCATGTACATAAGACAGACAATCGTCTGAGTGCAGACTGATGATTCTGGTAGAGCCATCATCCCTTGGATTGGATGATTATCTGTGTAGTAATGATGTACATTTGATGTCTTTATTTTCCTGAATATATATCGCAGCCCAGATGGATGAAACTAGATCCGGGGTCTTCAATCTCATTCGATCTTCACTCAAAGTACAAGTCGATCCATGTGAGAGATGTTCTGGAGTCGAACATGGAAAGACATCGCCTGATTACCAGCCAATGATGTAAGTTGTTAACAGGCGCGAGAGGAATCACCGATAATGATGATGACCCTCAAGGTACTACAGTACAATTCACGTGGTGTGAATAAGGGACTTGGCGTCGAACACCACGCAAAATCTTTCGGTCGAAGGCCATTGATGTAAACCTGTCGCCGGAAGTGAGAAACTTGCCATTGAGGCATGCAAGCTTCAAAGTACTGAAAGGGTTGTTCCTAGATCGACTTCCTAGATAATGAGCTGATGTCGACAAGAAGCGATTCGTCATAGGAGGGCCTTAGTGAATCCCACATCAATGACACGGAACGGAGCAAATGATTTTAATGGAGGTGAAAACGATCTGATGACATAAGGTTCAGGGTGGTGGTCATGAAAGGATGGAGCGTAAATGTATTGCAGTGGATGAGACACAGGTGAATTCTCTGAGCGACTTCTCTTGAACATATCAGTGACACTGACATGATGGATTGGTAGCGTTAATCCCAAATATGGATGGTGTGATGGACCCATGGTGATATGACTAGTGAACGGAACAACCCAACCCAACTTGGATGCGGAGTGAAAGTGTCATGTTCAAGAGCGACTTGTTACCAATAAAGTTTCTTCAAGTTTTCTTCCCAATTTTTCCCCAGTCACTGCTGACCAGTACCTCTTTATTTTTGTCAAGCTTGAGGAGGATAACATATGCTTGTTTTATAATTTGGCCTTCGGGCAAACCCATCGCTATGTTTTAATGAGCCTAGCGATAGTGAAACTCGTTCTTGTCTATATGGACAAGTTTGTCGCTATTCGGTTTTAACGAGTTTAACGACAAAGATAAGTTGGTCCTTTTCAATTTTAGAGAGTCTGAAAAGGGACGTAAAGAAAACTCAAATAATCCTTTTTCGTCATATAATCCCTTGAGTCCGAAAAAGTATAAAATAATACAAAATGGATGAATTCAGTACTTTTAACGAGCCGAACAAAACAAGCGCTCAATATTTTTGTGTAATAATCCCTCAAGTCCAAAAAGATTAAAATATAAAGGAGGGATAGCACTTTCGGTCACTTTAACGAGCTGGAGAGACCAATTACTCGGCAATCTTTTCATATTTTACGAGTCAGTTGAAAAGAGCTTAAAGTAGACTCGTTTTTTGAGGAACGAGTGGTAAATTTGGGTAGCAGCTAATTCCAGGTAAGGTTTGGAATTTTCCAAACACGGCAGTGTCACAAGGATGGCTAATAGGATCACTCTTCGTAGCGGTTCTTCAAAAAGGGTAAACAATCAAATGGAGGTGAATGATCGGCCAATACAGAGTGGAGGTGATGAGAACACGACCAAGGCTTAAAAGGCTGATGATAATGCATTCACGATCGTTATTTACTGGAAATTGGTTCATTTTTTAATGAGCTTAAACTCTGGGGGAACATTTGCTCATTGCTTATGTTTATTTTTTAACGAGCTTGAATTCCGCTTTAAAACTGCTCGATCCAGTCATATAATAAGGATGTCTCATTTAAAATGGCATTTTTTTCAAAGCTTTTCCCCGCATCCTTTCTTTATGCAAGTTAGGAAACGATCAATCCTACGAGTTTAAAGGGTTAGAGGACCTGCAAATTTAAAAAATAAATGGTTGCTCTTCGCTTGCATGCAAAAAGGTTTGCATGCCCTCGGGTATAGCGAAAAATTTCCGGGTTACCAAAGATTGTTCTATCCATACTTCAGACAAAACACTTCGTCAGCGATGTCTACCGAAATAAACAAAGGTGAGTGGCGCAACTGGCTCCACTCACATAACTTTGACGAAGGAATCTTATTCCAGTCTAATCTCATAAACTAGTCATATATCCTTCGCGGAAAACTACCCTATACCCGAGGTTTTCCTGTCGAAACAGGCCAGGGTGCATGCCCCCTAGGTTTCAGTCATGTCCTCTGAATCACTCGCGCTCATCTGGACGACGGACTGGGGATTGATGAGACATTCCTTGCGTGAAAAGACCATTCAGGGATGGTATTTGACTATTTTCTATGTGTGAACCGGGGAATGAAAGCTGGTCTACGAGCTTGACCACTCTTCCTTCATGCAGAAAACACATTACTCTAAAGAGTGAGAAGACAATGGCTCCCATGCAATAAATATAGTCACGTCCAAGGAGTAGATTATAATCCAGGGGTCCTTGGACTACCATTACGTTCATGTGAACGGTTTTCTTTCTCAATGTTATCGGCACATTGGGAAGGATCCCTAATGGTTGACTGGTTCCTTTGTCAAAGCCTATTAGATTTCTCATTTCAGGCAAAAGAGATGGAGAACCAAGCGCTTTCCAAGCAGTTGAGGAAAGGATAGTCACAGAAGCCCCTTCATCTATGATGGTACCGGCCATGACAATTATATATATTTGAGCAATGATTCGAAATGGTACACTAGCCGGTAAGCGGGATCTGCCTAGTAGATTCCAATCGAAGGAAACAACTATGTTGCATGGAGGTGGGACCGAATAGACGGCCGGATATGACTGACGAAATTTCTTCGTGCAGTAAAGGAATGGGTAGACTTCCCCCATGTTCATCGGAGTCTGTGCTTACGAAGAGAATTTGGACGGTGTCGTTCTTGTTCTCTCCGGTGACTATATCATCTGAAGATGGATCCTCTGAAGGTAAGACCGGGTCAACTGCCGCCTCGACCTTTTGACTTTCGTCTGGTGTGGATTCAGATGGTTTATCTTCAATGGTAGACGCTTCGGCCGACCACAATGGCGTGTCAGCCGAATTTTCAACTAGTGACGGACTCGGCAAGAGTTTCTTATATCCAGGAGGAAGTCATAACGGTGAAACTGGACGGTCGTCCAAAACTCTTTTAGCCTCGTCTAAGAAGGGACAACGGTGGACGGCGTGATCGCCTTCACACAGTTTACAAGGAAATTTACATTTTCCTTTTTGTCTAGGGGCTTCACTTTCACTAGTTGACGGTGTATTTTCAACATGATCATCAGAGGTTGATGACACCGGATTGTGCAAATGAGGAGACCAGTCCCTTAAGATCCGATGGATGCAAGGAAAATCTTGATGATAGTGGTCTCCTTTGCAAATGATACATGGCGATTTAGGCCTGGACGGTGTAGTGTGTGGATTTTTGCTAGACGATGCCTAGTTGCCCTTTTTCGCCTTTGGCTCCTTCTTCTTTTTCTCTTTCTTCTTCTTCTCCTTCTTCTTCTCGGTTACTTGATTTTTGGCTTTACCAGCTTCATCAAGCGAAGAGGAAGGAGGAGAGGGAGAATTGGACGAAGTAGAAGGTTGGGGGGCAACTCTGGTATCGTTTAGTTGCTGATTTGATTGTTCAGGAATCACGGTGTTCTGAATGACAGAGGTCAAGAAGAGCCATACGGGCAAGTCGATTGTCAATCCTGGAAGCGACAATGTGGCCATATGGGGTGCACCAACATCTCCCCAAGAGGAGAAAGGACTAGGATTTCCTCCAAGGGGAATCCTTGGTTAGTGGACTCCATTTTTCTCAACCTAAGACCAACGTAGGAAAGGTGATGTTTATTTCGATTAAAATAAATTTTAGACGCTTTGACACAACTTGTTTTTTCAATTTTTAAGAGTCGAGAAAAAACAAAAGATGACTCTAGTCGCCTTCGATTTTTAATGAGCTTGAAGTGACAAGTGCTCAGATGGACCTTTTACTTTAAGGAGTCTAGAAAGGAATGAAAGAGACAACTCTGGAAATCTAGACAGAGGGATTACCAAACCAATCGCAAAACTGCAGAATACTTTTTACGGTACGACAATCAATCTTCCCGAATGCTGTGTTCAGTGCATTGCGATCGATAGGGCGACAGACACGGCTTCCTATGGATAAAAGATAAAGCCTATTGTGGTCTCCCAATATATACTCGACGGTACGTGGGAGCACAAGTCCGTACTGGCACTTATCATCTCAAAGTGGAGGAATCACCCAACCAAAAATGAAAACAATAGTTACCAGGCTTTACGATGTCGGAATACGTCTCTAGCCTAGACTTCTAAATGTTGTGCGTTAGGTTCCAAAGCATTTTTAGATTCATTAAATTTATTTTACAATTGATCTTGCTTAAGAAGTTTTCCTTTCAGGTTCACCGCGTGATGTAGATATACAATTCCTAAAATGTAATCTAAGATGATAAACAATTGTTTAATCTTCTTTTTGCAATGAAAATCCTAGCTACTAAGGAAAGAGAGATGATATTCTTTCAACATAGGGTAGAGAGCACACACTATATGCATCGTCCTAAATCAAACCAACAAACAGTCTAAATGCAAATGCACATGCATGTATTTTTTTTCAGCCTTCTTAATGTGTGAATGATAAAAAGAAAGCTAAGTGCAAATATGAATTATTTTTCAAAGCGACATTACTAACAAGTTTCTTTTCAAGAAAAAATGAAGACAATGACGACACTTTGTGATTTGTAATTGAAAACTTTCTTTCGACTCTTGAAAAACTATCAATTCAAATCAAATACAAGAGTAACAGTGTAATCGACTATCAAGAACAATTGGATTCTCTTCTATGACTGAAAACGACACTTGCGACACTTCCAAATCAAGAAACGACAGTTCAATTATGCTACTTCTTTGTAAAAGACAACTGAAAATGGATCACAATACATAAAAACATTTACAGTTCTTTGCACAATAGAGGTAGAATAATGGCAAAGAAGGGGGTTTCCAACAGAGGTATACTGACTACAGACAGTAAAACTCCTGAATAGAGTTGAAAAGAGTGAAAAAACCAAAGTCTGTAGGCAAAATTAGCCCTTTCTGATCAGCGCACCTGTTACACAGGGATTCCAGTATGCATCCCACCTACCGCACATGGGAAGTGCGATGCATACTGAGATCCTTGAAGAAAGGGTGCGATGGTACAGTGCGAGACTTTTGATCCAGTTCTTGATCACAGTTTGCAGCACAGTTCAGGGATTTAGGCCGAGCAAGTGGTAATCAGTAAATAAATCATAGGGGTAGATCTAAGGAGGTTACTAGAGCCACCAAAAGGGCAATTAGAGAGCTTGTAAATCAATTGTTCAGTTCATAAACAAAACCCGGAGATAGACTGAAGTAGCATTGATCTACTTTACACTTGCATAGCAAATGCAGTTCGAAGGCTAGCTGGCTTGACTTCAGGCTCTGTCTATAAGTTTATAAAGCAAACAAATATAGACAAACAAACAATCTATTCGCTCCTCAGCGGAGTCGCCATTTTGTTATCGGGAAATCTAGTGTCTATGCAGAGCTGCTAGTCCCACTAAGGCTGGTATCTACCTTAGAAACAAACAAACTGAAACCACTTTCGTTTTCCTTTATGAGAAGTAGATAAGAGGGGAAAGAAGGAGACCAACCTCTTTCTTGCGCTTGGCTCCTTGCTTGATTCCTCTCCCTTCTGATAGATCTTTGCCACTCGCTTCCTCGTCTACCCAGCTTCAAAGAGCACCTGTAGAATCAAATCAGCATAACACTATCCAAGAACATAGACCTACCATCATAAACAATATAGGACCAGATATATATTGACCAAACAAATGCATATATCATCAATCATACAAGAATGTGGAGGAAAAATTGAATAGCTTTATTAATAATCAAGAATAGCAAAGAGAATTACAACCAATTGTTCTGACACAGCGTCATCCTCTTAGCAAGAAAGCCCTTCTTCACCTCATGAAAAGCTTAGATCACCCAACACTATGATGTTACACCAAGAAACCAGCAGCACTTCCTTACAAGATACAAAATTCTGGCCTCTGGATCTCTGGGATGAGGGATCCATATATAGATGTTTGCAAGGGGGGTGAGTTAGCTTTTGAGATTTGATTAGTGTCCTCTCTCTGATAGTTCTTGATTCCACTTGGAGATTGATGATCTCTTACTCATCCCTGGGTGAATGCAGAGAGCCAAGTGTCACAGGAGAAGTTTCTGGAAGATTCCATGATCCTCCACCTCACAGATTGACCCTGCCATTTGTCCACTCTCACCCATCGCACCCCATAGAAGGGCTTTTCAGTATGCATCACACCTCCCGTGTGAATTTAGGTGGGATGCAACGCACTTTGACCATCGAGCAGGTGAGATGGTTTGGTTTTGACCAGTTCTGAGTAGTTTTTCATGGAGAACTTCTGGGAGATGATGTAATCAGCTGACCTTGTTCTTTTACGGCTTGGAACAACATTTTTAGGGACTTAAGAGCCCTTGGTTTATGGACATTTATGATTGGGGTTGCAGTGCCCAAAAATGTCTATAACATCTTTGAAAAGCCTTGAAATTCCAACAATTTTCAACCTTGGCATTAAAAGATAAAATACTTATAACTTTTTTCAACCATAGCATTAATGACAAAATATCATGACTCAGAAAAACATTAAATTTTGACAAATTTTAAACCATGGAATTAAAACCAAATATCACGACTACAAAAAACCTGAAGTTTTCAATATATTTCAACCATGGAATTATGGAAAAATTATATGATTAAGAAAGCTTAAAAAATGAACCCTTGAATGAAATATTCGTTATACTAAGAGTAATTTATTTTTTAAATGCTAAAAATATAACTATTTTAAAATCTTAACCTAAGACAACTTGACACATTGCAACGAAAATTTAAAAATCAACCATTAAATTGATATATAGTTTAGGTGAACTAGACACATTGCAACAAAATCTTAAAAATCAACCATTAAATTGACACTCTATGAGAACAAACTTGATCCATTATAATAAAAACTTTAAAATTAGCTATTAGATTGACACATAATGAGGCCGGGTTACATGAACATTGCACAAAAACAAAAGAAAAGAAAAGAGAAGAAAAAGAAAGAAAAGAAATTAGATAAATAAATAAAAATGAAAAATGCAAAACAAAACAAAAATAAAAAAATTGAATAAAATTAAAACTAAAACTAGAGCAAAAACAAAAGGTAAAAAGAAAAAGTTAAAATAAATAATAACTAATAAATAAGAGACTATATGACAACAAAAAAATTAAAATTAAAAATGACCCAAAAAATAAATCAAACATAAAAAATGTTTAAAAAACAAAATTAACTTATTAGAAAATAAAATAAAATTATATATATATATATATGAAACACGTAATTATAAAAAATAAAATAAATTTAATAACAAAAAATAAATAAACAAAAAAATAAAACAAAATGAATAATTAAAAATAAACAAATAAAAAAGGCAAATTAAATACCAATTATTTGTTTTTTAAATGTTTAAATAAAAAAAATAATTATAATAAATATCGAGTAAAAAAAATATTAAAAAAACTTTAAAATGAATTAAAGAAAAAACATAAAAAATAATTAAAATAAATATGACAAAAATAAAAAAAACATTAAAATAAAACTAAAAAACATTAAAAAAAAATACAACAAAAATTTGGAAAATAATAAAAAAACATTATAACAAATTAAAGAAACAATAAAATAAAAATTGAATTAAAAAAATTAAAAATAAAACTAAAATTTAAAAAGAAAAAAGTTTGGCCCCTTGCCCCAACTGGCGAATATCGATTACAGTGATCGTTCTGCATCAGTAAGGGACCCAGGGACCACCGCAAGGGCTGACGGAGGGGCATTGAGGCCAACACCGACGACCCTTGTGGTGGCCCTTAGGCCCCTGGATGGTAGAGGCCGATTCCTAGAATCGACCCTCGGTTGGCAAAGGCTTATTCCCAGAATATAACCCTAGTTGGGAGGGGTCGATTCTTAAATGAACCTTTGGTAGCTAGGGGCCACTACAAGGGCTGATGGAGGGGCCACAATGCCCACTCTGCTGGTCCTTACAACAACTCCTCGGCCCTCGTCTTGCGGAGACTGATTCCCAGAATCAACGTTTGCCAGCTAGGGGCCCAAGGGGCCAATTTTTAGACATATATATATATATATATATATATATATATATATTATTTATTTTTAAAATTTATTTTATTGTTTTTTTTCAAATTGTTTTTTTTAATGTTTTCCAAATTTTATTTTATTTTTTCATTTCAATTTTGTTTAATTTTTTTTCTTATGTCTTTCTACTTCTTCTTCTTCTTCTTTTTTGTTTTTCTGTTGTTTTTTCTTTTTAAAGTTTATTGTTTATTGTTTTTGCTTTTATATTGTTTGTTTTTGTTTTTAAACATATTTTTTGTTATTTTTACTTCATTTTTTTTTTAAAGCTTGGCAGGTCCTTCTTTTTCTATTTTTAAACAACAAATTTAGAACACATATGTGAGATAGGTGGCCTCAACTTGCCCAGTGGGAAACCAAGTTTGTTGGCCACCTATCCTTGTTATAAGCCATCCAAAAATAGTGAAGTATCAGTCGTTTTAACCAAGCTAGATAAGTATCAGTTTCATGGTAAGATTCTATGTGTCTATCTATCATAAGCATGCATATTTTAAAGTAAATTCTACCCATAAAAAAAAAGACGTCGAGGTAACTGGCTATTCTTGCTGTTCTTCTGAAGCTGACTCGACCAATGTCGGGTCCTTGGCAAAGTCACCAGGCATCTCAGCTAGTTCGATGATGCAAGGGATGTGCCTTTGAATTCTGTCTAGGCGAATGTCCTGCTTGTGAAGCTGAAATTGAATTTGCTACAAATATTTTTTATAGTTAGGCATGTCTTGGAGAGTCAGTGCCATCCCCACTAATATTTGCTCCATCGCCTTCCCCATAAGGCTCTTCATAAGCCAGTATAGATAAAGGGTCTATTTAAACTGGGTTATTTTGCCTTTGGTATTCCCGGGATCCGAGATTACAGTCCGCCAGTTCTCCATCTCCTCCTCGGATTCGCCTTCCTGTTTAATTTCCCCCTCCCATTCTTCCAACAACTTGTGGATGCCAGCATCCATTCCCTCCCTATAGACCGTCGCAGCTTCGCTGATGAGGTATTCTACTAGTTTTTGACCTCTTCTTGATTTCGAGGTGCTCAAGCCATTTTCTCATCCAGGCTCCGTCCCACATCTTCTGCGCCCTCTTCCTCTTGCCGGCTGAGCCATCTCCACTTTTTCCACTCCCTGTTCAAAGGCACGATGAGTTAACCTCTGGTGTTGCATTTCAATACCACCGTTATTCTTATTCTTTGGTCTATCCCTAATTATTTCGGAGATAGATGCAGGTTGGGTGACATCCTGTTCAGGAAACAAGGCCAGTCATCTTTCCCTGTCGTGCTACTCTCTGTTCCCTTCCCCATGCCACTCATACATAGTTCGGTTGACCCACCCCTCATGCGGCCAAGCAAGAGTGCCCCTACCTAGGTGAGCCTTCCCATTCCCCTCTGCCCAGTCAAGGGTTCCCCAACAAGGTTGAGCCTTCCCATGCCCCTCTGTGCAGTTAAGTTGCACTACTCCTCTGCTTTCCCTCATGCCTACACTTCCCCATTGCATTGCTTCTACCACTCCACCCGCATAGTCATGCAAATTCACTCTGCTACTCTCAAGAGAAGCTTCCCATCTACTTGCCCAGTCGACACTCAGGGCTCTCAAAGCCAGACCACATCCAACCCAAGCCTATAGCCCCCCAGTTCCCCTCCCCTGGCTTCTCCCAAACCCCCCATCCATAAACAAACAATGTTGCCATAGCAAGGGGATTGCAGGACCAAGAAACATACCCGAATACGCTCCACTGATGCCGTTGATGGTAGCTCTGCCTACTTGCTCCAGTGCTCCAGCTCCCACCAACGTTTGCAGCAATGCGGTTATCCCTCTCCCGAATTGCCTTAACTCCACAATCTAACCTACCATATCCTTTCCCCTATCCTTCCTTACATGCATCGCCTCCCACCTTGTCCTTGCCATGCCCGCCACCTTTCCTATCTCCTCTACCAGTATGCATATGGGAGGCCGCTGAACCCATCACCATGAGCGTGTGGGGGCAGTGGAGGGTACCCTTCCATTAATCCTCATAACTAACACGACTGTCTACCGTCCTTTCCAACCTCCAATATGCACGTCGATCAGGGTATTTTTACTTCAAATTTTATGTGAATCGTTTTATTTAGAAAAAAATAATTCAAATGTCATTATCTTTGGATATAAAATTAATAAATATTTCATAAAAAATACTAATTTTCCAATTTTTTTATTCAATTTTTTTCATAAAAATCATTAATTTAGCATGTCATTTTTAACAAAAATGTTTCGAAATACATATTTTTTTAAGTATATCTATATGAAAAATGTTTATTTTTTGTCGAGTGTTTAAAATTGTTATTTTTTAGTGACAATTATTTTATGTGTATTGAAGTATCGATCAATGATATATAGATATATAAAAAAATCTTAACTTCAAAATATTAATTTTATTATTTTGTTTTAGCTTTGCAAAAAATATAAAAAATTTCATTATAAAAAAACATTGCAAAGAAAAGCAAAAAGTACAAGTTAGGAAAACCATTAGAAAACAAACGTCTTAGGATGAAAAATAAAAGAGGAATAAGACAACTTCAAAAATGGTTAGATAATCAACATTTATAAAAAGTGCATACTTAGGACATAAGAAAATTTAGTTAAAAATATGCCTAAAAAAACATTGATGTTACTTTTGAAATCCACATGAACATTGGCAACAATTTCAAAAAATTAGCCATACTTAATATATCAAAAAAAATTAAAGTGTCAAAAATAAGCCCCAAAAAAGGGGTTGATGTTGCATCATCACTTTTAAAAATTGACATGAAAGCACTAACATTTAAAAAAAAAAGATGCATACTTAATACATACCAAAATTTAAAGTGTCAAAAGTATGATAAAAAAAGGTGTATTCTGAATCAACACTTTTCAAAATCGGATGATTTTTTTTCTACCTAAAAAAATTGAGAACTAGGTATAGTTCTCGTTTGATAGTTTACTTTGTTCGATGTGTACCCCAAAGAAACCCTCATGAATAGTCTGAATGCTATTAAAGAAGACCAAAAAGGCTTCGGAGAGATGATTGTCCTTTACAAGGAAAGGATATCATGAAGTTATATGAAGAACATTTTGAACTCTTGTTCATGCTAAAGCGCATGTTTAAGGAAGTACGAAAATTGGATTACGAGCCAGTAACAACTTTGGAAGGACACATCTTGGATGCATAAGCACGTGACGTCCCAATGGGCAATGAATGAAGAAAACATGTCAGTTTTGTACAATTTAGCTATTCAAAAGGGATTTGAACTGATATTACAAGGGATGTCAACATAGGCAGGTTACAACTCAAGACCTCCACCACAACAACAAGCACAACAATAGGTGCAACTTCAGAAGTTAGCACTGACATTGATGGGACCACTGGCATTGTCGGCAGGTCAGTCACAGTAGCGCCGGGCTCAAGAAACACCCAACATAGAGAGAGAAGGTCCAACACATAGCCAATAGAGAGAATGAAGATTTATTATAGCTAAATCTAAAGGGACCGACTCTACAACTAGAAAATCCTTCAAGATGCTTCTAGAAGAAGTTGGTTATACTACATCTAGAAATTTTGTAAAGAATCTTGGTGGGTTTTCAAATACCACTAGTGGTTTAGGGTGAGGTCTTGGTTCTTGAGTTCCTATATATGGATAAATTCTAGGCTATAGGGAAACTTTGTCAAATTTGTTTTTGGAGTTGTTGGGAGGTTTGAAGCTATTTAGAGAATCCACAATAACTCTTGGGTTGTGTGTCTTTTTTCATGTAATTTCATGTACCCACCTCATTTTTTAAACTTTGCTACATATGAATACAATTTTATGCAATTTTCATAGCATTTTGTGTTGTAAATTTTATTTGTTATAATGATGCTATATAATTGTTAAACTGAAGTGAGTTCTATCATCGATATGATGGTTTACATTAGTTTTGCAAATTTTATCAAGGCTGCTTGAAGAGTATCTTGACGTCCTTGATAGGTTTTATGAGGGTTTTAAAATAAATTATAAATTTCAAGAATATTGTGTTTTCTAATAGTTGAATTCTTAATTGTTCAATTATTGGCCAAATTTTGATAGGTTTAAAGGATTTATTAATTGCTCCTCTAAACTTGCTAAGATTTGTTCTCCATTTGTCCCACCTTTTATTTTTCCAAACCACTCATGCCAAACCCAAGGGTCATGAATGTTTGAACTTGTGATTTATAGAAATGCAACCCAACAAAATTTTATTAATGGCACACAATTTTTCCCTTAACCCTCATTCTCAAAATAGATTTGTAATTTAACATAAATCTACGCTAAATTTGAATATGATTCATGAATGCTTTTGGTACTTTCTTTGAATACATGTGATGAATGTTGAATGTATATGGTGTACAAATTTTCAAGCTTACAATAATATTAGTAACTAATGTGTTATATATGAGCATGTGGTAGTTTAGGTATCGATGTGAAATCCCTTTCCTTATCAGTCGAGCCAGTGGTCACTAGCACCTCTTTATTTAGAGCATGACGCTGGCTATGACATATATAAGACTGAATTCAAGACGTCCCTGAAGAAAAGGCCTCTGGAGCACTATAGAGGGTCCCGGAAGCTTCCCTGTCAGGTAGGCAAGATCCTCTGTGAATCCAAAAATAGATACACAAGAAAAAAGATTTAGATAGTAATTCAATGGTTGTGATACTTCTTCATCTCACTTTGTTTTCATTTGCAAATTTATATGAGAAACTAAAGCACACGATCCTTCAACTTCAGCTCCACTTTTTAAATAGTAATTGGATTCAAAACAGAACAATATAGTCATTTCATAACCACTTCTTCACAAGAAAAATATTAATATATCGTCTTATTTGCTACAACCTCCAATCATCAACATTTGCTTATTAAAGGTTTAGGCCAAGCATGAATTGACTAGAACATAGAGCCTATAAATAATAAAAATATGCTTAGCAATATCCGAACATTTGCTTATTAAAGTTTTAGGCCAAGAACGAATTAACTAGAACATTGAGCCTATAAATAATAGAAATATGATTAGCAATATCCGAAACAATGATAGATGATTTTATGTGCCGATTTAAATAAAATATCATTAACGAAGTATGAAATTAAGACAAAATTTAGATGATCCCATTCTTTACACTTTGCACAACGTAATGTGACTCCGGGGCCTAACAAGTTGAAAATACCAATGATAAATGATATTTCAGAAGATATTAGATACAAATGTCAAAATCATCGGATCAACATGCTAAGAGTAGAAATGAAAAGGGATACGAAAAATGTTATCAAAGTTATTTGGTTTATAACATTTAGCGAACACATGATACCATTTTATTTGGATGGATGTATTGGCATAAATAAATATTGATATTTGCGATATTAGATGTATGTGCACATTATGCTATGGATTTTGAAAGTAAACCCCTTACTACTAAAAGAGTTTATACTTTATTTTTTTTTTGGTGAAAACACTTTCGAGGAGGTGTACCATTGCAAATAAGTGGTTATTAACATCCATTACAATTTAAATTAGAACTGTAATGAGTTTATACTTTGATTTATTTTGGTGATAATACTTTTGAGGAGGTGTAATTTTGCAAATAAGTAGTTATTAACATCAATCACAATTTAAATTAGAACTATAATGTTGACAAAACAAAATATGGATTGAAAAAAGAGATACAAATAAAAATAAATCTACACTTTATTTGTGTAAATTATTTTAATGGTTGTGAAGGGTAGGCCTGTAGTCTCTCATGTGAGAGTTAAGGCAAAATTATGAAAATCCAAATTTTTCTTATAAATTTAAAATCAAATGTAACACTATAGACTCCACATTCTTGATAAATGTGGGATGTACTTTGGTGGAATTGAAATTTGTGATTAGATTTTGAGAATAGAAGCATAATTATTTAAATTAAACAAAGATATAATATTATTGCCTTGTTTCATTAATATAATAAATAGCTATCATATACTCACTAGATGTTGGTTTGAATTAAAAAACATAAGTTTTGAAATATAAAAAAAGAACAAAGCTCACTCTAGTTTGGATGTCTCTTGAAATACTTTGATTCTCCAAAAATGACCCATCTCAACTTTTTTCCATAAAATTTGAGTTTCCCCTTAAATTTGAACTTGAAATAAAACAAAAAAATAAACCATCACAAAACAACTAATCTACACCTCATAAGCAAATACAACATTAACATTTTACCATTCCAAAAAAAATAGAAAATAAAACTATTCCGGACAATCAATCAATGAAAATCTCTTAACTTCACAATTAAGCAATGAACCTCTCTTAACTTTAAATAAGATATAAAATTAACATCACATTTGGTGAGATATATTGTGTATGAAAATCTATATATATATGAAAATCTTCTCGTACATTTTTTTTAAATATTATTATTCGATTATTTTTAAAAGGAAGTTTGGAAAATATTTTAAATATGTGAGAAATTTAAGTTTAAATGAAAAGCGAGATAAATATTATCCTCACTCTATATATATAGATATATATCTTTTTCTTTTTTCTTACCCTATCATATACTTATATACCTATATTCATTATGTTATATGGGTCAATAAATAATGTTTATTAATATCTGCTTAAATAATCTTCATATTGAAGACTGAACTCCCTGGTGCTTATGTTTGAATATTACCGGTTTGGTAGGTAGATTTTGAGTTTTATAAATACTTATTTGTATATTTTTGATAAATTTTTGAGGATTTATAATAAGTTTAATTCGATTAAGTGGTTAGTTTGTTAAAGAATTATAAGTATAATTTGAGTGTATTTAATAATTAAAAATATATTTTTTAAATTAAAATTGATTTGAATATATACGTTTTTATAAACTTTAACACATAAATTACACACATACGAACAATTTTATTAGTAAAACACAGGAAAAGGAGGATTTAAAATAGCATTATTGTGCCATTGAAAGATGATAAGTTTTAAATCATAAAACAGTAATTCCTTCCAAGCCCCTTCATTAAAAATGGAAATATTCAAATAATGGCAAAATATTAGCTTGCCTAATGACACTGCAATGAGCTTGAGCAGCAGATCTGATCATTTTCCTTTTCTGGAGTGAAAAGCGTACACATACTTGGAATTTTATTTCTTAATGCGTTCTGTCTCTATTGATTAGGTTTTCGGTGAGTCAGATAACTAAGGATAGTCCAGCCATTATAACAATAGCTCCGGAAACCGCAACATTAATTGTGGTGCCTCCATTTGACCGGGGCTGGGGCGAATTAGAAACAGTAGTAGCGGGTGCGGGCGTTGATGGGATGGCCGAGGCTGGCGGACTGCTAACGGTACTGCCTGGGGATCCACCATTGCCGGGCGCGGCCGCCTGAACGTCAATGGCCATCTTCATACCGCCGGCGCAGTGCCCGGGCGTTCCGCATATGAAGTACATGTTGCCAGGATTCGATAGCGGGATCTGAGTGTTGCCATCGGTGAAGGATTGCAGAGCGTTGCCCGTCTGACAGGAGTCGTAGTCTGATTTGCTTACCGCCAACACGCTATGAAGCGACGAATATTGGAAATCTGCGAAATATCACCACCTCACAAAAGTGAAAAGCAAGCCACAAATATTAATTATAATAACCTAATTATTATTGTTGTTGGAGATGATCTATAATAACCTAATTATTGTTGTTGGAGATTTTAACCTAATGCATTTGAACATTCCATTTCTTTGGATGGATATATTATCCATTATAATCTGATAATCTTTGATATGAATGGAGTATCTATTTTAGAGGGATCAAATCTATTAGATAGCAGTTTTCTCGTGGAAATTTTTAACAATAATATGAAGTATTTATTCTGGACGGATTAAATCTATTAGAAAATAGTTTTTTTTTAAAGTAAAAATCTCTAAACAATATGAATAACTATGCAGATCACTCATAAACTAATTGTTGATTTACTTACTAAGCGCTTATAAACTAATTACTGATTTACTTACTAAGCACGTCACCCACTGCGAATGACTTGCCCTGCACCCAAGAATTCAAATCAGTGGTGGTGTCCCATCCCGTACCGTCTCCCACCATATACTGTGTCGCTGCACAGGGAATAACCAGCACTATCGCCATGGCAATTGAAAGAACACCTATTGCTGCTACGTCCATGTCGTTTTCCTTTTCTGCAATAGAATCCTGTAACAAGAAGAGAGCTTTGAACTAGTTGTGAGGATGGAGAAGCGAGGGTCCAAGGTATATATAGGAGAAAGGTATATATAAACATTGCAGGCATTTCACCCTAACTAATCTGACATCGGAAACTGGTCCTTTTCTCTTTTGTCTTATGATAAGCGATTGTGGGTTTGTTCGTTTGGTATGTTATGTTACACCTAAGCATTCAGGTGGTGGGTGAAATAAAAAGGTTTTGTATGTTCCCTTTTTCATAAATTATTTGATAGGTTATTATTTGATGTGGAGCTGGTTGCTGCTCTTCTGTCCAAGGAATAAAATAATGCAGATGGTATACACAGAACTCAGTTGACCGTTCCCATAATTTAATAAAGCTTTAAAGCCAACCACTATATTCTATGCTTGAAGGACCCTTAGGGCCAGTTCTATGATTCTCCATTACTGGATTAGTTCGGAAAGGTTATTCTTTTGGTCGTTCAGTATCCCGTGTACGTTTGGCTGTTTTTTTTTGTCAACATCGGGCTCATGTTTTGTGGTGGAATTTATTACTGCAATAATGTCCTTCTGTATAGATTATGTCAAATATCGAAATTCATATATAACTGAAGTTAAGGTTGTCGGATGGAGATCGAAATTTAAAATAAAATCAATCTTTCAAATATGAAGATAGTGGTAAGTTTCCTTACCGAAAATTTTAAAATGTGGTTGAAGTCATCAGTTCTCCTTTAGTTTTATTAGTTTAAGTCCATAGTTTAATGGGGGATTAAGAGTGAGAATCATTTATGTGATGTTATTGTGCTTTCAAGTTGAGATTGATATAATTTTGAAAATAATATTTAGTTATGAAATAATTTTGAAAATAATATTTAGTTATTGAGTAATACTTTTTATATGTATTTATTTAAATTGGGTAGTACGAAATAAGAATCATAATTTATTTCAATTAAAAAAATAAATATGTTTTAAATTAAAATTAAATTTAAAGTAATCACTAAAATGATAATAACATTAAATATATCTAAATTTAAATTTCTTTGATTGATAATATTTAAAAGGATTTTTTTAGGAAATATGACATATTATTTTAGGGCACCCTCCACTATGGTTCATTATGAGAATTGGATCTAACAATAAAAATATATAGTGTGGAGATGCTTCAGAAAATTCAAAGAAAATCAAAATGATAAGTTAAAAAGTAATAATAAATTAGAAAATCAAAATAACAATAAATAAATAAATAACTAAAACGATATTTTTAAAAGACCAATAAATAAATAAATAAATAAAAATAAAATAAATAATTAATTAATTCACCACTACCAAATATCATTAATAAATAAAAAATAAAATTAGAAAGAATAAAAATAGAGATGAATAAATAACAACAAAACTTAAATAATTAGAAATGATTGAAATAAAAAATAAAAAATAAAATATAAAAAATCAAAAACTTAATAAAACAAAATTAAAGAAAATAATAAATTATTCAATTTATTATTATTATAAATATATTTTTATCTTAAATAAAATTCTTACCAATCATATTAATATATATATATAATCGTCATATGAATTCAGTCATTATAATGAAAATTTGTTTTTATTATGGGTTATTAAAAAAGGGGAAGTAGAGTAACGGTTGATTATGGGTTATTTTCTCCCTATTACAAGTAACAATATAAAATTTATGTTTTTCATTCACCATCACAATTAGTGTTATTATTAGTCCCTGCCTGGGACTAATAGCCATCGATCCATTGTTGACCATACATT
This sequence comes from Pinus tabuliformis, assembly GCA_031772625.1. Classification (NCBI taxonomy): domain Eukaryota; kingdom Viridiplantae; phylum Streptophyta; class Pinopsida; order Pinales; family Pinaceae; genus Pinus; species Pinus tabuliformis. Next base: position 1,883,168,871 of record CM062816.1, on the reverse strand, counting down.
AACCGGTCTTTTGACCAAAAAAATTTGTGCACTATCAAAGTTTAACCAAAGTTTATCTCTGCAAATATCAGTGTAAAAAATTTATAACCAAAATTGCAAATTAGAAGTCTTATTACACGCTTCACGTGCCCCGATGTTATTTCAGCGAGGACAAAATATTTTACCCTAAGTTTTATGCGATCGCTTGATCGTTGACCATCAATTAGTTCATCTTTTGACCCAATTTTTTGTCGGCTTAGGTAAATTTAACCAAAGTTTTATATTTGCAATTTCATTCAGTTCAATTTTAACGAAGGTTTTTGGGCTATAAAACATTCGACCCGTTATTGAAAAGTTCACGCGCCCCCATGCAACAAGGTTGGGGTAATTTTATTTCATCGAAAGTAGGGTTCGGGCAAGGTTTTCTAATATCCAGGAAAAAAAATTTATATCCATTTTTTTTAAACAGTAAGCAAAAATTTATAACAAAATTTATTTCGATATAGGTAATGCCACATGGCTAGCTGCATGGCTATTGTTGAAAATATAATTTCAACTGCGATCGCCGATATCGCATCGGCAAAGTCGAAGTGAAGAAATCATAAAGAAGCTTTTGTGCTTCCGACGAGCGATCGCCGATATCGCATATCGGCAAGTCGGCATATCGGCAGGTTGAAGCATAGGAGGCAGGCAGTGGCAGCGATATAAAATGTTGCCGACGAGCGATCGCCGATATCGCATCGGCGAAGTCGCAGCGGAGGACTTACAAAGTGATTTTGTTATTGTGCGATGAGCGATCGCCGATATCGCATCGGCACATCGCTATCGGCAATGTCATAGAGTCGGGGTCTTTGACATGAGAAAAGTTGCGATGCGATGCAAATAAAGTCAATGGTTAAAGTACAGGTCAGCAGCTAATAAATTTGACGTGAAGTAAAAGTTCCTTTACCGCCAGTAAATGTCAGTAAAACAGTAAATGCAATTTACTGTGGTTGGTAAGTTTTGGTGAAGTTTTTAATTTTGTTTCAGCGGGAGTATGGGCACAAGTAAAGGCTGATAAAAACATTTAATTTTATTGTTTTTTATTTTTACGGAAGCATGGCAAGTGAAAACGTATGTAAGTCCTTTTGTTTTATTGCCATGAATATATATGTAATGTTTTCTTGTGTGTGCATTGTAAGGTAGAAGAGGTATGGTAATGCACAGCAGTGCAATGTAATGAAATTGAAGAGTGAGGCACAGCAGTGCGATGTATTGTAACCCACACAGCAGTGTGTAAAAAGACAGAACCAGGTGATGTAATTTTTGGTGTAGGGAAAAACCATGTGTGGTTTTGCACAGCAGTGCATAAAGATAATGGTGGAGCGAGTTTTTGTAATTCTGTAAGTTTTGTTTTTACAGCAGCATGTAAAAGTGTTTTACACCAGTAAATGTGAATGGAGATTTCACAGCAGTGAATGATGATTTTACACAACAGTGTAAAAATCATTTTGTAAAAGAGGCAGAGTATTTGTTTTTCGAAAATCCCTCTCAGTAAAAGAGGATGTATCAGTTTTTGTTTTCATAAATAGAAATCTTTTACGGTGGTGAAATACTCTATTACTCAGTGAATTTTTTTTAAGTCTTCTGTGCATAAAAGATCCTGGAGCAAAGTAAAAACAGAGCATTGCCTCTGTGTGTTTGAATATTTGGTTTTTGGTATTTTCCCATTTAAAGAAAAATACCCAACAGTGGTATCAAAGCTAGTCCAGGCTCTTTGAAGACTCAAAGAAGCTGAAGGAAGTTGTGGTTGCAGCAGAGAAAGCTTCTCCAGCAGTGTGAAGTTTCAGCCAAAGGGATTCGGGTATTTCCCAAGTTTCTGAGTTATTATTAAAGACAGTCAGTTGTTTTAAAAAAACACAGTCAAGTATTTGAAGCCCAGATAAGAATGGCAAGGTCAAAGAAGAAAGCCTCCAGGCCTGTTAAAAATATGTCTCCCTCCTCTACTAAAATAGAAGACAATCCATTAGAATATATTCTATTTGAAACACCAAAGTTTCATGGAAACTTTGATGTATGGGAAATAATGATGAGGGCTTTCCTAATGTCCGAGGGGATTGAAGTCTGGGAGTCAGTGATTGATGACAGCAAGATGGATGAAGAATCCATGGAGTATGATGCACAAGCAGTAAAACTAATTTTGGATGGACTCCCTGATTCTGTGAAGAGGAATCTAGGAAAATATACATCAGCAAAGGATATATGGGACAGACTGCATGACCTTCATGCAAAGGGAGCACTGACCATGACAATGAGTCAAGAAGAACCCATCATAGAAGCTGAGAATGAAAAGCTTGACCTCATCAAGCTTCAAGTAAAAGAAAGGGATGAAGAGCTAGCCAAGCTCAAGAAGGAGCTTGACCAATGCAAGAAGAAACATCATGAAGAAGTCATATCCATGACAAATCAGCTGAATGAAGCAAAGAAGCAGGCAGGTGCCTTGACAAGTCAACTTGAACAAAGGCACAAGAGAGTGAATAAGCTTGTAGAAGAGATTGGACAGTACAAGGTAGAGGTCTCCTCCCTTAAGTCCGAACTACAAGAAGCCAGGAAGCAGGCACAAGGAGCTGAAAAGAAAATGAAGAGCAGTCAAGCAAATGATGAAGAAGTCTCCAAAATGAAGATTGACATTATCTCCTTCAAAATAGTAGCAGCTGAAGCTACTCGTAGCAAGGAAGAAACTGAGGGACAACTAGCAAAGAAAAGTAATGAATGTGAAAAGTTAGAAGAAGAGATTGTCCTCCTCAGGAAGAAGGTTGAAGGGATGAACAAAATGATGAAGAGCTCTCAAGCTTTGGATGACATGCTCAGCTATCACAGATCTCCATTTGATAAATCAGGACTTGGGTATGTAGGCGAACCCTCAAACAAGGATGAGGATGCTTTAAGCAAAGGAGATGTGAAGAAGCCAGAGAGAGATGGTGATGCTCCTAGTTCCAGCAAAGGCAAGGAGAAAAATGAAGGCTGCAATAAAAGAGATCTTGTTCCAAGAAGAAAACCAGCTCCAAGAAGAAATGTAGCTGATGTCAAAAAGGCAAGAGGTAATGGTGATCATCAAAGGATCTCAAGGCAGCAAGGCTTCAGAAGTACATCAAGGAAACCTCCATCTCCCAGGTACCAAAGTTCATTTTTTGGTTATTGTTATGCTTGTTCAAACTTTGGTCATATGGCAAAAGACTGTAGAGCATTACATGGAGATAGATGTTGTGGTCCCCGACAATCTCCAAGAAACAATTTTAGAAGAAATCATGAAATGTCATTCATGAAAAATGTTGAATGTTTCAAGTGTCATAACATTGGGCATATGGCACGAGACTGTAACTTAACATGGGCTCCTATGCAAACTAGACCCATGCAAAAGAAGAAAGTTACACAAGTATGGAGAAGGAAGGAAAGGCAATCTGAAAACCCCTTGAACTCCCCAGTGGATCTAAATTTGTTTTGAGAAGAGTCTGCTAAAGAAGACAAGCACACATTAAAGGGGAGCTTGTAATTTTTATTTGCTGAACTGTACTAACAGTCATTTGTTGATGGAGGATGTATTGCAGCGCAACAGTTGCAAATGAAATCTTTGTTAATCCCTCTGAAAGGTAATATGCAGCAGTGATGAAATCAGCAATGCTTTTGCTTTGTGTTTATGCAATATGCACAGAAATGCATAAAAAAAAGAAAAGGGGACAGCGCTCAAATGTAAAGAGCAGCAGCGCAAGAAGAAAAGTATGCAAAGCAAGAAAACCCTCACAGCAGTGGGAAGATAGAACATAAGACAGCAGTATGGAATTTTTGTTATGGTGCACATGCATTGAAATGCATAGCAATGGAAGGTAGTTTCCTTCTATGTAATGTGATAGAACATACTCACAGCAGAATGAGTGTAATGCACAGCAGATGAAATGTTTTGTATTGGGAATGAAAATGCAAAGCAGTGAGAAGAAAATGAGAAGGCAAAACGCAGCAGAGCGTAAATGCCCAGTGGCTGAGAATGCAATGAAATTTCTCACACAACAGTAAAAAAAATGTAATGTTTTTCTTCATATGCAATGCAGCATGCAAAGAAATGCATAAAGAAAAACAGGGACAGCAGATTTTTAATGCACACTGGATGTATAAGAATGTGTGTGGCAGCAGAAAGCCAAAGGAATTGCACACTAGTGCATTGTGTAAATAAAAAAAATGAAGCCTAAGATTGTGTGAAGCAAGGGTGCATGAGAAAAGGCAGCAGCCTGTGTTATTTTTTGGAGAATGAAGTGCCAAGAGTATGGGCACAACAGTATGATGAAACAAAAGGGCAGCGACAGTGCAAATTGCAGAGGCAACGCAGCAGCAAATAAAACCCAGGGATGACAGTTTATGGTTATGGGTATGGACAGCAGTGAATATGAAAAATATTGCAACAAGAAGTTATGGACAGCAGCATGATGGCAAGAAGGAGAAGCACACAGCAATGCAAATAAAAAAAAAATGCAGCAGCAAGAAGTTTTGAACAGCAGCACATGCAAAAGAAATTTTCCTTATAGCAGTAAAGGTAAATGTAATGAATTTTGTTGTTCATTGAATTGAAATGCTGTATATGCAACAGCAGTGAGTGTAAGAAATGTTTACACACAGCAGTGTAAATTTGTAAATTGGGACAGCGTAATTGTTCCAAGAAAGACAGAGTATTTTGTCTTTGAAAAGTGCAGAAGCAGTGCAAGTGTAGACACAGCAGTGTGAGGTAGACACAGTAAAGAAGATGGCACAACAGTGCAGCAGAGAATATGCAGCAGCATAAAAGAACATCGTAATGAGTTTGCACACACAGCAGTGCAATGGTTGTTTGTTTTGGAACTGCATTTGAAGCAGTCATTTGGTGAAACCCTCTATTGAAGAGGAAGGTGCTTTTAAGCACATTGTCATTAGTGAATCCCTCTGTAATGAGGAAGGTGCTCTTAAGCACAGTTACATTGGTGAATCCCTCTGTTCAGAGGAAGATGCTCTCTAGCATAGTTTGGTAGATCCCTCTGTCATGAGGAAGGTGCTCTTAAGCACAGTTGCAGGTTAATCCCTCTATTAAGAGGAAGACAACTTTGTTTGTTTATGAACTGCAGCAGAAGCAGTTGGTGAATCCCTCTATTCAAGGAAGATTGGTGAACCCCTCTATGTGAGGAAGATGTCTTTGTAACAGCAGTGTTGGTGAATCCCTCCATGAGAGGAAGTGCTTGGGTAAGATTGAATGCCCAGCAGTTGAAATTAAAGGGGAGTGTTGAAAATATAATTTCAACTGCGATCGCCGATATCGCATCGGCAAAGTCGAAGTGAAGAAATCATAAAGAAGCTTTTGTGCTTCCGACGAGCGATCGCCGATATCGCATATCGGCAAGTCGGCATATCGGCAGGTTGAAGCATAGGAGGCAGGCAGTGGCAGCGATATAAAATGTTGCCGACGAGCGATCGCCGATATCGCATCGGCACATCGCTATCGGCAATGTCATAGAGTCGGGGTCTTTGACATGAGAAAAGTTGCGATGCGATGCAAATAAAGTCAATGGTTAAAGTACAGGTCAGCAGCTAATAAATTTGACGTGAAGTAAAAGTTCCTTTACCGCCAGTAAATGTCAGTAAAACAGTAAATGCAATTTACTGTGGTTGGTAAGTTTTGGTGAAGTTTTTAATTTTGTTTCAGCGGGAGTATGGGCACAAGTAAAGGCTGATAAAAACATTTAATTTTATTGTTTTTTATTTTTACGGAAGCATGGCAAGTGAAAACGTATGTAAGTCCTTTTGTTTTATTGCCATGAATATATATGTAATGTTTTCCAGTGTGTGCATTGTAAGGTAGAAGAGGTATGGTAATGCATAGCAGTGCAATGTAATGAAATTGAAGAGTGAGGCACAGCAGTGCGATGTATTGTAACCCACACAGCAGTGTGTAAAAAGACAGAACCAGGTGATGTAATTTTTGGTGTAGGGAAAAACCATGTGTGGTTTTGCACAGCAGTGCATAAAGATAATGGTGGAGCGAGTTTTTGTAATTCTGTAAGTTTTGTTTTTACAGCAGCATGTAAAAGTGTTTTACACCAGTAAATGTGAATGGAGATTTCACAGCAGTGAATGATGATTTTACACAACAGTGTAAAAATCATTTTGTAAAAGAGGCAGAGTATTTGTTTTTCGAAAATCCCTCTCAGTAAAAGAGGATGTATCAGTTTTTGTTTTCATAAATAGAAATCTTTTATGGTGGTGAAATACTCTGTTACTCAGTGAATTTTTTTTAAGTCTTCTGTGCATAAAAGATCCTGGAGCAAAGTAAAAACAGAGCATTGCCTCTGTGTGTTTGAATATTTGGTTTTTGGTATTTTCCCATTTAAAGAAAAATACCCAACAGTGGTATCAGAGCTAGTCCAGGCTCTTTGAAGACTCAAAGAAGCTGAAGGAAGTTGTGGTTGCAGCAGAGAAAGCTTCTCCAGCAGTGTGAAGTTTCAGCCAAAGGGATTCAGGTATTTCCCAAGTTTCTGAGTTATTATTAAAGACAGTCAGTTGTTTTAAAAAAACACAGTCAAGTATTTGAAGCCCAGATAAGAATGGCAAGGTCAAAGAAGAAAGCCTCCAGGCCTGTTAAAAATATGTCTCCCTCCTCTACTAAAATAGAAGACAATCCATTAGAATATATTCTATTTGAAACACCAAAGTTTCATGGAAACTTTGATGTATGGGAAATAATGATGAGGGCTTTCCTAATGTCTGAGGGGATTGAAGTCTGGGAGTCAGTGATTGATGACAGCAAGATGGATGAAGAATCCATGGAGTATGATGCACAAGCAGTAAAACTAATTTTGGATGGACTCCCTGATTCTGTGAAGAGGAATCTAGGAAAATATACATCAGCAAAGGATATATGGGACAGACTGCATGACCTTCATGCAAAGGGAGCACTGACCATGACAATGAGTCAAGAAGAACCCATCATAGAAGCTGAGAATGAAAAGCTTGACCTCATCAAGCTTCAAGTAAAAGAAAGGGATGAAGAGCTAGCCAAGCTCAAGAAGGAGCTTGACCAATGCAAGAAGAAACATCATGAAGAAGTCATATCCATGACAAATCAGCTGAATGAAGCAAAGAAGCAGGCAGGTGCCTTGACAAGTCAACTTGAACAAAGGCACAAGAGAGTGAATAAGCTTGTAGAAGAGATTGGACAGTACAAGGTAGAGGTCTCCTCCCTTAAGTCCGAACTACAAGAAGCCAGGAAGCAGGCACAAGGAGCTGAAAAGAAAATGAAGAGCAGTCAAGCAAATGATGAAGAAGTCTCCAAAATGAAGATTGACATTATCCCCTTCAAAATAGTAGCAGCTGAAGCTACTCGTAGCAAGGAAGAAACTGAGGGACAACTAGCAAAGAAAAGTAATGAATGTGAAAAGTTAGAAGAAGAGATTGTCCTCCTCAGGAAGAAGGTTGAAGGGATGAACAAAATGATGAAGAGCTCTCAAGCTTTGGATGACATGCTCAGCTATCACAGATCTCCATTTGATAAATCAGGACTTGGGTATGTAGGCGAACCCTCAAACAAGGATGAGGATGCTTTAAGCAAAGGAGATGTGAAGAAGCCAGAGAGAGATGGTGATGCTCCTAGTTCCAGCAAAGGCAAGGAGAAAAATGAAGGTTGCAATAAAAGAGATCTTGTTCCAAGAAGAAAACCAGCTCCAAGAAGAAATGTAGCTGATGTCAAAAAGGCAAGAGGTAATGGTGATCATCAAAGGATCTCAAGGCAGCAAGGCTTCAGAAGTACATCAAGGAAACCTCCATCTCCCAGGTACCAAAGTTCATTTTTTGGTTATTGTTATGCTTGTTCAAACTTTGGTCATATGGCAAAAGACTGTAGAGCATTACATGGAGATAGATGTTGTGGTCCCCGACAATCTCCAAGAAACAATTTTAGAAGAAATCATGAAATGTCATTCATGAAAAATGTTGAATGTTTCAAGTGTCATAACATTGGGCATATGGCACGAGACTGTAACTTAACATGGGCTCCTATGCAAACTAGACCCATGCAAAAGAAGAAAGTTACACAAGTATGGAGAAGGAAGGAAAGGCAATCTGAAAACCCCTTGAACTCCCCAGTGGATCTAAATTTGTTTTGAGAAGAGTCTGCTAAAAGAAGACAAGCACACATTAAAGGGGAGCTTGTAATTTTTATTTGCTGAACTGTACTAACAGTCATTTGTTGATGGAGGATGTATTGCAGCGCAACAGTTGCAAATGAAATCTTTGTTAATCCCTCTGAAAGGTAATATGCAGCAGTGATGAAATCAGCAATGCTTTTGCTTTGTGCTTATGCAATATGCACAGAAATGCATAAAAAAAAGAAAAGGGGACAGCGCTCAAATGTAAAGAGCAGCAACGCAAGAAGAAAAGTATGCAAAGCAAGAAAACCCTCACAGCAGTGGGAAGATAGAACATAAGACAGCAGTATGGAATTTTTGTTATGGTGCACATGCATTGAAATGCATAGCAATGGAAGGTAGTTTCCTTCTATGTAATGTGATAGAACATACTCATAGCAGAATGAGTGTAATGCACGGCAGATGAAATGTTTTGTATTGGGAATGAAAATGCAAAGCAGTGAGAAGAAAATGAGAAGGCAAAACGCAGCAGAGCGTAAATGCCCAGTGGCTGAGAATGCAATGAAATTTCTCACACAACAGTAAAAAAAAATGTAATGTTTTTCTTCATATGCAATGCAGCATGCAAAGAAATGCATAAAGAAAAACAGGGACAGCAGATTTTTAATGCACACTGGATGTATAAGAATGTGTGTGGCAGCAGAAAGCCAAAGGAATTGCACACTAGTGCATTGTGTAAATAAAAAAAATGAAGCCTAAGATTGTGTGAAGCAAGGGTGCATGAGAAAAGGCAGCAGCCTGTGTTATTTTTTGGAGAATGAAGTGCCAAGAGTATGGGCACAACAGTATGATGAAACAAAAGGGCAGCGACAGTGCAAATTGCAGAGGCAACGCAGCAGCAAATAAAACCCAGGGATGACAGTTTATGGTTATGGGTATGGACAGCAGTGAATATGAAAAATATTGCAACAATAAGTTATGGACAGCAGCATGATGGCAAGAAGGAGAAGCACACAGCAATGCAAATAAAAAAAAAATGCAGCAGCAAGAAGTTTTGAACAGCAGCACATGCAAAAGAAATTTTCCTTACAGCAGTAAAGGTAAATGTAATGAATTTTGTTGTTCATTGAATTGAAATGCTGTATATGCAACAGCAGTGAGTGTAAGAAATGTTTACACACAGCAGTGTAAATTTGTAAATTGGGACAGCGTAATTGTTCCAAGAAAGACAGAGTATTTTGTCTTTGAAAAGTGCAGAAGCAGTGCAAGTGTAGACACAGCAGTGTGAGGTAGACACAGTAAAGAAGATGGCACAACAGTGCAGCAGAGAATATGCAGCAGCATAAAAGAACATCGTAATGAGTTTGCACACACAGCAGTGCAATGGTTGTTTGTTTTGGAACTGCATTTGAAGCAGTCATTTGGTGAAACCCTCTATTGAAGAGGAAGGTGCTTTTAAGCACATTGTCATTAGTGAATCCCTCTGTAATGAGGAAGGTGCTCTTAAGCACAGTTACATTGGTGAATTCCTCTGTTCAGAGGAATATGCTCTCTAGCATAGTTTGGTAGATCCCTCTGTCATGAGGAAGGTGCTCTTAAGCACAGTTTCAGGTTAATCCCTCTATTAAGAGGAAGACAACTTTGTTTGTTTATGAACTGCAGCAGAAGCAGTTGGTGAATCCCTCTATTCGAGGAAGATTGGTGAACCCCTCTATGTGAGGAAGATGTCTTTGTAACAGCAGTGTTGGTGAATCCCTCCATGAGAGGAAGTGCTTGGGTAAGATTGAATGCCCAGCAGTTGAAATTAAAGGGGAGTGTTGAAAATATAATTTCAACTGCGATCGCCGATATCGCATCGGCAAAGTCGAAGTGAAGAAATCATAAAGAAGCTTTTGTGCTTCCGACGAGCGATCGCCGATATCGCATATCGGCAAGTCGGCATATCGGCAGGTTGAAGCATAGGAGGCAGGCAGTGGCAGCGATATAAAATGTTGCCGACGAGCGATCGCCGATATCGCATCGGCGAAGTCGCAGCGGAGGACTTACAAAGTGATTTTGTTATTGTGCGATGAGCGATCGCCGATATCGCATCGGCACATCGCTATCGGCAATGTCATAGAGTCGGGGTCTTTGACATGAGAAAAGTTGCGATGCGATGCAAATAAAGTCAATGGTTAAAGTACAGGTCAGCAGCTAATAAATTTGACGTGAAGTAAAAGTTCCTTTACCGCCAGTAAATGTCAGTAAAACAGTAAATGCAATTTACTGTGGTTGGTAAGTTTTGGTGAAGTTTTTAATTTTGTTTCAGCGGGAGTATGGGCACAAGTAAAGGCTGATAAAAACATTTAATTTTATTGTTTTTTATTTTTACGGAAGCATGGCAAGTGAAAACGTATGTAAGTCCTTTTGTTTTATTGCCATGAATATATATGTAATGTTTTCCAGTGTGTGCATTGTAAGGTAGAAGAGGTATGGTAATGCACAGCAGTGCAATGTAATGAAATTGAAGAGTGAGGCACAGCAGTGCGATGTATTGTAACCCACACAGCAGTGTGTAAAAAGACAGAACCAGGTGATGTAATTTTTGGTGTAGGGAAAAACCATGTGTGGTTTTGCACAACAGTGCATAAAGATAATGGTGGAGCGAGTTTTTGTAATTCTGTAAGTTTTGTTTTTACAGCAGCATGTAAAAGTGTTTTACACCAGTAAATGTGAATGGAGATTTCACAGCAGTGAATGATGATTTTACACAACAGTGTAAAAATCATTTTGTAAAAGAGGCAGAGTATTTGTTTTTCGAAAATCCCTCTCAGTAAAAGAGGATGTATCAGTTTTTGTTTTCATAAATAGAAATCTTTTATGGTGGTGAAATACTATGTTACTCAGTGAATTTTTTTTAAGTCTTCTGTGCATAAAAGATCCTGGAGCAAAGTAAAAACAGAGCATTGCCTCTGTGTGTTTGAATATTTGGTTTTTGGTATTTTCCCATTTAAAGAAAAATACCCAACAGCTATCTGCATCATGTAGATCTGGTATCGAACACTAATGCCATTATCTCTGTATTTATTTTAGGACCCTGACGCGTAACCGACGAGGAGGAGCAGAAGAGGAGTAGTTAAGTGCTGAGTTTCTTTTCCCTGCAACTCAAATCAATTCATATTTGATCAGAAGAAAGCATCCCTCCGTTGATGAAAAATTTGGAATATATTTCGGGAAGAGGCTGCTAATGCTGCTTCTAACAGTTTTTTACCGATTCGAGCTTCATTCCGGAAATTATTCGATGTTTTTGATGGTTTAAGTTTTCCCTGTGGATTCACAACTAGTCTTTTACGTCATTTGTTGTTTCTATTGCTTCTGTTACTAAGGTGGTTGTTCAAATTCAACACTCATTTTACCCATTCCTTATCGTTGATATAGATTAGCGGTTGTTGCTTTGGTCGCTTTCAATATTTTTCTCTTGTGAAGTCGAAGACCCGAAGACCCATTTTAGGCATTTGTTATTTCAGATTTGGCATTATTAGGTTCTTCTTGTTATTGGTCTCTTCATTATCTTGCAAACTCAAAGGGTTATTTTAGGAGTTTGTTACTGGAACTTTTTGTTGTGAATCGCAGGACCATCTTAAGTTAAGTGTTTCTTCTTGATGTTATAGCTATTGATGTTTTAGCTCTATGTCGTGAATTCCAAGAAAATCTGTAGTGTTTATTATTGTTTATTGTTTTAGTCTTTTCTTATGAATTCAATGCTCATCCTGGGCATCACTAATTGTTTCCTGAATTGGCAACTAAGATTGTAAGGCAGCTTACGGAGAAAGATGCAAAGAAGCATGGCACCAAAAAGAAGCACCACAGCATGGCATAAGAATTTTTGAGGCAACTCTTTCTCTGGTACGCTTTCTGCAACCTTGAGTGATATATATTACTTGTACCCTACACAATCAGTAAAATAAATATCTCAAGTACCGGAAATCTCAAGTACGCTTTCAGGTAATCTTTCTGCAACCTTGAGCGATATATAATGAATATGACAATATAAACAACAAATATATCTAGGAAGTGCAATAGATTCCAGGTTATGCAATAGATTCTAAGTTACAGGCTAAGTTATTTGTTGGATTTTCTATTACATGTATACTGCAGTTAAAAAATAGTAGGAAAATTTTATGTACCTTGAAGAGATTATTGATCCGGCCTTGAGTTTTATCCGCAATACTTGCAGGTTTCGGCACTTGAGTCATACCCACAACACTTGCAGGTTTCGAATGAATCACCATCTTCCCACCAATGAACCTTATGCGCTCAGGTTTTTTATGTAGGTATTTAGACTAAAAAATAATGGTTGAAAACATGCCTGAATTTTTCTTTTCCTATTTTCAGAGTCATCAGGCCTACCACATCCACACCCCTTGCTGGTTGTAAGCTTTGTACATGTCCAACATCCTGCGAGTTGGGTTTTCAGGGATCCCGGTCAGCAAAAATACTGATGTTCTAAAAATGATGAGTGGAATTACGAATTGGCGATGGCATACCAGAGTAAAATATAGGATTGGAGTAAAATAGAGGATTGGAGAGAGGGATCTTAATGCAAAACAAGGAAGCTGATAGCAGTGGAGGGAAGAAAATGATTGTGTAGTGCAGGCGAATTTGTAAAGGCAAGTAGGGTGGAATAGTGCCTGCATTACCTCACTTCCACCTACTCCTTTGCAGGCATGTGACCAACGTAGCATCTTCCTGTCGCAGGTAACATACCACCAACAAACAAACAATAGGGGGGAGATGAGCGATGGAAGGAAACAGAGGACGGTGGACACATGGAAACAGATGTCGAGAAATGGTGGGAGACCGCGATGGCAGTGGTGGCCTGAGATCTGACGAGTTCGACTACCTAGAAAGTAAAAAGGTCATCTTTCATCTTCACGGCTTAAAACATACAATTTTATTAACATTTATTGTCATTCTAAAATGGCACCTCCATGACGGGCATAGACTTAGAGAAACCATGAATGTTCAATGAGAATTTGTTGTATTTCTTTATATATTATGTATTTTATGCGTTTAAACTGAGGAGGCTTCCAATCATAAAACTTCATTGAGTAAATTTTTCATATTACAACATATATTTTTTACCACAAGTTTTACCAATGGTGTGATTTTTAAAAACTTAAATAGATTTACGTAGTAGTTAATTTACAGATTTTACAGAGATTTACAAATTTAACTGAGATTTATTAATATTTTGCTTCTATTTAATTTTTTCTATAAATTAAAATGCAAAAATCATAATATACATCCAACATAGTATAAATTAGGTAACAATATTATTTATCTCAAAGCAAAAATTCTTACAATTTGCTTTTCACTATAGCCTTATGCTTTTTTACTACAAGCTTCACTATTTAAACTTCATTAATGAGGAATCATTCAAAGGTTTTGAAGTTTCTAGAAGTTAAATAAATCTAGGAAAGTCCATGAGTATGACTTAATTCATTCCTTCATTCCCTTGCAGTTTCCCTTGCAGTTTTTACATCGTTGGATTCTATATTCAGTGCAAGAAAAAATCATGCATCTTAGAAACACTAAAAATTTCTTTGCAGTGAATATTCCAAGCTTGAAGGACTACTAATTTTAAGAAAGGATCTGTGCCTAAGCTTGAGCTATGGAGGACCAGCATTTCATACTAGGGCCCGTCATTTGTTTCAAGGATGAGCTGTTTCTGCCATTCGGAGTTGATTTTGAGTCATTTTTCCCTATCAAGCTCTTTCTGCCCTTTGATGTTGATTTTGAGTCATTTTTCCTTATCATTTGTTTCAACGATGAGCTTCTCTCGGGTTGTTGATTTTGAGTCATTTTTCCTTATCATTTGTTTCAACGATGAGCTTCTCTCGGGTTGATTCTGAGTCATTTTGCGTCATAGCAGCAAGTGGTTAAAGTGTTTTGCCACGTGTTTGAAGAGTTGCCTTAATTAATACAACAAAGGTTTATGAGCATTGGCACATCGTTGAACCGTTGTTTTAAATAATGCAACGCATAATTGGTGTTAAGGGGCACATAACAAATTACAGTTTGAACTATCGCATGCCATGCCAGACAAGTTGTAGGGTAGTGGGCCCAAAGAGTTATACAAATGGTAAATTTGTGGGCCCACACCGTAAAACGTGGTGATTTATTACTACTTTGTATGCGACATCTCTGCATGCACTCCTAAGTGTCTTTTGCAAAGGGAGCTATGTTTTATTACATCTCTGTAAGTGCTGCTCACCCAAAAAGCCTTTAGAGAGTTTAGGCAAAGTTCGCAGTGTGCGATCTTAGGATTGAAATGTTGCTTGGATGATTCCAATTCGTTGGTCTAATTAGAGATCTATCTGAATATGGCAAACTGAGAAGCCACGGAGGATATAAGCATGTCAGGGCTTGCGGCAAGGATTGCATGTACAGAATTAGGTTGATTATTTCGTTTGAAGCCTTGGCATAGATCCAAACCCCAATCTGCAAAAATATTATATTTTATATAATTGTTGAACCAACTGCTTTAACTGTTTCTCGTGAATTCGAAACTTAGCTTAGGCATCAATTTATTGTCATCGCTGTTAATGCTGCTTCAACAGTTTTTTACCAATTCGAGCTTCATTCCGGAAATTATTCGATATTTTTGATGGTTTAAGTTTTCCCTGTGGATTCACAACTAGTCTTTTACGTCATTTGTTGTTTCTATTGCTTCTGTTACTAAGGTGGTTGTTCAAATTCAACACTCATTTTACCCATTCCTTATCTTTGATATAGATTAGCGGTTGTTGCTTTGGTCGCTTTCAATATTTTTCTCTTGTGAAGTCGAAGACCCGAAGACCCATTTTAGGCATTTGTTATTTCAGATTTGGCATTATTAGGTTCTTCTTGTTATTGGTCTCTTCATTATCTTGCAAACTCAAAGGGTTATTTTAGGAGTTTGTTACTGGAACTTTTTGTTGTGAATCGCAGGACCATCTTAAGTTAAGTGTTTCTTCTTGATGTTATAGCTATTGATGTTTTAGCTCTATGTCGTGAATTCCAAGAAAATCTGTAGTGTTTATTATTGTTTCTTGTTTTAGTTTTTTCTTATGAATTCAACGCTCATCCTGGGCATCACTAATTGTTTCCCGAATTGGCAACTAAGATTGTAAGGCAGCTTGCGGAGAAAGATGCAAAGAACCATCGCACCAGAAAGAAGCATACAGCTCTTAAACATACGTTTAAGAGAACCATCGCACCAGAAAGAAGCATACAGCTCTTAAACATACGTTTAAGAGCTTGTGGTACATGCTGTGCCAAATGAAAGTGTCTTCCTCCTGGTACTTACGGAAACGAGGATATCTCCCCATCCAGGAAACGAGGATATCTCCCCATGTTATGCCAGCCTGAAGACACATGAAAACAAACCTAAGTGCTCTTGAATATGATATAACTAAACATTTGATATATGCACTGTGATTTGATATATGCACTGTGATTGGACACAATTTCAACTTCAAATGCCAATTTATTATCAAACATTTAGTTCAATGTTACCTAAGCATTATCAAACATTTAGTTCAATGTTACCTAAGATCCATTCTGGATCTGTTCATTTGTGGGAAAATTCTCAGAGTCAGTGTACCCTGAACCATGCACACAATTTCTACCTCAAATGCCTTGTGACTAGCCCGTATGTTGTTTTATTTATTTATTTCAGAAGCAAATGTAAGGACATTTAGAATAAAGCCAATTTGTAATCTAATTGTATTAATGGCCACTTGAATTACATTATTCAAAAATTAGTATTTAGCTAAGAAAAATGTGTCATTTAGTGGCCACTTAAATTACATTATTCAAAAATTAGTTTTGCTAAATACCATAAATAAATAAATTGTGTCATTTAGTGGCCACTTGAATTACATTATTCAAAAATTAGTTTTGTTGAATACTATAAATAAATAAGTTGATGGGCCTACATTATTCAAAAATTAGTTTTGCTAAATACCATAAATAAATAAATTGTGTCATTTAGTGGCCACTTGAATTACATTATTCAAAAATTAGTTTTGTTGAATACTATAAATAAATAAGTTGATGGGCCTACCATGCAAAACATTATTTAAAAGTTTTGATTTTCTAATAAAGTTTTGATTTTCTCTATTTAAATTTCCTCGATCCAGCTGAACCAAAGTGATGCCTTCTCTAACAGCAACACAAAGCCCCCATGTTTCTTTTTATGCTTCTTTTTATGGACGTGTTTGTAACATATTCATATTATTTTATTAGCAGCTACACTGAAGGTACTCAACAGAGCGAAAGCTCTAAAATCATTGCATTATCATACCATCTTCTCTTACCAACCAATATAGCATTGAACTGAAAGTACTCAACAGAAAAAAGGCTCTAAAACCATTGCATTATCGTAACATCATTGAATCTTACCAACCAATATATCCTTGAATATTTTATATCATTACACAATCACGGTCCGCATGAAAAGCAAGATAATCATTGAATCTTACCATCCAATATACCCTTGAATATTTTATATCATTACCCAATCACGGTCCGCATGAAAAGCAAGATAATTTATTTGTCATGCATAGTTCTTTAGAAGATACAAGTGGTTCTAAAACTTAAATTTTTCAATCAACCAATCTGTGAGCTATGTGTGTTTTTTAAAATATTCATTTAATTTTGAAGATTTTTGTTTCCACCCAAGATAAACATCATGAAATGAGTGGAATTTCTTTAACTGATGTACAAACATATTCACTGATTGACTCAGTCGAATTTGTAAACGAAAAATTGAATATTGCAGTGGGCCATCTGAAATGTTACTCATCATTTTCATCATCTTCTTGCTCGTCCTCTACTCTTAGTCTTCCTAACTTTTGCAGTGTTGCAACAAGTGTATCTATGGTTGCATCTATAGTAAATTATATTGTTCAAGTGTTTGCGGTGTAACCTTGGCCGTGAGCTTTATGCCTTAAGCGCAATATGGATATAACAAGTGCCTACAGATAGATCGTGCTAAATTATGAAAACTTTGATATATCTCTTGCGAAGTTTGGATAAACATTTGTATGAGTTTAGTCAGCTAATAAATTTAAGGATTTTTATCACACTTGAATAAACTTAGAACAAAATTTTGCAAGTATTTGCACTGAGATTTATTTTCTGTGATTGTTGCTTTAGCATCTTCCTTCTCTCTATCTTTTAAATACTGATACCATGAATATATCTCTTAACAAACTTCATTCTCCTATCAATCGGCAGGGACTACCGCTGCTTGCAGGCCTTGTTTTTATTGAACTAGTTTGATTTAAATAAAATTTGTGTTGGATTTTTTAAAAATCAGGCTGAAATTTCACCTAATTTTTTAGGTGAAATTGTAACATAGTTAAACTACGTCTCTAATAAGACTCCTTGAGAAATTACAAAATTGTTTTTTTTTCAAATACATTATAAATATAACATATTTAGGAAACTAATGCATTGAATTAACCCAAGTGTAGTATTTACAAAATTAATAAAATTGAACTAACATAAGTGTACTACTTTTGTCTTTCTTCTTTGATCTCTTCCGTAACAATGTCCCATATAATAAAAGTAGCGAATAACACGTACAAATTTCAATAAAATGTAAAATGAAAGGTATTAATAATTTAACTTTATTAAAATAAATATTTATAGACCATGAACGTTTGAAATTCTTAATATGTTTACAATTATTTTATGTTTAATTAAATGCTTTTATTTATGTGAAATATTGTTGGAAAATAATTTTAAGATCTTATTTTGAAAGTGGTGGGGCCTTTCATGCTATTTTTAGAGATGATATAGTTTATATGATTATTAATATTTTTTCACTTATTATTTACATTTTAGTTTTTTTTTCATTACTTTTGTCTTAATTAATATTTTTTTAGAGATAGTCTTTATGGAGTTTCTAATCTTACTAATTTAGTTGAGAGTGATTTTCCACTAAATTATCTAAGTTGTAGCCTTCCAAGCTTACTAATTTAGTTTAGAGTAGTTTTCCACTAAATTATCTAAGTTGTAGCCTTTTATGCTATTTTAGGGACGATATAGTTTATATGATCATTAATATTCTTCCATCTACTATTTACATTTTAGTTTCTTCTTTTTCATTACCTTTCTCTTAATTGACATTTTTTTAAAGATCCTCTTTATGGAGTTTCCAAGCTTACTAATTTAGTTAAGAGTGATTTTCCACTAAATTAATTAAAGATTCAAGTCATGAAATTTCAAAGATAAATTTGTAAAAAACACTTAAGTTAGTAGCCAAGTTTGATATTCTCAAGGAAATATAACAAATCATCGTCAAACTCTGTATGTAGCAATCGAGTAAACCCAACCATGACACTTCCTATGATACCCACATAAAATAGGGAATACAATCATAAAGGAATTTCTTCCCTATATTTATTTTTAAGATATAGTCAACCAAATGTAGAATTTCTCTACAAATCAGCTAGCTCTGATACCATGTAGAAATTTCACCTATAGATCAAACTGGTAATGCAATGTACTAAAGAAAAACACATGAGATACTTCTACACATCATTAAGCGGAAGAAAAATCGATTTCATGAGCAACATCAACCATAAACACATATAACTGATCAAGAGAAATAATCACACATAACACAGATATATCACTGGGGAAAGCACCAGCATAAAATCCCCAACACTATATTATCAATCAAGTGGAGATCCTCTTCTGGTTACAAAAAATATCAGCTCAAGAGCTATCCTGTACTCTTTGCAATCAAAAGATGAAAATGATAGACTCACTATGCCTCAATATGTAGGCAACCATCCATCAATCCCCTATTTCCTTGTGCAATTTTGATTGGGGTCCAATTCATAACATATGAGCATTGGCCCCAAATCATACCTGCTGTCAACCATAAGTCCAACTATGAAATCCTTGAGGACACTAGTTCCTCATGCATGCAAGGAATATTCCATCAGAAGATCCAAGCATTTGATAGTACCCTGTCCCTCATCTGATCTCAACTGGGTCTCTGGCAAAATTGACATGCAACAGTTATCCATGAGTGAATCCTCAGTTATCTAAAATAATAGTTATTACATGCATGCAAGCATTAACAAACTATATTTTATTATTTTAACAACTTGTTAAAATAATCTACCTGGACTTGACTAGTTAGAACTAAGTCAACTGATTCTCTCATTATAGAACTCATACTTATTCCCTCAATCAGTGGAGGAAATTAAGGATAAATTCCTCAATCAATGGGACAACTCATGTGCATGCTCACAAAGACTCTAAATTCGAATTTCCTTAACTAATTAACTCAACTGAATTAATTAATTAATATTTCCAACTGCTGTTAAGCCCAAGATTAATTTTACTTCCTATAGATAGACCAGGGATTGCTATAAATAGGAAGGGACCCAGAAATGCTATTTTTAGAACTTTCTATTTTTAGTAGTTTCACCTCTCACCCAAGGTGGCCAATGACCTCATTGGCCAAACTGCTATTTTTAGACATTCTATTTTTAGCACATTCTAAATTTAGCATTTATTGTTGCCCACTTTTCAACACTCCCTCTCAACAAGAAAGGGATTATCAACAACCTCAATCCTATCTCTGTGGAACTCAAACTTACCTTTTGACAATGCCTTTGTCAAAATATCTGCATCCTGTTCCTCGGTCGAAATGTAGTGCAACATCATGATCCTCTTGACCACACAATCCCGTAGATGATGATAGCGGATATCTATATGCTTGGACCTGTCATGAAACATTGGATTCTCAGAGAGTTTAATGCAACTCTGATTATCACAATATATCACGGTAGGATCCATCATCTGACCAAACAATCCCACTAGAATCTTCCGCATCCAGATGGCCTCACATGCAGCCTGACTAGCTGCCATGTACTCTATCTCCACTGTGTTAAGTGCAACTGACCTCTGTTTCCAGCTATACCAAGAAACTGCAGCTGACCCAAGTTTAAAGATTCCTCGAGAAGTACTCTTCCTGTTTGATGGACAAGCTGCCCAATTTGCATCTGTGAAGCCTTGGAGCTTCACTCCCTTTGTCCACCTGTACCATAATCCATACTGTGTAGTGCCTCTGAGATATCTTAGCACATGCTTTGCCACCTTCCAAAATAACTTGGTTAGCTGAACCATTGCTTGACTCAGTTGGTTCACCGCAAAGCAAAAATCCGGTCTTCCGTTCACCAAATACATGAGTGAACCAACAAGATGCCTATAAACAGTAGCAGCTACTACCTCACCTGAAGTAGCATCCTCCTTCCTCTAGTTACTTGCTAGAGGAGTCTCCATGGGCTTGCACATATCCATGTGGAAGCGCCTCAGTATCTCATTGGCATACTTGCCTTGAGAAACAAATACTTCCCCATCTCTATGCCACACTTCCATGCCTAGAAAGTAGTGCATGAGGCCCATGTCCTTCATCTCGAACTCTCTTGCAAGATCCTTCTTGCAAGACTTGATCAACTGATCATCACCTGTCAAAATTAGATCATCGACATAAAGTACAATAATCAATAGCTTACCATCTACAATGATGTGGTAGAGGTTTGCATCTGCTTCACTCTTGGTGAAGCCCAACCCGGTGAAATAGCTGTCGATCCTGGTATACCAAGCACGGGGTGCTTGCTTCAGCCCATACAATGCTCGCTTGAGCTGACACACATGTGACTCATGATCGAAGGTCTCAAATCCCTCTGGCTGCTCTATGTATACCTCTTCCTCAATCTCACCATTGAGGAATGTTGTCTTCACATCCATCTGATGGATCTGCTAATCCATCTGTTCTGATAGTGCTAGAATTGATCTAATCAATTAGTACCTTGCAACAGGAGCAAAGGTATCATCATAGTCAATCCCCTTAACCCATGAGAAACTGCATGCAACAAACCTTGCCTTGTGTTTCTCAATACTACCATCAGTTGCTTGCTTTACCTTGTAAAGCCATCGGGAAGTAACCACTGACTTGTCCCCCAGTCTAGGAACAACATCCCATACACTGTTCCACACAATAGAATCATATTCCTCTACCATCGTATCCACCCAAACTGGCTGCTGCACTGCCTCCTCAAAAGAAGAAGGCTCGGTCGCTACACACTCCCCAACCAGGGCCATGTAGCCAGTGTATCTATCGAGAGATCTCCTCTGTCTGCACTGAGAGGATGGTTGCCCCACATTCTCTCTCGCATCCTGCATCAATCTGTCAGCTTCCCGAGAGCTTTTCCACCCCTCTAGAAGACTCTCCAGTAGTGGTGATCTCCACAACTGGAATCTTTGCATGCGGCTGCTCCACATCATCAGGAAGCTCCTCCTCCTTAGGAACTAATAGTTCCTCATCATCACCATGCAACTTGAGCTCCCTCTCAAGTCATGCTTGCATGGCTCGCTGCTCATCAAACTTCATATCCCTGTGCACTACGGCCCTCTGACTGGTAGGCAGAAACACACGATAGTTGTGACGTGTATCCGTGTACCCCACAAGTATTCCCAACTCAGCTGTTGGGTCTAGCTTCTTCCGAGCATCTTTGGTCACATGACAGAAGACTGGTGATCCAAAGATGCGGAAGTGACTCACATCTGGTCTCTTCCCCGAAAAAGTCTCCATAGGTGTCTTCATCCCCAAAATATGATGAAGACTTCTGTTTTAAAGATATACTGCTGTATTGCATGCCTCAGCCCACAGATGAAGTGGTATGCCTTGGTCATGCAACATAGATCAAGCTGTGCCCACAATAGATCTGTTCTTCCTTTCAGCCACCCGATTCTGTTGTGGATTATGAGGTTCCGTGAGTTCCCGTTTAATTCCTTCTGAAGCACAGAAGTCCTTAAACTACTGGGAAATATACTCTCCACCGTTATCACTTTGCAAGGCCTTTACTTTCATCCCTAATTCTTTCTCTGCCAAAGATTTGAACTCACAAAACTTCAAGAAGGTTTGATCCTTCTTTTGCATGAAGTAGATCCAACAACTAAGAGAAAAATCATCAACAAAATAACATAATACCTTTTCTTTTCGATGGAGGCTGTAGAGAAGGTCCCTCATACATCTGAATGAACTCGCTCTAGAACTGCTCCTGCTCTACCATCCCGATCATGAAAAGAAGATTTTGCATACTTACCCAAAGTATAACCTTTGCATCTGCTCACTTGCTCCAGCTTGCACTTGGGTAATCCGGTAGAAATTTGCTGCATGATCTTCAAGGCCCCATGATGCAAGTGGCCCAGTCTCCTATGCCATAACTCGCCAATATCTTGGCCATGCGTCACCTCTGCTTTGGAACTCAAAGCAACACAGTCTTCTACCTGTAACTTGTAGGGATTCTTAACTCGAGTCTCTATCTGTTTGGTCTGTCTAGAGCTAATATGCCTTAGGAAAACCTTTCCCAAACTAAAGACTACATCATAGCCTTTATCCTCAAGCATAGCAATAGATAGAAGATTCCTTTTTAGCTGTGGTACATACATAACATTAGAAAGAGATAGGGGAGAACCATGCTCCCTTTGAAACACAATCATACCTTCACCTGAGACATGGTACAAGTTTCTGTCATCGCCCATCTCGATCCGTATCTAGAGATCCTTCTCCTCCAAAGTGCTGAAAATAGTCTTGTCACATGACATGTGGAAAGAAGCTCCACTGTCCAAGTACCAAACACATCCCATGCTGGATGAAACCATGCATGCAATAAGTGAGAAATACATCTCAAATTTTGAAGCTAGAGCATCACTATCAGATTCCTTGGAGGAACCTTTCTTGGACTTCTTCCTCTTTGGGCAACTAGTAGCATAGTGACCCAACTCATGATAATGAAAGCATCTCACCTTCGACTTGTCAAAATTCTTCCCTCCTTGAGAAGACTTGGATTGGGATTCCTTCCCTTTCCCTTTCTTAGCTTTAGATGTTAAAGCCAAGTTCTCTTCATCATCATTCATTGATGAAGAAGCTCCATCTCTAGTGTTCCGTCTGATCTCCTCTTGCATCAAATTCGACCACAGTTGTTCCCAATCTGGTAGTTTGTCCCTTCCATTCATTGAGTCCTGGTAGCTATGCCAAGTCTTAGGAAGGCTAAGGAGTGCTAGACTCACCATATCATCATCAGCGGTAGTGATCCCTTCTCACACTTGATCTTTCGAAGCTTGTCCTTCAGTGCCAGCTTCGTCTGATCATTGCTATTCTACTATAAATCTTTCAATTTTTTCCACATTGCAAACAGAGTCTCTTTCCCATGGAGGCTCGAGACTTTGTGATCTCAAACTCCCTCTAGATGATTCTCCTAGCTCTAGCCATGTTCTTCTTCTAGTCTGCAGCCTGAGTAGCATCAGTAGGCTTGGGGACATCTTGATCAATGAAGTCCTTAATGCCATTATCTTCCAATACTGCCTCCATGTGATCCTTCCAAGCTATCTAGTTTGAGCTACCATCAAGGGCATACTCAAGCCTCAACCCAGTGAAGGCAATCTGGATAAAATCTAAACTGTGATGAGAACTAGATATCTATATACTGAATAATAAACTTCAACTTTCTTTCTCTTGCTTGTATATTGTTCCTTGCTTGATTATCTGTGCTCTGATACCATGTAGAATTTCTTTACAAATCAGCTAGCTCTGATACCATGTAGAAATTTCACCTGTAGATCAAACTGGTAATGCAATGTACTAAAGCAAAACACATGAGCTACTTCTACACATCATTAAGCGGAAGCAAAATCGATTTCATGAGCAACATCAACCATAAACACATATAACTGATTAAGAGAAATAATCACACAATACAGATTTATCACTGGGGAAAGCACCAGCATAAAA